>JAJHZJ010000031.1:5455495-6047330 GCA_023548195.1 Bettongia penicillata ogilbyi
CTTCAACCGATTTCCTCAGAGGACTTTGTCTGAATTTCTCCTTTGCCCTTGTCACAGTGTCCCTTTTTTCCTACCCATCTGTGTATATGCTGTACCCCATTCCCATATTTGACTATAAATTCCTTGAGGTGAGGGGCTCTGTTGTTTTCTACCTTTGTATTCCCTGGACTGAATATAGGTCCCTGGCATAAAATAACATTGGTGAATTCCACTGAATGCCATCTTATTGATCTTTGAGCCTCTACATCCACTGTCCTTTCCCTTCCTTGGCCCATTCTGGCAGAAGCTGCCCAGAAATTCTAGATCCTGGGCTGGTCCAGTCTTCACACCCTTGGGAAAGATCCACCAAATGTCTGGGGTCTGCTGCATGGCATGCCCAGCTATACCTGCTTATAAGCTGGCTTCACTCCTGGCATAAGCACACGGTAGCGCTCCACAAACTCCACAAAGGTGTAGCGGATAGGGTAGCCAGCCCGGCGGATCCTTATGGTCTCCATCATCCCAGAATATCTCAGCTGGCGCACACAAAGGTGCCGGTCAAAGAGCTGGGTGGGAAAACAGGACAAGTGAGGAACAGCTCTTTCTCTAATTCTCTGTTTGCCTTCCTCTATGGTAAAATGATGATGATGATGATGATGATGATGATGATGATGATGATAAGCCCAGGATTTGGAGCCAGAGGACCTGGGGGGGGGCAGGGTGGCAATCTCAGCTCAGCCATTTGCAAATTGCAACCTCAAGCAGTAAAGCACTTCACAAACTTTACCCTACCAAATTTTACCCTACCCTACCTTTACCTTATTGTGATAAGAAATAATAAAGTTCTCTCCCTTAGCCTCATTTTTCTTCTTGGCAAGTGGGAATAATAACATTTGGACTACCTACCCCATGGGGTTATTCACAGAATCCCAGGTTTGGAGATGGACCTTTAGAGGTCAACCAAGGTAATTTTGCTGATAAGGAGACCTGGGCCAAAAGCAATTGAGTGATTTGCCCAAGGTCTCATAAGTGAAAAAGCTGAGGTTCAAATTCAAGTCCTCTGATTCAAAATTTAGCATTCATAGGATTATAGATTCAGAACTAAAAGGGCTTTTACCATTCATCTACTCTAAACCTGTCATTTCTACAAATAAGGAATCTGAGACCCACAGTGATTAAGCTACCTTGTGCAAAGTGACATAGGTAGTAAGTAGGTGGAGGAAGCAGGATTTCCACCCAGGTGCTTGGATTCCAGTTGGTCTTACGCTGCCAGTGAAACGCTTCACATAAGAACCTCTGTAACCTTTAGAGCACTTTACAATTATGAGCTCTTATGGTCCCTAAGCAGTGGGAGTCTGAAGTTACGACCAGCAGATCTCTTCACCTCATTGCTAAGGAAAAAGGAGTCTTTCCTTTACCCCTCATGCAGCCCCATGCTGGCAGAGAACGCCCCTCAGTTAAATTGCAGGTGCCTGCCCAGTCCAGAAGGAAAGTATTCCCTTCTCAGGACCCAGAGAGGGCAAGGTTCTTTGGGAGCAGTGGGTAACTAGAACATTCCAGTGCCCCACCCCACCCCCATCTTCCTGTTATTTTCATCAAGCCCACCCCCAACCCATCATCCCCACAACAAACAATTTCACTGGTATAGGAAACTGAGTGCCAACTATATGCCAGGTCCTGTGCTAAGGAGATACAAAAAGAAGCAAAAAGCAGTCCCTGCCCTCAAGGAGTTTATAATCAATCAAGAAACATTTATTAAGTGCCTACTATGTGCTAGGGGCATTGTGATAAGTACCGGATCCAAAAAGAGGCAAAAGACAGTCCCAGCCCTCAAATAGCTCACAATCTAATGAGGGGACAACATGAAAACAAATATATACAAAGTAAGATAAATACAAGGTAAATGGGAGATAATTAAATGAGGGAGGGCCCTAGAAATAAGAGGGATTGGAAAAGTCCAGTAACAGTCATATCTCTCAGTTCCACCAAGCTTTATTATCTCTCATCACAACAAGCTCTGAAGGTAGGTAAAAGTTTGTAAAGCACTTTACAAATATCTCATTTTATCCTCATGAACAACCCTGTGAGGTGGGTGCTGTTATCATCCCCATTTCACAGATGAGGAAATTGAGGTAGACAAGAAGTTAAGTGACTTGCTCAGAGTCACACACCTTGTAAGTGCCTGCGGCTGGATTTGACCTCAGGTCTTGCTGAGATCATTGAAGTCACAATTCCTTTCCCACCCATTCATCCCGTGTGTGTGTGTGTGTGTGTGTGTGTGTGTGTGTGTGTGTGTGTGTGTGTGTGTGTGTGATAGAATCTATTCTTCCTGCCCTGACATAAACAAATCTTCAGTTCCACGAACAACACCCTCCCTCTCCAGTCTCAGACATTTTCACTGGCTTCCCCAGTTGGGTGAAATGTTCTCCCTCCTCATCTCCACCTCCTGACCTCCCTGGCTTCCAGCTAAAACACCTTCTTTTATAGGAAGACTTTCCCAACCCCTCTAATTTCTAGTGCCTTCTCTCTGTTAATTAGTTCCTATTTATCTGGTATAAGCTTGTTTTGTATGTATTTGCTTGCATGATGTCACCTCATTGGATCATAAGCTCTTTGAGGCCAGGACTGTCTTTTGCCTTTTTTTGTATACAGCACTTGGCACAATGCCTGACATACAGAAGGTACTCCTTAAATGTTTCTTGATTGATTGATTGTAAGTTCTAATTCTTTTGTCTCTTTTTGTATCCCCTTAGCGCAGTGCCTAGCATATACTAAGCACTTAATAAATGCTTATTGGTTGATAGACTCAGTTCCCCATACCAGTGAAATAACAGGTCTAGTCTCTACCCCTATGTGCCAGGCATCAGCAATGAGATACGAAGGAAAAACAAAAGCAGTTTCCACCCTCAAGCAGCTTATACTCTAATAGAGGAGATGACACATACAAATTAGAATATTCGAGAAAAATACAAAGTATAAGGGAAACACTTAATTGTTCTTGAAGCACTATTGAAATGGAGGCATTTATCCTCAGCATCCTCTCTCATCTTCAGCATCATCATGATTCCCTTCCCTTATCACCGATGCACACTGCTCAGGACAACACAGGGATCTACTAAACCCTAAAGAGGACGTGGGGTCAAGTTCCCCATTCCCTCAGTCAACGTATCAAGGCTTATCTCAAATGTAGAGCTATGGGAGAAAAGAAGATGTGAATGCTTCACTAGCAAGGACTTAAGAACTCACCTAAGGAACTACTGCAGGTGTCTTCTGTCTCTGAGCTGGAGGGGAACCCATAGGTTCTCTTTCTAGTCCAACTCATGCTTGAACAGGAACCTCCTTTAGTCTCCTTGACTGGTGGACATCCAGCAAGAACACTTAAAGGAAACCTACTATTTTTAGACAGTTCTTGTTGTTAGCAAGTTTTTTCTTACAGTGAACTCAAATTTGCTTCTTTTTAGTGTCCCCTCAATGGTCATGACTCTTTTAGAGCCATGACGTATATCAGGCAACAGTTGGTATACTATAAGTGACTTGAGTTTCACCCACCACCTATGTGACTTGGGCAAGCTACTTAACCCTCGGGGCCTCAGTTTCCTCATCTAGAAAATGAAGAGGTTAGACTAATTGACCACTGAGGTACCTTCCAGTTCTAGAACTATGATCCTAAATCACATACTGTCTCTAGACCTCAGTCTACCTCTTTAAATTAAGGTGGGAGGCAGGGAGGAAGGTGACTTTCTACTTCAAGGGTCTTAATCTTTTACTTTCCTGGAAGTGCAGTGAAACCTATAGACTTCTCAGAATTACGTTTTTAGATGCATAAAAAATACTCCATTCGATTACAAAGGAAGCCAAATATATTGAAATATAGTTACAGAACATCCGTTTTTAAAACCAAGTTCATGAAGTCTAATTAGATGGTCTATTGCGTTGCTCAGTCATTTCAGCCATGTCTGACTCTCCATGATCTCATTTGGGGTTTTCTTAGCAAAGAAACTGTAGGGTCCCTCTTGTTTCTAGAATTCTAAGGCTCCTTCTTGTTCTGATAGCCCATGTTCTGTGATTCTGTGTTACTCTCCAAAGAGGATGCTGTCTTTTAAAATCATAATTACTTCCAGTGAGTTATTGCCATCTAGTTCCTTGGTTACTTTGAAATGGCCCTGACATCATTTCTTAGTCAAGAAACATTTCTGAGAAGTTTCTCATCCTCATGGTTTCCCACTTCTTCTCAGGCAAATTTGCTACCTAAGAACCAAATACAAGGAGAACTAGAACTAGGGTAGGTCAATTTGGGCTTTGTCCTAGGGTAAAAAAAAATTTACATGTGGATTTAGTGGTAGAAACTTTCATAATAACAAATTCCTTCTCCTGCTTAATTGCATCTTATATTACTTTCTCATTAAGAATTAAAAAGTTGATTTGAAAGCAGTTTTATATGCCTTGCCTGAGGTGCTAAAATTGCTAGCTGTAACTGAGTCAGCATTCTAACCAACTCAAAGTTATAAGGTGAAATAAGGATTGACGAAGGCATCATCTGAAAGGAGAGACATGAGAGAGTATCTCCAGAGAGAAGGTTCTGGGAGCAAACCTGATTATGATGGACCTGGGAGGTCTCTCTCCAGATTAAGACCCCTTTCTGCTGCTAAAAGTAGTAAAACTGGCATTAAAATGGGGCCATTGATGCCAACTGACACCTCCCCTCTAGTTAATTGCATTACAGATCAATGCCCAAGCTCTGAGTAACTCTGGGTAAGGGATATTACCTCTTTAAGGTTTTAATTTCCTCACGAGGAAAATAGTGATTTTAATAATTACATTATTTCCCTCATAGAGTTGTCAGGGAAGAGAATTTTGTAAACATTAAAGATCTACATAAATGTGAGCTATTATCATCACCAGCAATAGAATTACTCTTGTGTTCTGTGGACTCTCAAATTATATAGTCTAAGGTCCCTCCCAGCTCTAACATTCTGTGTTCTAAGGCCCCTTCCAGCTCTGCCCTTCTGTGTTCTAAGAGCCCTCCCAGCTCTGCACTCTGTGTTTCAAGTTCCAAGTTATTTTCCAGCTCCAGCATCCTAACTCTAAGAACTTAAGGCACTGACTTGACCCATCCTTGGCATTCTCTCCCCACCCTCCCCTCACCTCCCTTATGATCCCCAAACCCCCAGTGGAGCCAGGGCCCTTCCCACTACTCACCATAGGCCTCTTGAACTCATTGGGCTTGATGCAGCGTACAAAGAAGGGCTGGCAAACGCTGAGAGTTCGCATCAGCAGCTCCAGGGAGCGTTTGAACTGACTGCTGAGAGTGGGGGAGCGCTTCCTGGTCTCTGCTCCCTGGGACAGGAGAGGACAGGAGAGGAGGAGAGGGGACCCGTCAGCCTCAGGAAGGGGAGGAGTGACAGTTGAGGGTGGGGAAGGGAAGGCTTTTCCTCCCCCACCCACACAGGCCCTGGACCCAGGCTGACTAAGGGAGGGAGGGAAGGGAAAGCAAAGGAAGGAGGTCAGAAGAGGCCAGGGACACAGCCAGAGAGCACCCAGCTGAGGGAATGGGAAACGGAAGGGGCTGGAGCTAGGGTTTTTATTTCCCCTCTCTCTGAGGCAATTTCACTGTTTTTGAGCCTGTTTCTTTAAAAAACAATTATAAACATACAGAAGGGCCTCAAATGTGGAGTGAGAGAACCTGAATTTGATTTCTGGCTTTAACACACAACTTATACAGGTGTCCCAAAAGTCTCGGTGCAGTTTTACTCTTTAATAGCTTAAAGTTAACTTTTGTGACTTGTCACAAAATATCACCAGCCCTCAGTTTTCTCCCCTAGAAAATCTCTAAGATCTCTTTTGGTTCAACCAACAGTCATATGACCCTGGACAAATCACCAGAATCAGAATAGCGATCAATAATATCAAAATGAACAAATCTGAGGATTTGTATAAACTGATGAAGACTGGAGTGCGCTGAACTAGAAGTGTTTTATACAGTAACAGCAACTCCTTCAAAAGCCTAAAGAATACCGACCAACACAATGACCAGCCATGATCCCAAAGGACCACGAGATGCCTGCTTCCCATGCCCTCTCTCAGAGGCGATGGATTCAGGGTACAGCATCAGACATACACATATTTTTAACATGATCATTGAGAGAATATGTTTTGCCTGACTATGCAAATTTCTTGAAAGGAATTCCTTTTTCTCTTTTCCCCCAAGGAAGTGGGAGAAAAAATAGATTTTTGTTCATTAAAAAATTAAAACTTTAATGAAAAAAATTAAATGGTTCTTAATAATCAGCATTCATATGAGACTTTAAGGTTTGCAGAGCACTTTGCAAATACCCTATTTGATTCTCATGGCAAGTCTATTGAGGTAGATGTCCCCATTTTACAGATGAGGAAAGTGAACCTGAAACAAGTTAAGTGACTTACCTAAGGTCAAATAGCAACTATGTCTGAGGCAAGATCTAAACTCAGGTCTGCCTATGCCAAATATAGGGTTCTATCCCCCATTCCCTGCCTAATTCTCTCTCCTTCCTACCTGAAAAAACGGGGTTTGTAAGCCACAGTAATAATAACAAATTCACATTTCTTTAACAATTTAATGTTAAAATACTTTAGAAATGTTTGTCATCAACATTCATGTTATTATTGCTATTATTAATGATTCTACAACTCCAAGCTCTCCTAGTCCATGCAACCCTTACCAACTGCTCTTTGGATTCACGTTTCTCTGAGCCTCACTTTCCCTACCTTCCAATTCTAGCACTCAGTGATCTTACAACTAGCTGTTCAGGGAGTGAGGACAAGAGGGGCCATGCTGGGAGGCAGGGAGAGGAAGACCATTCAAGGGAGGAACCAGGAGACATTTCCTCCTGGAAAAGGGAAAATATAAAATAAAGCCCAGCCCCCTCCAAAAGGGGCTGTTGCAGCTGCAGGTTTGTTCTGCTTTACCCTTCCCTAGGGCAGAAATGGGAGTAAAGGTGACTGGGCATGGGGAGGCAGTGTTCAGGTCAACAACATGAAGATGGATCTAAAATGGAACAAGGGGCTTCTGTAAGAAATGCGCTCCACTGTCACTGGAGGTATCCAAGTAGTGACTGAAAGACATTGTCAAGGGAAGTTGTCCTGAGCTAGATCAGCTGAGGTCTCTTTCAGGTCAGAGAATCTAGGACTCTAAGATCCGCCAATCTGTCCCACCAGGTAGCTCATGACATAGGAGAGAGAGAAGCACCTAGGAAAATAAAGAGGGTGAGAATATTCTGTGACAGCCCACCCCGGCCATCCCCAGTAAAGCCAGGATCTCCCCCGCTTCCTCGGGATCTCCTAGCTGCCAGAGGCCCTCAGTCCTGTGGCCTTATTTTAAGGGATCCCATGATCCTTAATGGGATTTGCTCTGTCAAATCCTCCTGCAGAGGAATGGAAGGAGCTGGGGTGTGGGGGCAGGGACATCTGAGAAGTAGGCTAATCTTTACTGAGCTACTGCTCTTAGCAGGTTGGGAAACCTGTTTCTCTCACGAGGCTCGGATACCTAACAGAAGGCAAGTCACCACTACATGCCTGTTACTATACTCGCCCCTTCCTACATCTCTAGTGGTTGTTCCTCAAACACAAGATTTCCTTTTGCAATGGTAGTCATCCATGCCTGGAATGCTCTCCTCCTTTCTCTTTCCTCCCTTTTCTGCCTTCCTTCAAGGCTCAGATCTCTTCTTCTACTGGGTGCTCAGGACTTCCTCTCAGAAGATTACCTTCCAATTTCTCTGTATGTATCTTGCACAGAAAGTGCCCCCAAAGTCTTTAAAAGCTTTAAAAGGTTCACGCTACACAGGCATGACCTGTACATCCCTATTGTCTCCCCCATTAGAATGGGAGCTCTTTCAGGTGGGTGGAGGCCTATTTTTGCCTTCTTTGTATTAATTAGAATAGTGCCTGGCTCACACTAAGTGCTTAATGAATACTTGCTGATTTAATTGACCTACAACCACCTTCTAAGATGTATTGCTGTGAAGATCTACGTGAACTAGAAAAGTGGTAGAGAAACTGTGAACTGTCATTTTTTTCAGAACGGTCCTTGGGTTTGAGTACTGAATCTACCAATGACTTGCTACTGTGTGTGTTGTCTTGGGCCAGTCACAACCTTTCTGGGCTTTAGCTTCCCCATCTGTAAAATGGAGCTATCCATCCCTGACATGCCTCCCTCGGGGGCTATTGTGATGTAGGAAAGGCGAAAATGGACATGTAAGCCTTTTTAGGGGAGGGAGGGAAGGAGGATCATACAACATATGATGATGGGGCACTGTTCTAGAAAACCCGGAGGCTGACTCCTAGTATAGGGAAGTGTAGGAGATTCTAGCTTTGACTTTATTCTCAGTTTGCCCTGTGACCTTAGCCCAATCAATTCACCTAAGGTCCAGTTTCCTTGTTTGCCTTGCTTTTTGCTCAACCTTGATGCAAGGCTCAAGGGAGATCAAGGATATGAAACTATGTGAGTGTGGCAGTAGTTGCTGAATCGTTTCCAGTTGCATGAATCTTTGAGAACCTATTTGGGGTTTTCCTAGGAAAGAAAATAGAGTGGTTTTGTCATTTCTTTCTTCAGTTCACGCAGAAACTGAGGCAAGCAGGATTAAGTGACTTGTCCAGGGTCACACAGCTAGTTAGAGTCTGAGGCTGGATTTGAACTCAGAAACATGAGTCCTTCTGACTCCAGGTCTGGTAATCTACCTACTATGCCACCTAGCTTCCCTATGTAAGTGTGGAAATAGTCACAAGACATTAAACAGGCACAAGAAACACGTAGCATGGGCTTGGAGATATCCTTTCTCCTTTCTGAATCTGAAATCCCTCATCTGTAAATCTGTAAAGTGGGCTGTTTGGGGGCTGATCTCCAAGGTCCCTTCCAGCTCTGACACTGCAGGACTCTAAGAGATCACTCTCTCTCACTTTGGCTTCAGTCCTTTCCCTGGCCCTAACCCAACTGGGGTAAGAGCATAGGGAATGGAGCTGGGGTCAGAGACAGGCATTCCCATTTTGGAACCCTCTCTCAGTGGATTTTCCCTGAGATTGAGAGGTATCAAATCAAGGCATCTGACTCAGTCCAGATGATCCTAGGGACCCAAAGGATTCCCTTTGCTCCTGCTGGGAGTTCCCTGGCAGAGAGTCAATCGGTTGCATAACCTGGTCTGCTAGCATTTCTCCCGTTCCCCAAAGAGAGCTGTTGGCCCAGAGCCCAAACTTTCAGCTTTTCACCAAGAAGATGCTCCCAAATTTAGAAATGAATGCATAAAGCAAAATCAATTCTATGGCAGAAAAACAGACATCTTCCTCACACAAAGCCTTTGAAGAAATGCTGGACACCCACCCATAATACCATAGGCTAGATCAGATCTATGCTGTGCTATGCTGTGCTATATATCCTGTGCTATAGACTGTGCTATGTCTATCTAAACCAGGTTCCCCACCCCTGGGAATAGATAGTACAGTGTCATAAAATAAGCCTGTACTTGGGAGTCAGGAAACCTGGGTTCTAAGCAAATCATTGTCTTCTCCCACCCTAAATAGTCTCCTCTGTGAAATGTAGATTGTCCAAAGACATCTAAACTGCAATTCAGTGTCAGAATGTTAGAACATTCTCTTATTCTAAGATCCCTTTGGTTTTCATATTTGCTGTTCTAAATTCTAAGACCCCTTCAAAGGACAGAGAAGAGAGTTGTGTTCTGGTTCTATTAACTTGTCATGTGACCTTGACCAAGTCAAGCTCCCTCTTCTCCCTGAACTCCAGTTTTGACTGTAAAACGGGAAAGTGAGTCAGTAGCTTGCTAAAGGAGACCTTAAAAAAAGCCTTTCCATCTGACTTCTCAAAAGTAACTAAAAGGAAACTAAGGAACGAAATGAGTGTTTCAATAAGATATGTTTCAATAAACTTGTACCCTGAGTCACCTCTGGAACCTCTGGACCCATAAGGTCCTTTCCAGGTCTGACTTTTAACATCTATGTGCTATGTTCCTTTCCAAGTCTAATGTTCTGTGTTCTAAGGTCCCTTCCAGCTCCCATGTTCTAAGATTCCTTCTTCTTCAGACCTTCTATGCTCTAAGACCTTTTCTAGCTCTGACATCTTCTGTCTCATGTTCTAAGGTCTAAGCTCTGACATTTTGTGTTCTAAGGCCTTTTCTAGGTCTGACATTCTATGATTGAGGCATGTGTGAGTTGTTCAGCCTTTGACCTCTTAGTGTGGAGGGTTTGTCCACAGGATACACGTGGTCTATACTTTAGTGCCCATTAAGATGTTCTAAGTCCTCTTCCAGCTCTAACATTGTATGGCATATGTCCTAAGGTTCCCATTCTAATAATTCCAACATGGATGACTTTTCCTTTGTCTGTATTCCTGTCTTGTTTGGGAGCGGGAAGGCTTGCTGACAGGGTAAACCTATCAACTACAGTAGGAACTACTGCTTTTCCTTTGACTAATAGCTTGGTACTCCCTGTGATTTGCCTTATTTCTAAAGAAGGGGTTCCTTTATTCTTTTCCATGGTGGAAGCTTTAGTTCCCAGATTGTGAGTAGGCCCGGAATGCCATTACAACTCTCTGGAGGAGGAGCCCTTCCCCACTGTCATTTCCACCCTGACAATCACCCCTAGACAGGGCTGAGCCCTGAAAAAGTTGGAAAAGTGTGTAGCCATGCAGGGAAAGCCATCACAGGCTTGTTTGGCATTGTGGTGTGGTGGAAACAACTTTGTTTTGGTAGAATATAAGCTTCTTGACTATTTGATTTCTGTCTTTTGTCACCTGCATATGTTAGCTGCTTAATGCCCACTGAATTAAATCGAATTGACTAAGAGTCAGAAGACCAGACCTGGGTTCAAAGTCTGACTTATCTGCCATGTCACCTAAGCAAAATTTGTTCCTTTTTGGGATTTCCTCCCCTGTAAAACAGGAATGATAACATTTATGCTTTCTCCATCACAGGGTTATTTTGAGGAACCACAAAGAAATGTCTGAGAGTACTAAAATAAAAGGATTGGTTTCCATGATCTCTAAGGACCCTTCTAGCTTGGAAAGGAATATTGGTTTTGGAGTCGGGAGATCTGGATTTGAATTCTGACTCTACTGTGTAATAACTGTATAACCTTGGGCAGGTCCCTTTTCCTTTGTGAGCCTCAGTTTTCTCATCTGTGAAGTGGGAATAATAACTGTCCTACCTACTTCATAGAGTAGGGGGTATCAGTAAAGCACTTTGTAAGTCTTAAAAGTACTATAGAAACGTGTTGTTACTATTATTAAAACTTTGCTCCAGATCTGTTATTTCATCATTGTGAGGGAATTCCATGTGGAAATTCCATCAGTGAATGCAGGTCATCAACTCACCTGTGAGCTATAGTCTGAGAGTGCTCCCTGGGGTGCTGAAAAGTCAAATGACTCACCCATAACCACATAGGTAGCAGCAATTAGGATTTAAACCCAGGTCTTTCTGTCTCTAAGGCCAGCTGCCCTCAATCCACCACACCAATGCCCCTCTATTATTACAAGAGTATTGAATTGACTTAGGTTGCCCTTAACTCTTTTTAAAGCCCTCCATTCCCCATTACTTCTACAAAACTTTCCCTCTGATTGTTACAAACACAGCAACCAGCAAGCCCATAGCATTCAAAGGCACACCATTCCTCCCAACTTCAAAGCGCCCCCATTCCCCAACAGCAAACCCAGGAGCCCAACCCAAAGCCCAGAGCATGGGCTTTGGGCGATGTCTCTAGCACTGCTAGCCATGGTGTTTTTACCTTTGTTGAGGAGGCTGCTGACTGGCCAAAAGAACCGGATGCATAGCCACAGAGAAACTATGGGGACAAGGGGGGAGGGGCAGGGGCGGCAGAGAAAACAGAGAGGGTGGGGAATAGAAAAGAAAAAAAAGGCAACAAAAAAAAGTGAAAAGAGGAAGTCCTAGGACTGAGAGTTCTGAGATGAGGTTTCTGGCCCTGTCCCAGTGCTGAGAAGACTGTTTGATCACGATGGGGCTGGGGTGGGCGGGTGGGGGGCAGGACTGAGAGGGTGAGGGCAACATAGCCGGCACTTTCCTGCAAGGCTCAAAATGGGGGAAAGGGGTAGAGGAATGAGCGTCCTCCTCCTGCACTCAATTTACAAACCCCACTAACTACCCTGTATTAGGGCTCCAAGCCTGAGTGAAGGAAAGGAGGAAAGAAAAGAGAGAAAAGGAGACAGGGAAGGAGGAAGAGAGAAAATGACAAAAGGAGGGAGAAAGAAGGAAGGAGGACAGAGGGGAAAAAAAGAAATGAGGGAAAGAGGAAGACAAAAGAGGAAATAAAGCAGAGAGGGAAAATGAGAGAAGGAATAAGAGGAGGGGAAAAAAGAGGAAAGAGGATACCCTGTTCTCATTTCAAATTCCACATGCCCATATCTGAGCATCTTTTCTCTTAAGACCTGCTGCTTTACTTACTTTCCTGTTTCTGCTAACGACTCCGCCATTTTCTGGGTAAGGAACTCTCAGAACATCAGAACCAGCTCTGACTCTTTCCTCTCCCTAACTCCCCGCCACCCAATCAATTGACAAGATGGGTGAATTCTTCCCCTGAAATCTAATCCAATCCAAGTAATCCCTGTGTCTGTTCCCCCTTTTCACTTCTATAACCACCACTTTAGTTAAGGCCCTTATCACCTCTTCCCCGAACTATTGTACTAGACTCCTTGCTTCCAATCTCTCCAATCTTTAATCTATCCACGCTGCCACTAAAATAATATTTCTATGCTCTTTCTCTTGTGAGCATATCACCTCCTATGGGTACTTTTATCTCTGAAGTAAACTAACTCACTGTTGTTTAGTCATTGGACAACTCTTCATGACCACGTTTTGGGTTTTTCTTGGCAGAGATTCTCCAGTGGTTTGGCATTTCCTTCTCCCACTCATTTCACAGATGAGGAAACTGAGACAACCAGCACTAAGTGACTTGTCTAGAGTCACATAGCTTAATAAGTTTCTGAGATGGGATTTGGACTCAGGTCTTCCTAACTCCAGGACCAGCACTATGTCCACCTGCACCACTTAGCTATTAACTCCTATGTTTTTATTTATACTCTTAATCTTTCCCCTGAATTCCAGTCCAGTATTATCAACTGTCCCCTGACCATTTTCACCTGGACATATTCACTTGCAGGTTTCTCAAACTCAACATGCCTTCTGTACCTTCTCCAATCTTCTCTGTTTCTATTAAGCATGCCTACATATTTTCGGTCATCAAGACTTTGGAGTTACCCTTAACTCTTCCCTTGTCCTCAACTCTCCGCACCCCCACCCCTCACTACCATATACAGTCAAAGACCACGGCTTGTCAATTCTCCTTTTCCAACCTCTGTCACATCTATCTCCTTTCCATTTAGCCTCTATCCTAGTCCATGTCCTCAGTCACTTCTCCACTCCACATAACTTCCCATAGTCTGTCTCCCTGTCTCCTTTTTCTAATCCATCCTCCCCACAACTGCCAAGATGACTAAAACAAAGGTTTGCCCAGATCCTTTCTCTACTCAAAAATGTTCAATGGTTCTATCTTATCTCTAATACAAAATCCCAAATCGTTTTGGCTTTGTATCCCCAGACTGCAGCATAACGTCTAGTACGTAGCCAGCACATAAGAAATGTTTATTGAATCAAATTAAATTGTTATAGGAGGGAGAAGAAAAGAAAGGTGAAGAGGAGGATGAAGAGGACAGGTAGAAGGAAAAAGGGAATTGTGAGCAGAGAGAAAGGAGGAAGATGGCATGGAGTTCATACTGGATGTTTCAATTCCAATGTGGGAAAGCAGAATTAAGGTTATCAAGAGAAAACATAAAACTCCTACTCCCTCTCCGCTATCCTTCACCCCCTTCAGTCCCCTGCCTCCCCACCCAGCTATACCTGGCTTTTGGACCTCTCTCAGCTGTCTTATGGAAAAGCCTGCATCCCCTTTAGGTAGGACAGACATCCTACCTTACATCTGTAGTCATCTATCTAGGCATCACTCCATTTCTATGTCTATCCGTTCCTCCATACTTTCCTCCATTCACTTATGCATTCATCCATTTATCCATCCTTCTGTCCATCCATCCATTCACCTAGAGGTGTGCTGATTCCAGCTCCTACCAGGTCCTAAGAGCCAATAGTTAAATTTTCAGTGTGAACATTTACACTTCAGAAATCAGCAAACACTACAAATCAGAGCTCGATGGCTTGTTTTGTTGATTTCTAGACTTAAGGAAATGTTGAAGAAAATGTAAACAATGCAGATGAAATTAAAAGGGTGCTGTGCATTTTCACAGACCTGTTTGTTAGACATTTATCAGCACATCCCAGCATTCACCTTTCTCTCTAGCCACTCATTCGTCCTTTAGGAAGAGCCCAGAAGAAAGGGCTCACAGTGGAGGGGAATAAAGACAAAAAAGTGGTTAAACAAACCAACCCTACATACGAGTGCCATAATGGAGGGAGGAAGGGCTAGTCCCATGGAAATTCTTACCCGTCTATTGTGCCTGCTGGAGCCTGGCACCAGTTTTACCAACTTTCTCCTCCCTGCTCCCTAACCCACTCTTCCCCCAATCATCCTGAGCCTCAAAGCACCAGGAAATGTTTCTTCTATTAAAAAGCAAACAGACAAACAGGAAAGAAAGAGTCTACTGTGCAAAAGACAAGGTATAAGGACCAAAGCCATGGACAGATTCCCAGAACATTTTTACACACCCTAATCTTACCAACCTGTCCATAAAGGAGAGGGTGAACATCACTAAGGAAGAGATCTTCATTTGGGAAAACTTCCCAACATCTCCTGTCCAGCGCCAACATTGTTTGTTCTATGGGCCTTTCCAACTAACAATTCTGTGTTCTAAAGTCCCTTCTAGCTCCAACTTTCTGTGCTCTAAAGGTCCCTTCCCACTGTAACAATCTCTGTTCTGTGTTCTAA
The DNA here is from genome assembly GCA_023548195.1 of Bettongia penicillata ogilbyi. Taxonomy (NCBI): domain Eukaryota; kingdom Metazoa; phylum Chordata; class Mammalia; order Diprotodontia; family Potoroidae; genus Bettongia; species Bettongia penicillata. Next base: position 5,470,403 of record JAJHZJ010000031.1, read on the forward strand.
GGTCACTTCCAGCTCTGGTATTCTGTGACTCAATCCTACTCCCATCCTCAGTCCTCTGTTTTCTGGGAATCTAACTAGAGGTTGACTAGACTGCCATTAGTTCAATGAGCTAATTATTGTAAGGGGAGGGTTTACATTTGGCACAGCTGCCCCATCTACCCCTTTCCTCCCAACTTCTACTAGCATCCTTCCCCAAGGCCAGGACAGGGAGGGAGTGGATTGGCAGGTGATCAGCCAGGGGCCCCTCTCCCCAGACACCTGTTACCATGGCAACGTCAGCCTGGAAGATCTGCTTGACAAACTTGTTCCTTGAAGAATGGACCAGCTGTATTATATCACCATGGAGAGTGTCCCGGTTTTTCTCCAGGAAGCCTGTAAGAGTGGGAAAAAGTCAAAGGAAAACCTCCCACCCCAAGAATTGTATTGTGTATCTATATAGCTATCTATATCTGTATGCATGTGTATGCGTTTAATTTGTCCCAACTCTGCTATGGAAAGACAGAGCACATCCAAGGGTGTGCTGCAGCCAGCTTGAACTGGCTTAGGAAAACTAATTATTAAATGCTCTCTATAAACATTTATATCTCAGAAATCAGCAAATGCTGAAATGATTTTATATATATACATATATAATATATATGCACACATATACATATATACACATACATACATATACATATACATCTATGTTTATGTATATATGCGTGTGTGTGTGTATGAAGACACAGCCCTTCTATCTCTAGCTGCTGTCATGATCCTAAATTATAATGAGACAAGTTGCCTCAATGGAAGTAAAACTTCCTACCAATTAGAGCTGTCTAAAAACAGAATGAGCTCCCCACCAAGGGAAGTCTTCAAATGTTGAACTCTAAACCTCTGAGGTCCCTTTTACCTCTGAGGTTCTGTAATTCTCTGGGTTGTCAGTGACCCCTTAAAGACAAGAGGAAAGAGTTATGGGTAAACATAAGATTGAAGGGCTTTTCTTCTTCCCAAGGACCTGCCAGGCTCCCTCTTTCCCTTATTTAATGAGTTCCAAGGATGGGGGGAGAGCAGAAACCACCTGCTCCCTCCCTCCACCTATTATCTGAGACCAGGTTTTCGATCCTCCTCTGGTTACTACCAAACAGAACTAGATCTTTCCCAAAGCAGTTTAGTCTCTTTGAGTCCCAGGGGCCCAGGAACAGGTACCTTGTGTCTCATAGTAGACAATTCCAGCGAAGTGATTGATCCCAAACTGGGTCTCGTGGTTGTTCTTTGGGGGGATATAGTTGGTGTTGAGCTTGTGCTGAGAGTTGAGTTTATGCAGCATGGTTGTGTCCGTCCCCTGCAGAGACCAGGCCTCCACTGCTGAACCAGCCCTACTCCTTCCCTTCTTGGGATCACTTCTCCTATACCACCACCCGGACCCCAGTTTCAATTCCAACTCCCCCATTTATTACAGTAGAATCCAGGACAAGTCACTTCTCATGACTCAGTTTACCTGCCTCTGAAAGTCTCAATTTGCTCATCTTTAAAATGAGGGTGCTAGACTAATAAGCTAGGTGATGTAGTTAATAGAATCTTTCCATCCATTCTATTATCCTGTGTGTCTCTTGCCTTTTCCTTGAGAACATCTACAATAGGCTCCTCCACTTCATTTACTCTCTAGGTTTTTGGGGATTCTACTCCCTTGGTTCTTCTCCTACCCACCCAGCTACTCTTTCACTGGATCTTCAGTGAAACATCTTAGGTGCTATATCTTAGAAGCTACCTATTGCTATTATCTCAAAAGTTCCTTCTTGCTCAAACTCTATGCTTTTATGCTTTGCTCCCTAAACACATCTCTGTTTCAGTCTCTACGCCCACAAGTAGCTTGAGATTTAACATGAAAAGTTTTAGAATTGGAAAGAACTTTAGAAGTCATGTAGTCTAATGCCATAGTTACATAGCAAAGGAAACTAAAGCTCAGAGAAGGGCTTCCTCAAGCTGGCATGTTGTTGTTTGTCATTTTGTTCTCAGAGGACCATGACATCAGGGAGGTGATGCCATGGCATGCAGGTGAATTGGATTGAAGTGAGGGAGGGCTGTGCAAAGTCACCAGCCTCACTTTTTTCTCCAGTACCATCTGGGTCCAATGACCAGATATGGATCAGGACAACTGGAGATGGCCCAGGATGCAGTGGGAGACCTTGGCCTTTTCAAGCTAAGGTCTTTAACAGGTCTCAGGTTGACTGAGGCAGTGGCTTCAACTGGCAAAGTCTTCTAAAGAGGAGGCCTTTGAAAACAAATGATTGTTTTCTGAGAGTTGTGCCCCCTCGCAGCTGCTCTTCTTGGTTCTGACTTCACCAACGTCATATCGTTCTCCAGATGAAATCTCATCATCACAGTAGATTTGGCTTTGATACCCCACACCTCCTCAATGCCCTCAGCTGCCTCTCTTCTCTGACTGGAGGGTTAAAGGATGACTCAACAAACCCCCTTTGGAGCCTCCTTTTATAGAGGACTCAGAATGTTCTTACCATTTTCCACCAGCTGCTCTACTTGGTTTTGACTTCATAAACATATTGCCTGGGATGGGGTAGCCTTTGTTGGCCCACCCTGCCCCTTTTCAGCTTCTTTTTGCATATCATTTTCCGCTATTAGAGTGTAAGCTCCTTGAGGTCAGAGATTGTCTTTGTTTCTTTTTTTAAAATTTATATTCCCAGTACCTAGCATAGTGCCTGGCACACAGTAGGTGCTTAATAAATGTTTTCTGAGTATGACTATGACATTGATCTGTTGATGAAACATTTTATGTTCTTAGGCCCCTTCCAGCACTAATATTCTGTAATTTAAAACACTGGTTCTCAAAGAGTTGTCTGGGTATCCTTGGGAGTCCCCAAGACCCATTCCGAGGGGTCTGCAAATATTTCATAATCATGCTTAGATGTTTTTTATTTCTAATGCTATAAATATTGATAGCTATAACTCATAAAAACGAGCACTCTTTGAGTAGCAGTCAATAATTTGACCCTAAAAGTAGTCCTAAAACCAAAAAATTTGAGAATTGCTATTCTAGAATGTTTATACAATACTTGGCACTTTGCTTTTGCTCCTTGACCCTTATTCCAAAATGGTGGGAATACCAGTCACTGTGGAGTGTGGTTTGGAGTACTCTTCCCCTGTCTCTTTTCCCCTATTGGCCCTTCCCCTGGCCATGGTGACCTGGAACCCATTCAGGCTGTTTAAACTGCTGACATAGCTTGATGGAGATGGGAGTCACCAGCTCTACTTTTTTCCAGTGAGATGAAGGACACCCAGGTCTGTCATGTACCCTGACATAGCCACTGTCTCCTAAGGTCTTCCTACATGTTCTTTGTTCTATAATTCTGTGATCTAAGGGCTCTTCCAGCGTTAACACTTAATGATTTCTGAGTTGTCCTGAAATGTGCTGGGACTTGGGTAAAAGAAGGATGTTCTATACTTTGTCCTCCATCCCTCTCCTGTTTACACACAAACACACATACATTCACATGGATGCACACACACCTTAGGGAATTTGCTTTCTTCGTCGATAAGGGAGATGATGTTCATAGGCTTATTAGCAATCATGTCCAGGGCTTCCTGGTTGTCGGTGAACTCGATATGTAGCCAGTCAATGTTCTCCAGGTTGTATTCTTCCTGCTCCAGCTTGAAGACATGCCTCACAAAGAACTGTTGCAGGTTCTCATTGGCAAAGTTGATACAGAGCTGCTCAAAACTGAAGGTCAGGGAAGAAAGGAAGAAGGTAGTCACAGAGAGGGAGGCAGTGGGGAGAGGAGGACAGGATAAGACTGGAAGGTTTCTTCTTTCAAAAATGGAGTCTCCTAACTGAGTAGAGATGGGAGGCACCTAAGATGAAGGCCAGGAGATGAGGGTTCTATCATTCCATTATCATAGTTTCATTCCCCACAAAATTTCATAGTATACCAGAAAGAGCACAGGATTAGAAATCAGAAGACCTGGTATTTCATCTTGACTCTGTCACTAAATCAGAAATCCCTTACTCCAAGTCTTAAATTCTTCATTTTAGAGCTAGAAGGGGACCTGTAGATTTAACTGGCCCAGTCCTATCATTTGACAGAGAAAGAAACTGAGGTTCAGGTAGGTGAGGGGACTTATCCCAAGGCCACTCTGGGAGTTAGTGGCAGAGTTAGACTCCAGGTCTCTTGACTCTTGGTACAGTGCTCCATATCTTACCTAAATTATATAGTCTCTCCTTCTCCTCCCCAATCCTACCCCTACAGAAATACAGGACTTTACACAGAGTAGGTACTTAATAAATATTTCCTGAATTGTTGAATTGAACTGAATACGTCATCCCTCTCTGCCTATTTCCCAGTGCAACTGTCAGGACCAAATTTATTTTGTACTCTTTTAATGTATTCATCTTTAGGGCTAGCCTTATGAACCAAAACCTATGAAGAAATAGTCTCAGAGTAGGAAGGCAGCATTCAGAAATGTGGGTGTGAAAGGGGTGACTTGGCGGGACCCTAATGATCTATACTATAGAATTTAGATATTGGTGATCTTGATATCTTGATTCCGTAATTTCTTACAGCATGTGAACCTTGATTGTCCAGCTACCCAACTAGACTATAAGCTCTTTTGAAGGCAAGGACTGTGCCTTATGTTGTACCTGTTCACAGTAAAGTTTTCAAAACCAAAGATGTCCAAAAGACCAATCGATCTTCGTGTGTTTTTGATGCCTTGGGTGGGAGGTCTATAAATTGCAGCATTGATCTTGTCCACGATCCACACAAAGAGCCTTCCATAAATTCCCTGAAAAATAACCAGAATTTTTAACTCTTGGGGTCCTTGGGTCTGAGTCTCTCCTCTCTAGCACTTCATATTAATACATACTTTGTAGAAGTCTCATGTTCAGAGGAAAAGGAGTCTCCCTATCTTCTTCCCTGGTCAGACCACATAAGAGTAATGATAATATAAAGGTAGTTGATCAGGGAAATCTTTGAATAAAGCAAGGAGTTCTCCAGTCTATATGATAAAAGTACAGGGTGAGGACCATTAGTCCCTGATCAAATGGAAGACTCCACCCATCAAGCTGACGGGACATGAGGGAACATTATACACGGTAACAGCCAGAGTGTGTGAGAGTTCTCTGATAGAGAACTTTTAGATAGAGAGTTTTCTGATAGAGAGTTTTCTGATAGACTAGTTTTCTAGAGATAGAGATAGAGAACTTTTAGATAGAGAGTTTTCTGATAGAGAGTTTTCTGATAGACTAAGCCCTTCATAGCAATGCAAGGACATAAAACATTCCCAATGGACTCTTGAGGCAAATGCCATCCACATCCAGAGAAAGGATTATGGAATCGGAACGCAGAATGAAGCAGACTATTTTCTCTTGGTTATGTTTTGTTTTGGTTTGATTTTTCTCATGGTTTGTCCCATTCATTTTAGTTCTTCTATGCATTATGACTAATGTGAAAATGTACTTAATAAGAATGTATGTGTAGAACCCATATAAGGTTGCATGCGGCCTCAGGGAGGGAGGAAAAGGGGAGGGAGAGTAATTTAAGACTTCTGGAAATTATTGTTGAGAATTGAAAACAAATTAATTAAATTTTAAAAATAACCACGTGTCTCCTCCTGCCATGTGCTTCTGCTGTGGGTTACTAATGCTGTCCCTGGTGGCGAATGGTAGAGACATTTCCCACCCCTTATCCCCCATGCTGTACTCTGGAAAAAGTCACAAAGAAAAGGTCAAAAAGCAATTTTGATTATAATAACAACCATTCATACTTATTTAATGCTTTAAGGTTTGCAAAGTGCTTCATATACACTGTCATTTGAACCTTATAATAACCCCAGAAAGTAAATTCTATCATTATCTTAATTTTACAAATAAAGAAACTGAGGCAAAAACAACAGTTAAGTGATGCCTACAGTCACCCAGCTTCTAAGTGTCTGTGGTGGGATTTCAACCTAGATCTCCTTGACTCCAAGTTAGTGCTCTATTTATTTTCCATGCTGCCTGTGTTGTCCTAATGTGCATTCAATTCGAGGCACCACATTTTTAAAAATTCATTTTATTGATGCCTTTTGTTTTGTAGAACGCAATCATTCACTGATATATCCACATGGAACTCTCTTCTCTAACAAAGGAAATCAATTAAACAAAACAGTTCTTGTTGCTCAGTCATCCCGTTGTGTCCAACTCTTCGTGACGCCATGGACCATAGCACCTCAGGCCCTTTTATCCTCCACCACCTCCCAAAGTCTGTTCATTGCTTCCATGACACTCTAACGTCTCATCCTCTATTGGCCCCTTTTCCTTTTGCCTTCAATCTTTCCCAACATCAGGGTCTTTTCCAATGAATCTTATCATCTCATTAAGTGGACAAAGTATTTAAGTTTCAGAAGCAAAACAACCTGACAGAATAACTACCTCTGAGAGCACATACAATATTCCGCTTTTTGTCCCTTACCCATCTACAGAGAAGAGAGATGTATATATTTCATCATCTATTCTTTGGAACCAAAATTCGTTACTGCAATTAATCTGTTAGGCTACCTTTAGTGGTGTTTTCATTTACTTTCAATGAATACATTCTTCTCCTGATTCTGCTTATTTGACTCTGTACCAGCTCAAATGCATCTTCCCATATAATTTATTATGGTACTACAATATTCCACTTCTTTCATGCACCACAATTGGCTCTGCCATCCCCCATATTATGGGTACCTACTTTGCTTTCAACTTATTGCTACCTAAGAGGTAGAAACCACATTTCAGAAGAGGCATTGACACAAATGGGCCTAAGCTCCCCGTCCTCACCCGGTGACTCACTGTGGCATGAATGTGACCCTGGGTTCTCAAAGGCTGTTAGAGTAAAGCACCAAGTGTCCTAGAACTAAGAGTAATAAAGGGAAGTTACAGGAAGGCAGACCTTAATTTAGTAGGAATTCCTAAGCAGCTGAGCTATCCCACAAGGGAATGACAGCCTTCCAAAGCATGAATTCCACATCACAAGTAGTGTTCAAAGAGAGGCTGCATGACCATTTTGGAAGGATGCTGTAAAGTAAATATCTGCTCAGGTAGGGGATGGTCTAGTGACCTCCATCATGCCTTCCTACACGTTTATTTATTCCCTTTGCCAACCTTGATTGCCCCAGGCCCTTGAAGTATTCCGCTGTGGGCAGTATAAAATAGAGGAGGACTAAAAGCTGTGCATTCTGGGGCCAAATCAAACCAGATAACATAAGTCAATTGTTAAAATTTTCAGTGTGCATATTTTTACCTTGGAAATCAGCAAATGTTGCAAATCAGGGTGTGATTTTTTTTGTTTTATTAATTTTCCAGATAAGAAAGTGATGAAGAAAATACTAATAATGCCGATTAAACCTAAAAGTGTGTCCTGAGAACATTTTTATTTTCCTAGAGAGACATTTGTTAAGCATTTACTAGTGTACTGCTGACTGAGAGCTTCTGGAGTAATGAACTGCCTACTTGCAGAAGAAACAAAAGGAATTTCTTTCTCCATGGTAGTCTAATGCTGGATCATGGGATGAAAGGACCCACTGAAAGTTGTTGAGTGGAGAGTGGCAAAGGAGGAAGGCTGATATGTCAAGACTTAGGCTTTTGAAAAATCGCTAAGTGATTTTCCCAGAGTCATGCAGCTTATAAGTGTCAGGGATAGGATTTGAACTCAGGTCTTCCTGACTCCAAGCCCAATATTCTGTCTCCTATGCCACTTATATCAGCAATTATTCAGATAACAGTTTGCTTCCTGACTATCTACAGAATCACAAAGTTAAAAGAAACCTTAAAAGGAAAAGAAAGAAAAGAGAATCATTGAAACATATCTTTTTAAGTGAAAAGAGAACAGAAGGAAGGATCAAAGGGAACCCTGACAAGGTTTGAAAGTTATATGTTGAATTCATATACTTGGAAGAAAACACAAGGTCTATGGAATAGAGATGCATGGTTTCCTGTACAATCTTTTCCTGGTCTATGTTATATATAGAAATGCTCACTTTATTTGGTGCTTGTTAAGCTTAGAATATCATTTGAAGGAACTCAGCAGCCAGCTCAGTTCACAAGCCAACAGAAATTCCTTTCCTAGCAACATTATGATGACTCAAAATCGAAGACCAGTCCTGGCCAGTCTTCACATGTGTGGGGCCCGTTGTCCCAGTCTCCCTGCCCTCTCCTTCTGAAACCTTACCTTGACAAAAGCGTCTCTGACATCTAGAGCTTGCTCCTTGCTGAGTGGGGTGGAGACAGTTTCCCCTCTTGTGATGATGGTCCGGCTGGTAAGGCAATTCATCAGATCTGGAGGATGAACCTGGAAGTGTGATGGAAAAGCTCCCAATTACAGAATCTTAGATCTGGTCACTTACCCTAATGTGTACCTGAAAAGGAGCAGCAGCCACAAAATACTACTACTACTACTAATAAGATGTACTTAAGGTTTACAAGGTAATTTGCACATGTTATTTATTTCATTTACTCATTATTTCCATTTTGCAAATGAGGAAACAGATTTAGAGTGATAAATGACTAGCCTGGGCTCACATAACTATTATTTGAGGCAAGATGGCACAGCGGATTGAGAACCAGGTCTGGAGTCAGAAAGCCCTGAGTTTAAAATCAGCTACTTAATTAGCTATGTGATCTTAGGCAAATTACTTAATTTCTGCCTGCCTCAGTTTCCTCATCTATAAAGTGAGGATAAGAACTCTCCTGCTAGGGCAGCTAGGTAGAGCAGTGGATGAAGTACCAAGCCTGGAGTCAAGAAAACTCATCTTCCTGAGTTCAAATCTGACCTTAGACACTTAGTAGCTGTGTGATCCTGGGCAAGTCACTTTACCCTGTTTGCCTCAATTTTCTCATCTGTAAAATAAGATAGAAAAGGAAATGGCAAACCACTCCAGTATCTTTATCAAGAAAAGCCCAAATGGGGTCATGAAGAGTCAGACACAACTGAAATAACTCTCCTGAAACCAAATCATTGAGGATGAAATGAGTCAATATTTGTAAAATGCTTAGCACATTGCCTGGCACAGAGTAGGCGATTACTAGATGAGGATGATGATGATGATGGGGATGATCTCAGTAGGTCTTCCTGACTCCAAGTCCAGTACTCTACTCGCTATGTGCTTCCTCAAATTTGGAACTTTTCATATTTTATCTTCTAACAGTCAACCAATCAGGGAATTATTTTGATTTTGAAAGGTACTCTTGCACTCTTTCCCCTTCCCCCATGCCCCAAAGTACTAGAGGTATTGTACCCACCCATAAACACATATAGCTCTCCAGGTTCAGATTTTCCAGTTCCCTGAGGTCTCACAGGCTTCCACAGAGGCTAAAGACTCGATCAAGCTTAAGTTGAATTAGCAGGGGTCACCTTATGGCCTCGGATGCAGTGGATGACTTTGGCATCTTTGCTATCTGACCAAGCTCTAGGAGTCCTATGGCCCTTGCCTCAGTCACTTTTAGGGCTGTTGGAACAAACTGTTCCTGTCCATTCTGTGGGGATAAGTCTTTGGGCGAGATTCCTCCTAACTCACTGTCAGGTTTAAGGCCTGTCAGCTGCTCTCAACCTGGTTTAGCCTCTCTGGGAAGATGGTTTTCCTGGAGTGTGGTTGCTATTCATGTTATATTCAGCTTCTTGGAGCCAGAGGTGAGAGTTCAGTGCCAGGAGGACCCCAAAGGTGGATGAAGCCCTAAAAAAGGCTTGGCGGCCCTCATACCAGAGGTGCTAGTCTTCCCTGACACGCCATATACTCCAACTATATTCATATCCATGCCAGATAAGTGTAAAATTGGGACTGCATTAGTCTCAAAAAGATTTCTGGCTTAGCAGGCTGGTTGCTGGCTTCACTAACCCAAAGTAGCCCCAATCCTTTTCTTTTCCTTTCTTCCCTCCCTGCTACCAGCTCCCTCTCCTATCCAGTGATCCCCTAAAAAGGAACAGAAATGCTTCCTCCACCCCACCAGGAACCTCAATTTCTGGCCTTACCTCAAGCAGAGATGCAGTTGTGGCTAAGGAAGGAGAGAAGAGAACTTCACAAGCATCCAAGTTTTCAAATGTTCTGGCTGCAGAGGAACAAAGACAGGTAGTCAGACATTTCCTGAGGATGAGAAACCCCCATGTCTGGAATAGATTCCCTCCATGTCTCTTTGCCTATTGAAATCCTCCTCTTCCTTTAAAGTCCAGGTCAGGGAGCACCTGAACTGATCATAGGATCATAGATTGTGCATTTTAGAAGGGACCTCTGAGGGCTTTGGGTCCAACTCTCTCATTGGTAAAATGACTTGTCCAAGGTCACCCAGGTAGTATCAGATAGGAGGTTTCAACTCAGGTCCTCTGACTTCAGAGTCATTGTACTACACAGATCTCTCCTCCAAATTCTCTTAGAGCAATTTCCCTGGGCTTTCCTTTGCCCCAACCATTTTCGACCTCATATCCTACTTACAGGTACATACCTCATCTCTTTCTCTTCACCCCTCCTCCAAAGAGATTTTAAGTACCTTGAGGCTTTGAGGCAGCACTGTGAATTGGAACACTAGATTTGGACTCAGGTAGAACTGTATTCGAATCCTCCCTGTAGAGACTTTAAAGATTACCTAGCCCACCTCATTTTAAGATGAGCCAATTGAGGCCTAGATAGATCAGGTTACCTGCCCCAAGTAACAAGAATGGCAGACGTGGGATTCAAACCCAAATCCTTTGCCTTTTAATCTAGCATTCTTTTCCCTATATGCCATTAGTCTCACATCATGAATGTTTGTAGGGATAGAGATGATTTGATTAAATGCCCAGAGGGAGTGCCTGGTGTTTGGACCTCTGGGAAAAGAGGTCTCTTCAAGCTTATGCCTGATTGAAATTGTGAGAACAACAAAGGAAGATACTGGTATAGTGCCATAGCTGTAATCCAGGATTCTGAACTCAGCAGTGGCCTTCTCTGATCATAAGCTCCTCTTCTCTCATCTCTCCTTCTGTCACACTATTCTTGGTTATCACTACGACTTCCAGTCTCACCTCCCCTCCCTCTTCTGGTCCCTACTCTGGCCCTACTCTCCTCCCTTCCCAGTTTGACCCAAGAGTTGGTCCTTTCATGTATACATTAACCTCCATCATTGGATCCCTTGTTTCTTTGTCCTCTGGTTGCATGCACTTTGCTTAAGCCCCAATTCTGGGTCACACTCAGAATCCACCCTCTCTGATCCGTCTCTTACTACTGATAGACACTGTCTTTTCACAAGTCATCCACCATGCCTGTAATATGCTTCCTAATTCCCTTCAACTCAAGATCAGACAATCATGAATTTAAAATGAAAGGGACCTTAGAAGACATCCAATTTGAACTCCACCCCCCCACTTTTTATAAATGTGGACACTTTGGACCATAGAGACTACTAAGTGACTTGCCCTCTACAGCTAGACTGAGGCAGGATTTGAACCCAAATATTTGCTCCTCCAGGTCCAGTGTTCCATGCACTACTCCATGTGGAGTCTTAGAATCCTTGGTCTCTGTTTGGTTCAAAGAAGTTGCCACCTCCTACTTAAAGCCTTTTTCTGCCTTTTCTGGTCATTAGTGTTCTCTCTCTTTCAAATTAGTTTGCATTTACTGGCCTGTTTATATGTTTTATCTCACCAGGAAAATATAAATTCCTTGAGACCTTACAGTTTGGGAAGCTTAGATCCCCAAGGGCTAAACCTGGTCCTTGTGAGGCCGTAGTTGAGACTTCTCAGTGGGAAAGGGTGTCCCCATGCCCTGGAAAGTGAGGTGCCTGCCCCTTTCTTCTTTCAAGCCTTCTAGTACATGATTCTCAAACCCCTCTTTTCCTTATGCACCCCATGGTCCACCCATGCTCACGTATTTGCTATTCTTGGCACCTGATGCTCCCATCTCCATGCCTTTGTACTAGCTCTATATGCTTATACAGCCTTCTGAAACCTCTCCTGAGAAAGCAGCCTACTACAAGCCTCTGACAAGCCCTGAGGTCCTGACAGCTGAGTCACCAACAGACTGTTGTGAACTGGCTAAATGAATCCTCTCTCACACAAGTAATGCCATTCCAGAGGATTCTTTCAAAGAAATTAAGCTCTAAGTATTCCATTTTAGTTTCTGTGGGTAAAAGATGAAGAAGTTGGGGGAGGGGAGGCAGGGGACTTGTCCAGTGATTTTCAAATATTACCATCAGACTACAATCCTGATTTTCAGGGCACGTCATAGAATCATAAAATGTTAGAAATGGAAAGGGCCATGGAATATAGGATGTCTGAGATGGGGGGGTGGGCAACTTAGAACATAGAACATAAATAGAAGAAAAGACTGTTAGAACATAGACTAGCAGAGCTGGAAAGGGGGTATTAATGAAATAAAAGAGAATTTTCCAGCCAAGAGAGATGTTAGAGAATTGATTTCATTCTATCCCCTGTGCCTTGTCCAAGGTGACTCAGCAAGTCGGTAGCATAGTATCCAACCTCGCACCCAGATTCCTGTCTTTACCTTCATACTTGAGATTGCCCATGTGCAAAATAGAAGCCAGGAGCTTGGAGATTTCCCAATTCTCCGTGTCAGTGAACATTAGCACTTTCATGGCAGAGCGGATATTGGCATATTCCTTGCTGTCATCTCGACCATCACAGGTGGTGCAGTTGCCCTGAGGACACACAGACCAAGGAGAGACTGGGGCTGGGAAGATCCAGTCACCAACAAATGGATGCCACCGCCTGAATGTTGGATGTGTCTATGCCATGCCTCATGGCCAAGTCATCAGCCCATTTTCTATAGGCTCAGTCTTGCCTACTTCTATTTCTAACCTCTAAGTCACTCAGAGGACAATGAAAGCATCTTGTTTTGTTCTGGACTATTTGCCAATATCTTAATTTTAAAGTCATATCTAAAAACCTTGATTCAAAAAAATTTTCCCCTCTCTCAGATTAAACAAATAGAGTAATAACCACTGATCTTCTGCTACTATAACAATCCTTTATGAACAAAGCACTCGACAGTTTATGGTTAATAAAGTGCTTTTTAATAATAGCTAACACTTATATCATGCTTTAAAGTTTGCAAAGTATTTTACAAATTTTATTTTTAATTTTTTTCCTCACATTAAACATATTTTATATATGAGGAAACTGGGACAGAAAAAGATTAAGTGACTTTCCCAGAGTCACATGGCTAATAAGTGTTTGAGGCTGGATTTGAACTCAGGTCTACCTGACTCTAGGCCTAGCTCTCTATCCAGCGTGCCACCTAGCTGTCCAGGATCTCACCTTACTTACCACTAAAATAAAGGGATGGGACTAGGCACTTATGTGACCCAGTAAAAAAGCAACCTTGGTAACAGAAAGACCCCAAGTTAAAATCTTGCCACACTCACTCAGTGGCTGTGTAATTCTAATGAACTCATTTAACATCTCTGTGCCTCAGTATTCATCTGTAAGATGGAGCTAATAATAGCACTTGGTTCACAGGCTTATTGTGGTGATCAAATGAGATAATGTACAGAAAGGACTTTGCAAACTTAGAGTGCTATATCAATATCTGTATCATCATTAATGCCCTGACTCAAATTGACAAATTTCCATTCCCAAAAGAGCTATTTCCCCAGGTGGTGAGAGATGCTCCTGATGCCTCATGGGAAGCTTTGGGTGCCCATCTGTAGTTCTTACCATGGCCAAGTAGTTGTAATCGGTGGCTTGACCCAGGCCCAATTTCTTCTTCTGATCTACAGTCATACCTTCAAGCATACAGTAGAAAACATGGTAATTCCGCTCATCTGGAGCCTGGAGGAGGAGAGGAAGGGAGAGAAAAGGAGGAATAGTAGAAGGAAAGATGGGAAGGGAGAGATAAAAAAGTGATGGAGTGGGAGGCAAGGAGAGAGGAGACAATTAGGAACTGAAACAAAGGCTGGAAGGTTTGGGAGGTCAACTAAAATCTGATCATAATAGGAGAGGCCTGACCTTGTGTTCTAAAGTCCTCATTCTTTATTCCCCTTCTGTGCCCACTGCCAGAGAAGACTAGAGTGACTGGGGAGGGACTATGGATAGACGATGGTTAGGTGACGAGGTTATAGGGTTATCAGAGACCCCAAAAGAAAAGAAGCTAGCCCCTAAAAGGCCCAGTAGCATCATTGATTACTAGACTATTTAGGCTGGCAGGAGTGCCAGACAGTACTCCTTAGAGAAACACTGTCCAGCTGCTGGACACAGCTATCCCCATGCTCCCTTCATTGCCTGCTGCTGTGATCAGAGCCTGGCAAGCTGCCTGAGTCTTTGGACAAAGTGACTTATTCACACACTGAGTCAGAGGCAAGTCTGGGACTAGCAATAGCTCTCTACTTTCCCAGCTCCAAGTTCCTTCCCCTGAATCACCAACCAAAAACTATTAGCCCCTATTTTACAGGCTGACAGGACACAGCATAGATTTGTAGCTAGAAGGGACATTGAATGTTATAGTTTCAGCTCTTTAGAGGAGAAATTGATGTCCAAAGAGACTCATCCAAAGTCAAATGGTAGTGAGCAGCAGAGTAAGAATTCTAACCCAGGCTATTTGCATCCTGGACTGGGGCTATTTCCACTGCGCCACCCTGGAACATGCCATATCCCAGCTCTGGGCATTTTTGTTGACTTCCCCCAATGCCTGGAACACTCTTGCTCCATCTCTGCCTCCTAATTTCCCTGGTTTCCTTTAATTCCCAATGAAGCTAGTATCTTCTCTCTGAGACCATCCTCAATTTCTCCTGTACAAAGTTGTTGCAAGTTGTCTCACCTATTAGACTGTGAGTTCCTCGGGAGCGGAGGCTATCCTTTGCCTTCTCTGCATCCCTAGTGCTTAGCACAATACCCAGCACATGGTAGGTACTTATTGATTATATATAAGTATAAATACTTAATGGGAGTGGGGGACAGCAGGTTACCAGAGGAAGATATCTTTGGGTGAGTCTTCAAATCCCCTACCTCTTTAAAGCCCAGCAGGCATGGCTTCTGTCAACTAGAATTTATTAAGTGCCTACTATGTGCCATAAGGCACTGTGCTAAGTATTGGAAATATAAAGTTTAAAAAAAGCCACTGTTCTCCAAGAAATCACAGAGGAGACAACGTGCAAACATCTATGTACCTACAAGCCATATATAGGATAGGTTAAAAATAACGAACAGAAGGAAGATACTAAAATTACAAAGGACTGGGAAAGGGAGGACTTTAGCTGAGACTTGAAGGAAGGACTGACTCACAGACAAATCACCCTGGGGACTGACAGGGACCCCAAAATGTCCAGCCTGAGTCACCATGCATCCTAACCCTAACCCTGGCCCCACCTGTCTGCAGACACGAGACTTCTCCAAAAGGTACTGCTCAATCTTAGCCCCTTCGATGGCTCCCTTCTTGTTAAAGTGGATGTCGATGTATTTCCCAAATCGGCTGGAGTTGTCATTGCGGATAGTCTTTGCATTTCCAAAAGCTGCAGAGAGACGCCCAAAGACCCACCCACCCAGCACACAACTGAAGTCAATGCTGCCTTTGGAGCTCAGTCTTTTCTCTGGACCTGCACTAGCTTCTCCAAAGTATACCTGTCTTTTGAGGTCTGGCCCACTCCTCTGGCAAGCCTTCTTAGACTGTCCCCACCAAAACTAAGCCCTTGTTCCTGATATTGAGCCCATCTACTCCCCTTTCTCTGAATCCTCCAGTGCTTAGGAGTCCATACACCATGACATTGATTTATGCTGCTTTATAATCTTCACTGGTTGTTTCCTGTGGGTGGATTTGGCCTTCTTGACTTAAAATAGTCCCTCGTGGGAAGGGACTATGTCATCTCCTTCTCTTTTCAAGAACAGTTTCTGAAACAGGAACTGTTGGGGTGGACAAATAAATACTGTGTACTTCACAAATGCTCACTGATTGGATATCTTAAAGATTCGATCAATATCTATTTTCCAGGCAGCCTCTGCTCCTCGGTTCGCTGGTTTTCATGTAGAATGTAAAAACCAGAAGGGACCTTAGCAATCACTGAGTCCTTTTTTATAGAGGTGGACATTATTACCCAGAAATATGAGGTGACTGACCCAGTGTCACACAGCCAGTGAGCAGAAGAACAAGGTCCTCTGACCGTTGGTCAGTTTTCTTTCTCCTCTGTAACAACGCTTCTCAGGGCTTCAGCCCCTGGCAGTGATTTTTTTTTTTGCCTATCCCTTGTTAAGTGCCAGGGGACAACATGTTGGTGATGGAAGAGGTAGGGGGACTGAAAATCAATGTCAACATAAAAATCACTGGACCTCCCAAATATCCCCTACATGCAGCCTTGGCTTCCCAGTTCCTCTTGATGTTACTGTTAGATCACGTCTTCCTTCTCATTGCCCTTGGCTCACAGATTCTAAAGCCACCCTTAGTCCTTTTCCCCAATCTGTTCTCCCACAGGGAGAGCCCAGAATCCCAGTCTACCTTCCAGTATGGGATTGGCTTCCAGAACTTGCTGCTCAATCCAGGAATGCTGCCCACTGATGGCTGCCAGGAACTGAAGGATCAGCTTGGTGCTCTCTGTCTTCCCAGCACCAGACTCACCACTAGTTAATAAGGAACGCAATGGTTGTGAGCTCAGGTTCATGCAACCCCAGACTCTCAGCCTCACAGACTCAAAGGATCAGGGCTATCAGATCTTCCAATGATAGGCTCATCCTTCTAGAGTCTTAGACTCATGGAACGATAACAATCCTAGAATCCTAGGTTCATGATCACCAAATATTGGAATCCTATTTATCATATCTTAGAAACAAATATCTATACTCTTAGACTTTTAAGTCCTAAACTCATACAAGCATGCCATAGTCTGAAAATTCTAAAATCTTAGAATTCTAGTTACAGATTCTAAGACTTTCAGAGTAAGAGTAGGCATGGAATTGTAGAATCCTGGAGTCCTAGTCCGAGAATTCAGAAGTCCAAAATAATCATACAGTTAGAAGTGGTAGAGTCATGAAGTACTAGAATCCTAGTATCCCAGATGCAGCTAGGGGGCAGAAAAACAAGATTATTCTATTTAGAATCCTAAA
Organism: Bettongia penicillata ogilbyi; assembly: GCA_023548195.1. Taxonomy (NCBI): domain Eukaryota; kingdom Metazoa; phylum Chordata; class Mammalia; order Diprotodontia; family Potoroidae; genus Bettongia; species Bettongia penicillata. The sequence continues at coordinate 5,487,427 of JAJHZJ010000031.1, forward strand.
AGTACATTCCCGTCATTGTGGAACGATAGGGTCAATGAATGATTGACTCTAGTCAATGAATGATTCATCAATAGATGAATAGGCGTAGAATGTTAGCACCATGACATTATTAGAGTCATTGATTCTTAGAACCATAGAATTCTAGAGTGATAATTATCAGCTTCTAGAATGATCATCATTGAAAAATCACAATTATAGGATTAGTAGAATAATAGTCACAGAATAAAAAAGTCTCTTAAAATAATACAGTAGCAGTTGTAGGTTCTTAAAATCAAAGTCAGAGAAGCCTGAAATCATAGCCTTCTCTTAGAATTACAGTCATAGACTCTTTAGAATTATAGGATCTTAGAATCCTAGAATCTTGGGCTTAGAACCACAGAACCATAGAAGCTCTGTGAATGTTATTAGCTGTGAATCATAGACTCAGAATAGTTACAGGATTTTAGAAACACAGTAACAGATTCATGGCCATAGAATTCTATAATCAGGGGTGTGCTCAAGTTAGCTCTTAACGGCTTGCAAGAGCAGATTGTTAAATTTTCTGGGTGAGCATTGGCAACTCAGAAATCAATATATACTATGAATAAGGACTTGATCGATTGTTTTCTTGATTGTCTAGACTTAAGAAAGTGATTGAAAAAAATGTTAAGAATGCAGATTAAATTTTAAAATGGCAGCTAGGTGTTCCAGTGGATAGAGCGTTAGGCTTGCAGTTGGGAAGACCTGAGTTCAAGTCCTGCCTTAAGTGACCACAGCCAAGTTACTTAACCTCTTTCTGCCTCAGTTTCTTCCTTTATAAAACTCGGGCAATAATAAGCACCTATCTTCCAGGGTGGTTGAAAGGATCAAGAAAGCACTTAACAAATACTTGTTTCCTTCCTTTCTAAAAGTATGTCCTGCATACTTTTTTTTGATAGTTGGTTGATAAATATTTACCAGCAGATCCCTGTCAATAATAGATATAGTGTCTTGATTATCAAATCTTAGAATGATAGTAATAGAATCTTGAAATCATAGAATTAGAATCATATAATTCAAAATTATAAAATCCTTACATTATTATTATTATAGAGTCACATAATCAAATCATCATAGAATAGTAGTATTATCATTATAGACTTGTAGAATTATAGTAACAGAATCCTGCGCTCAGAATCCCAGGACAGTCACAGAATGATGGAATTGTGGAATCTTAGAATTTAGAAACAATGAATTATGGTCACAGAACTGTAGAATCAGGGAGTCTTAGAATTTAATCATTGATTAATGAATCACTGACATAGAATCTTAGAGTTTTAACATCAATGTCACACTCAAGGTATCTTAGCCTTATAGTCAGAATCTTTGACTCACAACATCATAGTACAACCCACAGACCGTATGATCTAATGGAAAGTACAGCACTAGATTTTTAGTGCTAAATCCTTGTTCAGATCTCACCTCTGACACTTCCTCTGTGACCCTGAGAAGCTCAAACCTATGTCTTTTGACTCTAGTACAGGGCTCTTTCCATTGCATGACATTGTGCTATTTCTCTGTCTCTCTAGAAGCATCTTACACCAGATTTGATCCCCAGCAGGTTTCTAATATGTAGTTGTAGAACTTAATTCTTACTTGTCCTAAAATTAACTCTTCTAAACTATTGGAGGAGAGGTTGCCTCATTTGAGAGTTGGAGGAGAATTCCTGTAGTTTATACTGTCATAATTTTATAAGCTCAGAGTTTTTATTATTTTAGGATTTTGGAACTCAGTATTCTTATCTGTAAAATGGGGGACATAATAATACTTATATTACCTGCTGTACAGGGATTCTGAAAGGACCAAATGTCATAACAAATGTAAAGACCCTCTGTAAACCAGAAAGTACTAAGTACATGTAATAGGCGGTTCCTGTGGCTGATTTGGTCAGCATCGTTTTAATCTCATTCTTCTCATCTTTTTATTATCATTATTGATTGGTCCTATCTCCTTCTAGTTTCTCTCTTGATGGAAAAATTCAAGACAACAGTCTATTCACTACTTATCACTTATGCTGTCTCCTATATCCTGAATCTCTCTCTCCTTTTCCCACCTGTTGGCATCCTCTCTGTCTTTCAAAGCCTCGTTTCTGAGGATCAGGGATGGGAATTTTCTGATCCCCAAAGCTGGGAGATATTTCACCCCCATCTGATCTCCTAGTACTGTTAACATACCTCTAATTTTTCTATTATCCTCCAAAACCATGGTAATTATTTATTTCCCTGCCTCACGATCATTACTAGATTAGAAATTGCATGAGGACAGAAACCTTATCTCTGATTGAAGCAAAAGTCTTGTCAAATAGATAAGAAATAGGCAGCAAGATGGTGCAATGGATAGAGTGTTGGGCCTGGAGTCAGGAAGATCCATCTTTGTAAATTCAAATCCAGGCACAGACACTAGCTGTGTGACCCTGGGCAAGTCACTTAACTCCATTTTCCTCAGTTTCCTCATCTATAAAGGGAGCTGGAGAAGGAAATGGCAAACCACTCTAGTATCTTTGCTAAGAAAGCCCCAAATGGAGTCATGAAAAATGACTAAACAGCAATAAATGTTGAATAAATGAATGAATCCTCTTTCAGAAGCTAGAAATAGTATGAATGACAACTAAGGTTATTCCTTGTTTCCACCTGACTGAACTGGGTTCTAGCTCAACTCTAGTATTAATTATTGTAATGTTGACAGTGGTGTGCTGGAGTCAGCTGATTATTAAAAGTTTGGTGTGAGAATTTATGTCTCATAAATTGGAAAACGGATTCTTTGGAATTTATTTATGGTTTTGTTGATTTCTAAACTTAAGAAAATAATGGAAAAAATGTAAATAATGCCTATTAAACTTAAAATTATGTTGAGTGTATTTTTCTTTGAGAAAGTTAGTTGTTAAACATTTACAAACACACTCCTGGGTATTTGCCAAGTTTCTTTCCCTCTCTTCTTCCTTCCCTGGTCTCCTTTGTAAAATGAAGGGGCTAGACTACTTCATCTATAAGGTCTCTTTTAACTCTACAATTTATGTTCTGAAGGCTCTGTATGATTCTAAAGTTCTACGTTCAAAGGAACTCCTCCATTCTGAAATTCTACATTTGACGCCCCAAGGCTACTTCCAGCTCTAACATCCTATGACTCTCTGCTTGCTTCCTTCCTTTCCTGTGACTGACGCCTACCTGATGATGCAGCATTGGTCCCGGCTGTTACGTTTCATGTTGAAGTAACAGTTATCAGCAATAGCGAAGATATGTGGTGGCATCTCTCCAATCTTTTTGTTGGTGTATTGGCGTATCTGCTCTGGTGAATAGATGGGGAGGAGCTGGTAGGGGTTCACAGCCACCAAGATGGACCCTGTATATGTCTGAGAAGAGACAAACATGGTGCCCATGGGCAGTACATTGAACTATTAGAGGTAAGGGGAAGGGAAGAGAAACCTGGGGTGGGTATAGATTGCCTTTTTTCTGGCAAGGAGGGGTAGGTCTTGAACACTCTACCCCATTGTCTTATCCCCTGCTTGGGGGAGTTCATCTTGACCTCCTGACTCAGTTCTCTTAACTGGGTAGCTTATACTGGAAAGACTATGTCCATTTCTCAGCATTACATTTTAGAGGGGGTATAGACAAGCTAGGACATATTCATGGGAGAGAGATCAGGCTGGGAAGAGATTTGGAGAAAAGGTCATGTGAGAAATATGTGAATGTACAAAAAGGACTATATGAAAGTTCAAGGTGTATTTAGCCTGAAGTAAAAAGACTCAAGGGGACCACACTATTTCTCTTCAAATAATAAGGAACAGACATCTATGGTTCCCAAAGGCAGAATCATTACTAATGGAAGGGTAGGTTTTGGTTGAGTATGAGAGAAAAATGTGCTCATAATCAAAAGAATCCAACAAGGAATTGGCGCCCCATCCCTTCATCTCTACTTTCCTACAAAGCGTCCCAGTGTTATTATGGGGACATGTTCTCCCTTTTCAGTTTCCTGAGTTAGTCCTCTCCCAAGCATCTTTGCTTGCAACTCAGGAAAGGCTGCATCCAAGGGTCATTTTAAAATGGACTGCAAAGGGTGCTGGGGAATAGTGAAAGGCCAGTGGGTGACTCCCTGGACAATATAGCTGGGTTCTAGAATTCCGTGGCTAACCTCAGTCTGTAAACCTTTCAGGCATTCCAGGATATTTCGAGTCTTTTCACAAACATGCGAGGCATCCTCCCTCCCCAACCAGGTAATGGTGCTCTCAGCTACCCAACATGCATGGCCTCATTACCCTTGCATTGCCAACAGTCAATTAGCAAGCATTCATTAAGTGCCTACTGTGTACTGGGCATGTGCTAAGCACTTTCATTCTTTAGGATAAAAGATCTCTGGTCTTTTTTTCCCAACAAGCCCTGGCTAATTAGAACTGAAGAGTCCTGAACCGAACTGGATGGACGTTGCCCAGGAAAAGGCAGCCCTGGTTCAACAGGAAGAAATCTAGAATAGGAATTCCCAAAGTAGCAAGTTCTCATCTTGGCTCTTTTCCTGACTCACCATGGGTAAATCATCTCCTTTTGTTTGAACCAAAGTTTTTATGTCTGTAAAATGTGAGAGTTAAACTCAATCTCTAGATTCCTTTCTACTTTTCACATTCTATATTTTAAAGGACTCCTTCACACTCTAACTTTTGGACAGAGTATTGGTAGGAATGCTGGACTTGAAGCTGCAGTTGTCTACATGATTGAAGTTCTCTGTCCTTGACAAGGAAGGCTTCCTTGTCAGGTTTGTCACCTACTTCCTAAACTCATTATCTATTTCCTCTTTCTGGACAGGTGGTTCATAGTATATAGACTTGGATTTTTGAAGCCTGTCCCTGACACTTATGTTTTCCACTATTCAGATCTTCAATTTCTCATCTGTTAAATGGGGAGAAAGGATTTAATTAAACCAATCTACCTCACAAAGTGGCCGTGCAGAAAATGCAGTGTCCATCCTTAAATGACAGAGGATTGGGTAATGTTATTATCACTTCCACATTCTCTCCTCCCACATGCTTCCCACATGCACACGTAAAGGAGATGCATTCAGCCAAGGTTCCAAGAGAATAGTTAGTGGGGCAAGGAAGGTGATGCAGCATAAGGCATGAGAATGAAGAGAATGGTGTACTGCACAGAGCCAAGCAATGGGTAACTGCTCTGATGAGAAGTGAATGAGTTAGGACACAAATGAAAATGATTCAGGCAGAGGACCATTGGGTACATACTCACCCGCCCTCCACAATTAGTCTTAAGTGTGAAAGGAAATTAAAGAAACAAGGAGAAATGATTAGAGAATAAGTTGACATTTTCCCAAGGGACCCAGCAAAGATTTTTATTTCCACCATTCTTTCTATACTTATCGTGTAATATTGTGGGTTCTACTTGATATCTTGCACTTCTGCTTGACTGTAAACTCTTCAGTGGTAGGGATAATGTCTTGTATTTACTCCCTTTCACACTAGAAAGTTCCAATTTCCTAGCTGATTGGCAGCCTCCCTGCCTATAACATCAGGAACCCAATCAACTGTGCCAGGGCTAGAACCCAGCCCTCCCTATAAATACCTGAGCTTCCCTGCCCCAAAGCAGCTCTCCAGCAGGGTGTGAAGATGGATCCAGAAGTCCCAACAACAGCTTGGCACAGTGTCATACCAAGACCTGGCATCAACCTCTTGCAAGAATATCCAGGGTTCCCTCTTCTAGTCCTCCTACCTTGGCCTCAAGCCCATCTTGTCCAAGGCTTCTGGGTTGGGTTTCTCTGCTACCCTGCGGGTTCTTACCCTTTTTGTGTAATATGGGGGGCTTTGCCAGTCTGGTACAATCTTTGGACCCCTTCTCAGAGTCATATTTCTAAATATATAAAACAAAACATTGAATTATAAAGGAAACTAATTCTATAGAAAAATTATGAAAGCAACTTTTTAAAAATAGTATGCCCTAAGTTAAGGCCCCCTCGTCTATGGTTATGGGGGGACCATTTCTGTAGATGGACCCTGTCCTGGCTTTCTTTCCTCCTTCTCAGTGTCCACTTGAGTGTCTCCAATAAATTCACAGCGGGATAAATGAATAAGTCAATTGCTTTCAACAATGACTAGCTCATATAATTCTGGGGAGTTCTTTTAGTCCCAATTAATCAAAAAGCATTTATTAAGGAGGGTTCTGTGGCCCTCATGTCTTAAACCTTGTTCTAGGGGTGAACTGCCAGCTGGCCCTAAGTAAATTTAAGAAGGGGCTCTCAGTTAAGGAAGAGCCAAAGGCTAAGATATGTTAGAGATGGGGTATCCACTTCTGGGAGGCAATAAGAGTAAAAATGGTTAGAACTTATGCAGCACTTTAAGGCTTACAAAGCACTTTACATAGATCTTACTTGAACCACATAACAATCTGGAGAAGCAGGTGCCAATATTATCAATCTCATTGTACAGCTGAGGAAACCCACATAGCAAGTGCTGAGGTAGGATTTGAACTCAGGTCTTCCTGACTTTAGACCCAGAGCTCTTTCAACTGTTCTATCTAGCTGCCCACAGGTCCCCTCTATATTACCCCTGACTTTTTCACTAATGTGGATGCCTGTTATATGATGAGCAGAGGGATGGGGGAGCAGTATAGAACTATTCCTCCAAAAGATAATCTCCAATTTTCCTTTTAAAATGTTTCTTTCCATCCTTTCCATGTCACCAGTAAAGAGAAGTGGGCTACAGCCTTGGACCCACCTCCCCAGAAGCATTGCTTGCCTTTGAACTCTTGTTGAAATATGAGATTTGCCTCCCGTCCTCTGCTCGTTTTTTACTGTTAAGGTCACCTGGCAGGGCCTGCCTGTCTGCATATTTCTGAGTCCCTTTCTGAATTTGGACCTATGTGCCCAATTGGCTTTGGTTGTCTCTAATTGTCCTCTGCTTTTGCTCTAGGTGTTGCCAGATTTTCAAAGGGTATGGTGTCGTATATTGATAGGGGGCTAAGGTTTGGACCTAGTTTGGGTTTGCAACCAGCTATCTATGACCTGACTAGGCTGAAAACTTTAAAAGCTAGAACCTTCCAGGCTAGAAATTCTCTATTTCCCATATGCTTGGCACCTCCCTGCCTGTGACCCTAGAGGACAGAAACAAAGTCAGTGAGCCTGAGCAAGACTGTGGACCCCTCTGTATAAAACCTCTGAAGTAACCATTATGTGTGGAGCAAAGATGGATCCAGGCACCCCAAGAGCTTGGTATAAGAACATCCCAAGTCCTGGGAGCAGCCTCTCTGAAGACCAACTTGGATTTCTCTCTTCTTGGTATGTTCCTGCCAGGGTCTGAAGACCATGACGCCTGATGCCTTGGCTATCTACATGCTTCAATCAATCAATTACCAACAAGCATGTATTAAGTTCTTCCTCTGGGCCAAGGACTGTGCTAATAAGGGCTGATTGTTTCCCTCCTGCCTTTCCCTGCTCCACTTTGGGGGAATCAGTTTTGACCTGTGCTAAGAGGTAGGACAGGATCACCAAAGAGGCTGTTTTTGAAGTAGCAATGTGGCTGATAGAATGCCAGATTTAGCGTCAGGAAGACCTGAGTTCAAACCCGACTCAGACCCCATCCTGGGCAAGTCACTTAACCTTTCAGTCTCAGTTTCCTTATCCATAAAATGGGTATAATAAAAGCACTTACCTTCCAGTCTTCTTGTGAGGATCAAAAAATATAGTAATTATGCAACACTTTGCCAACCTTAAAGCTCTGTGTAAATGCTAACTACCATTATTGTCATTATTCTCATTTTCTTTGTTGCCACAGAGGGTTCACTTCCAGGAGCAGGGTATGGAGACCACCCAGGAACAACTGACTGAAGCACAAAACGCATCAATAAAGCTTATTTTAAAAAATAAAAACAATAGGCTTGGACTTGATTTCTAAGGATCATTCTGCCTGAGACATTCCATGTTCCATGTTCAAACATTCTATGTCCCTTTTCACTCTTAGTTTTCTCTTTTAAGGTCCTTTCTAGGTCTTGTATTCTATGTCTTTGACCAAAAGAGGTAACAGATGCGTTAAGTGCCCCTGGGAAAATCACTTAATCCTATTTGCCTCAGTTTCTCTATTTGTAAAATGAGCTAGAGAAAGAAATGACAAGACAGTCCAGTATTTTTGCCAAGAAGACCCCAGATGGTGTCATTAAGAGTCAGATATGACTGAAATAGCTCAACACCAACACATGTGGAAGGATTTCAGAAACCGTAATATGCCCAGCGACTGTAAGGAGTTATTCATATTACCTCACTTGTTCTCAGATTCCCAATCCCTTCTTAGGAGTCTCTGCCTACATGTCTACACTAAGCATAGGGCTCCTGAACCCTGCAAAGTGGCTCCTTCATTGGATTTCCAAGGTCTCATTCCCAGGGGATGAGCCCATGCAGAAGCCCTACACAGGTGTCCCAGAGGGTTAATGAGGAGGCAGCCTCTGAGGTCTGTTCCACTAAGCTAGGGTAATAAAACCCTTCCCTGGGAGGAGGCCGGAGGCACAGTGAAAAGAGAGAAGGGACAGAAAGAGTCCTGACCAGTTGCTCAAAGGAAGCCTAACTCAGGACAGCTGAGGCTGAAGGGTATATGGTAGATCTGGAGAAACAAAGGGAGCAAGGTTCTTCAGTTGGTCAGAAAGAGATAATAGTAAAATGTAAGGTTTACAAGTGCTCTCCTTCCAATCACCCTATGAATTAGATGGAATGAGTATGATTCTGTCAACTCTACAGAAGGGAAAACTAAGGTCCAGATAAGTGAGGTTATATGCCCAAAGTCACATGACAAATGAGTGATAGATCTGGGCTCGGGAAGTAGATCCCTGGGTTCCCTGTCCAGGGTTCCCTCTGCTACATCACGCGTTTCCCAGAGGCCCTGCCCAGGCCGTCTCCTCATTAAACGCTCCTTTAGAATAGGGTCTATACCTCCTCCTTCTTCTGTCTCCTCCAAATACGCCAGCATAGAATTAAGCAAAGCTTGGGAAAATGCTACAGGACTGGTTGATTTTAAATGGCCATGTCCCAGATGTGCGAGTGGTGGGGATGGGAAGGGACTTCTAGCAAGCAAATCCATCCTTGGGTCATGGGGAATCTCAGTGACCAAATATCCTGATTTGCAGTTTCTAGAGTGTCATTCAGGAAACATTTACTAAGCATGAACTCCGACCTACCTGCTGTTCTTTACACATATACTTCATCTCTTCTCTCTGAGCCTTTGCATTGACTATACCCCATGCCTGGAATGTACTTCTGTCACTTATCTTCCTTGGCCTCCTTCAAGAAAGCTCCAATTCTTCCTTCTGCCAGGGGGCTTTCCTGGGCTCCTCATTTCACTGCTTTCCCCTTCTGAAACCATCTCCTTATCTCGTATACTCCCATCTCCCCCATTAGAATGCAAAGCACTTTGAGGTCAAGGACTGTTTCGACTTTCTATGTATCCCCAGTGCTTAGCATAATTCCAGGCATAAAGTAAACCTATATAAATGGTGATTGACTGACCAACTGACCTACTGCATACAAAGCCAGATAGGTAACTAGGTGGCCTGTTTAATGAAGCATTTGAACCTGGAATCAGGAAGAGTTCAAACCCAGTTTCAGACACTTATTAGCTGTGTGACTCTGGGCAAGTCACTTAACTTCTGCCTCAGTTTCCTCAATGTAAAATGGAGATAATAGTACCTATCTCACAAGGTTACTGTGAGGATCAAATTAGATAGTGTTTGTAAAGCACTGAGTACACTGTCTGGCACACAGTAGGTGCTAAATTAAAGCTATTATTGTCATTAAATTTTATACTGGGCTTTCATGTGGGGGCAGGGAGGAAGGAAGGAAGACACATTGCATGGAAATGCACAAGAGCTGTTATCTGTACCCTGAAGTTTACATTCAGGGAGAGAGGACAGACCCCAAAATTATTGCAGCCCAAGGCAGAGTATGATAAGTTATACTGAGTATAAAGTACTAGGAGCTATGATAGGAGAAAGATCATGTCTGGTTTAGAAGTCAGGGAAAGCAATCTAGAGGAGGTACCCCCAAATGGACATAACACTCTTACTGTATTCTGACCAGAAAGGATACGTTTCCTTTTTTTTCTCCACTAGGGAAAGAATGGTATTATAGTTTTAGAGCTAGAAGAAACCTTAGAGATCTAACACAACTACCTCTCCCTCCACTCCAGGAAGGAAGTGAAAGTCCTCTAATATCTCTGGGTCTCTGTCTCAGTTAAGGGACTTGTCCAAGGTCTCACATTTAGAAGCAGGTCCAAGATTCAAGCCTATATGCCCTGGCTCCACATCAGAAAATATAGATGCGAAGACTGAGTTCTGAGTAGAGAGAACTAAAGTAGAGAAATAAGTAGAGAGCCTTGGGACAACTCATCATAAAGAGTTTCTCTCCTTGGAGAATTCTTCCTTTGAGCCAACCCATCCTCACAACCCTCTGGGTTGGCACCTTTATTCTAAAGGATGTGACATCTGGTACTCCAGCAGGCCGATGGCCCAGCTGCCAGGGGAAGCATGCACGCTGGTAACTTGAGAAGATGCTGGCTAGGAGGCCCCTGAGGGTAACCCTATCCAAGCAGTGAAGGCTGCCATGACTAGGGATCAATGCCTCAGTGCCATCACTGGGGAGAACATGGAAGTCAAAGGCCAAATTCTCTCAATTCTGATTGGTTCTTGGAATTGGTGTTCTTTCCCGCCAAACTAGATCTGTCATCCTTCAAGTCTCATCTCAAGGACTATCTCATGTAAGCATCATAGAATTCTAGGCACAATGCAAAGAACATTGGTTCTGGGGTTCAAGGACTTAAATTTTACCTTTGATGTTTATTACCTGTGTGACCAGTCACATTTCACCTCTCCTAAGTTTCAGTTTCTCATCTATAAAACGAGGGTTAGAACTAGGTAGTTTCTAAGGTCCTTTCTACTTCTATATAGGTCTATGGTCCTATGGAGAGAACTTCAGGGAGCACCCCGTCCCCATCTGCACCTCCACCCCCATCCAGTTCAGGAAGCTTCTCTCTGGCATTCCAACCTATGGTTGCATAACTCCAGTGTCAGAAGCTCCTTCCCCATTGAAGTGGCCCACCCCACTATGGGCCAACTCAGATGGTTAGAAATTTCTTGCTGATATTGCACTGAAATCAATCTCTCCATAACTTTTTCCCATTGGTCCTTACTTTTCCTACTGGGGACACATTAAATAAATATGATCCATAGGGCCTTGGACTTGGAGTCAGGAAGATGTGAGTTCAAATCCCACTTCAGATAGTTATAAACTGTGTAAAATTGGGAAAGTTCCTCAACCTCTGTGCCACAGTTTCCTCATTTGTAAAATGAGGGAGTTGGACTCAATAGACTTTAAGGCCCCTTTTAGCTCTAACTCTGTGATCTTATGAAACTTTTAGATATTTAACATAAATATCAATTCCTCCAAAGTTTTCTGGCTAAACATTCCTAACTCCTTCAAACTATTCTTGTAAGACATAATAATTAAAGTATAGTGGGAAAAGCCTTGGATTTAGAATATGAGTACTTAGGTTCAGAGCCCATGAACTGTGTGCAAATCACTTAACCTCTCTGAGCCTCAGTTTCTTCATGTGTAAAATGAAAAGGTTGGATTAGGTCATCTCTAAGGTCTCTTCCAACTCTAAATCCTACAATTAAGTTTTCTTTTCTATAGGTCCCTTCCAACTCTAAATCCTGTAATTAAGTTTTCTTTTTTATAGGGCTAAAAGTTTTTAAAGAATTTTCCCCTCATTAATTCTGGGAGGGAGTCAGTGCAACTATGGTTCTCCTTATTTCACAGAGAAAGAAAATTAGCCTCCCAAATTGGGAAGTGACTTGCCAGGGGCACAGCTGGTAAGTGTTAGAGCCAGGTCCACTTTCAGTTCAGTTCCTGACTCCAATTCAATTCAAGAAATATTTATGAAGCACCTACTATGTGTAAAGCTGTGCTTAGTGCTGGAGGACAGATACAGTTTGCCTAAGATTGTCCCTGCCCTATTGGAGCACAGAGTATAGCAGAGGAGGAAAGGATGGTTTCCTGTAGTCGGGGACCATGCTTTACTCATCTCTGTCTCCGTAATGGCACTTACTAGAGAGCACTGCAATTAGTAGGTATAACTTTTTCTAAACCTCCCTTCAGGCCCTATTTAGGAGTCTTTGGTCCAAGTATTCCTCTAAACCCTTTCAAAAACTATTCTTTCAACCCCTATCACCTGGATTAAAGCCTGGCCCTGGCCCTTAGTATATTTGGGGGCTTAGAATCATGGGCAACTAGGTGATACAGCAGACAGAGTGCCAGGCCTGAAGTCAAGAGAGACTCATCTTCATGAGTTCAAATCCTATCTCAGTCACTTCTTAGCTGTGTGACCTTGACCAAATCATTTAACCTCTGTCTGTCTCACTTTCCTCATCTGTAAAGCAGATATAATAATAGCATCTTCCTCAAAGGTTGTTGTAAAGTTAAAATGAGATAATATTTATAAAGTGCTTGGTAAACCTTAAATTAATGCTACCGAAATGTGGGGTGTTATTTCTTTGCTATTTCTTGTTATTTGGTATAATTTTTATTTCCAGTTCTGATATTTTATGTCCCAAGGTTGCTTCCAGTGCTGACCTTCCATGATCTATACTCTAAAGGTTTTTTCCAAGGCTAACACTCTATGTTTTAAGGTTCCTTCCAATGCTGATATTCTATGGTTCACTAATTCTACTCTGCTGTATAGCACTGGGAAAGTTACCACTTTCCTCTTCTATAAATGGAGGGCACTGGGCCACTGGATGGTCCCTAAAGAACTTTCTAGACCTAAACACATAATGTCCCCTTTCAGCTCTAAAATTCTAATTATTAGATGATTCGGAGGTTCCTTCTAACTCTAACATTCTATGCTCCAAAATTCTTTCCAGATCTGAAGTTTTTTGTTCTAATGTCCCTTCCAGTCTGACATTTTAAAATTCTCTGGTCCGGGGTTCTTAACCTCAACCTGGTAAAGTCTATGGATCCCTGCTCAGAATTATGCTTTTAAATGCATAAAAAAAATACATAGGATTGTAAAGGAAACTAATTCTGTTGAAATACTTATTGGAATATTTTAAAAAATAAGCTCATGGCTATCAAGTTTTAAGAACCCAAGTCCAACTCACTTGGAGGAGAAAGGCCTTGAAGATTCCACCCTCACTAAGTAACCCCACCTTAGCTCCCCCACTCCCACTGATTGCATTAGACCATCCCCTTCTTGAAGAGGCATGTCAGCTATGTGAATCACATCAAGATGCTGACCACACTATTGCATGAATGTAAACCTATGGCCCATAGAGCTTTCAGAACCAGCGCCTGTCCACAACTTCTTACTGTATAGACCATATGATTATAAATATTACACAACTGTTTCAATCATACACATGGGTGTATGGATCAGGCAATTATGCAGATCATCCATCAGGACATACCATGCATTTAGCCCAACAGATGATGGTACACACCAGGAGGCTATAGAGACTGCATTTGTAACCAAGATGATAGAGAACCAATGATTGCATTATAGCCCTGGCATAGAATTAGGAAATGACATGGTGCAAGGATATGTATCCTGGGCTCTCTTCTCTAACTCTCTTGATGACTTCATCAGTTCCATGGGGTGCACTGTCATCTCCATGTACATGATTCTCAGATCTACATATCCAGCCCCAGTCTCGATCCTGAGCTCCAATCCTACATCACCACCTGCCTATTGGACATTTTGAACTATCTCATAGATATCTCAAACCCAACATGTTCAAAACAGAACTCATTATCTTTCTTCTCAAAATCCTACCCCTTTTCCTAGCTTACTACGTGACCTTGAGCAAATAAGTTCCCTGACTGAGGCTTTACTTTCTTCAAAAAAGAGAGCTGAACTGTAAGATCTCCAAGATCTCCTCTAGCTCTGATATTCTATATCCTATGTTCTATGTTCTAAGGTCCCTTCCAGGTCTAGCTATGTTATGTTCTAAGGTCACTTACTTGGAAGCTTGGTGGCAGGATGAAGGAGGCACTGAGCCTGGAGTTCAAATCTAGCATCAGACATTTACTAGCTGTGTGACTCTGGGCAAATTGCTTCACCTATCATCTGCCTCAGTTTTCTCAACTGTAAAGTGGGGATAATAATAGCACCTACTCCCAGTGTGTTGTGGATATTCAATGAGATACTATTTGGAAGTAGTGCCTGTCAAGTTTTGTTGTTACTGCTGCTATTCAGTTGTTTCCAGTAATGTCCAACTCTTCATGACCCAAAGATACTGGAGTGGTTTGTCATTTACTTCTCTGACTCATTTTACAGATGAGAAAACTGAGGCAAATAGGATTAAATGACTTGCTCAAGGTCAGACAGCTAGGAAGTATCTGAGGCCAGATTTGAACTTACAAAGATGAATCTTTCTGACTCCAGGCCTGATACTCTTATCTACTACCTGGCACATAGTAGGTGCTTGATAAATCCTTGTTTCTTTCCTTCCCAAGATCACTTCCTGCTCTAGCATTCTGTTCTAAGGTCCCTTTTGGGTCTGTCTGTATTCTATCCTTTTATGTTCAGCTCCAACATATTATATACTATGATATCTTCCATCTCTGATATGCTATGCTCTAAAACTGGCAGTCTTAAAGTTCTTTACATTTCTAAAATGTTATGATAAAGTACTCTATGATAAAGTAAAGTCAATGTACTATCCAAGCACTGCAGTGAAAGGTGCTCCTTGTTCAACTCTCCAAAATGCATAGAAGAAGCCTATGAAGACATCTGAAATAAGAGACTATTGGTGGTAGTGGAAGGAGGACAAGAAGGGGAGGTAGTTGAAAGGGAGGGGTTTTCAAAGGGTAGGTGACTTACATAAATGACATGGTCCCGGTAGCGGATGAGCAGATTTCTCAGGATGCCAGCCTCATTCAGGTCCCCCAGACGGATCATATCTTCCACCCCATGGACAGAGGTGGGGTGCATGGGTTTGATGTTGGTGGCATTCTGTGGAGAAATCCAATGCTCCTGTGGATAGAAGGAAGTGAACACATGAGACCTTCCTTTGCCCCACCCTTTTTTTCCATTCTTTCTCCCCGGCCCCATCTTTTTCAAATTTGAATCAATTACTGCAAGATTCCTGTCCAACCAGTCTTTGCTTGAATATTGCCAATAATGGCAGAGTGTTCCATCATTAAATATCTCTGGTCTTTGAAAGTTCTTCATTGAGTTAAAATAGGCCTTTTTACACCTTCCCCACATTGTTCCAGGCACTGAAGCCAAGAAGAACAAGGTTAATCCCTTAATCCCTTTCAACAGTCCTTCAAATCCTTCAAGGTGGTGATCATATCCTGACCCCCTCTGCTCCTCCCTAAGTATTCTCTTCTCCAAGCTAAACTCTACTAATTCCTCCAACTCCTCTTCTTGTTGTGAACTTGAGGCCCTTCAACATCCTAGGGATTGGCCAGGAAAGACTTTCTTGAGATGATTGATGAGTCTTGGAACTGAGTCATTACTATTTTTCTCAGAGAGGCTCTGCAGGCTAAGGGGAGTTAAGCCTGAGAGTCAGGATGCCTGAGTTTCAATGGTGATGGCCACTAATTGTCATCAATATCATCATCATCTCATCCTTCTCATCTTGTTTGATGCAATTCAGATAGAAATGATCCAGGGACAAGGTGCTACCCTGTGGACCCTTGTACAGGCAGATTTTTTTAAAAATACTTTTTGTTGTTGAGTGAAAATATAACTTTAGGATGTCAGTTCATCCCCTATAGCAGGTGTAGGAAACCTGTGGCCTCTAGGCCACATGTGGCCCTCTAGATTCTCAAGTGCAGCCTTTGAACTGATTCCAAACTTCACATAACAAATCCCTTTAATAAAAGGATTTGTTCTGTAAAACTTGGACTTAGTCAAAAGTCCACACTCAATTTCCTGGAAGGTCACATGTGGCTTCAAGGCCACAAGTTCCTCACCCCTGCCCTATAGGATCCCTGAAAATATCCTTAGTACAACCCTAGTAGCATACAGTACTACAGAGATGACAGCATCTCCTCATGTTCCCATATGATTCTGACCACCTCTGCTAGGTCTCTATATCTTGATAGTTTTTTGTTTCATGTAGCTTGGGGATTATGAGTTTCCAGCATGTCAACAGCTACTAAAAACATTGTTCTTACATCCACAAGACAACTGAAAACAAATGTTCCAAAATCACAAGAACAAATTTGGCCCCAAAGAAGAGATATAAGAAGACATCTTCCTTCATTCTTTTGCACAGGTGTTGGTGGTGGAGATCCTCATGGGTTTAGAAAATTACATTTAATGTCAAATTTTTTTAATGTGCTAATAAGCTGATTTTTTATCTCCTTTACAAACAATTCTTTGTTTATAAGAGATAGACTTCTGGGAATCAGGAGGGATACAAGAGGAAATTCACATGATATAAAAACAAAGGCAATATCAATAAAAATCTATTTTTAAAAAAAAATCATTTTTCTTCAAGTTTTATGAATTAGTGTGATGCCTGGGTGATTATGTGAAACAATTTGGTCTATGATGATGGTCTAGGTCTAGCATAGTTTATTGGTTTGAGGGAAGTATTTGTAGTTAGAGAATTTGCCATCTGTCTATCCACAAAAGATCATAAGCTTCTGATGTATAATCCTAGCTACCAGCTTATGTCTCTGTAGGCATTTGGTACGTACTAAATATATCCAGACTGCAAGAAAGTTGTTAACAACAATATTAGCTGCAACAAATGTATATTTAGTAATATAATGTTTGCAAAGCATTTAAAATACATTATTTTGCTAAAGTCTTACAACAGGTCTTCAAGATGGGTGCTGCAGGTATTATCTCTATTTTCCAGATAAGGAGACTAGGTGGGGATCAGGGGGTTAAGCGACCTGTCCAGGGTCACATTCTTAATGAGCCAGAGGACATATTCATACCTAGGTTTCTCCTTACTCCCTGCCCTTTGAACTACAGTGGACTTCCCTAAGCTAGAGATCTTCTAGGCCTGGGTATCTTGTAAGAGGGAATTCTTGTTTGGGTAGAATTTGGGATAGGCAGCCTCTGAAATCCCATCTGACTCTGAAATTATGCAATTCAAGTCACTTTTTCCTTTCTGGGTTTCAGTTTCATCATCTGTAAAATGGATGGTTGAACCAGATGATCTCTGGTCTCTGACATTCTGTAATTATCTACTGCAACCTCTATTTAGCAGGAGAGAAAACTGAGGCCCAAGGAAGAGAAGTAGCTTTCCCAAGATCACATAACACTGTCCCATTCTCATGGGAGGGGGGGAAGGTGGATGACAGAGGAATGAGAGTCAGGGTGTACTTAAAGGCAGATGGGGTGACGTGGAGTTACCAGACACCGCCTGACATGCAAAACAAACCAGGAGAAATCTGATCCTGGTATCATCACCAGGTGGCACCCACATCTTGTCCCAGGGAAGCTCAGAGGATGAGGCCAAATCCCCAGGGTTCTGGCATCCTTTGTGGGGTGGAGTCCTAGGAAATCTGATTTAGAATTCCCAGGAACCATGGAGGAGGGGCGGTTCTCAGACCTAAGGTCAGAGAAGTCAGGGCAAAGGAATTCAATTCAATCTGATCCAATAAGCATTTATCAAGCACAAACATAAGTATGTATGCCAACCATTGTACTAACCACTGGGCCTGCAAAGGCAAAAACAAAACCATATTTACCCCCAAGAAGCTTATATTCTCATTTTGAGTTTAGTATGTCTCTACAGCTCTCCTTTCAGAATTCCTTCTACCCCAAAAGCCCATTGCCTGGTTTCCCAAGCATTCAAGGTCCTCTACAAGATGGCACCACTCACTGGTCCAGTCATATCTCCAATTATTTATTTCTGTGTACTCCAAGATTCCAGCCAAACAAGACGATTCTCTGCTCACTGAACACACAAGCATTTTCCAACATCCAGGCTTTTGCTCATGCTGGTCCTTATCCCTCTTTCCTTTTTCCTCCCTCTTCACCAGTGGAATTCCTACTTGTCTTTTAAAGTCTGTCTCCTCCAAGAAGCCTTCCTTGATTCTTACTCTCATAATAATGGCTTTACTTTCTTTTTTTTCTCTTTAATAATGGCTTTTCTTTGTATCTCTACATATAGTAATAAATGTTTGCTGATTTAGTGAATAGACCTGCTAGTGGGGGTCTCTGAGAACAAAAATTTAGAGCTAGAAGGAACATTAGAGGACATTGGGTCCAATCTTCCTCATTTAGCAGTTGGGGAAATTGAGGCACAAAAAGTTTAAGTGACTTGTCCAGAGTCACCCAACTAATAAGTGTCTAAGGTGGCACTTGAACCCAGGTTTCCCTGACTCCAAGTCCAAAATTCTATCCATGATTTCATGTGCCTCCTCTCATCACTTTCATTTTACAGGAATGAACAAGTGAAGGACACAAACCTTCATTGTTGTCCACTTGGCTCAGTCCTGTCTGACTCTCTATGACCCCATTTGGGGTTTTCTTGGCAGAGTAGTTTGTCATTTCCTTCTCCAGCTCATTTTACAAGTGAAGAAACTGAGGCAAACAGGGTTAAATGACTTGCCCAGGGTCACACAGCTAGTTAGTGTCTGAGGTAGGACTTGAACTCAGGTTTTCCTGAGTCCAGAACTCTATCTCATCTCTTTCATTTTATAAGAATGAAAGAAGTCGTGTTGATTTTCCCTTTGGTTCTGATTCTTCTTTCACAACATGATTAATGTGGAAATATGTTTAATAAGATTGTACATTATAGCTTATATCAGATTGCATGCCATCTTGGGGATGGTAGAGAGGAGGGAGGGCGAAAAAATTTGGAACTCAAAATCTTATAAAAGTGAATATTGAAAACTATCTTTATATATAATTAGAAAACATAAAATACTATTAAGTAGGGAAAAAATAAGAATGAAAGAAGGAAATAAGCATTTATTAGGCACCTACCATGAGTCAGGAACTGTGCTAAGATCTTTACAAATATTATCTCATTTGATCCTACAACCCTGTGAGGTAAGTGGTGCTACTACTATCCTCATTTTACAGATGAGAAAACTGAGGCAAACAAGGTTAAGTGACTTGACCAGGGTCATGCAGCTAGTAAGTGTCTGAGGTCACATTTGAACTCAGGTCTTCCTGATAAGTGCACACCCAGGGCTCTGTCCACTGCACCCTCTAGCTTCCTTATAGAAGAGGATACTGAAGGCTGAAGAGGGAGTTGTAACTTTTTTAAAATTTTGACATGATTACAAAATAAAATGGGCATTTCCATATACTTAGTATTATAGAAAAAGAGGATTGGATATGAAATTATAGCTCTCTATTATGTATAGCTTGTTTCTCTTTAAGCACATAATGAATTTCACATGTAACTTTCAAAGCTATCATGTTTGTCTGTAGTCCCTTCTGACTTTCCTTCTGCAAGAGGTCTTTCCCAGTTCCTTCAGGTGCTATTTTCTGAGATCATCTTCCATCTACTCTATTTGCGTCTTCTATGTACCTAGCTATTTACTTACATGCTATCTTCCCTCTTAGAATATAGAATGGAAGTTCCTTGAGGGTAGGAACTTTTTTTTAAAACTTTTTTTTGCATCTCTCAGCACATAGCACAGTGCCTGGGACATATAATGCTTTATTGACTGCCTGACTTCTGTTCTTTTCTCTGCAATAAAAAAAAGTGCTTTGATGATGCTTGTAACTTGTCAAGGTCATGAAGAAAGTCAGTGGCAGATCCAAGATAAGACTACAAAGCTGATGTGCTTTCCACTGTAAGCTATCTCTAAATTTGACTTTGGGTAGGGCCCCTCTGACTAATGATGACTTAGAAACTAAGAGGACAGATGGAGTTCTATTAATAATAACAATAACATCTAGCTCTATCACCATATATACAGTGAGTGTGCTGAGCAGGAAGGTAGACTTCAAGGTATGAGGTAGACTTTGCTATCATGGGACTGGTCCACCCCCAGCATTACCATGTCCTGTTCCTACCTCTTGGAACTGACCCATGTAACCTGGTATCTGGGCATTTTCCTACTGATCTCTCCGTGGATGAGAAAAAGGTGGGAAAATGAACTGTGAATTGTGGGATTTCAAGTCCAGAGAGGTAGCATTCTTTATCCACCTGAAGAGAAACTTGGGACCGTCATGAGCCAGGGGGAGGACTTTGGCTGCTCTGAGAGTCTATTCCCAGACTTCAAATCCCAAAATACACTACGACACTTTGAACCTTTTTCTCCACCTATAAGAGATCCATCTGAACGTCTCAGAATACCTGTTTATACACACTTATTGGTGTGCATTATATTTTCCCCATTAAATCATTAACTTCTAGAAGTCAGGGACTATATTGTCAGGTGTTAGTCAGGGCCTGGTATACAGGGGACACTTGATGAATACCCAAATGGCTTGGTGATCTCATTAATTCATAGGTTCCTTGCATCGATGCAAATTACAATCACCCATGCCTCAACATGACTCTTGTCTATTTCTGATAAATACACCACAGGGAATCAACCCAGCCAACCCAATGGGCTACGGCCTTCTATTTCTCCTGACATCTCAAGGGCACTAATGGAGCACATTGTCAATACACTTGCCATTCCTGCCCTTGACATATGACCAGCCCATCTTGGAAACACTTAAATGTTTGCTGAATTGCTTTAGTATTTTAAAATTCACACTAAGGTTTCAATGGCTGATGACAGATTAAGGAGGCCTTAAATATTTTGACTCAAAACAGGAAATAGTGGTGGAATTCTAGGCATCATGGTAGGTCATTTGAGTTTGAAGTTTGGGGTGAGAGAAAGACTTTCTACATTACTTCAGGCAGTCAACCACCTACTCTTCCTATGCTCTTGTTCATTGTGATTAGCTCCTCCACTCACTAGGCGCTTCAGACAGACTGAGGCACATCCCACCTCCCCCAAGTATGAGCAGGAGAAAGACATACGTTGCCTTCATCGTCCACCACCTGTATTTGCCCAGAGTCACAGAGCTTCACCACTGCTCCGATGGGGACATCAAACTCCTGCCCTGTTTTGAGGTCCATCCAGACATAGTCACCCTGCAACAGAAAAAGAACCCTGTCAGTACTCAATCCAACAAACAATTTTTTAATAAATAATATTTTTTCCAATTACATGTAAAGACAATTTTTAACATTCATTTTTTAAAAATTTTGAGTTCTAGATATTCCTCCCTCCTCCCTAAAATGGTAAGCAATTTGATATAGGTTATATATGAGAAATCAGGTAAAATATATTTCTACATTAGTCACCAACAAACATTCTAAGCTGCTGGTATGCACATGGTCCTATGCTCTGGTCTGGGGACTCAAAGATAAAAGGTGAATGTTACCACCTTCTAAGAACTTGCAATTTAATGTGGGTGTGTGGAAACACAATATATACACAGATGAGTATAATACAAGGTAGGGTATGATATGGGATAAAAGAGAGATCCAAGAAAAAAGTGATCTAGAAAAATTGAAGGATTAAGAAAACACTCACCTGAGGGAGGAAGGAGGGAAGGAATCAGGGAAGCTGTTATAAAGGAAGTGGTACCTGACTTGGACATGATAGGGGAGAACATAAGCTACACTTAAACGTGTCAATACCTCCAGGAAGTCTTCCTTGACTGAGTCTGCTGAACTCTGGTCTGCTCACCAACAATTCATCTTCACAATTCAATTTATCATGGAGACAAGGTAAAGATTGAATGACCGCATCCAATCCATACTAACAGCAACTCATATTTCTGTAGTACTTAGGTCTTACGAATTACTTCCCTCAAAACCAGTGCAATAATCCCCATTCCCCCTTTGTCCAGGTCTGTGATTTCATTGGTCCTAGAAACTTTCAATGTGGAAATTCCCTCCAACAATGCAAATCAGCATCTAGTCTGTGACTCCCATTTTCAAGAGCTGCTTGGGGAGGACTGAGAGGTTAAGTTACTTGCCCAAGGTCTTAAGTACGCTCATTCTATGTCAGGGGAAGGACTTAAACCCTGGCCTTCTTGTCTCTAAAGTCAGTCCTTTTTCACTACGCCATGTGCTCCACATTCCCTTTATATATGTGAATGGGGAGGGACTGATAGAGGGTGGGTTTTGCCAAGTGGGTTTTACACAGCTAGTAAATACTTTTCTGTTGATCCCTTCCCACCAGCAGCTAGTTGCCCTTAAGCCCCCATTACCCTGTATTTATTACGTATACATTTCCTATCTACTCACCATGTTGTCTCCTCTAATAGAAAAGAAGTTCCTGGAGGGCAGAGCCAAGATCTGAACCCTGACATCCCCTCTCTAACATTCTTCTCTCTACCCCACACTCTCTAACTACTTCCTCAGGGTCCAAAAGAACTACTTGATTATAGGGTAAGGCAATCTTTCATCATCACCAAACAGATTCCATAGAGATACTCAGGATTCCTGATTCTGGACTCTGGGGTATCCAGGAACTCCTCCGGAACTTGATGAGTCACCACGAGGTCTCATGTTCCCATGGTTCAGTTGTTGTGGCTCTTCCCTGACTCAAGAACTTTATATTCTAGAAGGGTTGGGGAGGGCACACACATCACACACTCAAAAAAATACATTTGAAAAGGGAGGAAACATTAGCAACCAGGGGAATCAAAGAAAGTATGGCTGAGCATGTCGTCTTCTTCTATGTCCATGCTTGACGAACCCTCTGCACCAAACCCTGTCCCTATTGTCTTAGGGTTCTTAGCATCTTTTTTTTTCATCCTGGATTCCTTTGGCAATCTAGTGAGGCCAATGGACTTCTCAGAATAATAATTTATATCCATAAAATAAAATGCATAGGATTACCAAGGAAACCGAAGGCTGGTGAAAACAGAGATGTGATTTTTGTTGCCTGTATGATGGACCCCCTGAAATTCAGTGACCATGGGTAAGCTGCTTAACCTCTCAGAGACCCAGGTTAGGAACACCTGATCTAATCCAACTTGTACTTTGATAGGAATCCCCTCTATGACATCCTCAGAAAGTGGGTACAGCCCTCCACTTGAATATCTCTAGTGATGGGGAGCTTACTGTCTCCCTGAGAAGAATTATAATTAAGAATAAAGGATAATTTGTCATGTGTGGTAGTTATGTTCTATAAAATTGCTACAGACTCTGAATAGTGAATACTGAACCATTGCTCCTAAGTGAAATACAGGATGAGATTCCTGACAACCTCTAGCCACAACATTTCCTTTAGCACTTTCCAGAGTGGCCTCACAGGCAGAGCATGGAATTTCCTCTTCCTTTTTTTCTGGATGTACTGTATTGTTGATCATTAACATTAAACTTATGGCCAACACTACTAAAAACTCATGCCTCAAGAAAGTTTATCTAACATACATATTTTCTCCATAAGACACATCACAGTTTTCTTGTACTTAAAAACATTGGTTAGTACTTCAGCACTATTTTTGGGGATCATTTTAAAATCAAAATCAGCAACAAAAAGCCCCCAAATTTAAAAAATATAATAAATATAAATAAATTGAAATATTAAAAAAATGAATCGCGGGAAGGAAACTCGTTTATAGTATGAAAACTGAAACAAGAAGGCAGCTCTTCTCCTTGCTGGACTTCAAGTGGGAATGTGTGCTTTGCAGGGCTCAAATGTTTTGCTGCTCTCCATATATCCTTTCATGCCAAAAGCACTACAAGTATTGATTTAGGGTTCCAAATATATTTAAGCATGTAGTCAAATTCACAAGAATAATGAGGATCAATTGTATTTTTATCTGGGATAATCCATTTTTGGACTGCAATGGTGAATTTTTTTTTACATCTAATGGTGAGCACAAACCTTTCCACCTTTAGAGATGAAAGGGGAGATAGAGCCCGGCCAAAGGGATCCAGAGCATCAGAACCTCAGCAGGAGGGTCTAAGGCACCTGGCCAGAGAATCTAGTAGCTAGGCCTGGGGGCAGAAAGCACCTAGAGCATCCTGAGGTGGTCCATTCCTCTTTGGAACAGTGGAGTGTTGAGGCTTTTCCTTCAGTCTAGCCTAAATCCACGTCACCCATTGCTTCCAATCACCAAGCAGATCAAATCAGCCCTTCTTCCATACGCTTAAATATTTGAAGACAACAACCCTGCTCTTCCGTTTTCTTTTCTTCTTCAGGAAAAGAAACTGAATCTCCTGCGGCATGGTTATTCTAGTTTCTTTCCTGTTGCTGTTGTATAGCTTGTCTGTAGCATCCAAAAAGAATGTCAGAGCTGAAAGGGACCTTAGAAACTGCCTAGTACACAGCCTTATAATTTTATAGGTGAGGAAACTGAGGCACAAAGAAGGGAAGGTGGCCAGTCCAAAGTCACACATTGACTAAGTGACAAAGGCAGAATTAGAACCTGAATCTCCTAGTTCCCAAGTCTTGCTCTGTTCACTCTTCACATTAGAGAGCTTCACACTTAGAGAGTTAGACTGAGATTCTTGACACTTGGGTACAAATCCTGCCTGTGTGACCTTGGGCAAGTCACCTAGCTTCTCAAATCCCTGTTTCCCCATCAGCAAGTAGAAATAACATTTGTGTTACCTTCCCTCAATGCTGCTGCCGCCAGCTCCCTTCGATTTTCAGATGTACTTGTCCAGCCCTAACATCTCTCCTGACCTCTAGTCTCTCAATTCCAGCTGCTTATTAGACATCTCAGATTGGATCCCCATAAACATCTAAAACTTAACATTTCCAAAAATGAACTCACTATCTCTCCCTTCCCCCACAATCTTTCCAAACTTCTCTGTTCCTGCCATCAATCCCGTCACCCAGACTCACAACCTAGGTGTCATCCTCAACTCCTCAGTCTCTCTAGTCGCCCCGTCTAATGTTTTGCTAAGTCTTATCATTCCATATCTCTCCCACAGGTCCCCTTCTGTCCTCTGACACTGCCAGCATGCTGATGCAGACCCTCATCATCTCACTCCTGGACTCTTGCAGTAATCTTGCCTGCTGCAAGTCTCTCCCCACTCCGGTTCATGCTAAAGTGCAAGTCTGATCATGTCTCCCTAGCCCCATTTCATCAATTCCAGTGGCCCTTTGTTGCCTCCAAGATTAACTATAAAATCCTCTGTTTGGCTTTTAAAAGTCCTTCATAATCTGGCCACTTCCTACCTTTCCAGTCTTCCTATACCCTACACCTCCCTCCTCACCCCAAGGGTTTTATATCCAGCGTCACTGGCCCAATTCCTGTTCCTCCAACCCTCCATCTCCTGTTTCTGAGTACTTCCCCAGGCTGTCAGTCATGCCTGGAATGCTCTCCTCCCTGTTCTCTGCCTCAGCTAACGTCCCACCTTCTGCAAGAGGCCCCTTCTGGGCTCCCTCAATGCTAGTGTCTCTCCTCTGAAATTACCCCTAGTTTATCTTACATGTAACTTGTTTGTATGCAGATATTTGTATCTTCTCTCTCCCATTACACTACAGATTCCTTAAAATTGTGTCATCTTTTGTCTTTTGCCTTTCTTTGTATCTTCAATGCTTAGCGAGGTGCCTGGCACATAAAGCATGCTTATTGACTTCACTAGCTACCTCAGTTGTAAGGAAAGCTCATGCTAGAGAAATGATTCTCTAGTAAAGAAACACAGATACTGACGTTAGTCACAAACCAAGGGATTCATTTGGTAAAAGCCTAACCACCTTTCTATGTGTGAAGTACAATGAAAAGAGATCTGGATTTGAAGTCAGAGGGCTGGGGTTCAAACACTGGCCCTGCCAGTCACCACCTCCGTACTCCAGACACCTCCCTTAACCTCTTAGTCCCTCTGGCAAAGTTCTAAGACTATCAGGTATAATTAAACTAAGGGAGTTTCTGCACTGGGAATTTCCCACACTAAGGCAATCATAGATTCAGACCAAAATAAAGCAAAAAGCAAACAAATGAATAGATTCTATTTATAACCCAACAATCCATTTGTGAAAAGAATACTTAGTCTCTGAGTGTGTGGTACAATGGAACACCCTGGAATTAGAGCGAAAAAGACTGGGTTCAAACCCCAGCTAGGTCACTGACTACCTGTGTGACCTTGAATATGTTATTTAACTTCTGTTTTCTCATGTGTGATGAGAGAGTTAGCTTTGCTCTCCAACGCACCTTCCAGTTCTAAATCTATGATCTTATTAACCCAGGGCTCTTAGCCTGGGCTCCAAGGAATAGATTTCAGGAGAATCTACGAACTCAGATGAAAAAAAAAACTTTATTTTTACCAAGGTCTCACTAAAATTTAGCACTGATTTCAGTTGTAAATGTAGGCAATGATTTTATTCTAAGAAGGTCCCCAAGGCTTCAGCAGACCATCAAATGGGCCTAAGACACAAAAATTATCTGCTGTAACTAAGGTATGAATGGCGAGCTTTCTGCTGGTAGAGTGGAAGAGGTTCACCATAACCTGAACCATTTACACATACCATCACATCTTCCTACACATATCCCCAAAACAAAGAGAGAAGTCCTCCCCATGACGGGCAGAGTAGCCCCTGCAGGTGACTCTAACCCTCTCAGGAATGGTGGAGGAATTAGACATTATTTAAATATTCATAGTTGCCAAGAGACTTAATGACCCAAGGCAGCTTCCTATCCACTCCAGAACTGCCCCATAACATGGCACGCAGTCCTCCAAAGCAAAGGTATGGACTCATGGTCTCCCACTGCATCTGGGGCCGTCTCCAGTCATCCTGACCTGTATCTGGCTGCTGGACCCCAATGGCTCCAGAGGAGAAAGTGAGGTGGTGACTTTGCCTAGCCTTGCCTCACTTAAATCCAATTCACATGGCTGTCAAGGTCCTCTTTGAGAACGAAGTACAGATAGCAACAATGGCCCCAGAAAGCAAGAACAGATAGAAAGAGCAGGGTAATATAGACTTTCCTGTGGCAGCCAACGTGTCTAATTATTAACAACAATCTCTCACATTGACATAGTCCTTGATGATGAACAAAGTGCTTTATTGTTGACATGCATCCCATCCAGGAGCT
Source organism: Bettongia penicillata ogilbyi (assembly GCA_023548195.1). Classification (NCBI taxonomy): domain Eukaryota; kingdom Metazoa; phylum Chordata; class Mammalia; order Diprotodontia; family Potoroidae; genus Bettongia; species Bettongia penicillata. The sequence continues at coordinate 5,514,407 of JAJHZJ010000031.1, forward strand.
CATCTCATTCTCACAGCAGATGAGACTAGAATTATTTCCTATATTTTACAGATAAGGAAACCCAGGCCCAAAAACATAGGAATCTTTGAATACTAAAATCTCAGAGAGGAAGTGACCTCAACAGAGTACAACTAGATCAGCCTCTTACCCACTGAGGAAGGCCTTTTCATCCTTCCAGATAAGGAAAGGTTCTTTAGGTGTGTATGTTCATCCTTTGCTCCTGAAGAAGACCATGCCATCAGAGAAATGATGGCATGACTTGCACTTTACTTTGTTTTGAGTGAGGGAGGGTTGTGCAGGTCAACAGCCTCACTTCTCCTCCACAGACATCTGAATCCAGTGACCTGATATTCCTCAGGATGACTGGAGATGACCCAGGATGAGGTAATGGGGGTTAAGTGACTTGGCCAAGATCACACAGCTAGTGAGTGTCAAGTGTCTGAGGTGAGATTTGAACTCAGGTCCTCCTGACTCTTGCACTGGTGCTCTATCCACTACACCATCTAGCTGCCCATCATTTAGGTAGTCAGGAAATAGGTAGTTAATATCCTGACTCCCAACCCTAAGCTATTTTCACATTGTAAGCTCCTTGAGGGCAGCAGTGGTCTTTCATCTCTTTTTTGTATCCCTAGCACTTAGCACACAGTTCAGCATTCAGTAGGTGCTTAATAAATGTTTATTGACTGACTGAAGTTTAATGTGTATGTTACACAGAGGATTCTTGTCTAAATCTTAGAAACAGGTCAGAATGGGTTGGTGGAAAAAGATCACCGGAGTCAGAAGGCCAGAGTACAAATCCCAGTTGTGATCCTTTGCCTTTTGTGTGACCTTGGACCAGTGACCTCCCTTCTCTAGACCTCAGTTTCATCTCTAAAATGAGGGGTTGAAAACCCTTTTAGTTTTCTTAAGTCCTGCCTTTGGCATAGATTCACTGTGATTCTTGAGAAGTTCCCTCTCCTACCTGAGCCTCATTTTCCACATTCACAAAACGGGATAATAATCCCTGCCCTGTTGTTAGCTGGGTAAGAGTGCAATAAAATAATAGATGTGAAAGTATTTTGTAGATTGTAAAAAACAGACTGGAAAATTGTAACTCCTATGTAAATTTCAGGTATTATTAGGCTCAAATATTATAAATAATAAGATATTTATAGAGGATATATTAGTGCAAGTATTAATAATCATTATTATTATAGTTAACATTTATTGAACATCTGCTGTGTGCCAGATGTTCTGTTAAGCGCTTTACAAATATTATTTCACTGGATCTTCACAACGACTCTAGGAGGCAAGTGTTGTCATTATTCCCATTTTACAGTCCAGGAAACTGAGACAGATGGAGTTAAATGACTGATCCAGGGTCATACAGCTAGCGTCTGAGGGTAGCATTTGACTCCAAGTCCAGCACTCTACCCATCTGGCAACCTCAACAATACTTGGCCTCAGTTTCCATAACTGTATGAGGGAAATAACAGGACCTATACCACCTAACTCACAGGAGTACTTGTAAGGAAAGTGCTTTGAAAATTTTAAGGAGCGACAGAATCAGGAGCATTACTTTTAACAATAAGAAGATACCCTTTTTGTTTGGTCTGACCATGTCATTCCCTTCACTGGGAAGCTTCTATGGTTTCCTACTACATTTAAGATAGAAATGTAAACTTTTCTGTTTGGTATTTAAAGTCCTTTACAAAGTTGACTCCAGCCTAACTTTCCAGGTTTGATTACCCAGTATTCCTCAATACCCAAACAGAACATTCCGTCTCCCATCTCCTTGTCTTTGCCCAGGATGTCCCTCATGCCTGGAATGTCCTCTCTACCTCTTAGAACTCCTAATTCCCTTTAAGGGTAAAGTCAAGGAACATCTCTTTCAAAAGGCATTGACTAGTGTCCCTTGTGGTTAGCGAGCTCACCCTCCCCTAAATTTCTTTGTATTCGTTTTTGTAAGTATGAAATATTTACTTATCCATGAATATATGCGGTGCCCTCCAGTAGAATACAAACTTCTTGGGGGCACTTCTCTTTGTCTACTAAGGTTTACCTCTGTCTGGGCCTTTAAGAAAGACTTACTGATCCTGCCTCCCATTTTTTTCAGAAGTGGCATGGAACTATGGGTGTGGCACATTGCATTTAATGCCAGCTGTGATTGGCATGTTGGTTGGTTTTGTTGTGCCACCTCTTACCCATCTCTTTAAAATATATATTATTTGTTAAAAGATAATTTAGATAGGAAAGAAGAGATGGGTTGTACTGGGAAATAAAGGTGAGGTAAAAACAAAATATAGTAATAATTTTTAAAAGTTTTCCATCTCCCCAAGTGCACTGCTGGGATGCACTTATATAATAATTGTGGACACAATAGATCCATCTTCTGCAGAAGTCCTGACACCTACCCTTAGTGCCTGCCCTCTGGCCTCCACTTATATTGGACCGTCTTATATGTACAATTGTAAGCATGTGATCTCCTCCGTTAGAATATGAGCTTGTTGGGGGCAGGGACCATGTGTGTGTCTTTCTTTGTATCCCCAGCTCAGTGCTTGGCATGTAGAACTCAATAAATGTGTGCTAAGCTCTGTCCCTGTCCCCAAGGAACTTAAAATCCAAAAATGGGATAGTTGAATTACTTTACTCAAAAAAAAAAAAGAGAGAGAATCTGCTGATCAAATGATTGAGGTATCTCCTATTTTGTTTGTGGGCACTGGTGCTCCTCTTTAAATGATACAGAAATATGATAAAATAAATGATAAAATGATAAAAATGATAAAGTAACATATAGTGATAGTGAGTCAGGATCAGGCCCAGATCAATAAAAAGGACTGGGATCACAGTATAGCTTGTGCACCCTCTGCCCCTTTCTCTCTGGATTCCTTACAGAGAAAGAATCTAGAATTAAATTCAGCAAATATTTGTTGGGTGTCTTCTACACACAGAGTGCGGAGCTCCTGGTTAGAGATACAGAGAGAGAAAGTCCCCATCCTCAGTGTATTTGCCATCTACTTTAAGAGGAATACAATATTTATACAAAGGAAGTCTGACACCAAGTAGATGATGGTGAGAACAGAGGAGGGATGCAGAAAATGTGATCAGGAAGAGAAATCTCTCATCTTGCCAGGAGAAGAGGGTACCAAGTTCATCTGGAAGCCCTGGGGTCCACAATCAACCCTGGAAATGCCCCAGATCCAGACCCCAATTACAAAATAACAGCATCTGTTTCTATACTGCCCTTTAAGGCTTACAAAGTATTTTTCTCCTACCAGTCCTGGAAGGTAGGTAGGTAGTGGCAGTGTCATTATCCCCTTCTACTGAGGTTGAAGCTGAGGTCCAGAGAAGGTGGAGTGACTGCTCCATGGTTACCCAGTTGATATGGGACAATCTCCTGGATCCTCCCATTTCTTGTGTCCCTTTGACACCTCACTCGTTGTGCCCCAGCCCCAACCTACTACTGTTCTTGCTGGCAGCCTTTTTAAAAATAGAGCGAAATACTCCACGTTATCGCATCTGATTCTCACAAGAAGGCCGAGGGGTAGGAGCTATTGTTATTTCCATTTTACAGACACTTGCCCAGGGTCACAGTTAGGTCTCTGTCCCCAGCTTCCAGGGGCTGTCATTAGGTCTGGTGTAAGGAGCTGACAAAACACTTCCCCCTCACACCCCTTGAGTCCCCTTCCCCCCTCAAATGTCCATGCTGCCAGAAAGTCCTTCAGATCTTCCTTTATTCCCTCCTGCTGTAACTTAATTCAGAGTTCTGATAAACCACCAAAACCCTGATATTTGGAATCTATTTTCTCCTTTCTTGGAGAGCTCAGTGGAAGCATCCTTATAATCGGTGCAAGCATAGGCAAGATTCCTTTCCTCACTGATCCTCAGTTTCCTCCTCTGTAAAATGGAACTGATAATACCCACCCTGTTTACCTTACAGAGTTATTGTGTCAGTCAAATAGAGCGTTCCGGAGAAATATTGTTTCACAGTCATTCACTCACTCGATCCTCAAAGCAGCCCCAAGAGACTAGTGGGACAGGTATCCCCACTTTGCAGAGAAGGGGAATAAGGCTGACAGAGGGGACGAGTCAGTCAGGCAGCAAGTAGCTAAGCTTTTCCTATGTGCCAGGCACCTTGATAAGGAATGGGGGTGCAAAGAAAGGCAAAGTCACAGTCCCTGCCCTCTGAGAAGCGGAAACAGGACCAGACAGTCTCCAGGTGCTCCACAGTTTCTGCCCGTTCTCCCCACCCCAATCCAGGGGTCCCCATAGCCCCCAGCCTGAGGCTGCTCACCGGCAGGAAGGCATGGGCCTTCAGCACTTGGTTGATGTTTCGAAGGAGAGCCCACTTGCCCTGCTCCTTTTCTGGGCCCTCCATCTCCTCTCGGTCCCCAGCAGCAGCACCAGCCATGCTTTCAGCTCTCCAGGACATCTCGGAGACCTCTCTCCCTCATGCTCTGTCAGTGAGGAAGGACCTGTGCCGAGGATACCCCAAAGACAGTCTCCTTTTGGGTGCTGTGGCCTGAGGATGTTTACATCATCTGGGTATGATGCCAGGCTGGATGCAGAGACCCAGAATTCCAGGAACAAGCAAGGGGACTCTGCTGCTGCTATTCACAGAGCCCCCCAAGGGCAGGGCATCCCCTCGGATTCAGAGAGACCCTACACACCAGCCGCAGGCCCAGAGCCTCTGCTCACAGAGCCCTCCCACTTCCAATCTCCCATCCTCAGCCTGGCAATGAGGGGCAGAAGAACTCTCCAGAGAGAGCCCTGGAGAAGACACAGCCCAGCTTCACTCTAAAATCCTTTAGAAAGTGGGAGAGAAGGCTCCCCCTTCCCCCTAGACACCATCAAAGAGACACATCCCCAGCCCAGAGGCTGTGTTAGAAGAGCGGAACAAGCCTGGATACTTATTAAACCTCCAGGAGCCAAGTATTCCCCACAAAGCACATGGCTTTTAATTAACCTAATACCTTCACCTACGGAATTAGCCAAAGGGCAGCGGGAACCCTAAACCCAGAGCCATCTGCCTCTTCTTTGCTGTGATCACCCACTTCCATGGCAACTGAATTTTAAATAACACGGAGCTAGGCACTTCTACCCCCTTCCCCCCACTACCACCACCAGTGGTCCTGGTCTGGTTGTGGTGTTCAGAGGGAGGAAAAGTTAAGGGGTGGAGGCTGAAAACAGCAAAAAACTTCCTCCTCCCCCGCTCCCATCACACACACACACACACACGTCTGAGACCACAGGACCACAGTGTTCCGAGCCTGCAGGGCTTATCGTACAACCTGGCTTTGTTAAACTTTAAAAGGCAATATCTCTAGTGGAGAGAGAGGACCCTCAGCAGCTAGGAGGTAGTGAGTGGAAAGAGACCTGAGTTCTAGTCAGATTTGTCACGAATTCACTCTCTGTGTGTGAACTTGGGCAAGCTCACTCTTATGTGGGCCTGGTCATTTTGTCTGTTTTTGTTCTCTTTTTTATTTTGTTTTTTAGTAATTTCCTACTCTTCAAACTCTCATTTGGGGTTTTCTTGGCAGAGATCCTGGAGTGGTTTGGCGTTCCGTTCTCCAGCTCATTTTACAGGTGAGGAAACTGAGGCAAACAGGGTTAAGTGACTTGCTCAGCTATTAAGTGTCTGAGTTTGGATTTGAACTCAGGTCTTCCTGTACTCCAGGTCCAGCCCTCTGTCTTCATGTATACACAAGAATTTGACAAAGTAAAAATGGAGACCAAAGAGGTTAAATAACTAGGCCAGGAGGAAAGATTCATACTCCCAATCTTTTGACTTTCAGGGTAGTGTGCACAGATCTAGAGCTGGAAATGACCCCACAGGCCAGCTAATTCAACCTCTTCATTTTATAGATGGCCAAAGGGAGGCTCTGGAAAAATTAAGTGACTTTTCCAATGTCACACTGGTAGTAATCATCAGGGGTGGAATCTGAACCCAGGCCCTCCAACTCTGGAGTCAGTACACTATCCATTGTACCATGCTGCCTCTCTACTTTTTGTTGGGTTTGTCTTTTATTCTACTACCAGACTAAAGTGATTTATTATCTACAAAAGAACAACCATAATAAAAAAACACTAGAACCAGAAAAAGAAGAGAGAAATAGAACAGACTAGAAATAGAGCTCAATGTATGCACAAGGTTAGAGTTTGATTAACCAATGACTCAAACATATTGAGGTATGGAATTTTCCTTCAACAAAACCCTTTGGTCATTGTATGTTCCAAGGTCCCTATAGAGCAATTAGTGTCTAACTTGCCATGTTCTAAAGCCCTTGGAATGTTAACATTCTGTTTTCCATGTTCTAACATTCTAGATTCTAAGATCCCTTCAAGCTCTAACATTATCTATTCTAATCCCATTATCTGTACCATTCCAGGTGTTTCATACCCAGCTTCAGAGGGGCTGGGGGGAAGAGGAACTGGGGGAGGGGAAGAGATGGGGAGTATGGAGCATTAGGTTGCAGTAATGAGGTATGTCCTGCCAGCCCATGGCTGGGCTCGAAAGGAAAGAGGAGCTGAGTTTGCAACATTTATGACCCAGATCATAGCCCACCCCCACCCCAGTTGGGCTGCTCTACACCCTGGCTATCCCCCAGGGATAGGAGGAGGAAGGCAGGTGCTCTATATTGTGTAGCTCAGAGAGTAAGTGAGCTAAGAGGCTCAGGGTCCTAATCTGTGCCACACAACACAGAGCTGGCCTGTCTTTATTCAGTCTCATTCTGTGAGCTCTCTGAGGCTTGAGGCTATTACAGTGCCCCACAAAGGGCCTTATGTATCTCCTGTCTGTCATAAAGAGAGGTCAGTTGCCTGATTGATAATCATGGACTAATTATGAAGGTAAAATACAAGGGAAAAAGTTCTTGCTTTAGCTTAGAGGGTCTAAATTCAAATTCTGCTTCTGAAGCTTTAATTTCCCCTGGTATCATTGGAAAAATTACTTAACTTCCCTGGGCTCCGATTTCCCTATCTGTAAAATGAGGGGGGAGGTGTTTGACCTAGATAATCTCTAGGGTCTCTTCCAGCTTTCAATCTAGGATAAATCAACAAATCAATCTTCTTTCCCTTATTTCTGCTTCATGTCTTCCTTCTCTGCTTCCTACAAGATGATGGGGAGACATGAGACTTCAAGCATGTAGAGGGCTGTCATAGCACAGAGGCTTTAAATTTGTGGCTTTGCTCCAGAGGGTAGACAGGGAACAAGCAGTGGCATCTCAGATAATGGGAGTTAGCAGGAAGGCAAATTTTGAAGAAAAATAAAGAATTTCAACAGTTAGAGCTGTACAAAAGTATAATGGTCTGCTTAGGTAGGTAGTGAGCTCCCCATTTCTGGAGGTGTTCAAGAGGAAGCTAGGTGGCTATTTGTCAAGAACATTGTAAAAGGGCTCTTTGAAGAAATAGAGACTGGATTAGATCATAGATTTAGGGAGAAAATGTAGGAGTCATCCATCCAACCCTCTCATTTTATAGATTAAAAAACAGAACTTAAAGGACCTACCCAAATTCATATCAGTAGTAGGCTGGCAAAGCCAGCATTCAGCCCCAGACCCTGCTGAATTTCAGATCCAAGGCTCCCTCCTGCTGCTGCCATCCCTTCCCTTTCTTCCTCCCTTATTTCTTTCCCGGTTCCCCTGCTAAAAGCAGTGGGTCAGTAAGTCTCTGCACTCAAACTCGGCCCTTGATGAGAGCTCTGAGGCCCCATCCTCCTCCCAGCCCTACCTCACACAGTAAGGAATAGCCAAGGGGAGATCTAAATAATTGAGTGAACAGCAAAGCCCAGGCTCATGGGATAATGTGGATCCCCCAGCCCTGGACAGAGAGAAGAAATTCTGTCACTGCTTGCCACAAGGATCACCAGGGCCCCCATGTCTATGCTCAGAATATCCTCCCACATCCCTCTAAAGCCTGCTTCAGCCCTCCTCCTCCTGGAGGCCTGCCCTGACTAACCCCACCTATGAGATTTGGTGCCCAAGTACCTCCAGCACTGACATACAGCCCTGGTTTGCACCCTTATATGAGCCTTCCCACCTTTTTGTTCCTCAGCAGGTCCTGGAGAGAGAATTGGAAAGCAGATAAAGTATGACCCTTCTGGCAATCAGGTAAAGTTGAAAGATCTCTGACTGGAATCAGAGAACCTGGGTTCAAATCCTGCCTTTGATGTTTATTTTCTGTGTGACCTTGGATAAATCACCTGACCTCATACTTCTGTTCCTTCATCTGTAAAATGGAAGAGTTAGACTAGATGGTCCCTGAGGTCTTTTTTAACCTATATGTTCCCATTAAACCTACCTAGTCCTTCCTTGCCACATGCTCCCCAGCTTAATAAGTAGCATTTATACACTGCTTTAGAGTTCAAGGCACCTTCTAGACATCTTGTTTGAACCTCACAGACCTATTATAGATAGCATCACTCCAACTTTACCAGTGAGGGAATGAAAGTTCAGAGTGTAAAGAGACTTGTCCAAGGTCACACAGCCAGTAAGTGACAGAGGCAGGATTGAGAACCCAAGTTTTTCTAGCTTCAAGCCCAGCACTCTAATGCCTAGACCTTGGTGCCTTATGATGTTTGCAGGGTTATAGAATCAAGAGCAGGATGGGACCTCATAGATCACTGTTCTACCCCCAAGGCTGAGAGGTGAACCCTAAGGTTGCAGAAATAACATCATGGGAAAAACAAGGATTCAACCCAGACTCCAAATCCAATGATCCCTCTGCTGTGCTCCCACCCTGTCCCCCTCCCCCATCTAAACCTGCTCCCAGGAAAAAGGACTGCCAACCTCCTTAGACCAGGGACTGAGAAACAGCTCAAAGTTCTCCATCCCCCACCTCAGGGCACCTGCCCTTCAGATGAGGAAAGAACCTTCAGCCAAGGAGGGTGGGCCAGGATGGTGGGACCCCAGCTATCCACAGCCAGGGAGGGAGAGGGTCCTTCTCCTACAGCACCAATGGCAGGAAGGAGTAGCCTGAAGGACATTCAGCATGGAAGAGGCAAGACTTAGAGGAGTCCTGGCAACTAGCATCTTCAAACAGAAGACTGACTCATTATGCTTGGCCCAAGAGGGCAGAACAAAGGGCATACATGGAAGGAAGCCTTTGTGCCAAGCTGCAGTCAGGTTCCTGGGAAGGAATAGGTTCTTCACTTTTAGTGGTCTTCAAAAGAAAGCTGAGATTTGTGGAGGGGGAACATGGGTGGTCACAGAGCAAGAGCTGGGAGGGACCCAAAAACAGAAATGCTTCACTTCATGTGTGTCATGGACACCTTTGGAAGTCAGGTGAAGCCTATATTCTCCTTCACAGAAGAATTTTTTTAGATGTATAAGATGAAATCACAGGATTACAAAGGAAACCAATTACACTGAAATACACTTATCAAAATAAGTTCATAAAGCACAAGATAAGAATCCCTACCCTAGAGGTCACTTAAGGCAAGTCCCTCATTTTATAGATGAAGAAACAGAGGTGCAGAGGTTGAGGGAGTGGTCCAGAGTCATATAGCTAATAGGTATCTAAATCAGGATTTGAACCCAGGACTTTCTGACTTCAAGTGGAGTTCCCTAATCCAGTGGTGTCAAACTCTAATGGAAACTGGGGCCATTAATCTCTACATAAGGATCCTTGTCAGCCACATATTGACTTAGTTTTCAAATATAACGTTATCTATGTTTTATTGCATTTTTATTTAATTACTTAATTCCTTTATTATTGTAATATCATGTATTAATATATTATATCAATATATTTATATATAATATATTAATATAATAATTTATTCAATTACATTTTAATCCGTTTAGGTTGTCCTTGGGAGCATTGATTTCTTGCTGGGAGGGAAGGTGACTAAGTGTCAGAGTCAGTATTTGTACTTGATCTTGGGATCCTTTGACTCCAAGTCCTCATTCCATTGAGCACACCACCCCTCCTCCTCCACAATGACAGCAGCAATGTAAGGGGAAGTCAGTCTGGAAAAGCAACAAAATTGATTCAGTAGAGCGGTGAATATTAGGATATACTTCCACTTCTTTTTGATTAATAACTAATAAAATATTTGGAGGAAATGCACTTTATGGAAGAATCTGTTTGGGTGTTTGTTGGGAAGTGTCTATGGTGTCCAAAGGAAAATACATCAGTAGTTTTGTTTGTAAAATATGGTTCTTTTAGTGACTGTCCTAGAACCAGGAGTGTGCTGGTAAATGTTAAGGTTATGCCCTGACTTGTGTGTGAATTGGATTTAAGTGAGGCAGAGTTGCACAAAATTGTCAGCCTTGTTCTCTCTTCCAGAGCATCAAAGTCCAGTGGCAGGACAAAAATCAAGATGGCTAACAATGGCCAGAGTTGCGGTCGATGACCTTGGCATCGCTGATGTCAAGCCTGCTTCAGTTATTTTCATAGCCATTAGCACAAATCATTCTCATCCACCCATTCCACCATGGGAAGCCTTCACATGTTTGGGGTAGACAACCCCTAACTCACCCTCACTGGTTTGAAGTCTGGTTACCCCCAACCTGGTTTAGCTGGTCTGCTGAGCTGCTTTTACTTGAGTGTGGCCACTGCACATGTGATACCACCATTTGAATGAACCATAAGAAATGATGAAATGGACAGTTTCAGAGGACGATGAGAAAACTTAGATGAACCGATGGAGGGTGAAGTAAGCAGAACTAAGAGGAAGATCTATACCGTGACAATAGATATAAAAATAACTTTGAAAGATTTCACATATCTGCTCAGATCATTGCCATTACAAATGGCAGTTCTAGAAGGCTGAAGATGAAGAACACTACCCACATCCTGCCAGTGAGGTAACGAGCCTAAAATGCGAATGAGGCACACATTTCGGGATGTGGCCAGTATGTGAATTCCTTCTGCCTTTGTATATTTCTTAGGAAGGTTTTCTTTTTCTTTTTAATTATTCAATGGGGGAGTGAATCAGAAAAATATTTTCAAAACTAAGTTTGGAAAAAGAGAAATACCTTTTATGGTCAAACCAGGTAGCCATTTGGAGATTATTGCTGTTTGCAGTATAAGATGATGGTGTAAAATAAGTGGAAAACAGACAGCTTTCCCAACTGTTCTCCTGGGGGGCAGACTCTGAACAGCTGGAGTAAAGACATAAAGATACCGAAGTCTTACACTTCTCATGCCTTACTCCTGAATGCCCACTCTCTTCGATCTTCCATCTCCCAACTGTCAGTATTCTCAGTAGAGGTTTCCCATAAATGGAAGGCTCTTCCTTCTCACCCCCACCTCCTGGCTTCCTTCAAGTCCCAGGTAAAGTCCCCTCTTTTATGATAAGTCTTTGACCATCCCCCTTAAGTCTAGTGGACCCAGATGGCTCAGGAGAAGAAGGTGAGGTTGGTGACCTTGCACAGACCTCCTTCACTCAAATCAAAGTCAATGGCAAGTCATGTCATCATTGTGATGTCATGGTCCTCTTCGAGAACGAAGGACAAACCCAACAGTTGTTCCCTCCATATAGCTATTTTCATGATGTCTCCTCTAAGTCCCTTTGAGACCAAGGTCTGACTTTTGTCTTTTCTTTGTATTCCCAGGGCTTGACACAGAGCCTGGTATAAGGTAGATGTTTATTGACTGACTTACTGATGACAAGAACCAAAAGGAATCCATTTGCTAGAGGGGAGAACATATGGAAGACAATGATGTGAAATTTGACTGGAAGAGTAGGCTAGCAGCAGATTATATGTATGGAGACAGGGATGGGGAAGATATTTTTCTATTTCTGTTCCCCTTTATGGTTTGCAAAGCACTTAACCCTACCAGTAAAGCATTTTATAAAAATGCTCCAACAATATAGTGATAGACTAGGATTTAACTAAGCTTTATAATGGCTAGCTCCTTCACTTATGGAGGAGCAAGGTGGGACAGTGAATTGAACCTTAGCCCTGGAATCAACCCTACCTGGGTTCAAATCCAGCCTCAGACACTTAGTAACTGTCATCCTGGCCAAATCATTTAACCTCTTAATATTGTAGTTTTTTTTCACTTGCATTCACATCTGACTCTTGGTGACCCCATTTGGGGTTTTCTTGGCAGAGATACTCGGGCAGTTTCCCATTTCTTTCTCCAGCTCATTTTACAAATGATGAAACTGAGGCAAGCAAAGTTAAGCAACTTGTCCAGGGTCACACAGCTAGTAAGGGTCTGAGACCAGATTTGAATTCAGAAGATGAATCTTCCTGACTCTAGGCTTAGCACTCTATCCACTGCACCACCTAGCTGCCCCTTAACATCATAATCACTTAATAAATGCCTCTTCCTTTGGCTTCTCCACCATGGGCAAATGATTTAATCTGTTAGAAACTTTGGTTTTCCCTCTTCTAAAATGGGAGTAATTCAATTCACCAAACATATGTGAAAAGCTTACTATGAGTCAGCACTGTGCTAGGTAAAGAAGATACAGAGATTAAAAATAGAAACAGTTTACATTCTACAGGAAAGGGTGGGAGACACTTCTCATACAGAAGACAAATCACTAGCAGTTGAATCAAAGAAGGCTCCCTCGAGCTGAGGCTAGATTTGAACCCTCATCACTTCTAGCTGGATTACTCATTGAATTCCGGGGATTCCCTGTTACCTGGAGATTCAAATATAAAATTTTCATATTTAATTTAACCCAGTCCTAACCTACCTTTCCAGTCTTACCATACACACATGACTCCCCTGCCCACATTCTGCTGTCTAGTAAAGACCCTCTTGCTCTTTATCCTATCTCAATGCCTTTGTAGTAGCTGTTCTTATACCTGGAATGCTCTCCCTGCCTCCAGCTTTTAGAATCTCCATTCTCCTAAAAGGAGTAGGCACTAACATCTGTGTGAAGCTTTTTCCTCCCTATATACTATGCCCCCCAATAACTGTGTATTTATTCTATAGAATTACATGACAACATGTTGTCCCCCACCTCCTCCCATACAGAATGTAAGCACATGGAGAGAAAGGACTGTTTGGTGTTTCTCTTGGTAGCTTAGTGCTGAGTATAATGACAGGAATATAATAGGAGCTTAATAAATGCTTATGGATTAACTGAATGAATTAAGAAGAAAAGGATTCTGAGAGATGGCAATGAGGAGAGAAAACATTCCAGGCAAGAGGAACGGCTTGTGCAAAAATCTAGAGGGCAGGAAATTGAATGCTTAGCTAAGCTTGGCTGAACACCTGGGCAGGTGAAAGGGAGTATGTAGTATGAAACAAAGCTGGAGCCAGGACTTTAGAAGTTGTTTGCATAGTATAAACTGCTACAGAAATGTGAGTTATTACTAGTATTTGGGAATCTGAGGCTCAGCCCAGGCTGCATCCCCAAGCCGGCCTTAGAGGTAGACAGAAGGAACCTTCTCTCAGAGCACCCTCTAGTGTCCACAGCAGCAAGGAGCTTGACACAGAGTTTCAGACCTGGAAGGAATCTCAAGGTCCCACACGCTTGCATCAAGGTCATCGATGGCATTCCTAACAAGTGTGATGTTGTATTTTCATTTAGACCCCTTTTCTGTCCCCTGCAAATAGATGCATTCCCCTGAGGTGACCCTGCGGGCTTGCAGGCTAGGCTGTTCATTGCTGAGTTGTTTGAGTTGGGGTTTTCTTGGCAAAGATAACGGAGTGGTTTACCCTTTCTTTCTCCAGTTCATTTTGCAGATGAGGAAACTGAGGCAAACAGGGTTATGTGACCTGCCCAGGGTCACACAGCTAGTAAGTGTCAGAGGCTAGATTTGAACTCATGAGGACTGATCCCAAGCCCAGTGCTCCATCTGCTGTACTACCTAGTAGGCTAGGTCAGCAGAGACCAAACTCTGTGAGGTCCTGCTAGGAGGGAAAAATAGGCCCATCTAGAAACTTCTAGGCCCATAGATGGAGCTAGTACCTGGTGTCTGAGGACTGGCTTAAGGCTCATCACCAGAGGGCTGGCCCCCAGGACGTGGCTTTTTGGGTGTGGGGAGTGGGAAAGGAGCACTTGAGAAGGAAGCACAGTGAATACATTTACATAAGAACAGAGCTCTCTCTTCCTAACCTGGACCTATGGTTTAGGTTTTAAGTCCTGACTGCCACTGGCTCACTTCTGTGTCCCTGAGTAAATTATTTCCCTTCATTAGACTTCAATTTCTTCTATAAAATTTGTAAATTAGACCAGGAGACCTCTAAGTTCCCTCCCAGTCATAATATTCTACTTTCAAACCTCCCCCCTATTCTGGCATTCCATCTTCTAAGGTCCCTCCCAGCTCTGACTCTCTATGTTCTAAGGTCCCTCCCAGCTCTGACATCCTCTGTTCTAAGGCCCTTCCCACTTTAACATCAGGTGTTCTGAGGTCCCTTCCAGCTCTGTCTAAGGATTCTTTGTACCCTCCCAGAGGAATCTGTTCAAAGGGCATTCACGGGGCCAGCTTTAGAGGATTAGGCTGTAATTGCTGGTGAATGTGTTGTAAATGCTAAGAAGACATTATAAATCTAACACATGACAATTCAATGGGTGTTTGATGAGGCACATGCCAGCCCCCAGGCCTGGCGCGTCATCATACATCTTCCCAACCTGACAATCTCCATTCCTCAGAGAGCCTTGCACAGCTGCTACAAAGGTCATGCCTGACTGTGGCACTCCTTGGACTCCCCATGTAGCCTCAGCCCCTTCCTGAGTCACAGAATGTCAGAGACAGACAGGCTATCAGAACTTGAAGGGGCTTTAAAGACCATCTATTCTAGCCCCTAGTTTTTATACATGAGGAAGGAAGTGACCTGCCTGAGGTAGGAACAGAACTTTAATTCAAACTGGGGTCTAAGCCCTGACCAAGAGCTCTTGCCTCTAATCCACACTGCCTCCCTTTCTTGTATCTGAAAGCTAAATTAGGAGCCAGGAGACCTGATCTCTCATCATATTCCTGACCCTAATTTTTTGTAGGTCAGATCTTGACGTGGTCCCTGAACATCTCTGGTCCTTAAGGCTTCTTCATCTGCAAAAACGGGAGAGAGGGAAGAAACTGTGAAGTGCCTACGATGGGCCAAATATCATCTCATTAGAACCTTACAACAAGCCTGACACGTAGGTGCTGTCATCTCCATTTTACACCTGAGGAAAGTGAGGAAGAAGGGACTCATCCAGGATCACACAGCTAGAAATGTTTGAGGCTGGATTTGAACTTAGGTTTCCTGACTCCAGGCTTTCAAGCTACTGCACCACCTCGCTATATCTAGAGATGGACATACAGTGTTATGCGTTTGAGAGGCAGCAAGTGGGCCGCTTTGGCTGGACCATAAAACTATTATTTGACATGATAATAATAACTAACATTTACTTATTGCTTTAATGTTCACAAAGCACTTTCACTTGATTCTCATATCTTGATATGAGTGCTATTACTATCATACCCATTTTACAGACTAGGAAACTGAGGCCAAGAGAATTGCCCACTGACTTGTGTCCTACAGGCACAGAGCTGGTAAATTTCTGAGGCAGGGTTCCCACCCCCATCCTCTCAACTCCAAGTCCAGTGTTCTAGCACCTAGATGGCGCTCTTGAGTTGCCGTGACTAGACAATCCATCCCCCAGTGATCATCCCTCTGGGGGTGAGCCTTGCCGCAATTCAGACAATGATCCACCATGTATCACCAAGACCTTCCTTGAAGTCTTTCCACCTGGGCAGAGCTTGTCAGTGCCTTGCCCTTCTCCCCTTGGCATTGCCACTGAGACAGAAGAGCACACAAGTGAGTGCCCAAGCCAAGTCTAGAGCCCAGTTTTTGGTTCAAACCAGGGACATTCCTACAATGAAGCATCTCTGTAGGAAGAGGGAGTTCCATGCATCCTCTCTGAAATTCCCTATTCCCTTGGTTTAGGGAGGAGGGAACGCACACCTCTGAGTAAGGAGTTACCTCAATACCATAAGGAGGCATGAGAAGACCTTCAGCTAAGGTTGCTTTTTTTTGTCCTTGCAAGTAAACATAATGCCTTACTCAATTTGCAAGAGGCAATATGGCTCATGGAAAGAAAACTGGCTGTAGATCAGGCTTTCAAGAGGACTTTAGGGCCTGGGAACTTGTTTTTTTTTAAATATTCTGATAATCATATTTCAGTATAATTGATTTCCTGTATAACTCTATCTATTTTTATGTTGTGCATTTAGAAACCATTCTGAGAAAGGGATCATGAACTTCTCCAGATGGCCAAAGGGGCCCAGGACACAAAGTTAAGGAGCTCTTCTCTAGAGTGAGAGGTCATGAGTTCAAATCCCATCCTTGATGCTTACCACCTGTGTGACCTCAGGCAAGTCACTTAACCTTGCTCTGCTCCAAACTCTTAATCTGTTGAAATGAGGCAGCTGGATTAGATGGCCCCTGAAGTCCCTTCTACCTCCAGAACCTAGATATGTGTCATAGAAATGGAATTCAAGATTGGAGAAATCATTTTCAGCTGGGAGGAAATTGGGGTAGGCTCTAAGGAGGTGACCTGAGCCTTGAATAATGGAAGAATGGATTTCAATACACTGGGGATTGTATGAATAGAGGAGAAAAACAGTAGTATAAAAGGAAACAGCAGGAAAAAAAGAAATAGAATCTTCAATTTATAGATTTGTATATGGAAGGGTCACCTAGGTAGTAAGAGACTAGACAGGATTTAAACAAATAGAGCTAGGGTTTTCTTTACTGTACCATGTAGTCTCTCTGTAAAGAAATTAGAATCAGACATATACATATATATACACATCTGTATATATACCTGCATGTAGATATACCTGCATGTAGATATGTGTATATATATATATATATACTTATATATCATATAATCTGAATTACACACCCCTCCCCCATTTTATAATCAGGAAACTGAATCAAATTTACTTACTCAAGTTTCCTTGAGTTTACACAGGTCTTTACTGGAAGTCCTCAAACCAGAGACCAAATCAGCTGACTCCCAATACAGAATTCTTTCTCTGGGAATAAGCTTCATGGAAAGATGACTCTATCTGGGGAGTGGTGGGGAGGCCCTGTCAGATAGCCAGCCCAGAGATAAAGGATGGTCCATTGGCCTGTCCTGTGGTGATGTGTTTCAATCTATATGCAAATGTGCCCTCTGTTCAGCTCAGGATGGCCTCTTCATTACAGCCCTACAGGTCCCCGGGGAACAGTTGCCCAGCTCAAGCCCACATGAGAAGTGAGGCGAATTATTCAGCAGCAGTAAATGGGGACAATTCATCATGGGAATGGATCCCAGCTGCTCCAGGAAATGGTGGTATTTTTCCCTACATGCCTTCAGTAGCAAGACTGTACAAATCTTTTAAAACTTGATTCTCTCTCATCTGCCCTGGGGGTGCCTTTTTTTTTTTAGCTGAATCTGGACCTAAGATTGGGGCATGAGGAGTAGGGGAGGGAAAGTGTACCTCTTGAAGGTCCTTCTAGCCCTAGGAGTTTATGGTTCTAGAAACAAGGGTCTACACCAGCAAAGGAGACACCTTGTTACTGCATGGTTTGGAAATGGCCAGAAGTGACAAGTATGTCAGAAAGTGGAATTCAGGGCAGCTGACCCCACAAACTAAATATGTGCCCCTGGTTTGTAACTGAATTTTCTTGAGTCTCAAGTAAAATATTGTACATGTGTGTGTGTCTGTGGGGAGGAATATTGAACAGATGAAATTCCCCTTTTTGTGTCCTCAGTGCTACACAGAACCTTACTCATAGTAGGCACTTAGCAGGTTTGTTTTTCATTAAATCAATCTCTAACATTCCTTCTAGCACTAATTCTTGGACGTGATTAGCCGGAGGAGAGAACAAGACCTATGGCATTGGAACACAGAACAGAAGGGTGAGAGGGTGACCGAGCTCCCAGATATAGTGCATCCCCTTTGCCTTCCTTGGTCCTTGGGCTGGAGTGGGGTGGGGGTAGGACCCGCCTACTCCTAGGAGCTGGGGGAAGGGGGAGGGGTGCCAACTCAGACTTGGCACAAGCTGACACATTCTTTGGCTTGAATCCTAATGACAAATGGGCTCATTAATCCCCCAAGCAGCCTTAGCCTGATGGCCTCTTTCCCTACAGCCCTCCAGGGGGCTGCCATAGTCGATTGGCCAACTGGCAGCTGATAGGCTGTGTTTTGGGGAAGGTAGGAGGTCCCACACCATGAAACAACACTGGTTTGTTCTGTCTTTTCCCTCACAGTCAGTACTGCACCCCCAAAATCTGGATCTCCCAAGCCCTGTGACCATCATTATATATCTTCTAGAAGGAAAGATGAGGTTCACAAAATAATGTCCCTCAGAGATGGAGGGACCTAAGAACATTGAATGTTGATGCTGGAAAGGACCTTAGAGCACAGAATGTTAGTGTTGCAAGGAACCTTAGAGCTAGAAAACACTTTAGGAGTGATTTAATCTAACCTCTTCATTTTACAAACTGGGAAATTGAGGAGAGACAGGGGAGGGAACTTTTTTACTCAAAGTCACATCAGTGTGTGAGCTGGAATGAGAACCTAGTTAGATCTGCTGACTCCCAGCTCACTATAGCATGCCAATTCCTAGAACACTCTGTGCCCCCCTAAATCAGCAGTGCATTCTCCAGCTTCCTCATTTTCATAGATGCCACAACTGAGCCCAGGGAATATGAATCAGTAGCCCCAGGTCACACTGGTAGTTATTATCAGAGGTGGAATTTGAACCTACATCCTTTAGACTCTAGAGGCAAGAATGCTCTTTCCATTGTACTATATGACCACCATAGTTTTAAAGGGCTGGGCCAGCCACAAATGAGGAGGGGGCTCCAGCCAGGTATCAGCTTAGGCAGAAAAGAGACTTTGAGCTTCCCAATGGTGTTGACTGGCTTGTCCCCTTCCCCAAGAGGAAGAGAAGACATTCCCTCTCTTATTCTCCCCATTTCCTCCCTCAAGACAAGAAGCCAGAAGTCAACTCTGCTGCCCCAACTGAGATAGCTGTGGCAATTTGACCACAGCTTCCTTCTTCCTCAATTCTGGCATGGGCTGAGACTAATATCACACTGGTATCTACATCTCAAAGATGAGCCCAAAGAGGAGACCCAGGCCAGCTATGTTAGTCTGTGCTTGCCCTTCCCCTGCACTCATCCCTTCCCATCCCTCTATACATTCTGTCATTCTACATAGGGCCAGCATGATTGCAGACACACCACCTGCTTTCCTGCCATGGCGCTGCCTTAAATACCCTGGTAGATCAGCTTGGGCAATCAGCTGCTACTCTCCTGAGCCGTTTCCAGAAGCTCCAAAATGAGGGCTAAAGGGTGGTGGAGAGGGCGTCCCTGGGGAACCATCTGAAAGTTGTGTGCGTATCTCCATATGCTCTTCTGCCCCATGTGCTACAGCGTGACATTTCCACATTCACACTGAGAGAAAAGGCTAGAACACTGTATTCTTAATTTGATTATCACTGCTAATAAAACGACCCAAGCAGAGAGCAACTCCATAGCTTTTATTTTATTGGTCTCCAATCTTTTTCAGTCATGTATCCTGTTAGCAAAAAATTTTGAGCTTGCAGCTCCCGTGTGTGAGGATCTATTTATTTAAAAACTATATATTCTATATCTCTATATAGATATATACGTATATGTATGTGTGTATGTACATACACTACTGTGTTAATTGTATACATCATAAAACAGCACCAAAGTAAAAATTTAAAGTATATGACAAAAATGAAATACATTTGATTCTAAAGTAGGGTTCTTAACTTTCTTGGTGTCATAGTCTCCTTTGAAAGTCTGGTGAAGTCCAAGGGACTCTCAGAATCATATTTTTAATATTAAATAATATAGATAAGATTCCAAAGGAAGATGATTATATTAAATTTAATTATCAAACTAGCGAACAAGTTGTGGACCCCAGGCTGAGAATTCCTAGCCAGAGTCAATAGGAGTTTACTGAGTGGAGGAGTGACAGTCCTGTGACTCGCCTTCCCATTAACTGATCACCCCTTGGGCTATGCCATGACCTTCCCCGCTCTAGACACTGCTGCTCTAGAAAAGTTGGCAAGCTCATCTTAACCCCAATCTTCCACTCATAGCCCCCTCTGATGTCCCTGCATGGAGGTGATGCTGGGTTCTTGGAGGCTACACCAGCAAGGAACAATCTCTGGTAGGTCCTACCCAGCTTGAAGCTTTTCCAGGCTGGGCCTAGTGATGTGCTGGGCATCATTTGAGGGTGGAACAGCACAGAGAGGTTCAGAGAGGGTCATCACCAGGCAGAGGGGCAGATTCAAGCTTGATATCAGGGGAAAACTTTCTAATAGTCAATCAGTGAACATTCATTAAGTGTCTACTATGTGTCAGGCACTGTGCTAAGCCCTGGAGATACAAAAAGTGGCAAAAGACAGTCTCTCAAGGAGCTTACAATCTAATGGGAGAGACAACAAATAAACATATTCAGGATAAATAGGAAATCATTGAAAGAGAAGAGGCGTTAAGAGGGGTTGGGAAAGGCTTCCTGTAAAAGGTGAGATTTGAGCTGGGACTTAAAGAAAGGAATTAGAGTTGTCCCAAAGAGGAAGGGACCTTCTCAAAAGGTAGTGGGTTCCTCCTCTTTGAAAGGGTCTTCAGACCAAAGCTGGAAACCAGGCAGGTATGTTAGAGTATGGCTCTGGGGGAGAGGGGGCAGGGAGGAGCAGGACAATATGGCTTAAATTAGACAGCCTCTGAGGGTCCCTGACACTCCAGAATTCTGTGATTCTGGGGAGGAATTTTTTAACTATAGAAACTCTCAAGGACCCACAGGGAGGTGACATAGTCAATAATATGCAGGGCTGGAAGTCAGAGAGGATGAAATCCAAATTCTGCCTTAGATACTGATTAGCTATGTTACCCTAAGCAAGTTATTTTCAGCCTCTGTTTCCTTATCTGCAAAATAGGGATAATAAGAGAGCTTGCTTCACAAGATTATTGTTAGATTAAAATTACATAGAAATAGGCATAGATATAGACACACACATATATAAAGCATCCTGCAAATGTTAAGGCATTATATAAAAGTTATTATAAGTTATAAAGAGGCTGAGATTGTCACTGATCTTCAAAGGATTAAAGAATAAGTCATATTCCTGGAACACTTTAATATTTACTAACCAGGTTCTTTACAAGAACTCTGTGAGGTCAGAAATGCAAGTACTGTTAGCCCCATTTTGTAAAGGACAAACCTGAGACCCAGAGAAGGAAGCACCTTGCCCAAGGATGCCCGATGACCAAGTTTCCTATCCAGGATTCAGGTCTTTCTGCTTGTAGACCAGAGTTTTTCCAATACATATCATTACTTTTTGACCTTTATGAACTCCAAGGAGTCATATACTCTTTTCTCCAACATTTCCACCCCCAGTCCAAAGACCTTACCTGTTGTAGAATCACCATTGTTCTTCAAACACATCCGCAGGGACCAGAAACAGATCTACAAGAGGGGAGAAAGAAATGGAGTTTTAGCCTCTGGTTCAGTCTCCTGGCTGGACTCTTTACTCCCACCAAGCAGGGGAGACTCAGTGTCTCTCGATGACATGGTGGACAGAGCATTGAGCCCAGAGTCAGGAAGACCTGAGTTCAAATGTGGCTTCAGACATTTACTAGTTGTGTGGCCTCTATTTGCCTCAATTTTCCTCATTTGTAAAATGGGGACCATACCTACCTCCTAGGGTTGTTGTGAATATCAAATGAGATAATAATTGTAAAGCATTTAGCACAGTGATGGGCACATAGTAGGCATGATAATAAATGTCAGTTATTATTAATACTATTACTCTAGTTGTTGGCACAGATTTAAAACTGGAAGGGATCTTACAGACCATCAACTCCAACCCCCTCATTTTACAGATGTCAAGGTACAGAGAGAAAGGCTCAATAACTTGTCCAGGATCACATAGCCAGTACGTCTACGAAGTAGGATTAGAATCCAGGACTCTACTTGAATCTCAACTCCAGTGCCACTAAATAATACTGCCTGGCTCTGCTTCTCCCTCCCAAGTCCCTCAACCAATTAAAAATCCCTCCTTTAAAGATACAGCTCCTCCAGGATCCCCGCAGAGTTCCCCGTTCCTGTTCCTGTTGAGCCCAGTCATTGAAACCTGACCCAGCTCCTCCACACTTACATTAGTGTCATACGGTTGGTATTAGCAACAAACTCGTGTCTATCTTTCTGTCCATTGTGCTTTCATGGAAGCAATATGCAGGGGGATATAGTCTGGGTGTTGGAGTCAGAAGACCTGGGTTCAAATTCATTACCTGTGAGACCTTGGACAAATCACTTGACCTCTCCGGGCCTCAGTTTCCTCATCAGTAAATGAGACTTTTTGACTGGATAACCCCCAAAGATGCCTTTCAGCTCTAATTCTATGTTCTGTTGGGGCTGTTGTTCAGTCCGTGTGACTCTTCATGACCCCATTCGGGATTTTCTTGGCAAAGGTACTGGAGCAGTTTGTCATTTTCTTCTCCAGCTCATTTTACAGATGAAGAAACTGAAGCAAACAGGGTTCAGTGACTTGCCCAGGGTCACACAGGTAAGAGGTGTGTGAAGTCAGATATGAACTCAAGTCTTCCTGACTCTGTCCACTGTGCCACCCAGCTGCTCCACGATCCTATTCATTTAATTCACCATTCTCTAAGCCCCATCTGTGGTTAAGCACTGAGGAAGAGACACACGTTGGAAAAGACAGAGTTTAAGACTTGAAGTTTGTAGTCAACTAGGTGATTAAGACACATTCGTAGATAACAACAATACACACTGTACATGAGCAATGCATTAGAGAGGCTCCCCCTCCCCACTGAAAATGAGAGGGAAAGCCATTAGACCATGTGACGTAGTACAAAGAATGATGGACAAGAAGGGGAAATGCGTTTGAATCCTGGCTCAGTCACTAAAGACCCTGGGCAAATCACTCTACTCCCTTGGGCCTCAATTTTCTCATTCGTAAAATGGGAAATCTGGGTCTACTGATTGCTAAGGTCCCTTCTATCTCAACAATTCAATGAATAAACTACAAGGGGAATCAGGAGAAGCTTCCTGGGGAGGCATACATTTCTATGATTCCTTTAAAAGACAAGTCCAAGATCACTCCACCCTGCCTTGACCGTGGCATCAGAAGAAGGCATTACTCTTTGGCCTTTGGAAGAAAATTTCCAAAACACTCAGCTCCCAGCACACACAGAGCCTGCTCTTGAAATGTATACCCTTCTCTCCAGCCTCCTTTACATGCCTTTCCTTGGGGCCCATCAGGGAAGTGGCATCAATTTCTTATACACTCTCATTCAGAAAGGCACCCCGCCATTTAATCCCCCACCCACTGGTCTGTAACTGGAGCCCTGACCTTCCTTTCCTCTAAGTTACCTCAGCCACCCAGGAATCCAACCCTGGGTCACTAGAGGCATCAGATCCAGGTGGATGGTGGGGATGGAAGACGTGCAACCTGAGGAGGCCTGGCTGCCTTTGTGCAGAAGCAATGAGAATGGCAGCTGAGGGCTGGAGCTGACCTGGCGATGAAAGAATCCTGAACTGGGGTGAAGATGGGTATGAGGATGATAATAACAGACAATAATGACCATTTCTATAGTGGGTTAAAGTGAACAAAGCGCTTTCTTCACAACATCCCTCCCTGGGAGGGAGGAGCCCATTTTAAAGATGAGGAGATTGAGGCAGGTATTAGAAATGAATCGATCAGGGTTATGAAGCAAGTATTGGAACCAGGATTTAAACTGAGGTCTCCAATGTCCAGGCTATGAGAATGAGTAAGAGGACAGAGAGAGGGAGAGAGACAGAGAGAGAGAGAGAGACAGAAACAGAGAGACAGAGAGACACAGAGACAAAAAGAGACAGAGACAGAAAGACAGAGAGAGGGAGAGAGACAGAGAGAGAGAGAGAGACAGAAACAGAGAGAGAGAGAGACAGAAACAGAGAGACAGAGAGACAGAGAGACAAAAAGAGACAGAGATAGAAAGACAGAGAGGGAGAGAGAGAGAGAGAGAGAGAGACAGACAGAGAGACAGAGAGACAGAGAGAGACAAAGACAAAAAGAGACAGAGACAGAAAGACAGAGAGAGGGAAAGAGAAAAGAAGAAAGAGAAGGAAGAAGAGGAGGAAGATGCCTGTTTAAAGTCTCAATGTGCCCTCAATGGCTCCCATTCCCATCTGTCAGTCTGGGATCATGTAAATAGAACATTTTACAAACTCAACATGCCATATATCAATTTTAGCTTGTCGCTGTCCCTGTGTGTGTGTCTCTCTCTCCCATCTCTCTCCCACCGTCCACCCTCTCTCTCTCTCCTACTTGTTCTTAGTGTCTTTGCTTATTTTCTGTGTTATCTGCCTTCCTCTCTCAGTCCCTCAATGTCTCACTGTCGGTCTTTCCCACTACCCACTGTGTCTCTCTTTTTTCCTGTGCTCCTGTCTTAATCTTTCTCCCCTCCTCCCTTTGTTGGCTATGCTCTGTGACATGTGACCCTGAAAACCCTGGGTTCCCATGGAGATGGCGGACAGGCTTAGGGCTGTCCCTGAAAGCCCTGGGAGGGCCCCAGGGCTCCCTGTTGAAGGGACTTTGGGCCCTCTCCCTGACAAGGCTACATCCTACTGCATCCAAGGGACTTTGAGACCATGGGGATAGTCCCATGACCTCTCCTTTTCCCAAGTCAAGGATGTTGGCTTTAATGAGGATGACTGGTCACCATAAAATCATAGAAACATGATAGAGAAGAAAAAAACTAGCTCTGGAAAAACCGGACCTGGATTAAAACCCTGATTGTGATATTTACTACCTGGGTGACTTTAGACAAGTTGCTTAACTTTTCTGGGCCTTGGTTTCCTCATAGGCAAAATGAGGCAACTGAACTAGATACTTAGAATTAGTCTAAAGGTCTTCTTTTACCTCTCAGTCTAGGGACCTACATTTTCATTCATATCATTGATAGAGTTTGCAATTTTAGCAAGTAGTTCCTCTGTGTTGATCAGAATCAGGTTTAGAGTAGTTCCCCTCTTGATTGTCCTAAGAATGAAATTATCATGTAGACAGGCTGAAAATTCATCAGTTTTTCTGTTTTTAGCAGAGATAGGCAAACAGAGAAGAGAGAGAGAAAAAACAGCTAGACAGACAGAGAGAAGGAAAAGAGACAGACACAGAGAGATGAAAGGACAGAAAGACAGAGATAGGGATAGAGAGAGAGAGACCAAGAAAAACATAGAGAGATAGACAAGAAAGAAAGAAAGAGATACAGAGACAGGAGAGGAGAGGAGAGAAAGAGAGACGGTGAGAGAGAGAAGAGACAGAGAAAGAGGAAGATAGAGACAGAGAAGAGAGATAGAAAGTGATGGAGAGAGAAAAGAGAATGTGAGATCAATAGACAAAAAGAGGCAGAGAGAGGAGAGAGAAGAGAGAGAAAAGAGAGAGTGAGTAGGTGTGCAAATAGTTGGAGTTTCACATTTCTACTGTATCACTCCTCCATGTCAAGTTCATGATATGTTAGCTGAATTCTCTTCCCCTGTTTGCTCCTTCTATCCAGGTACCTTGCAGTAAATTCCAATTGCAATATCATTTGTTCCCTGCTCCCGCTCCTAGATTTCCTCACTTTCTCTCTTCTCTATGTCTTTCTTGGTCTCTCTCTGCATGCTATTTTGTCATGCAGCTTATTTTGTTTCTTTTGAGTAAGCTACATTATTTCAGGGCCATATTCCATTCATGGGTCTCATCAGTGACATCCATAAGGTTTACCATGTTTCCTTGGGTTAGATCTGTAGCTGCCTTTGCTTGCTATCTATGCTTTGCATATCTGTGTGAAAAGGTCTTGGGTTTCTCTTGGGTGCCGTCTATTCTGAATCACTGGTCTCCTCTGCTGAAATTCTCCATACGTGGTGCCCATTTGCTTTCTGTGACAACTAGCTTGACAGATGTAGGTGGTCAATTCCCCTCACCACTCCATTTTCATCCTAAAGCCACCGATATCTGATTTGCAAGAATGCAGCCTTTTAAAAGCAGGCAAGGAAACGTGTCCAAGAAAACCATCATGCCTTGATTTTAAGTTGTAGTTCAGAAATCCAGGCCCTGCTTTTGGTCACCATCTTCTTTACCTGGTGTTCACTTCCAAAATTCATCTTTATCTTCCAAAGTCCCCTCCTTCATCTGGAAGCCATGATGAAAATACCGTAGACTCTTTAGTTTCTTGTCCAGGGTCCATAATCCTTCATGTCCTAGCTACATGCTCCAGGAAAACCACAGGCCTTTCCACTGTTCTTTAAGGTTAAAATTTGGTTGCCTCTGCACCCCTCAGTAGGTACCAGCCACTATTAGTGGTCTTTTAGTTATTCTCTGACCATCACTGGATGACCTCTCTCCTGGTGGTACCTGTGGCTTCTTAGAATACAAGGAGCCTTCTTCCTGGTGAAGCTCTCCCCGCTATGACAAACAGCCTCATGTCTACTGCACAGAAGGAAATGTTCCAGTGGTCCTTCTTCCCTTGTCTTCATCATATCACAGTCCTCCGTCTTCCAGATACATGTTCAAATTTCACACTGGCTCTTCAAAATCTGGTTCTTCTTTTGTTTTCTTCTTTCAATCCTTCTTCAATATTCTACTAAGAATGACTTCATTTTCACTGAAAAAGTTCCTCCACTTCTTTCTTTCATTTTCTCCTCACGTTAGGAATACATGAATTCAAATCCATCTTCAGACACTTCCTGATTCAAGTTGCTTAACCTCTATTTGCCTCAGTTTCCTTAGCTGTACAATGGGCACAATAAGTGAATCCATGGGAGTAGATAAAATCACCGATCAAGATAGTATAAAGGGTGAAGAGAAGAGGGCCAGCTATGTTGAGGGATACGCTTTGTTAGTGGACACGACTTGAATGAAAATCCAGCTGAGGAGACTGAGAGATAAAGTTAGATATGAGAGCACAGGGTAATGGAAACCTAGAAAGGAAAAAGTATCCAAGAGAAGAGGATGATTGACAGAGTCAATGCTGAAGAAAGGTTAAAAAGGATGAGGACTGAGATGATGTCATAAGATTTGGCATTTAAGGGATCATTGGTAATTTTGGACAGGACTCTTTCGGTTGATTACCTTCAAGAGGATAATATCGCTATTTATTAAATATTACCTACACCTCAGGTTGGGTGTGCCTGACCTGAGCCTTCCAGGACTGATATCTTGAAAGTCTCCTGGGACAGAGACTCCAAACTGAGCCAGGATATAGTGAATTGAGAGGCCCCATATTGTCAGAAATTGGGCAGAGACTCAGGGAAAACATGCAAAGGGGAGGAGATGATTTCCCAAATGATGATTTAAAAGCCCTGTGACCACTGATTAATTAACTGATTGATCAATATGCTTGTTTTCATTCTGGAAACATTCAAGGCTCCCCCCAATTGCATCAATACCTAAACAAAGCAAAGGGTTAGGACTCTTACCCCAGTTACCCATAGACAGACATGCAAACACATATACAAGCACATGCACATGTGAAAACACATGTGCACACACATACACACACTCACGCTCTGTTCTATAGGGCTTCCATTTTCTGACTTAAAATGATCAGACTGTTTAGATCTAGAATGGTTATTTGAACGTAGATTTTTGGAATATTGACAATACAGACTGTCACAGCTGGAAGGCATTTAGAATGTAGACTGTTGGCCCTGGAAGAGGCCTTAGAACATAGAACATTAGAGATGGAAGGGACGTTGATACTGTCTAGTTCAACCCTCTCATTTTACAGAGAGGAAACCAAGCACCAAAGGAGAAGGGACTGACCCAAGTTCTAACAATGGCCCAGCTGGGATTTGAACCCAGGTTCCCTGACTCCAAGATCAAAGGTCTTTCAGAGAAACAAAATCAAAGTCAATAAACATTAATTAAGCACCTACTGTGTGTCAGGCAGTGTGTTAAGGACTGAGGGCATAAAGAAAAGGCACAAGACAGTTCCTGCTCTCAAAGAGCTCACAATCTAGTGGGGGAAGAAAACACATAAAAAGACGCAGAAAAAGGGGAAGGGTATGGCAGGTTCCTGGAGCAGGGGCATGATGAAGCCCTGAAGCTGAGGTGGGAAATGATGAGTTGAATGACCTCAACTCCCTCCTTCTCTTTATTCAGATACATCTGGTATATTCCCTGGAATGTGATTTTGTCTGGAGGAGGAAAGGGAAAGGTGGCCACACCATGAGATTTGTCTAGCAGGACCTCCTCAAACTGGTTCAGACCCAGTGAGTACGTTTACAGAATGTCCACATTTACATTTCTTTTTCTACCACCAAATCAATAGCATCTCAGAATGGATAGGGACCTCAGAGAGGATCCAGCCCTACCTGTACGCGAACCTCAGTCTCTTCCCCTCTAGACCATCTCTAATATGGATAATAAGGCATTTGCGGTTGTTGTTGACTCGTTTTTAGTTACGTCCAACTCTCTGTGACTCCATTTGGGGTTTTCTTGGCAAAGATACTGAAGTGGTTTGCCATTTCCTTCTCTAACTCATTTTATAGATGAGGAAACTGAGGCAAACTGGGTGAAGTGACCAGGCTCACACAGCTAAGTGTGAGGCCATATTTGAACTCAGGTCCTCCTGATCCTAGAGCCAGTGGTCTATCCATTGAGCCACCTAACTGCCCGTATAATGTAGCATAGGCAGGTCTAGAAGAGTTGTACAAGTTGTACAAGCAAGAGTTGTACAAGTTGTACATATTCCAGTTAGCTCTCTCGTTCCCCACTGGCACATCTATGTAATCTGGTCATATATACCCCATCACCCTTACTATGGGGTCATCCCTCAAAGATTCACTAGGAACTATTTACTCTTATCTCTACCTATAGTTCTAACTAATTTGATTTTCTGGTTCTCACCCTCACAAGGAGCTAACTCAAAGGCACTATTAGAAGCCTGGACAATAACAGCAGAGAGGAGACAGGTGAATAATTAAAAGCAGACACAAAGTCACAAAGTATAGCAACCTGGAGCTATTCAGTAAAGGGGCAAAGACAAAGTACAATATGTCCTAAAAGTCTTTGTGCTTTTAATTTATTTTAGTATCTTAAAGCTGCGACAAGATATCTGGAGCATCCTGTATAGAAGGGCAGAAATAGCACTGGTTTAGGAATGAAGAGGAGGGACTCTGCCACTAACCAGCTATGTGGCAGAACCAATGACTTCAGTTTCTTCAACGACAAAATGAGGAACTTTAGAATACATCTGAGCTAAATGAAATCAGAGCTTCTTAGATGGGGAGGCAGGCAGGGGAGAGAGAAATCTTAGAACAGAAAATGTCAGAAATGGAATGGACCTAAGAAACCGTTGCCTCCAATTCTTCAAGTTGTAGATGAAGAAACTGGAGGCCAGAGAGGGGAAAGGATTTAACCACTATCTATCTCTCAGATAACAGAGGCAGATCCTTTCCAGCTTTGATATCCTATGGATCTAAATGGCCGATAGGGATCATGAAATGGTAACTCCACATATTGGAATGATGGGCAATTAATGCACTCATGAAATATCATGTTACACTAAGGCATGTGCCAGTTGTTAAATTTCAGTGAGAGCATTTATCCCTTGAGGATTGGTTTCAGTAATTGTGTTACTGGTTGTTGAGACTAGCCTTCTTGCTGTTGCTCCTTTATTCATATGACAGACCTTCCAATACCTGAAGGAAGCCATCACCTTCCATTCTCCACCCTCACCCCAAGTCTTTTCTTCTCTTCTCAACTTTTTCAGCTCTTTCAGCAATCCTTGCCTGGCTTGGTCTCCAGTCCTCTTGGTATTCTGGCTGACATCCTCTGGGGTTCAATTCAATTCACTAAACATTTATTAAGGCAGTTGGATGGTTCAGTGAATAGAATGCTGGACTTGGAGTCAGGAAGACTCCTCTTCTTGAGTTCAAATCCAGCCTCAGACACTTACTATCTGTGTGACCCTGGGAGAGTCATTTAACTTTATTTGCATCAGTTCCCTCATATGTAAAACGAGCTGAAGAAGGAAATGGTAAACCATGCCAGTATCTTTGCCAAGAAGATTCCAGATGGGGTCATAAAGAGTTAGACATGACTATGAAATGACCGAACAACAAAAAACATTTATTGCTGATCTTAGGGCTAGTACCAGGAGAGTTTAGATAAGACATGATTCCTGCCTTCAGTGGTAGGAATGAGAGATACCCATAAAGCAGTGCCATTTAAGAGAACAAAGAAAGGGAGAAGGTTATTGTTGATTAGGGATAGGGCTTCTCTGAGAAATGAATGGTCCTTGAGCACAGCCCTACAATCTCTTTAGAGCTTCAGATGATGGCAGGGCAGTCTTGATAAACTCATTTTACAGATGATTAAGGAGACTCAAACTAGAAAATTTACCTGCTCCAGCTTATCTTATGAGAGATAAGGTAGAACCTGGGTACCCTGACTCTTAGACCCTTCCCAGCTTTGGCCCAGGACCAGTTGTCAAGAGGACAGTACTTATTTCCCTTTCCTCCCCTTTTCCTCTCCCAGAACAAAACCATACTAGTCCCCATGGCAGTGGTATTTCTAGATCATACAACTGAGAACTGTAAGGGACCTTAGGAAAAATTTAATCCAGTCCCTTTATTTTAGAGGAGGAAACCGAGGATTGGAGACGTAATGTGACTTGTTTAGGGTCCCACAGATTCAGTCAGTAGCAGTGGCAGCATTTGAACTCAAGGCCTCTGATTCCATGTCTCCTGATCTGTCTAGCACTGCTCTTGTTCTATCTCTATACTCCCAGAGCTGCCCAGGTAAGAAACTCCTAAAACATGTAGGAGCAGAGCTGACAAGTCCTTCTTCTCTTCTATCTCTCCTCCTCCCTACAACTTAGGGACAGATCCTCAAGTTAAGGTAAAGTCTATCTGACAACCTTCAATATGAGCCTGAGTCTGTAGGGAGCATGACCTGGAGCATAAACGAGGCATCTGACCTGCTGGTGTTAGACCCTCTAGCCCACCCCATCTCAGTAAGGCAACAACAGGGCTGGCATTGAAGGTCTCTTAGAGTCTTCCCTCTCCAGCTTTCCCTAGCCCTCTTCACCCTCACCTACTCTGTGCACTAGCCAGACTGGATGCCTGGCTATACCCTTCCCTTCCTCTCTACCCTCTACCCCCAAGGGCCTCCTTGCCCTTCCTTATGACAGGGTTTGAACACAGATGTTGTCCCTACCAAACACACACCTTGACAAAAATCCCATCCATCTTCCAAAGCCCAGCCTAAGTGCTCTTTCCACCAGGTCAAGTCAAGAACTATTGATTAAAAACCTACTATGTGCTAGACACTGTGCAAAAAGTCCCAGCTCTCGAGGGGCTCACAGTCTAATGGGGAAGGCAACCTACCTGCAAACAGCTAAGTACATACAAGAAGGATACATGCCAAATAAGAGATAATGTCACAGAGATGGTGTTAGCATTAGGGGAACCAGGAAGGTTCCCTTGATCCTTCCTGAGCAACAGGATCTTGTCTACTGCTCAATTCTTTAGTAATGCCTCTCCTTCTTTCATGGCCCCTACCCTTCCTCCACCTTGTATTGTAGGTAGCCCTGATAATGGCACACATCCCCACCCTAAACCAGTAAGATGGGCATCCAGGACTGGTTCATCTTTACTTCTCTATCACAGCTGAGAGCAGGGGTGCCCGTACAAACAGTGTTGAACAAATACCTACGGAACTGAACGCCATTTTTCTTCAGAGAAGGTCTTGAAAAAGAACAGGGAAAAGAACTCACATTTCTGAAAGGTTTATAAAGTGTGGTTCTCACGACAGGCAGGAAATGTAGGTAGAGCAAGCATTATGACCACCATTTTCAGATGGAAAAAACTGAAGCCAGGAGTAGTAAAGTGATTTACCCAAGGACACAAAGCTGGGAGCCAGGTTGTAAAAACTGAAGTCTAGTTCTGGTTCTACTTGTACCATGTTTCCTCTCTGCAAGAACAAGCTGGGCATCTACTACCCTGAGGAGGGGAGAGGAAAGGGATGGATCTGGCCTCTAGGAGTTCACAGTCCAGACAGCAAGACAAGACTCCCCAGAGAGAAAGAATCCATAGAACTGGAGCTGGGTTGGAAACAGGGGCCCAATTCCTTAGCTCTAAAGCTATTCTGTGCCTTCAACTAACGGAGAGGAGAGAACTAGATTTCAAGGGATGATACCTACCTACATGGTGGGAGAGGAGCAAAATCGAAAAGGGACAAGAGAATGAAATAAGAAAGGAGAGGAGAGGGAGGAGGTGGGGGAGAGACAGAGAAAGAAGAAAGAAAAGGAGAGAAGGGGAAGAAAGAAGAGAAGGAGGAAAAGAGGGAGATAAAAGCAGAGAAAGAAGAAATAAGAGAAGGGAGAAAGAGGAGGAAAAGGAGAAGAAGATGGAGACAGAGAAAGAATAAAGGAAAGAAGAGAAGAAAGGAGGAAGAGGGAAGAGAAGGAGAAAGAGGAGAGAAGAATAAAGGAGAGAAGAGGAAAAGAGAGGGGAGGAAGAAGGAGATGGGGATGGAGAAGGAGCAAAGGAGAGGAGAGAAGAGAGGAAGGGGAGGAGAGGGAGAAGGAAGAGAGAGAAGGAGATGGAGATGGAGAAGGAGGAGAGGAAAGAAGGGAGAAAAGGGGGAGGAGAAGAGGAGAGGAGGAAATGGAGACAGAGAAAGAAGAAAGGAAAGGAGAGAAGAAAGAATGAAAAGGGAAGAGGAGAAAGAGAAGAAGGATAGGGAGTTGGAGAAGTAGGAAAGGAGAGGAGAGGAAGAAAGGAGAGGAGAGATGAGGAGAGGAGAGATGAGGAGAGGAGAGGAGAGGAGAGGAGAGGAGAGATGAGGAGAGGAGAGATGAGGAGAGGAGAGATGAGGAGAGGAGAGGAAGAAAGGAGAGGAGAAGGGAGGGGATGGGAGGGGAGGGCAGGGAAGGGGAGGGGAGGGCAGGGAAGGAGAGGGGAGGAGAGAGGACCGTGGCTCACTTCAGTGTGACTTTATGATTATAACCATGATCCCAGCAATTTCTCCGCCCCCAGGTCAGCACCTCTAAGAAGCTCTCACGACAATCTGATTCAGAAGGAACTGCCCTGCTTTAGGGGCTTACCTTAGTGGGGGCTTGGGCTCAGCTGCCTCCTAGTCTTCCCAGCTGTCCCAACTTAGAGAGGAGGAAACTTTAGTTTCTGGAATTGTAGAAGGTAGAAGCTGATGCTGCCTGAAGCCGATGACCCTCCAGCTTTACCTGTCTCTGTCTCCACTCTGAGTCTCTCAGTGTCTCTCCTGAGTACTCTGTCTCTTAGTTCTCTATAGTCCTATATAGTCCTTAGTCTCTCTCTGTCTCTCCCACCTTCACTCCTCCAGACTCTTCTGTTTCTTTCTGACTCCTGGTCTTGCTCTGTATTCCAGCTCGATTCCTTACTAGCTGTATGACCTTGGGTAAGTCACAACCCCTTTCTTGACCTGTGTTTCATCTTTCAAGTGAATGGGGTTTGACGAGATGATCCCTAAAGTCTCTCCCAGATGTGAATTCTCGGATCTTCTGTATGCCTGAATATGTTCGTGTTTCTGTCTTGCTCCCCTCTCTCCTCAGATTTCTGTCCGGTCCTCAGCCCTCTCTATCTCTCACTCCCTCACTCCTCTGTCAGTCTGTCGGTCTCCCTTCCCTGTCTCTCTGTCTCTTTCCCTCTCCCTCTCCTGACTCCCTGGCTCCCTCTGTCAGCCTGTCTGTCTCCTCTGTTTTCTTGTCTTTTTGTATCAGTCTGTCTCCTCTCTCCCTTTCTCCTTCCTCTGTCTGTCTGTCTATCTGTCTGTCAGGATGTATCCAGGGCTCCTAGCAAGGATACCCCTTCCGTGGGGCTGTGCCTTCTGGTCCCCACTCCTTGAGCTTCTTAAAGGAGGGGGAGGAGCGCACAGTGGGGGGAGGGGGACTCACTCCAGGTCTGTGGCTGCTCTGACATCAGCGGCAATGAGGGAGGGGAGGGGCAAGGGGGACCTGTACTGTGGCCGGCTGAGACACGTGAGCTAGGCTGGAGGCAGCGTGTGCCCTGGGGAGATCGCTCCAGAGGGCAAGGTTCCAGCAGGGCCCTGCCTTGCCCTCCCTGTATCTCCATGGACTGATGCAGCCCCCAGAGCAAGGACGCGCTCAGCTGGACATAGAAGGTTCAGTTAGTGCATTTGGAGCTTTAAGGGAATTTAGTCTAGCACTTCTGATCCTTTCACTTTATAGATGTGGAAACTGAGGCCCATAAAGGGGAAGCAGTTTGGTGAACTGGAAATTGTGGAGATGCCCGTCAAGAGGGGAAAGGCCAGAAAGTTGTGATATATAATTGTGACGGAATGCTACTGTGTTATGAGAAATGATGAGCTCGATCTTAGAAAAACATGGATAGACTTATATGAAATAAAGAAAACTGAAAGAAGCAGAACCAAGAAAATGACGTATACAGTAACAGCAATATTGGTTTAAGAACAACTTTGAACAACTGAGTCATTTGGACTATTATAAATACCCAAATCAACTACAAAGGACCTGGGAAGGAAGATGCCATCTACATCCAGAGAAAGAATGGAGAAATAGAATATGTGTAGAATATACATATACACACATTTACATCGAATGTTTGCTATGGGGGGAGAAAAGGAAAAAAAGTTACATGAGAACTTTATTACATATTTTAAAAGACTAGCAAGTTGTACATAACAGATTTGCAGGTTCGTATGCAATCATTTTTTTTCCTATTCTACTATGTTCTAGAAATGCTTTTTATTTCTTAAGATCAGAATAAAGTACATCATTTTTTTAAAAAAGTCAAGGATATAAGATCAAAGCTAAGCATTATCTTCTGACTCCAAATCCACTCTACTATAATAGTCAACAAGCATTTATGAATTTATTTATTAAATTCTTACATTATTTTATTTGAATGAAAATATTATTTACTATGTGCCAAGCACTATGTTACTGTAATCCCTTCAGTTATTACATGCTGAGAATCAGACTGTTCGTGGTTTCCCCAAGAAGAACACCCAATATTTACCCTCTGGAGTTTCCCATGGAGAGAGGGCTGGGGGCTGTGTGACCCTGGACCATCACCAGCCACAAGGACACCAAATGAAGAACTTTCACATGGTGGTATGGACTGAGCCATTCACTGGGGTTCAGGAGGCTGAGCCACTGATTTAAAAATACATAGATAGATAGATAGATAGATAGATAGATAGATAGATAGATAGATAGATAGATAGAGATATCTTCTATTTTTTAATCACCATTTCAAATGTTTTCCTCTCTTCTCCACTACCCCATTCAACCATCTCTTGTAACATAAAGAAAGGGGGAGAAAAAAGCCGCAAAAATTAACCAAAACATGAACCACGTCCAACCGTGTATAGAGTTTTCTGCACCCTTTGTTCCCGACTTCTGCAAAGAAAAGGACGTCCATTTTCCCATCTCTTCGTGGCTGCCCCTGACTTGCTGTTTGATCTTGGACAAGTTAATGTACTCCTGTGTTCACCAGCTTCTCCAACTCCAAAATGAAGAATCTGAACCAGATAATTTCTAAGGTTTCTTTCAAGTTTGGTCATTCTACGTTTTAAGGTCTCTTCAAATTCTAACATCTTCCAGTTCTGTTCAAATTATCAAACATTTATTAGGCACCTGCAGTACTTCAAGAAAAGCAAACATACTGCCTCCTATAGAAGTCCTTCCTGATCTCCTCAGTTAATAGTGCTCCCCCCTCCTCAAATTGTCCAGTACAAGGTGTCCCAAAAGTCTAAGTGAGGAGGCTTAAAACTGCACCAAGGCTTTTGGGACAACCCATGCTTACTTATCTGTTTATGTATGGATTCCCTCCAATAAAATGTAAACTCCTTGAGGGCACACTGGTATTTGGTTTTGTCTTTGTAGGCTCAGCAGACGATACTGTGCCCTGTATATTGTAGGCACTTAATAGATGCTTGTTGGAGAGCTCTGAGGAGGCATCTCTGCCCTATTTTTTTTTTTTTTGCAGAGGTGGGAGCGTAAGCTTGGTGTCTGAAATGTCAGATTTTTTGATATGGTGATTATTTTGTTGAACTATTTCTTCCACCCTCCAAATTTACCAGGAATGGCTCTTTGGGGGTTCAGTGGGGAGAGATGCAATGGAAAGTGTAGGTGAGACTTTAATTTGCATTTCTCTAATTATTACTGTCTTGGAGTATTTTTTCATCTTTGTTGATAGCTTGAATTTCTTCCTTTAAGAAGGCTGTTCATATCCTTTGATATGATATGGGCAGTTATGTAGCACTTCGAAGAAAGATAAAGAGTCTGAAAGGTGGCAGTGAGGTGGGTGTATGTTCAGGCAAAAGTTCAGAGGCAAGAGATGACAGGTGAAGTTCTGAGAAGAGCTGATAACTTGGCTTGGTTGTAATGCAGCACTTGTGAAAGGGAATTACTTAAAATGCCAAGAAGTAAGTGTAGCTAGGAGCCCAATTGTGGAGAGCCTCAA
This sequence comes from Bettongia penicillata ogilbyi, assembly GCA_023548195.1. Lineage (NCBI taxonomy): Eukaryota > Metazoa > Chordata > Mammalia > Diprotodontia > Potoroidae > Bettongia > Bettongia penicillata. The sequence goes on from JAJHZJ010000031.1 coordinate 5,550,784, forward strand.
GTGCCAGGCTCTTCTCCTAGAGGAAGGGGAGATCACCAAAGGTTGCTGGGAAGAAGAGTGATGATGGTCAGACCTGTGCCCATTTTGGGGGTAGCTGTGTGAAGGAAGGATGGAAGGAGAGATCAGAGGTAGGGAGACCAGAGGGGAGGCTCCCTACCATAACTAGGCTAGTTGAGTCAGGGAGGAAGTGATGAGTCCCTCAGGAGGGGTACTAGTCATGGTCACATAGAAGGTGAAAGCATGTGAGAGATGTTGGGGACATAGCATTAAGAAGACTTGGCCATAAAAATGGGAAAGGGTCCCATATGTACAAAAATATTTACAGCAGCCCTCTTTGTGGTGGCCAAAAACTGGAAATCAAGGGGATGCCCATCATCTGGGGAATGGCTGAATAAATTATGGTATATGAATGTAATGGAATACTATTGTGCTATAAGAAATCATGAACAGGAAGGCTTCAGAGAGACCTGGAAAGACTTACGTGAACTGATGCTGAGCGAAAGGAGCAGAACTAGGACAGCTTTGTGGACAGCAAAGACCACAGTGTGCAAGGAATTTTTCTGGTAGACTTAGAACTTCATTGCAATGCAAGGACTTAAATAATTCTCAATGGTCTCTTAAGGCAAAATGTCTTCTACATCCAGGGAAAGAACTATGGAATTCGATTGCAGAATGAAGCAGATCATATTCTTTTGTATTATGTTTTGGTTTGTTTTATGGTTTCTTCCACTCATTTTAATTCTTCTATGCAACACGCCTAATGTGAAAATGTATTTAATAGGAATGTATGTGTAGAACCTATATAAAATTGTATGCTGTCTCACGGAGGGAGTGGGAAAGTAGGAGGAAAGAGGGGGAGGGAGGGGAAAAATCTAAGATATATGGAAGTGATTGTAGAACACTGAAAACAAATAAAATAATAATAATAATAATAAAAGATACTCTAAAAAACGACTTGGCAACTGATTAGATGTGGAACAGACATGAATGAGAAAAGGAGAGATCAAAGATGATTCTGAGGTTAAAAACTTGGGTGACGACAAGCATGGTGGTACCCTCAATTTCAGATCAATTTTAACCAGGAAATATGCTAAGTCCTAATTTGGACATGTTGAGTTGTAGGTGCAAGGAAGTGGAAATATTCAGCAAAACAGTTGGTGATTTGGGACTGAAGCTTAGAAGAAACCTGGGACTGGGTATATAGATGTGGGAGGCAACTGCATAGAAATAATCACTGAATTCATGGGAGTGGATGAGGTCACCAAGTGAGAAAATGTAGGGAGAGAAGAGTGCCCAGGATAGAGCTCTGGACAACATTGTACTTAGGATGAGGGAGATGGATGATGATCCAGTAGAGAAGTCTGAAAAGAAGAGACTGAATGGGAGAACCAAGACAGAGCAGGGTCATGAAAACAAGGGAGGACAGTGCCCACAAAGGGAAAGTGGTCAAGAGTATCTAGAGAGGTCAAGGGGGAAAACTATCAAAGCTAGCAGTTAAGAAGGTTGGAAGCCGGATTGAAAGAGCCTGAGAAGTGACTGGATGATAAAGGAGGATAGACTATGGAGATAACTCTTTGTAAGAGTTTGGGAATGATTTAGAGCATTTTTTCATTTGACTAGAGATAAATTAATTTCTTCCTCTGAAAACTACCTGTTCATATCCTTTGACCATTTATCAATTGGGAAATGATTTGTGTTATTGTAAATTTGACTCAGTTCTCTATATATTTTAGAACTGAGGCCTTTATCACAGACACTACTTGCAAAAATTCTCAGTTTTCTGCTCCCTCCTAATCTTGCATTGGGTTTGTTTGTGCAAAAACTTTTCAATTTAATGTAATCAAAATTACCCATTTTGCACTTCATAATGTTCTCTATCTCTTGTTCGGTCATAAATTTTTCCATTCTCCATAAATCAGACAAGCACAGTATTCCTTGCTCCCCTAATTTGTTTATAGTATCAGTCTGTATACATGGTTTCTCCCATTCATTTTAATTTTTCTATGCAACATGACTAATGTAAAAATGTGATAAATAACAATGTATGTATAGAACCCATATCAGATTGCATTCTATCTTAGAGAGGGAGGGACAGAGGGGGAGAAAATCTAAGACTTATGGAAGTGATTGCAGAAAACTGAAAACAAATTAATTTTAAAAAACCAATAATGCTAGTTAACTAACAAAAAAAGAGTTTGGGAGTGAAAGGGAGAAAAGATAAAAAGAGGACATATCACTGGGGTGGAAGTGGGGGGGGTGTCGCGTGAGATCTGATTCTTTGTGATGTAAAGAGACATGAGCATATTTGTAGAATGGAGGAAGGAGGCTGCAGAAAGGGAGAGATTGAAGAAGCCCAGAGGAATAAATAGTTAATGGGTCAAGTTCCCAAAGGAGATGGGAGAAGATAGGCTAAGGCCCTTTCCATCTCTGATTTTATATGTTCTAGGTTCTAAGGTCTCTCCCAGCTCTGACTTCTGAGTTTTAAGGTTCCTTCCAACCCTGACATTCTGTGTTCTAAGGCCCTTCTGAGCTCTGACATTGTGTTCTAAAGGCCCTTGCACCTCTGACATTCTGTGTTCTAAGGCCCCTCTGAGCTCTGACAGTCTGGGTTCTAAAGACCTTCCCAGGTCTAATACTCTGTGTTCTAATGGCCCTTCTGTTCTATGATTTTGTGGATCCATGACTTCCTGGGTTTGGCGTTGAGACTTAAGTTCTGGTCCCAATCCTATTACTGACTTGCCGTTTGCCTTAGGCAACCCACAAATCTATCTGCCTCAGTTTCCCCATATGTAAAATAATCTCTGCTTTTTTTAAAGGTAGGCCCAGAAACATCCTAGGTTCTTATGAGAATCTGATATGAAACTGGATGGGAAAGAGGTTTGAGAAGTAGAAAGTCTACCAATGTAAGCTGCCTTTCTTTTAGCCTTCTCCTCCCTTGCCACAACTAATTTTACACACCCCACCATTAACAAGCAGCTAGTGCTCTTTGCCCCAGAGTCCCATTCTCACTTTCAACACAGCATTAGATCTTTAAAGTCACAGGAAGGCAGGGCTGGGGGAAGAACAAAAGGACTGCTGACACATTGTGCTCAGGGAGCACTTTTATACTTTATCTATTGGGAACCATCCTAGAACCTAGACTCATGGCCTCGGAGAATACTGAAAGTGAATGACTGAATGAAAAAATCATTTATTAAGCCCTTACTCTGTGCAACACACTGTGCTAAGTGCTGGGCATCCCTTCTCTCATGGAGCTCACAGTGGAGACAACACACAGGGAAGGTTTCAGCCATGAGTCTGATAGAAAGATCCCATGATCCTTAGGGCACAGCCGCCTTGTCTTTAATGTCATTTCCATTGATTAAATCACTTTGGTTCTGATGTGGAGTCATATGAAAGCGCTGAGGAATTTGGTGGTCAGACCTTTCTTTCCTTGGTCATCAGGAGATGTGGCTGTAGCACTCACAAGCACAACTGCCAGGCTACAACTCACAGGCATTGCTTCTCAGAATGAGAAGGGTTGAAGGTCTTGGGCTATCTCTATTAGAATCTGAGGCAACATAGTGGTCAAGGTGGTGGTGATGGCTTGACTTACCTGGTCCATACTTCTTCCTGCCTCTCCTTCAGGGCATCTGCCTGCCCTGTGGGTAGCAGTTGGCTAGCACCTGGTGGGGATGGTAGGCCCCTTCTCCACAGTACTTACTTCTCTGGGTGATGACTGTGAGGGATGGGCTAGAAGCAGGACCAGTGATCTAGAAGTGTGCTGCCAATCCCAAGGTTCTTGGGTTTATTTGCCTCTTGGTGGCATCTGTTGGTGATGAAGAAGGTAGGTCCTTTCTCCATAATGATTTCTCCCTTCAATGATAGCTACGTGGGCTGGGCTAGAAGCAGGTCTGGTGGCTTGGGGACCTCTGCTCTTCCCAGGGCTCTTGGATTCAGAGTTCTGGGCTGTGTCCATAGGGATCTGAGGGGAGATCACGGCCAAGAGCATGGTGGTTGTTTGATTTGTCTGGCATATGATGCCTCCTGAATCTCCTTCAGGGTGCCCTACTGCTACACAAAGACTGACTTGACTGCCCCGTGAGTACCAGAGTTGGAAGGCACCTTAGCACATAGAATGTTAGAACCAGGAAGTACCTTAGAACACAGAATGTAGGAACAGGAAGTACCTTAGAACATAGAATATCAGGGCTAGAAGGGACCTTAGAACATATAGCACAGAATGTAGGAATAGGAAAGGATCTTAGAACATAGCTAGAATTCTAGAACTAGGATTTTAAAGGTAACCTAATTGAACCCCATCATTTGACAAAGATGGAAAGTGTCTTGTCCAAGGCCACACAGAGAGAGCTAGGATCACAGAATGATGGAACTGGAAGGATTCACATGAGGTCAGCTCATCCATCCCCCTACTTTCTTAAAGACCCACCCAGGGCCATCACACACTGATGAAAGCAAAGATCTCGGAAAGGACCACCCTGAAACTCTGCTGTGGTCATCTCCATCCCAGGCTCTAAAAAGGTCAAGGTTCAGCAGATTCTTCCTTGGGTCTGATTTAAGTCCCAGGGGAGTCAACCTGGGCAAATCTCTGAATTCTTGCTTCACGGCCTTCAACAACAGTGGCACAATAGTGCCACCTCGTGGCTCCTGACAGAGCACCAACTATGGCATTCCCAGGAATGTTTTGTTGTTTTGTTTGGAAAATCTCTCAGTGTAGGGTTGCCAAGGTCAGAATTGGAAAGTTCCCCCTGAGTTCAGGGGTAAGGTGAGGATAGGAGTGAGCTGGGAGCAGAAGAGGAAGGGATGCAAGAAATACAGCTAGGATACTCGGTATAGTGGACAAACTGAAGGACCTGGAATCGGGAAGACTTGGAATTCAAATCCCACCTGTGACACTAGCTTCGTGATCCCGGGCAAATCATTAAATCTCAGTTTCTTCATCTGTAAAGTCGGTGTAATAACAGCATCTCCCTCCTAAGGTTGTGAGAATCAAATGAAGTAATACTGATAAAGTCTTGTTCAGTCATCTCAGTTGTATCTGACTCTCGGTGACCCCACTTGAGGTTTGCTTGGCAAAGATACTGGAGGGGTTTGCCATTTCCTTCTCCAGTTCACTTCACAGATGAGGGAACTGAGGCAAACAGGGTTAAGTGACTTGCCCAGGATCACACAGCTAAAATATGCATAAGGTCAAATTTGAACTCAAAAAGAGGAGTCCTCCCGACTCCAGGTCTGACACTTTATCCACTGGGTCACTTAGCTGTCCAGTCCAGGCAGGAAAGAGATGGGAAAGGCCTCAGTGTGGATGGTGGTAGTAACAATTGAGTGCTGAGATAGATATAAGATTGTGACAGAAAATACGATGTGATTGAAATATTAGAAAATGACATCTCTGGAGTCAAAAGGCCTGGGTTCAAATCCTACCTGCATTTAATACTGTGCCACTTGGGGCAAGTCACTTAACTTCAAGCAGACTCAGTTTCCTCATAATTAAAACAAGAGGGCTGTACCAGATGATCTCTGAGGTTCCTTCTCATTCAACATTTAAGATCTGATAAGTCACAGGCAAGCCTAGAACCCATTTCTCCATTATTCAGAGGCTAGTTCTTTGTCTTCTAAGCTGAAGGTATCAAATACACAGCCCCTTCCGAGTAGAACCTGAACCAGATTAAAATGAAATTGGGAAATATTTAACAAAATAAATAAAAATTCAATAGGGCATATATAATATTAATATGTGATTTTTTCCTTAATAGTATTTTATTTTTTCCAGTTACATAGAAAGACAGCTTTCAACATTTATTTTTGTAAAACTGAGTTTCAAATTTTTCTCTCTTCCTCCCTCCTCCACAAGACAGCAAACAATTTGATACAGGTTATACCTGTACAATTATGTTAAACATATTTCCACATTAGTCATTTTGTGAAAGAAGAATCAGAATAAAAAGGAAAAAGCCATGAGAAAGAAAAAAGGAAAAAGTGAAAATAGTATGAATCTGCATTAAGACTCCATAGTTCTTTTTCTGGATGTTGACAGCATTTTCCACCACAAATCTTTTGCATTTGTCTTAGATAATTGTATTTAGGAGAAGAATTAGGTCTATCAAAGTTGGTCATAACACAATGCTGTTGTTACTGTGTACGATGTTCTCCTGGTTCTGCTCACTTCACTTAGCATCAGTTCATGTAAGTTTTTTCAGGTTTTTTTAAAACCCACCTGCTCATCATTTCTCACAGCACAATAGTATTCCACTATATTCGTACATCACAACTTGTTCAATCATTCCCCAATTGATGGGCATCCTTTCAATTTCCAATTCTTTGTGACCACAAAAAGAGCTGCTAATGTGTGATTTTCTAAATATGCTGCCCACAGGGATTGTTATATAGGGCTTAGTGACCATTTTTAGTTTGATACTAATGTTTGAAGTGAGTTTCTCTCTGGATGCCTCACTGTCTCTTTTTCCCTTTCTCTTTCCCTTCATCTCTGTGTCTACCTGTCCTTCTCCTCCCTTTCTGTCTCTCCACCCTCATACATGTATAAAACACTAATATTGCATGTTACAATCACCTAGTTAATAAACTTGAGATTCCTGCTTTCTGTTTCTTGATGCACTTATCCTGAACAAACTCTGTCATTCCTCACCTCTCAATTTACTGGATTCTGGAGACTACAAAAGGTTTCTGTGCTTTAACACGGGGCAACTGTCTGTAGGACAAGGATCTCTTTGTTATTGTGGCTCTCCTTTTAAAGATTTTAAGACCATGAGATGAGAGCCACATTTGAAATGCCTACTTGCTATACCCCAACGTTACCTTTCTTTCTTTCAGGTTATATAACCCAGTTTCAGTTCATCTAAGCACAACTTTGGGAATGGGTCAATGGATATTTTTTCTATATGATATTTTTCATTTTTAAAGGGATCTGGTAAAATCTGACTAGAACTTAGTGTTTGGCAGGGTTCAGTAAGTGGCGTGTGGTAGGATTTCTTCTTCTGTTCAAGGGAAGGGGATGGATTCCCTTGAACTTCAGTTCGGTTGGACTCTGAGGTCCCTTCAGGCTCCATATTCCAAGAGGCTGGTATGGCTGGGTACGGCTGGATTGGGAAAGGCCTTTAGTTCAATTATTATTGTAAGCTCTGCAGATTTCTCCAGATCTCTGGATATCCCACTTACCTCTGTACACATCATCTCCTTTGAGACTCACAACCCACGGGAGACCCAGCTGGGAGTCATTAGTATTAATCTCACTCTGCAAGATGTAGAGGAACTTATCCAAAGAGTCAGTGGCAGGCCTGCTCATCCCCAGGCCATTGAGTCATTCTGTTTTTCTTCAAATGGCTAAGGAGGATGGGAGAGTAATTTTTCTCCATTTCTTTTTTTGGGGATGGGGGGTAGGAGGAAGGCAATCAGGGTTAAGTGACTTGCCCAGGGTCACACAGCTACTAAGTCCTCCTGACTTCAAGACTGGTGCTCTATTCACTCTGTCACCTATCTGCCCCTCCCTATTTCTTGTCCATTGTGGTTTCCCTTTGGCTTTCATGGTCCATAACAATTTCCGCCCCAAAGCATAGGTCTGCTTAATAAATTTGCCCCTCTACTCAAGCTCCCAGTGTCTCCAACATGGCCCCTCCTTCTTTTTCCTGTCTTCTTGTATTTCCTTCTATGTACTCCACAATCTAGCTCCACTGGCCCATTTACTGTTCTTCTCACTCAAATCCTCCATCTCCTGACTCAGTAGGTTCATCTGTTGTCCTCTATGCCTAGAACCCTATCCCATCACCCCCACCACTTCCACCAGGCCTTTCCTGGCCTACTTCAAGACTTGGTGCCCTACCCCATTCCACTCCACCCAAGGACACTCCCTCTGAAATTATCTCCTTTGTCCTGCACAGATTTTGTATATTCATAGTTGTTTGCATGCTGTCTTCTCCATCTGAATGGGAGTTCCTTGGAGGCAGGCATTATATTTTTGCCAGTATATCCCCAGAGCTTAACCTGGTGCCTGGCACATAGTAAGATGCTTGCTAACTGACTGCCCCATCCTCATACTCCAGTTCTAATCACACATCAAAGTAAGTCAGAGAAGTCAAGTACATCTGCCCCTGCCCCCACAACCCATTCTAACCCTTTCCCATCCATACAGAAACAAATAGGGAAAAGAGAAAATTTATTTTGAAGACCTCTTGGGATGTTCTTCATCATCCTCAGCATTAAATACAGAATTCCAAAGCTGGAGGGGACCTCAGAAGGTGTTTAATTATCCAACTTGTGACAAAATGGGAATTTCTTTGCATCCTTTCCTTGGATACTTCCAGTAACTGAGGGAGTCTACTGCCTCTTCTGACAGCCCATTTCCCATCTGGTAAGATGGAGGGGCATTTCTAATAGCAGGTGAGTGTGTGATGTCTCCAGCCTGCCAGCCCCCCAGTAAGTAGCAGTGGGATTTGGACTGTGAAATCTGGGATTTAAGATGATCGGGGTTCCCAAAGGATGCTGTTTGCCTTCCCAGGGAAATCTTGAGGGGCTGAACAAAGTCCCCGATCACCACTCCTCAGAGATGGCAGGTGAGATTTCTTCTCCTGGGACTAGTATAAAGGGCTGATTTCAGTAGGCACTTAATAAATATGTTTCTTAAAAACAAAATCAAGGACTTATACTATCATGGTTATCTGCATATGCTGAATTCTGCATCAGCAGAGACACTATATTACGTGGAGCAGTAACCTGGTGCTTGGGACCCAATGGTCACCCTGAAAAACCTTCTCTGCCCTGTCTCTCATGAGCCTCTCCCAGCAATAGCTGACCACGTATCCTCAGCCCTATTGCCAACAACTCCAGAAGAGAAGGGTGGGAGCAGCAAATGAGGACAGAAGACTGTATTAACTCCATGACTGAATAAGGCTCAAAATAGCCTGATGGGAAGGGTCCAGGACACATTGATTTTGCCCTACATTAAATTGAATGAATTCTTCCCTGGATGAAATTAGATTGATTCTGCCCTCTATGGATTCTTAAGTGAACATGAAGTCGACTCATGGTTGGAGTGGATTAATTTTTCCCTGTATGGAACTGCACTATATCTTTTTTTTCTTTTTATCACTCTGAATTTAAACACCAAAAGAGGAACATTTCCATATAGAACACAGGGGATTCTACATAAAACTATGATTCTTCATTTCATACATCTTGCTTAAAAAAAAAAGATAGGCACATAGGGAGTGAGAGAGAGGGAAGGAGGAAGGGAGGTGAAGACAGAGAGAGAGAGAGAGGGAGGGAGAGAGAGACAGAGAGAGAGACAGAGGGGGAGAGGGAGAGAAAGGGGGAGAGGGAAAGAAAGAGGGAGGGGGAGAGGGAGAGAAAGAGGGAGAGGGAAAGAGAGAGGGAGAGGGGGAGAGAGAGAGAGAGAGGGAGAGGGGAAAGAGTGGGAGGGAGAGAGAGAGGGAGACAGAGAGGGAGGGGGTGAGAGAGAGAGGGAAGCAAGAGAGGGAAGCGAGAGAGAGAGAAAGAGAAAGAGAGAGAGAGAGACAGACAGACAGACACAGACAGATAGACAGGGGGTGGGGTGGGGGGGAAGAATGAGAATCTTTCAAAACTGTCCTGATGGTACTTCCTTCTGACCTTCCTTCTATACTCTTCCACTTTTGTTTGTTTGTTTTAAGATTAGGTCTCTCCTTCTCTCTCTTGGTCCAGACTGGAAGGACCCAGTCACTCAGGAGTCAAATTCTATTGCTAATCAATGGATGAAGCTGACTCGATCCATTTCTGAGCAGGACTGGTTCATCCCCTGCCTGCTTAGTATCCCATCACTCTCAGAGATTTACTTGGTGCGGAACTTAATGAATAATCCAACATCTTAGGAAATGTAGCTCAAAAGTTGTGAGCTCAAGCGATCTACAAGTCTCAGCCTCCCTAGGAACAGGGATCACAAGCTTTCACCACACTCGGCCCTAGAATTTTAAAACCTAGTCTAATGACTCTTTTGAAGGGCACCACTATTGCTATAGTGCTCCCCCTTCTACAAAAATATTAAAAAACAAGGGAACTGCACTTAATTCTGCCTTGTTGGAAATGGTTGACAGTATTTGTTTAGTCATTTTTCAGACATGTTTGACTCTGTGACCCCATTTGCATTTTCTTAGCAAAAATACTGGAATGGTTTCCCATTGCTGGAAACTCAGGTAAACAGGGCTAAGTGACTTGCCCAGGGCCACTTAGCTAGTAAATATCTGAGGCCAGAAACTGAATTCAAGATGTCTTCCTAACTTAAGGCCCAGCACTCTATCCATTGTGTCACCTAGGTACCCTCCAATATACATTTATTAAAAGTCTACTATGTGCTAGGTGATGGAAATACCAAGACAAGAGAGAGTTCCTACCCTCAATAAGCTTCCATTCTACCAGGAAGAGGAGAGGAATACATGTACAAAGATAAGTAAAAATGAAGTACATAAAAAATAAATACAAAGTAGGAGGTGAGGAGAGCCCCAAACTGGAAAGCATCACAAAAGGCCTCCTATTACAAAATGCCACTAGAGCTGAGCCTTGAATGGAGCTAACGATTCTATGGGGGCATCAAGAATGGCACAGTGGATAGAGCGCCATCCCTGGAGTCAAGAAGATCTGAATTCAGATCCAGTCTCAGACACTTACTAGCTGGGCAAGTCACTTCACCCTGTGTGCCTCAGTTTTCTCATCTGTAAAATGAACTGGAGAAGAAAATGGCAAACCACTCCAGTATCTTTGCCAAGAAAACCCCAAAATGGGGTCACAGAGAGTCAGGCAGGACTGAACAGCAACAGGGATTTTAAACAATGTACAAATGATCATGGGGACTGGTGAACTGGGGTGACAGTGGGAGAAATCTTTGGGCAGTTGGGTCATCAGCTCTTTTTAGAGGGCAGATCTAGTGTCAACTTAGCTCCTCTACACAGGATCTGAGGCCTTGAGAAACATTCCCTGATGATGGCAGTGAGGTGGACTGGATAGGCTGGAATTAGGCAGGAGAGAGGTGGGAGAAGGAAGGGAAGAGACGGGCTCATTCTTTCCCCACTCCTGCAAGGTTACTCTCAAGCAAGACCTAGGTCCCTGGGGTTCTCCTCATGGGCTGGCTCAAATGCTGCAGCTGTTAGGAGATCGCAGAATGACACAACTGGGGGCTACCACCCCTCTTAGGTCCTCTACTACAATCCTCCCCCATCAGGGCTTTGAACCAGGTCCTCTGAACCCAACAGAGGCTATCTCCTCCATCCCAGACCCCAAATCCAGTGATCCTTCCAACATGTGCCTGCTCTTCTCATCCCATCACAAATACTGCTTCCCTCATGATCCAAATGAGAAAAGTCATAAATGAACAAAAGGAAGAAAAAGCATTTATTAAACGCTTACTAGGTGCTGAGCACTGTGCTAAGTGCTGGGAATACAAATAGAAAAGCAAATGCAGTCACTACCCTCAGGAGCTTATATTCTAAGAGGGAGAAACAAGACACATAAGGTGAGAGGGGGTGGGGTGGGGGGCACTTTGGTCCAGAATGTAACAGATGGCGAGGGAGTCATGTCCCCCCTTCCTAGAACAATGGCAGAGTTGATGTGACTGTGGTTCTAGAACTAGAAGGGGGTGTAGGGGAGGCTCTGATGGCAAGCTTGCTGGCAAGGCTGGTGAGAGGGCCAAGCAGTGGGGATGGGGTGAAGCGTAACAGAGGTCTGCCTGAGAAATAAGGGGCCAGGAGAGGGAGGCAGTCACCCATCAGGACAACAGGGAGGAAGCCAGCTCCAGAGAAGAGAGGGTACAATTTCTGTCTGGCCAGCTGCTATCAGGAAGATGAATACTGGAATTCTGGGCCTCAGAATTAGGTGGTTAAGAGTCAGTCCATCTAGGTCATCAATGGGACACAACAGCCCCCAAAGCAAATTGGAGATACATAAGCGAGAAAGGCGAGGGTCCCACTGTCCTTTGCCTTGGTCAGGCCCATCTGGGATGCCGTATCCAGTTCTAGGCACCACATTTTCAGAAGGAAATTCACAAACTGGAGCACACCCAGAGAAAGGCAGCTAGGTTGGGATGGGGATTGGCAATCACATGGAAAGGACAAAAAAAATCTAGCCTTCAGGAAAGAGGGATGGAGGCTAAACTCAGGCTTCTGCATTCAAATACCTGGAGGGCATTCATGTGGAAGGGGTATAAGGGTTACTTGGCTTAGACTCTGCCGTAAGAATCAGAAGGAATGGATACATAGGGCAATTTCTGCATAATAGAAGGGAAAACTCCCTAACAGAGAGGTGGGATGCACTACCCTAAGAGGTAGATTGATCCTTACTAGGGGATTGATTCTATAAGACAGATACCTACAGGAGATGACCTCTAAGGTCCCTCCAGCTCCAATACTCTGTGACAGAGACATTTGTACATATGTAAATACAGTAGACTATATATTTACATGTATGTATATTTGTGTATATATACATACGCCTACATTTTTGTCTTTATACTGAATTTATCATGAAAAGCTTGACAAACAAGTATCATTGGCCCCATTTCAAAGATGAGGAAAAGTGAGGCACTGAGAAGTTTAACTGACTTGTTCATTGTCACAATCACACAGAGTCTAAATTCCAGACCCATGTGGAGCACCTTGGGTCCCAGAGCTGAGTTTAAGATAAAAAATAACTTACTAATTTCCTTTTCTTTTTCTTTCTTTCTTTCTTTCTTTCTTTCTTTCTTTCTTTCTTTCTTTCTTTCTTTCTTTCTTTCTTTCTTTCTTTCTTTCTTTCTTTCTTTCTTTCTTTCTTTCTCTTTCTTTCTTTCTTTCTTTCTTTCTTTCTTTCTTTTCTTCCTTCCTTCCTTCCTTCCTTCCTTCCTTCCTTCCTTCCTTCCTTCCTTCCCTCCCTCCCTCCTTCCTTCCTTCCTTTCTTTCTCATCCTACCTCTTCCTTCCTTTTTCATCCTACCTCCTCAGGACCTTCTTCTCTTCCTTCTGCTCCCCATACCATGGACAACCTAGAGAGAGTAGAGTGTCCCAAAGCCATATGACCAGGACAGGAAGGAAGGATAGGAAAAGTCACAGGGAGCAGTCAAGAACCAGACTGTCTCAGCTTGGTAAACCTAGATCCCAGTGGCAAAAGTCCTAGAGATGAAAAATTCCCAGGCATCCTAGAGGAAGAGTGACAAGGAGATGACATCTCCTTCCTCATTCAATCCCCAGGAAAGTAAAGGTAGGGATGGTTCCTTTACAGTGCAATTACCCCTTAGCTAGACCCAGGTTTACAATCTTCACTGAAGAGTCTGGCTTTCTAACTACAAGGGGGACGACTTTCATCCCTCATTAAATTACAGGATCTTCCTTCCTAATGTTGATCTGAAGAATGAAAGGGTTCAGACACAACTGAGTCACTAAGGTCTCTGGGAAGACTTAGGTGTTTCTAACAATCCATGGGACCTTTTGGAAAAAAGGGTGTTTGGACTGGAGATGTTAAATTGTCCGTGTCTCACGAATGTACTATGGAGAGAATAAGGTGTAGCTTTATGAAACAAAAACCAGTAAAAGCCCTAAACAGTTATATAGAATGCTCTGGCCTTTATCCAATTCCAAATTCCAATTACGGGAGAAAAAAAGAAAGTACACAGAATCCCATTCATCCTATCCCTAATTACATCTACCTGGAATCATGTTTTCACAAGACCCAAAGAAACTAGAGTTTAAAAAAAAAAAGGATGTGTTCTGGCCCTCTGTTTTTCCTAATCAACTTGGAACCCCTAGCCCCTAAAATGTGAAATCAGAAAAACCACAACAAAGCAAGGAAGAAAACCATTAAGACACTTTGGCCTCAATATTGAGATGACAAGAAGGAAGATTCTTTGGCTTCTTGGGCTGATGTGGCCTATTTAGCAGAAGAAAATCCATTCTGCTTGGAGGGGGAGAGGTTATCCTCTGGTGCACCCCTTACCCTTGGATCTCTGCTTTGGCATGGCTAAGAGTCTTGTCTCTCATTAACAGCTGGGGCTGCCTTGGCACTGTTCTCTGACACATCTCATCCCATCGTCCAAGGGGGACAACTATCATCGTGACTGATGTGCAGATGTCTAGCTAGATGGGTAATGACCTGCTTTGGGAGGGGAACCAGTGACAACAGCTAGTCTGACTTGGATGAGATGATGCATAGAGTTGGGATCCTTCAGTATCTGGCAGTTGGTTCAACTTATGGGGAAAGCTACAGCATTGGTGACTGGTAGAGAGCCTGGCAGCATCCATATGCCCATGTCAAGTCCCTTCACCTCTAAGATGGGACCTAATGGGAAGCTTTTAAAACAATCTGGCTTTTGCTCTCTTGGTGGAAGATCCAACAGAATTGGCAAAAGAAGACATCTTCTGATGTGAAGATGGATTAATGGATCTCTTATGAATGAACAATCCTGGCAAGCCTCCCATGTACTAACGAGGAGTCTGATGAGGTAAGAGGTTCAGAGAGGAGTCTCTGGACTGGCCAAAAACCCAAAGGCTCTCCTCTATGTCCTACCCAGTCATTGGATACCTTTCACCTTGATGGAGTCATTCTCTGGTGTCATTGGTCACCCAGTCAATGAATGGGGGACTCCTGCTTCAGGGCTCTCTCCACTACAAAAAGATGTTGCTACTTTCTCTGAACAAAAGGGACCCCGGGGAGGGCAAACTGTCATTATGGTGGGTGGGAAGTGAGGTTGTGGGTAACTGAACACAGAAGGAGGTGAAGGGCAGTGGGGGATGGGGTGAGAGAAAGGAGTGAGAGGAACTGGCCAACAGAGAATCGGTTAGGGGTAAGAGCAAAATTCACTGGGTCACTGGCATGTAAGCAAGTGACTCTGAATGTGCCCTGTTCTGAAGTGCTCTGTGTCTTCTACCCCTCCATTGGCTAAGAGGTGCTGAAGGACCCAGAAGGCCTCTGGCACCATCAGACACTGTATTTCAGGAGATACATGCATAATTTTTCTATATGGTGAATTTGTCCTTGAGAAATAAAGAGATCTCATTGTGTATGTAAAGGACTCCAAGAGAAAGCTGGAGCTACAAGGGAGTAGGTCCAGCCACGCCCACCACAGACTATGGGATTTCCATGGCTAAGGGGAAGCCCTAGATGTGGGTAAGGTTGCTGCTGCTGTAGACCTGGAGAGAGATGGTGCCAGGAAGGTCGTTGGAATTCCCATTGCCCCTATCTTGTAGATGCAGGGCATGTGATGTCTGGAGATCATCTGGATCCCCCTTCAGGGCCACCTGCCCCAGGAACTGATCCAAGAAGAATCTGTGGTTCCAAATCTAGAAGAAGAGCACACACATGGTGAGATGGCATGGGGTGGAGGTAGCACATTTGTTCTGTGTGGCTCTAGGGGGCAGCCATGTGGGCACAGGGGAGAAAGTGCTAGACTTGGAGTTAGGAAGACCTGATTTCAATCCAGCCTCAGACACTTATGAGCTGTGAGAACCGAGGTAAGTCATTTAACTTCTGACTGCCTCAGTTTCCTCACTTGTAAAATACAACCCCAGGGTTGTTGTGAGGCTCAAATGAAATAACATCGTAAAGCACTTTGCAACCTGAACTCTCTTTA
Source organism: Bettongia penicillata ogilbyi (assembly GCA_023548195.1). Classification (NCBI taxonomy): domain Eukaryota; kingdom Metazoa; phylum Chordata; class Mammalia; order Diprotodontia; family Potoroidae; genus Bettongia; species Bettongia penicillata. Next base: position 5,566,360 of record JAJHZJ010000031.1, read on the forward strand.
TAAATACTAGCTATATGATAATAATATCATGACTAAGTCCAGTTCAATTAAAGTAATTCTGTGAACACTGTTAAGCACCTATAATATTGCAAGATGTCAGAGACACAGAAATAATATGAACCCAGACCCCATCTTCAAGGAGTTTTTGTATTACTGGGCAATATGATATACATATGCATGTACTAAAAATATAAAGTAATACCAAGTAATTGCAAGAAGGGAGAATACTAATAACTTGGAGAATTAGGAAAAGAGCTATGAAGGAGGTAGCAGCTGAGACATTCAAAGATTTTTTTGAGAGTAAGGAATTAAAAATACAGAGTTAAAACAAGGGGCTAGAGTAGAAACTTATGTTTCAGATGAAGCAAAAATGAAAAGAGTACCAATCAATCAAAAACAAAGGAACAGCAAAAAATAGGAGATAAAATCTTATCCCTAAATGGGTAAGAAAAGAAATTTCATTTTGTTAAAAGGTACCTTAGACAATGAATATCAACACTAAACACATATGCACCAAATGGCATATCATCTACATTCTTAAAGGAAAAGTAAAATGAGTTACAGGAGGAAATAGTAAAACTATAATAGTGGGGAACCTCAAATGATTCTTCTCAGACCTTGATAAACCTACCCAAAAAATAAAATAGAAATGGAGGACCTGAATAGAATTTTGGAAAAGTTGGAAATGATAGACCTATGGAGAATATTGAATGGAAATAGAAAGGAGTATACTTATTTCTCCAGCATGCGTGGTACAATCATAAATTGTATGATCATGTATTAGGGTATAAAAATCTCACAAACAAATATTAAATGCACCTTTTACCAAAAACAATGAAATAAACGTTATATTCAAAAAAAGGGCTTTTGAAGAAAAGATTAAAAAATTAATCAGAAACTAAATAACTCAATATAAGAAAAAATTTCCTGCCAATTAGAACTATGCAAAAATGGAATCAGCTAGAAATGCTAGAGAGTAGATTCTTACTTATGAAAGAGTTGGACTGGTTGTCTCTGATATCCCTCCCAACTTATGGTTCTTAATAGAAAGTGGAGGAGGGACTGAAGGTGAGGAGATCTGAGCCTGGGCTATGGATCTCAAAGTTTCTGATTAGAGAGTAAGGGTTCTTAACCTACAGGTTCATGGGGTCTCAAGGGGTCTATGGATAGATTTCAGGGAGTCTATTAACTTGAACAGAAAAATAAAATACATCTTTGCTTTCATTAATCTCTAATTGAAATCTAACATTTCCTTCAATTATGAATTTTAAAAATATTATTGTGAGAAGCAGTTCACAGGTTTCAACAAACTGCCAAAATGGTCAGACTACCAAAGGGATTCATCACACAAAAAAATATTAAGAACAGCAGTTTTTAAACCTTTTTTTAGAGGATCAATTTAAGGATCAAAGCTCGAATACCACTCTCTATGAACTGGGGGTATATATCAATTAATTGAAAGGGGCTAGTTTATTTAGGTCAAGTCCTTCACGTAGGACTTCACTCCACCCCCCATATGGCAGTAACTGAAGAGTTTTGTCCTCAGCTGTAGATGTCATATTTTAGAAAATGAGCCAATAATCTGAAAAGTATTCCGAGGAAGGAAGCTAGACTGGTGAAGAAGAGAAGGAAGAATATTTAAAAGCACTGGGAAGATTTACCCTGGAAAACAGAAGACTGAGGGGTAACAGTGTAGCTAGGTTCAAATACTTCAAGGGCTGCCCCGTTTAAACTGGGTTGGATTGTTTCTGCGTGGTTCTACAGGGCTGAACTAATAATGGGTGAACGTTGCAAGAAAGGCCAATTTAGGCTTGATATCAGGAAAAATTCTCGAATTATTAAGAGTCATCCAAAGTGGAATGAGTAACTTTGGGAGGTAGTGAATTTTCCCTTTTAGTGGAAGTCTTTGTTTTAGATAGGATTTATGTTTAAGTAATGGTTGGAACTAGAAGGTCACTGCAGTCCCTTCCAATTCTGACATTCTGCAGTCAAATGAGAAACTGAGGTGGAGTGAAATAAAAAGACTTGTACGAGATCACAGTATGACGGTGCATGCAAAGGAAGAAATACTCAGGTTTGGAGTTAGAAAACATAAGTTCAAATGCTAGCCTTCAGGCTTATTAGTTTTTTTTTTAATGATGGCCAAGTCTATGTTATTTCAAACCTGTTTTCTCATTTGTAAAATGGGATAATTCTATTTACAGTAGCTACTCATGGATATCTTATGAGGAATGCAGTACAAGACATGCCAAAGATCTTAGTGCATGTTGGAAGCCATAAAACCTTCAAACCTGCATGAAGACTTTTGGATATCTTGTATATGAAAGAATCAGGACTCTTGACTGTATTCTCAGTGTTTTCTTGTAATGCCTAGAGATTAGATACCTGCAGCCTGTGACCCAATGGGTCACACACCCACCTGGACTATGATGGGCTGCTCTGGCTTCTTACGATAGAAGATGCCTTTCACATCATATTCTGGGGTGCCGTTAAGCTTGTGCACATCCGATCGAACTGTCTCTCCTTCACATTTGATGATCACGTAGGAGTTAGTCCCTGTGGGAAGAGAAATGGAGCATGGAGAAAACTCGGAGGGGAAAGAAGTAGGGCAGAAAGGATACTATACGCTTAATGAACAAGGCCACTCTGAGAAAAGGACCTGGGATCACTGAAGAGGCAAACCCAATCCCAGCATCCCCTCTCAGGTGTAAACCTGTCATTTCCGACTGCTTCCTAAAAACTGTCAGCTCCCCTTACATTCCATGGGTATCCAAAGCCCCCAGTGCCCCAAACTGACCTCTGATTCTGATGGAAACTTTATCTTTTCAGTCACCCAAGTTTGGAAACTCATTTTGAACTCTTTCCCTCTTATTCAAGCATTGTGGTATTGTGGATATAACACTGAATTTAGAATCAGATTTAACTTCAAGATTTGAGTATCTGCCTAGTAAGCCACTCACTAGATATGTAACCCTAGACAAAACACTGAACCTCTCTGAGCCTAATTTGTCATCTATAAAATTGGGGGGTTGGACTCAATGACCTCCAAAATTCCATTATGGTTCTAAAAACATGATCCTAAGAGCCTATGACCCTGTCATCCCTTACAAGACCTTGTCAATCCCACCTCCACATGTCTCACATCTATCCCCTTCTCTTGACCTCTTCACCTCCTTTCTCTTTACCTCTGTAAAGCACCTCTGCTTTGACTAGTGTACTCACTTTCTAACAGATAGGAAAATGAAGGTTTCAAAGGTCCTCTTGGAAGCATCCAATCTATTCTGCACATATGCCCCTGGGATAATCTTCTCCACAAACAAACCTAAACTTATCCCCCCTCCCAGTCGTTATCCTCCACCTCTCTCTTTTGTATTCTAGCCAAACCAAAGCTAAGGATCTCTTGGTCTCATACTGCCTCGGTAAATTCTTGCAGACCTTCTCCCATGCCCAGAACCACAATAACAATTCATGTGTTCATAGCACTTTAAGGTATCAAAGCACTTGATGAACATTAACTCATCTGATACTCACAATCGTAGGAGGTGAGTGCTATTATTATCTTCATTTTACAGCTGAAGAAACTGAGGCAGGTAGAGATTAAGTGACTTGCCCAGGATTGTGTCTGAAGCTGCATTTTAATAATATGAAACACATATAGTGCGTACTATGTGCCACACATTGGTGAGTATGTTACAAATATTATCTCATTTGATCCCCACAGCAACCCTGAGTGCTGTTGAGGAAACTGAGGCAGACAGACGTTAGGTGACTTGCTCAGGGTTCTGCTTCACTGCTAGTGTGCATCCGAGGCTCCCTTTATCTCAGATCTTCCTGACTCCAGGTCTAGCACTCAATCCACTGTATTGCCTCGCTGCCTCATATATATCTCCTTCTCTATCTCCATCTGTTGATATCCTTGTCTTCCTTCATGATCCAGCTGAGATGCCTCTCCATGAGGCATCCTCTGGTCTTCCTCAGCTAGAAGTGATTCTTCCTTTGATGACTCATTCTCTGTTGTAATTCCTTCTTCTAACTTGTGTATAATTATTTGCGTACATACCTTGTCTCCCTTCTAGCTTATATGCTCCTTGAGGGCAGAGACAGTGTCATTTAAAGCATTTTTATACCCTTTTCCATCACAGAGACTCTGGCACAAATAATCCTTCCAAACCTCCATGATTTCCTGTGTGTTAAGACCCTTCCCTGTCTGAGATCACAAATCCCTCCCTGCTTTAGTAAATTGTCTTCAAGTGCTGCTATGAACTAAAACTTTGTTTCCTGGTGGCCATCTGCCAGTGATGAAGCCCTCTAAATTCACTAAGGCTGATTGGCTCTATCTTTGAAATCTTTCCAGGTTGGCACAGTCAGTCAGATATGAAGGGAGGCCTTCAATGAAGGCTTACATCATGCAGTTATTATATGATAAATTCAATCAATTCACCAGCCTCAACCTCCAAGGCTCAGCCTGCCCAAACTATTCTAACCTGGGCCAAGCTGGGGGCTTTGATCTCAGTGGGAAGGAGGGAAACCATGACATCCCAAGGAAGAAGCAGAGAGGACAGAAATGAAACAAACAGAAAGAACACCTACCTTCTGAAGGGGAATCCCTCAGCCCCTCAGCTTTGATGATATGGACCTGGGACACAACTTGAGGATAACCAAATATTCTATTCCACCACCAATGGCGGGGCTGATCCAGGTGCAATTCCCTGAGGGGAGGAGAAGAGAGAGAAAATAAGAAAAGTGCACAGGTGAAGGGAGAGAAAAGATGAGGAAAGAGACAGGAATCAATTTGGGGAAGTAAGGGAAGGAAAACAAGAACAAGAATCAGGAGAGTAAAGAGGGAGCAAAAGGGGAATTTAAATCCTTCCTTGAAGGACTTTTCATTGGATAGCTCCATTCTTACATCATCTCCTGCAAATTAGTGGGCCTTACCTACTACTAGTGTCCTAGCAATAGGTACTTTCTATCAAATCTGGTTTTGGCAGATATATATGTTACTCCAAAATACTTAGTGTATTTTTAAGATTTAATAGCATTAAACTGCACTAAGATTTTTGAGACATACTGGGAAAAAAATAATAGCTAACATTTACAGAGCACTTTAATGTTTGCAAAGCACTTTATAAATCTTATCTCATACAAGACTCAAAACAAACCTGATAAAGGTAGATATACTATTATCCTCATTTTATAGTCTATATTCCTCATTCTATAGTCATAGAAACTGAAGCAGACAGGTTAAGTGACATCATGCGGCTAGATTTGAATTCAGGGCTTCCTGGCCAGGTCTAGCATTTGACCCACTGCACCACTTATACTTAAGCCTCACATTCTTGATCACCATCCCTACTTCCTGTGTGATGTCACAGATGGTCTGCTTCACCGCTTTGAGTTTCAGTTTCCTCATCTGTAAAATGAGGGATTTAGGCTAGATCATTTCATCGGTTCCTTCCAGCTCTAAATTCTATTATCCAATCTATGGAATGTTTGATAAAGTGGAAAATATAAATTACATAAGAAAAAACTCCTTATTTAATAAAAACTGCTAGTTACAGTAGAAATCAATTTGGCAGAAATTAGATTTAGACTAACACCTTATATCATATTCCACAATATAATCTACATGGAAATGCAACCTTAATATTAAAGAGCACACTATTAAAAAATTAAAGGAGAAACAGATAGTATTCCTCTCACAGCTATGGATAGGAGATGTATTCTTAACCAACTAGAGATGGAGGCAACCCCAAAAGATAAAAGAGATAACTATGATTATATGAAACTGAAAAAAACTGCACAGACAACATTAATGAAATTAAGACAGGAAAGAAAGCAGTAGAATGGTGGAAAATCTTTGTATCCAACTTCTCTAATATAGCTTTGGTAACCAAGATATAGAAACTATATTATTATCAATAATAATAATATAGTAATATATGCATATAGCTAATAGCTATTCCTCAATAGATAATCAAAGGATATAAACAAACAGTTCTTTAAAAATATTGCAAAGTATTCACAACCACATGAAAAAATGCTCCAAATCACCAGTAATGAAAAATTCAAATTTTTTAAAATGTGAGATTTCACCTCACATCCAGCAAGAGGCAAAAAAGACCAAAAAATTGCAATAGCCCATCTTTTGTTTTCAGATTTTTTCAAGATATCTATCAGTTGTGACTTTTTCTCTTTAAAAAAAAATCCTATTTGTCATATGCAATGGCTTTCTAGGGGGGAGGGGCAGAGAGAGAGAGAGAGAGAGAGAGAGAGAGAGAAGAGAGAGAGAGAGAGAGAGAGAGAGAGAGAGAGAGAGAGAGAGATGTGGAATAACTACAGTGATATAAAAAACTGAAAATATCAACCAAAACTTATTTAAAAAAAAAATAGTCCATGTTGAAGGGATTGTAGGATGACAGGCACACTAATACATTGTCAGTAGAGCTGTGAAATGATACAGTAATTTTGGAAAGCAATCTGATATTATGCAAATAAAGTGACCAAAATGTTCATACCCTTTGACCTATAGACTCCATTACTGTACTTAAACCCCAAAGAAACCATCAACAAGAAGGAAGTCACCACACACCCTAAAATACTGGTAGCAGCACTTTTTACGTTAGCGAAGAAGTGGAAACAAAGCAGATGCATATTAACTAAGGAAAGGCTACATAAACTGTGGCATGTGAGTATTCATTCATGAAACATTTATTAAGCACCTACTACATGCCAGGCACAGTGCTGAGAATTCAAAAAGAGGCAAAAGGCAGTCTCTACTTTCAAGGAGCTTACAATCTAACGGAGGAGACAACATGCAGACAAACAAGCTACGTAGAAGATAAATAGGAAATCATTAAAAGAGGAACCACTGGAATTAAGAGGAGTTGGCTTCTTGTAGACAGTGGGACTTAAGTTGGGACTTAAAGGAAGTCAGGGAAGTCAGTAGTCAAAGTGGAGGAGGGAGAGCATTCCAGCCATGGAGGACAGTCAGAGAAAATACTAGGAACTGAGAGGTTGAATATTTTGTTTGTGGGACAGCCAGGAGGCCAGTGCTACTGCATAGGAGAGTATGTTAGGGGAGCCAGATGTAAGAAGAATGGAAAAGTAGGAGGGGCCTGGATTATGAAAGGCTTTGAATGTAATGAATATTATTGTGCTGTAACATTACTGTGTGATGAATACAGAGAAGTATAGAAAGATCTCTATGAACTAGTGCACACCAAAGGAAGCACAACCAAGAAAACAATATAGGCAGTGACTATTTCAATCCATGAAAACCTGGGTCCCTGTGGTAGCCTCAGTTCTACCATTATCTCATTTTGAGCCAGGGCAAGTACCTTTCCTCTCTCTGGGATTTGGCTCCCTCTTCCATAAAAATGGGAATTATTATCTTTCCTGTCCCATTAACCAAATAAGACACTCTGGATTAAGTTAAAAGTATCATATTATTACATGTGAGATTATTATAAATGGGAAACCGGGAGTTATGGGGCAGGGAATAAAGCAAGCCCTATTCTTTTGGATTTTCCCTTACCCACTCCCCTTTCCCCCCAACCCCAAGCACTTACTGGCAGGAGGCACGCACGTCTGTGAAGATCCTGAGGAGGAATTCACATGTCTGGCCTGGCTCAAAGGTGGTGGGGATGATGACATATCGGCCCTCTTTCTGTTCAGTCCGTAGGAAGACACTGCGTGAATTGATGTAGATGGAACCAGCTGTCTTCTCCTGGATAGTATGCATACGGTACTTTCGGTTTGACTCCACCTGCAGAGATAACAGTGTCTGAAACTTTCCCACTCCCAGGTCTCTCCGTACCCTAAGCTTCCCACATCACCAACTCCTGCTGCCATATTCTCCCTAAGGTGGTCCAATGGAATAGAATTTGGACTCTTGATTCCTTGGAGAGCTTAGGATCCTAGAACCTTAGTGACTCAAGAACATCAAAAACAACAACAAATTTTTTAGAATGTCAGAGCTGGAAACGACTGTAGAACATAGAATGTCCAAACTAAGAAGTGCCTAAAACACAGAATATGGAAAGAACCTTACAACCAGGTGTGCTGGTCAATATTTGGACAACCATCTCTCTGGGGGAAAGTGAGTGGAAAGAAGGAAAGTATATGAATAACACACTTTTAAGTTTTATTTAATTAAGTTTCATCTGCATTATTAACATTTTATTCATCACTTTCTTAAGTCCAGACAACCAGTAAAACAATGAAGCAGGCCCTGACTTATAATTTGCTGATTTTTGAGGTATAAATGTTCACCCTGAAAACTTCCCAACTGGACAGTCAGTATGAGCTAGCCCCAGCACACTCGTGTGCTTACAGTATCAAGGATGAGAACTGGGGAGGGCTATTTGGACACAGAATATAATATGCCAGAGACAGAAAGGGTCTTAGAATGTAGAATACAAAACATTAGATCTGGAAGGGAACTGAGTCCACCAAAGATCCAAGCTGGACGGGCCTTCAGAGGTGATTTAATAGAATTTCTTCATCTGACAGATGAGAAAGAGGAGGTCAGAGAGGTGGAAGAGGACAGCAAGTTTATGCTATGTCTCTTGACTCCTAATTTAGTGGCCTTGCTGCTGATATATCACCTCTATCTATATCATGACTCAAGGCTTCTTAGTTGGATATGGATAAAAAGAGATGGGTACAAGAGATAGGAATTCAAGGAAAATCAACAGGGTTTAGCAATTGACTAGATGGAAAGAGTAAGGGAGACGAAATGTCTGAAGGTGAGAAGAATATAACAAACCACATTTATATAACAGTTGTTTATGTTCAGCAGAGTGCTTTCCCCACAACTTGTAAGGGAGGCAGGTAGGTCAGTGGTTGCCATGTTACAGATGAGGAGACTAGACCTGATGAAGGCTAACTAAGCCAGGGTTCTATTTTATTTTAATATTTTTTTATTTATTTTTAGTTTTCAACATTCACATTCACTTTTATTAGAATTTATTTCACTCCCCCTCCCCAAATGGCATGCAATCTGATGTAAGCTATATATGTATGATCACATTAAACATATTTCCACATTAGTCACGTTATGAAAGAAGAATCAGAACAAAAGGAAAAAACAGCAAAAGAAAGAGAAAATCATGTGCTTTGATCTCCATTCAGATTCCAGAGTTTTTCCTCTGGATATGGATAGCAGTTTCCATCATAAGTCTTAGATCCTTGCACTGCTTAGAAAAGCTAAGTCTAAAAAAGTCAGTCGTTACACCATGTTGCTGTTACTGTGTACAATGTTCTCCTGGTTCTGCTCACTTCACTCAGCATCAGTTCATGTAAGTCTTTCCAGGTTTTTCTGAAGTCAGCCTGCTCACCATTTCTTATGGAACAACAGTGCATTACATTCATACACCACAACTTGTTCAAATATTCTCCAGTTGATGGGGCATCCCCTCAATTTCCAATTCTTTGCCACCCCAAAAAGAGCTGCTATAAATATTTTTGTACATGGGCTTCCTTTTACCTTTTTGTGATCTCTTTGGGATACAGACTTAGTAGTGGTATTGCTGAATCAAAGGGTGTGCAGTTTGATTGCCCTTTGGGCATAGCTCCAAATTGTTCTCCAGAATGATTGGATCAATTCACAACTCCACCAACAATGCATTGCTGTTCCATTTTTCTGACATCTTCTCCAATATTTATCATTTTCCTGTTAGCCAGGTGTGAGGTGGTGCCTCAGAGTTGTTTTAATTTGCATTTCTCTAATCAACAGTACTTTAGAGCATTTTTTCATATGACTCTAGATAGTTTTAATTTCTTCATCTGAAAACTACCTGATCATATCCTTTCACTCTTTATCAATTGGGGAAATGACTTGTATTCTTATAGATTTGACTCAGTTCTCTATATATTTTAGAAATGAGACTTTTATCAGAGGCACTGGCTGTAAAAATTGTTTCCCAGCTTTCTGCTTCCCTTCTAATTTTGGTTGTGCAAACTTTGTGCAAAAATGTTTTAATTTAATGTGATCAAAATTATCCATTTTGCATTTGATAATGTTCTCTATCTCTTGTTTGGTCATAAATTCTTCCCTTCTTTATAGATCTGACAGGTAAACTATTTCTTGCTCTCCTAACATGCTTATAAATTCACCCTTTATGTTTAAATTGTGTATCCATTTTAACTTTATCCATTGGTCTATTAGACAAGAGGTTCTTAACCTGGGGTCTATGAACTTTGGGTTTTTAAAAATATTTTGATAACTGTATTGTTGTGGGGTTTTTTGTGGCGGAGGCTTTGTCTCCCCAGTACTTAGCATGGTTCTTGGCACACAGTAAATTCAAATTTATTAAACAACTACAAGGTAGTATACTAAGTGCCAAAGTGTTATGTAAATGTAAGTTATTATTATTATGTATTGGAAGTTATTAACTACCTGTAAGGTGCTAGACACTGTGCTGTTATATAAATGTCTATCATTATTATTATTATTTAGTAAGCACTCACAATCTACCAAATACTGTGCTGAATGCTTTACAATTATTATTTTATATGGTTCTCACAACAACCCTCGGAGATAGGTGCTATTATTATCATCCCCACTTTACAGATGAGAAAACTGAGGCAGACAGAAAGCTAGGTGATAGCTAGTACGTGTCCAAAGCCAATTTGAACTCAAGTTTTCCTGATTCCAAGCCTGATGCTCTACCCTCTGCAGCTCCTACTTATGTAAATTATGCATTAAAAAACATGTTTCTGAGTTCTGAGAAGGGGTCCCTGGATTTCACCAGACTCACTACCAAAGGAGGCCAGGATACAGAAATGGGAAAGAATTCCCAGATGTCTGGCCTATCAGATAGTCATGCTACCAGATAGCTAAGGTCCTGAGTGACCAAGAGGCTTTTAGTGTCATCAATAGAAACAGGGAAACTTGAAAGAGATACGGATTTGGGGGGAACGTACAGGTGAGGAGGTCATAACATCAACAGCTGGAAAAAATAATCCCTGATATGACAATATGGTCAAGGTTAGCAGTGTTCTATGTGCACTATTTCACTGGCCCTCACAACAACACTGTGAAGTAGATGACACAGAAAATGCAGGTTATACCAAAAGTCTGGAATGAAAGCCACACTAAGACTTTGGGCACAACTCTGTGTTATATTTCTTTTACATATGAAGACACTACAGGTTAGGCTGAGTGTGACGTATAAAAAATTCAAGAGACTTAGTTTCTGGGCAATTAATCATTTTATTAATTATGGCTAGCAAATACTTAATAAAGGGATTTGTCATTTGGTTGTCTCTCATGAACCAAAGATGGATCATGGTGTCCTACTGATGCTTGGAAGAGTGGGTATTCCTGATAGATGACAATCAACTCTGATTGGTTAACACTTAACAAGAAGAATTAACATTATGAGAGATGGAGCTATTCTAATGAGGGGCTAGGGGACTCAACTTTATGTCATTCTTACTCCCAGAACATACCCAGCCCTGGGCAATCTAAACAAAGTATCTGCACACACTTTCCCCCATCCCCTTTTGATCAGATCTAAACTTTCCCAGGTGGGTGGGATCTGAATAAGATCGAGGAGAAAGTTAATCCAATCTCATTATCAGTCCTACGGATCTCCCCAATAGTAAATGGTTGTTAATATAAGACAGAACTCATCTTTCTTCTGGGTTGGATGCAGAATTTGAAACTCCTAAGTCCATGTGTGGTGACAGTACATACTGCCTAATATGTGCTAAGGAGGAGGATGATGATGATGATGAAGACAACATCTATGCAGTTCTTGAAGTTTTAAAGACTCTCTTATTGACATTACCTCATTAGATCTTTACAATAACCCAATAAAGGGAGCAGTAAAAGCATTATTATCTCTCATTTGTAAAATGAGAAAACTTGGGGCTCTGAGAGATAAAATATGGCTTATCCAAGGTCATAGTGCTAGGATCAAACTCCAGATCTTCTAGTACCACTCCACCACACTGAGTCAGTCAGAAGAGAAGCAGTAAAATGCAGCCTGATTTCTCAAACCAAGATACAACAGCCTTCAGAAAACCCCCAAAGACAGACTCATACCTGGCTGGAAGCTCTGGGAAACATGGGAGAAGCATGATGTTGGGTTGGAAGATGTGTTCTCCAACTTTCAATGTTGCACTCAGTCCCTGGAGCATCCTCTGATGTTCAGGGCTCAAAAAAGTGCATCTTGCCAATTCCCTTGGGGAAGGCTAGGGAACTACTGTGAGGGGTACTGTCAAAGCACCTCACACAAAGGAACTAGCTGCCAGCTGACAACCCTCTATGCCAAGCAGAAATAAGTACTCATTCTTATGACAGGAAGAGACTGGAGCTCATCTAGTTCAACCTGCTCATGTTACAAAGGACGAAACTAAGGCCCAGAGAAGTGAGGTAATTTTGCCCAAGATCACAGGGCAGTCAGTCCACACAGCATAGACAAATCTGGATCCTTAGAACCTGAATCTGGTGCTTTCACTGTTCAACTCAGCTCAATTCAATCCCAGAAATAAGCCAGGATGTGGACCCCAAAAGCCAGGAGCAAGCAGGCTTCCCATGCTGTGGGATTTTAAACACAGTTCAACAGCCCAAACTTCAGACTGCCCTGGCCACCATCCTCACCTTACCCAGGGACAGAAAGGGGGTCCACTAAGGGTCCCTGAGAGTTCTTTATCTTATAATCAAAGGGGAGCCTTCCCCCACTAGGGGAGCAGGGCCTGCCCCTGGGGCCCTTGCTTACCTTGTAGATGTCAAAGCCGATGGCCAGATTCTCAGCTTTGCCCTGCCTGCGGGTGGTCCTTCTTGTTTTCTGCTGCAGACAGATAAGCACCTCATCCCCCGGTTTCTTCACATTGAACACATACTGGGGACAAGGAGAAAAAAGAGGAAAGGGTTTCAAGTTCATGAAAGGAGGATCAGAGCATTGAAGAGCTGACATATGCCACAAAGACTGTCTAGTTCAACTCTTATCTCATTTAACAAACGAGGCCCAAGAGCAGAAGTGACTTGCCCAAGGTACTAAGTAAGAGAGCCAGGATTCAAATTTGGGCCCTTAAACTGTAAATCCAACTCTCTAAATCCACTCCGTCTCTCTGACAATCATGTTAAATGGGGACCTAAGATGGGAAGTCTAGAAAGACAAATAGTAGGGAGAGGGAACAGGTAATAACAATACCAGCTCAGGACCAACCCTGTGATTTCATTAATGTAACAAAATCCCAGATCAGGAACCCCATGTACCAGTCATCACCTTGTCTGAACGTTGTGCTCTCAGAAAGTTGGCCAAGTGTCTGTGAAGAGTCACACTGAAGTCAGGATCACGATAGTGACGATGACAATGACTGATAATTAAATAGCCTTTATGAAGTTTGCAAAGCATTTCACAAACACTCTTATTTGGTTCTCACAACCTTGTGAGGTAGGTATGACTGACCTCAACATAAAGATGAGGAAATGGAGATGGTCAGGTGGTCTACCCGTAATCAGACAGTTACAGGGGGAAAATGAGCAACGTTCCTGGTATAGTAGTTCAAAGACTCAGAATATGAGAGCTGTGAAGGACCTCAGAGATGACCAAGTCCAGTCTCCTTATTTCATAGATGAGTTTCCATCACTCAAGGAAAAGGTAGAGGACCATTTGTCAGGCATCTTGGAGGATGGATTTCTGCCTAAGTGGAGGTGGGACTACTTATTCTCTGGAGTCATGTTTAGCTCTGCTAGTCTATGATTCCATGAAGGAGATATATCTCTGGAGATGGGGAGGGGTTAGAGAAGGAAGGAGGGAGAGATAGAGAGAAAGAGATGCAGACACATGCACAGAAATGCAGAGAGAGAATACAGAGAAAGAAAAGAGAGGAGAAAGATAGGAGACAGAGGAAGAGAGAGAGGATAGAGTAAGATACAGAGAGAGGGAAGGAGGGGAAGAGAGGGAGTGAGGGGGAGAGATAGAGAGAAACAGAGATAGAAAGAGACAGAAAGAGACAGAGAGAGAAGTAACTGAGACAGAGAAAGAGGGAGAGAGGGAAGGAGGGAAGGAGAGAGGGAATAGGGGAGAGAGATGGAGAGAGAAACAGAGGCAGACAGAAAAAGACAGAAGGAGATAGAGGAGAGACTAAGACAGAGAAAGAAAGAAAGGGAGGGAAAAAGAGAGATGCAGGGAGAGATATATAGAAAGATGCAGAGAGGTGGAGAGGGAGAAAGAGAGAGAGGGAGAGAAGGAAGGAGACAACACAGAATATGGGAGTTGCAAATATGGGAGAAGGTAATGGCATAGGGAAAGGTTTGACTGTGTTACGGGTGGAGAGTCAAGGTTGTGAGGGAAAGTGGACCAAATGCTTTTGTGCACAAGGCTTGTTTTAAGGACTGAGCTGTAGATGTTAAATTATAATCATGATGCTATCCACTAGCCCCACCCTCATTTTATAGACAATAATGAGTGCCATCCAGTGGCTTCGTCTTCTTATACCCCCCCCAGGGAAGGGAGGTGACTGGTGTCTTAAAGCAGCAATGTCAAACTTAAACAGACACTGTCTCTGTGGCTGCAACTTGACCTAGAAAACTACAAATTAAAATATTTATACTGTGTTATAATTTTATTTACTTTGTTGAATATTTCCCAATTACATTCCAATATAGTTCAGTCCTCACTGCAGAGCCAAGCCATGGATCTATCCATCAAGTCCTAAAAGGCTGGAAAGATTTTGGTATGAATACGATGAGTGATTATTGTCCAAGAACCAGTCAATCTTAGTTTAAAGCAGCATATCATCAGGTTGATCTGCAGAAGGACAAATTTCTTGGCTATAGTAACTGTCAATAACAATCTATGAAATTAACAAAGAGTATTATTGTTGGCAGAGGGCCCAGACTCAGGAAATTAGATTCCTCAGGTCCTGAAGGAAAGTGTTAGAGCCTTCTGGTGTGCTGAGTATCTTTGTCCCTAGAACCCTGTGGGATAGGTTTAGAGATGAGGAAACTAAGGCCCAGGATGAGAAGGTCCCACAGCCAATAAACACTAGTCCTAAGATTTGTACCTCATAAATTGAGTTATTTTCATTTCATCTTACTTCCTTCCTATTTCACAAAGGCAGAAACTGAAGTACAGAGATGTAAGGCAGTTTACACAACAATTTTGTGGCAAAGCTGGAATTTGAACTCATCTCTTAATTTTTCATCAAGTTTTGTTTTACTGACTGTACCACACTACCTCTTTACCCTTTTTCTCAATCTTTCCATCGCCTCCCTCAAGGGTATAGGGGCATGGCTTGCATATATGCAAGGTATCCCCAAAATCTTCCCTTAAAACTGCACTAAGATTTTTGGGACACCTTGTACATTTGAGACAGGAAGTAAAAAGAGTGCCCAGAAAGGAAGAGGGAGGACACAAAGGTAGGGAATCATGTGGATCCTCACTCTTAGCTCACCTGGGGGTTTTGGAAGAAGGTCTCCTTGTGGTTGATACAGCCTCCACTGCGGTTCTTCAGAGGATTCTCATGATACTTCCACTCCCCTTTGATCTTTGCCTCCTCCCAGGTCTTGTGGATGCTCAGGTAGGATGTGTTGATGATGAGACACTTTATGAGGTCCGTGAAATATCGGCAGAGGTCTTCAAATGTCATCCTGGGTGAAGGGGTTATAGTGAGGGATGCAACAGCCAGCATGCCACAGAGGGAGAATCCCCCTCTCCCTCCATTCTGGAAAGACATTTCTAATTCCAATCCCACTAAAAGTAGTGTGGGATATGTATTCCAATCACACTAAAAGTATTGATGGGATATGGAATAAGGCACTCCAGTCTGAAATTCATGAGAATCCCAGTTCTGGTAATGGTAGGGTTATAGAGTGGAATTTAGGATAAATCAATTTCCTTTCCTGGATCTCAGTTTTTTGACCGATTATCCTTACAAAATAAGGGGAGAAAAAAACTGAGGAAAAAACTTAGTCATTGCCCAGGCTGTGTCTCATGCCCTCCTGAAACATACTTCTTCCTCACCGTCTCCTGGAAGCTCTGGATCCTCCAAAATTCAACTGAAGGTCCATATCCTACAAGAAGTCTCTTCTGATCTCTTTAGCTGCCAGGGTCTCCTCCACTACTCCAGTCACCCAATGACCTTGCACTTCCTTTATATACATTTTCTATCTATTTACATGGACATACTTCTGGTCTGATAGAATATAAGCTCATCAAGGTCAGGAAATGTTTCATTTTTATCTCCATAACCTCAGAATCTAGCATGTTAGCTAGCACAGTGCTGCCACAGAGCAAGGCTTCTTAAACTTTTTCCACTCTTGACCCCCTTCAGTGCTTCTTAAACTGTGGGTAATGACCCACAGTTTAAAAGTGCTGTCATACAGCATGTGCTTAACGAATGTGTGTTGGCTAATTAGTTGGATATGGTAGAGTGAAATGGACAATGACCTTGGAGTCAGCAAACAGGTCTGAATCTAGCTCTCCAAACTTACAAGCTGTGTGACCTTGGCTAAGTACCTTCTTGTTCAAGTGGGGCTAAGTACCTTCCTCAGAGGATAGACCTATCCATGAACAAGCACTTATTAAGTTTAGCCTTCACCAGACAGACACTGTGGTAAGCAGTGTAAGGGACACAAAGAAAGGTAATATATACAAAGTGCTTTATATAAATTTCAAAATGCTTTGGAAATGGGGAAGCTATTGTGATTGTAACTTAATGGATGTGGACACATTCAAGAGAAGTTCTATGAGTAAAAAGGGTAACCATCCTCTGGAGGGATCCCTCACATTTATTGAGCACTTGAAAGATATTTGCTGAATGCCTCCGTGGAAAAACCCAGAGAAGGGAAGGGACTCCTTAAAGGTCACACAATGAGCTTGTGGAAGAGTCAGGACTACAACCTGGGTCCTTCCTGACTCTAATTCCATATTGCTTCCAGTACCCTGGGCAATCTTGACTTTCCAGAACTCAATTAGCCTTAGATGAATCTCTCTCTGTGCTCAGGTCTCAATATTAAATTCTCTCCCAGACCACCCGACCATATTTCCCTGTGTGTAAGACTCACCAGAACTCCCCATCATCCTTCACAGTCACGCCCAGTTTCTCCCTCTCGCTTTTGCTTACTTTCTGCCATTCCTCTGAACTGTGAGATATGGAGGAAATCAGGGTGGGGGTGGAGAAAATCAGTTAGAGAAAGAGACACTAGATTTCATGCCCCTCAAATTACCTGATCAGATATTGTTGGCTACTAAGTACATTTGTGTGTGTGTGTGTGTGTGTGTGTGTCCTATCCTTTTGCTAGACTACCAGTTCTGTTGGGGAAAAGTTGATGTCGTACTTCAGTTTGGATCTGTTCTAGCTCTAAGCCCAGGCCTAATAGATCATGAATGTATAAATAAAAACATGAATTAAATAAGACAAAAAATGATAAGTTCTTTGTTTTTTTAAACTGGATCTAAGATTTCATTGACATAGAGTGCTCCCAAAGGGGAAATTCTACCAATGAAGAAGAGTATCTACTCTTCAAGACAGTCAAGTCAACAAGCATCTGTTACAGTCAATAAGCATTTATTAAGCACTTACTATGTACCAGGCATTGTGCTAAGTGCAGAGACTACAAAGAAGGGTAAAAAAAAATCCCTGCTGTCAAGCAACTCACAGTCTAATGGAGGAGACAATATGTAAATAATAACCGTGTACCGAAAAGAGATATCTAGGATAAATTGGAGATTCTCTCGGAAAGAAAGCACTGACGTTAAAGGGGATCAGGAACGGCTTCCTGTGGAAAGTGGATTTTTTTGCTGGCATTTAAAGACAAGGAAGCCAGGAATCAGAGATGAGGAGGGAGAGCATTCCAAGGCATACAGCACAGCCAGGGGAAATGTCTGCAGTTGGGAGATGGAGTATTGTGTTAGAAGAAAAATAAAGAAGCCAGTGTCACTCGATCACAGTGTATGTAGAAGGGGATAAAGTATGCGAAGGCTGGAAAGATAAGAAGCTGGGTTATGAAGGAATTTAAGAGTCAAAAAATTGTATATTTGATTCCGGAAGGAATCAGGAGCTACTGGAGTTCACTGAGTAGGGGTGGGAGGTCAGGTGACATGTTCAGACCTATGCTTTAGGAAGGTCATTCTGACAGCTGTATAGAGGATGGGCTGGAATGAGGAGAGAAGAGGCAAAGAAATCAATCAGCAGGCTACTGCAATGGTCCACGTGCAAGGTGAATGGTGGCAGCATCAGAAGACAGTATATACAAGACGTATTACATATGGTAGGCATAGGATAGGCTAGAGAGGACTTGGCTATAGGTTGGACAGGGGAAGGTGAGTATGTGTGAGTATGTGTGAGTGTGTGTGTGTGCGTGTGAAAGAGAGAGAAAGAGAGAGAGGAGTCAAAGACGACACCTAGGTTTTGAGCCTGAGTGATGGGGGGATGGATGGTGGTACCCTCAACAATAGTACAGAAGATAGGAAGTAGGAAGATGGGAGGGTTTGGGGGTGGGGGGGGAAAAATGAGTTCAGTTTTGGACATGTTGAAATTAAGCCTAGGACGTTAAGAAATAAAGTGACTTGCCCAAGACTGCTCAGTCAATGTGTCAGAGGCAGAACCCAAATCCAGGTAATTTTGACTTTGAAGTACCCTACCCACTATTTTTTACAGCCAGGGGGGTGCTGGAGTCAACTTGAACTTGTTCGAGAGTTCTTGAGATTGTTAAATTTTCAATGTAATATTTTCATCTCAGAAACTGGCCAACACTACAAATCAAGGCTTGATTTACTGCTGTTGTTTTTTAAATTACTGTCTAGACTTTAAAAAGTGAAGGAAAAAATATTGATAATGCAAATCAAACTTAAAAGTATGCTGGGTGTAAATCCTGCCAGACAAGAGCTAGTCGTAAACATTTCCCAGCAACTCCTTGTACAGAGCTTGTCATAACAGGAAGAGTAAGTGTCAATATCCCAGGAAGAGTGTCAAGGCAACAATGTATGTGGCAGTAAAAGTATCTGGTACAAATCAGTCTTGCATAATACCCCGGGTCTCCTGAGGTAAGATGAGTACTCATTTGTTCCATACAGGTCAAGGGAAACACTAGGCTCGTTATTTTCTCTAGCAGGGTACGTGATGTTGGAGAGCTCTGAACATTCCCACTTCTGAGTGCTGAGGTCTCTCCCTCCCTGGTCTGTGGGTCCCTGAGTATAGACTTGCTATGTGGTTGGACATCATGTACCAAGTTCATTTAGGCATCCAAGCAGATGTAGTGGAAACAACACTTGTATCTAAAAGTAAGAAGGATGCATAGGCTCAAGTCTAAGCTCCACAACTTATTAACCACGTGAAGTTGGTCTCAGAGCTTCATTGGTAAAATTGGGATAATACCCGTTTTTCTGCATCTCACAGACATATCATGAGAAAGTACAATGTGAATTTTAGATCCTATTTATTACTATCATTCATTCATTCAATCAGCAAATATTTCCTGAGTATTTAATGAACATAGTGCCATCTTCAGAGAGGAGACAGGACAGTGACATTGTACATAAGGAGGATTTTGTTACCCTGTTAGAGTTTAGTTTCTCAGGATCCAGGGTCATAGGAATGTCTAGTTCCAGGTGTTAGATAACAACTCCCAGAATAGTTCCAAAGACTCTAGTCTAGGTAGTAGCTCCCAGAATTATAGTGACAGTCCTACTGAGGCTGTGCCATGAGATGAGGGGTGGCATAATGTAGTATTTATTTACTATGCTTGTATAGAATGATGATATTGCTGAAATTAACCTGTGATCTTAACGCCTTCTTTGTCTGTTGCTCTATAAAAGCAAGTGAGCCCTGGTCAGTGAATGGGGAAGCCACAGGGAACCCATAGAGGGAAAAGCATGGAGAACCCATAGGGTAATCTGTGTGTGCCTCAATCGTCCCCCATTGAGGCTTGAGGGGATTTAGGGTTGTGCCTGTCTCGACTGACCTCATCAAGACTAGGGGTAGTTGCTTCCCCCTTCTCACCAGCCCCTGTGTGAAGGGTGATCATGGAGTGCTGCAGGAGTTGTGCTCTCATTATCAGCAACCTCTTGTGAGAAAACCGGACGCATAAAGTAAGATTATTAACCCCTATCTTACCAGATGAAGACTGAACCTGTTAGAGGTTGGAGACTGAGAACTCCAGGGCTTCCTGTGTGTTATCTGTGAAGCAGACATCCATCTACCTGAACAGCTTTACTCCAAAGCCTCAGGTCAAATTGGCATTGGTACATTTCTTAAACAAATAATTTCCAAAAAAGGATCAAGGTGGAAGGAAGATTTATACAGTATAAATGCCTGTTACTTAACAAATAATAATCTTACTAAAATATATTTCCCTCCATAGTTATACTATAACATAAACATTTGCACTTTATTAAATGACAATCATCTTAAAATAGCCTAGCTGTTTTGTGGAAGGGGCTCAGGTTAGGGTCAAGGTCAAGGTTCTTGAGATCAGTCAGGAACACTGCTCATTCTAAGGTCAGGGCTTATTCTAGGGTTAGGACTCAATGTTAGGTTTACGATCAAGAGGCTGGTTCTGATCTGTCCTCTAACTTTAGCCTAATTAGCACCAACTTATGATTGTGGTCAGACTGGCCCCAATCTAGGCTACGCACAGCATAAAAGTATTTGGACAAATCCCCAACAGCTCCTTCCCAATGTCTGACCTCAGCACAAAGAAACATATTCTCTTTCCTTTCCCTACTCTCTCTGCTTTTCCATTTCTAAGATTAATCACTGCCCTTGCAAGTTCTATCCAGTGTCTAGGACTCACGTATCACTCCAGGGACCATTCCACTCCTTCTCTCCCCAGGGATTTCGCAACCGGATCATATCTAGCTTCTCCGACTTGAAGTAGGCCATCAGACCATGGCCCAGACGGATCTTTCTCACATCCGTGATGGCGTAGGCATGACCCTTCACCAGTCCACAATCTAGGCGGGCCTCCATGTCAGATTCTGTCATTGCCTAAGTGACATGGAAAACATCAGAGGGAAGGGGGAAATCATCAAGTGGGTGACCCATTCTCTCTCCTCCACCACCAAAGATGAAAGGGAGGGGGAAAACACTGAATCTGGAGTCAAATTACCTGGGACTAAATCTAGGTTCTGTTACTTGCTATGGACTGTGACCTGGGACAAGTCATATTCTCTCTTTGAACCTCAGTTTTCCCATCTGTAAAATGAGAGGGCTGAACTAGATGACCCGTACTTACTTCTAGCTCTAAATCCTGTAATATCTATATGGTCCTGAGGAAAAAATAATGATTAAGGCTTTCAAAGGCTTTTCATTATCTTATATGATCCTCATACAAGTTTTATGAAATAGATATTGCAGGTATTACCTTCATTTTACAGATGAAGACTGAAGGTCAAAGAAGGGAACAAATGTTTTCTCCCAGGTACATACAACTAGGAAATGACAGAGTCAAGACTAAACCCAGGACCTCTGATATCAACATCAGTTCTCTTTAAGAAGGTCCTCTCAAGCTCCCGTCTCCACCCCCCCCAAATACACACACACGCACACACATGTGTGCGCACACACATGCACACACGCGCACGCACACACACACACACACACACACACACAGAAATCCAGACAAGGAATGTAGGCTTCGGCCTCCCTGGGTCACATATCAAACTCCAACATTCATATTACCTCCCCATGATCACTGACTCAGACCTACAAGGGGTTGGCCTGGTAGGTTCAGAGCTTAGTTTAAGCCTAGGATATGGACTGCGTTATGAGTCCTCTGACCTTAATAGACGCACTGATGAGTCCTCCACGGGAGTGAACCTTCAGCACTCGCTCAAATAGCTGGTTCCGCAATGTCTCATCATTGG
Source organism: Bettongia penicillata ogilbyi (assembly GCA_023548195.1). NCBI lineage: Eukaryota > Metazoa > Chordata > Mammalia > Diprotodontia > Potoroidae > Bettongia > Bettongia penicillata. Next base: position 5,588,184 of record JAJHZJ010000031.1, read on the forward strand.
CATAATCCTCAATTGTCAGATCGATGGGTTCTGTGATGCCCCCCGTGAAATCAACCAGAGCATCTGCAGTGTTGCCTCCATCTAAAGCCTCATAACATCCTATCAGCCTAATGGGGAGACAAAAAGTAAAGAGAAAAAGGGCTATCTATGGCTATGATGTCTTACTGTCCTCATCTGTAAAATGGGAATGATAACTCCAGCCTCTCTCCCTCACAGGTTTAATTGTAAGAATTCAATGAAATCACGAATGTAAAGTGTTTCGTAGTCCTCAAAATCCTATAGAAATGTAAGCTACTATTATTATAATCAATCTTCCCTTCCCCCTATGTCTATAAACCTTCTTTTACTGAATTTTCACAACTTTGAGAAATAGAAAGGGTAGGTATTATCAGCTACATTTTGGGAGGAGGGAAGAAGCTTACCTAAGGAAAGGACCTGCCAGCGGTCACAAAGAGAGTCCTCAGACGTAGAATCAAGGGCTCTGTTTACCCTACTAGGCCTACTCCCTAGCTCTGTGCTCAGAGCACCCTGCTTTTGGCATATTTATTTCCTTAGGGGCCTAGATCATGTGAAGCTTAGCATTTCCAAATTTTCCCATATTAAAAACCAAGAGAAAACCCTCAGGAGGTCATCAGGACCAGAGGAATCCTAGATTTAGGAGCATGTTCCTTCTGTCTGCTGGCATATGCCCTCACCAGATGGTCAAACCCCAACAGTGCTCCCAGATTAAGTTCTGGAAGCCTCATTTTAGGAAGAATTTTGACAATATAGAGAGACAATATGGTACAGTGGAGAGAGGGCTGACCTTGGAGTCAGGAAGATATGGGTTCAAATGTAGGTTCTGACATATATTGGCTATGTGACCCCAGGTGAGTCATTTAACCTCTCCAGGGTTCCACATGACCTGTTCAGACTCTAAGTTATAGATGAGTTATTGATGTGTCTCTAGGAGTTTTAGGTTTGTTTTTTTTTTTTTTTTTCACAGAAAAGCATATGTCAAGGAAGAAAGAAAGAAAGAAAGAAAGAAAGAAAGAAAGAAAAAGAAAGAAAGAAAGAAAGAAAGGGAAGGATGGAGGGAGGAAAGAAGGAAGGAAAGGATGGAGAAAAGAAAGAGAAGGAAGGAAAAGAAGATAAAAGGAGGGAAATAAGAAAAATTAGACAAAAAAGAAAGAGAAGGGAGAAGGAAGAAATACAAAGAGAAGGAAAGAAGGGGAGAGAAAAGAAAGAAAAAGAAAGAAAGAAAAAGAAAGGAAGGAAGAGGAAAATGGACAAACTGGGGCATGTCTAGAGGAAGATGTTCAGGATGGGGAGGGTAGGTCAACTGTCAGTAAGCCAAAAGCACTAGGGATGTTTATCTTGGAAAAGTCTCTTATAATGGTGCACATCTCTTATTCCTGCTCTCACAGGGTCTGAGGCTAGGGGATCACTTGAGAATGAGAGTTTTGACCTAGACTAAGGCTAAACCCTCTCAGAGGTCTGGATTAAATGTGGTACCAATATGGAGAGCCCCAGAGAAGCTGAGACAGGTTAAGTGACTTGCCCAGGGTCACATAGCTAGTATGCTTCTGAGGCAGGATTTGCATTCTCGTCTTTTTGATTCCAAGTTTAACACTCTATACATTGCATCAACTGGATGCCTGATCTTCCAGTTTCAGAAGAAGAAAAGGGGACATTGGAAAGAATTAGTCCTCCTCAGTGAGCAGATCTCAGAGAGAAAGAATTCTCAGAGTAATTCCTAGAAGATCTTGGACATCCATCAGCAAAGGTAGATGAGAAGGCAGAAGGACTGAGGGTCTGGGTGCTCAGAGCTGATCCCAGCATTCTCTCCTCTTGGATAACAGAGATAGACCCACATCATCCAATATTTCTAAACTTCTACCTACTGCCTGCTCCCTTGGGCCAAATGTGCTATGGATGCTGTGGAATCATTGACCTAGGTGCTAATCAGGTGTTAGACACATCTAGTACCATCATCTAATGAGAGAAGAAGGAGAAGGCCAATTCTCACCTTCCTCCCCCACAACTGAGGTCATGTGGCCATTTCAACAGAGGGAGCAAAATGTAAGGAAAAGAGCACTGGATTCTGGGTGTAAAGATTTGGATTAGGGTCCCAGCTCTGCACCTTACTCAGGGTCTCACCCTGCACACATTTCTTTTTCTCTAAATCTTCATTTTCTCCGAAGTCAAATGAAGAAATTGAACTAGATGAGTTTTAAAATTCCTCAAGCTGGGAAATTCTGTGTTCTAAGGCCCCTCCTGGTTCTGACAATATGTGTTCTAATACCCCTTCCAGTTCTGACATTCTGTCCTCTAAGGGCCCTCCTGAAATGCTGTGATTCTATTACCACATGTTAAGTATCTACTGTGTGCAATACACTGTGTTAGGCCATGGGGACGCCAAGATTATGTTATCATGCGTGAACTTGGAGTTGCAATGGAACGCAAAAGTCAATGAAACAAGACTTAATCTCCATTCTGAAGGTTCTTTATGCATACATTCAGGTTGCTGGAAAAGCTATAAAATTTAACAGGCTACATGTCAAGAAAGAAAGTTTGGGCCCCATAATTAGGTAATTAACATGCTTTACCTTTCTAATTTTAACTGTCTTACTCATCTGTTTTCTAATCAGCTGGGACCAAAATACCTCTTCCCCGCTACAACAATCCCTTGCTCACCCTGCCCCCAGTCCCTACAGCCACCCCAGAACAAGAGAACATACTTGGCATAAGCCTTCTCAATCAGTGCACACCAGAACTCATTCTTAACATTGGAGTGGCAGTAGATGAGCTGGTTATAGATCGTAGGCAGCCGGTCATCAATGACGACATCAACCCACTCTCCAAAGCGCCAAAAATGGAAATGGAACATGCCTGTATAGCTCGAAGGGTCGTCGTTCCATTCCTGCTCCTTCCAGTTGGGGATGACCTACAGAAAGATGAGACAACCCTCTTAATAATTATTATTATAAAGTAAAAATGTCTATAGAAGTTGAAGGTTTATAGAGAACTTTATTCAATACAATCCTAAAAGGATCAAGATTTATTATCCTTACTTGTAGATTAGGAAACAGAAAATTCACAAAGGCAAAATGACTTGCCCAAAGCCATGAAGTGAGTTAGTGACAAAGGGTGCAAACCCAGGTCCTTTAACTCCATGAGTAGGAAGTTATAAGGAGGTAGATTTCAGCTCCCTATTAGCAAAAACAATTAGAGCTTCTGAATGGAATGAGTTGTGTAACCAGGTAGTGAAACCCCCATCACTGGAAGTCCAATACAATCCAACAAACATTTCTTGAGTGTCTGCCATGTACAAGACATTGCACTAGGTGCTGGAAATACAAAGACAAGACAAAAAAGAGTTGCTACCCTTGAACTTACAATCTTCTGGCAGAAGTCTTTAGGTAGATTGTGGATAACTTTATGCAGGAGATGATACAGAGGATAATACTGGTTGTTAAGGTGGGAATCAGACCAGATGACCCAATTTCCACCTCCAAGATTCTATGAATAGAACAGGCCTTGTATATGAGAGGTGTCATATCTGACCTCCAAAACTCCCCATATAAAGAAATCAGATTAATATTTAACTAAATAAAAATATAATACAACATAGATATTGTTGATTTATGGTTTTTTTAAGTCAATAGGCAGTCTGCAGGGATCCATTTCTATTTAAGTTGGATACCACTGGTACAGAGGACATCTGCTTCCTTTCCTCAAGCCTGGTGCTGGGGTTTCAGGGAGGATCTAGCATGAGGTACTGGGAGCAGTGGGAATCTGCAATGTGGCTGTGCCATAAGGGAAGGAACCCACTGGAAAAGCCAGACACTAATCTTGTCTACCCGTCTATTGGTGTGCATAGCAATCCATGATAAGGTGGAAAGAGTGTAATCTTTAGAATCAAAGAGTTTGGTTTGAATCCTGGCTCCACAACTTACTAGCTGTGTGACATTGGGCAAATCACCTAAACTCTCTAGGCCTCAGGGTTCTCAACTGTAAAACCAGGTAGTTGGACTACTATGTGCCAGATAACTAGGTGGCAGAATGGTTGAGTGCCAGGTCTAGAGTCAGGGAGACCTGAGTCCCAATCCAACCTCAGACCCTTACTACCTGTGTGACTCTGGGCAAGTTGCTTGATCCTGAGGCAAACATGCCTCAGTTTCCTCATCTGTAAATATTAAATCTATGATCCTATAACCCTAGGACCCTCAAGCCAATCCCCCATGATAAAGATAATTTTCTTTAATAGTGACCGTGGTAGTAACAATCTAGGAGTAGCAAAGAATGGAAACAAAGTGGCTAAACAGACTGTGGCATGTGTATTAATGGAGTGTTACCGTGAGGGGAGAAATAATAGACATATGAAAACAGAGAAGTGGGGGAAGATTTACGTGACCTGATAGAGAGTGAAGTAGACAAGAAAACAACATACACAACAGGCAGTGAAGTGACTCCATCATGCACGGAGTGCTGCACTTAGAATCAGTAGGATTGAAGTTCAAATTTGACCTCACACACTTACTAGCTGTGTGACTCTGGGCAAGTCCTTTCACTTCACCTCTGTCTGCCTCAGTTTCCTGATCTGTAAAATGAGGATAAAAAGAGTACCTACTTCCCCAGGTTGTTGTGAAGATCAAATGAAATAATATGTAATAAAATAAATGAAATATAATATTACCACAGTGTCTGGCACACATTAGGTGCTCTATAAATGCTTATTCCCTTTTCCCACTGTAACCACATAAAACAGAGAGAACCACAAACACAAAAGAATCAAAAAGGAATATTGTGAAAATATAAATAAGAGTGGTCAAAAAGATATAAGAAGGTTCACTCATCTCGCTCCTTTGCTAAGATGGGCTCCACAAGTGTGAAATTCTGTTTTTATTTTCAGACTTTTTCAATTTATTGATCAGTTGTTTACTTTTTTTTCTCTTTAAAAATATTCTTTGTTATATGGGATACAGGAAGAAATTTTGACAATGCCAATAAACAAAAGAAATAAAAACCAATTTATTATAGAAAAAGAGTTACTATAATTGAACATGTATAACCAACTGCCATCTTGGGGAGGGGAGGGAGGGAGAAAAATTTGAACTCAAAATTTTATAAAAATGAATGTTGAAAACTACTTTAAAAAATAAAATACTATTGAGAGAGAGAGAGAAAGAGAGAGAGAGAGAGAGAGAGAGAGAAAGAGAGAAAGAGAGAGTGAGTGTGTGTGTGTGTGTGTGTTACTGTTGTGTAGTTGAGGACTAGAAGAGAAGGAAGGAGACCCAGGGCTGAATCCTGCTTCAACTCATTACTGGCTATGTGAACTATGGAAATTTTTCTCAGCTCCTCAGATCTCAGTCTTCTCCCCTGCAAAATGGGGATGAAAGGCAGAACAGTGTAGTAGAGAGAGAGAGTTGTCTCCCTAGACATTTTAGAGATGATGATATTCAGTCCCTTGGAAGGCAAGTGACTTCCTCAAAGTCACACAGGTGCAGAAGTGGCAGAACGGGGAGATAAACCCAGGTCCTTAGACTATGGGCCTAAGACTGTGCCAACAGCCCATCGCTAGGCAGGAGCAGGATGCAGGCTTGGGCTCCATCACCAGTGCCTCAGAGTTACTGTCATTCTCTAGTTCCGAGACCTCCTTCAGGACCCAACGAGGGTCATTAGTGGCTAACAAGGCTCTGCGTGAAGCCTGGTAAGTACCAGAGAAGCCAATTAATGAGTCACCCAGGGCCTCATGATGAGAGGGGTGAAGAGGGAGCCAGGGGACCTCCGCCAGTCCTAATCCTCAGTCGGGCTCACGATTCTAGTGATCGGGTACAGAGCAGCTCCCAAGGCAAGAGGGCTGAGGCAGGAGGGAGAAGGATCCTGCCCACGCGATCCTCCCCAGCCTCATGTTTCCCAGGGAGCTAGGCTGTGCAGTAGATACGGCACTGGGCCTGAGTTCAAATCTGGCCTCAGACATTCTGTTTAACTCAGTTTCCTCAACTGTAAAATAAGAATAATAAGAGTACCCACCTCCCAGGGTTGTTGTAAGGATCAAAGAAAATCTTATTTGTAAAGTTCTTAGAATAATGCCTGGAACACAGTAATTGCTGTTGTTCAGTCGTTTTAGTCATGTCTGACTCTTTCTGACCCCATTTGGGGTTTTCTTGGCAAAGATTCTGGAATGGTTTACCATTTCCTTCTCTAGTTCAACTGGCAAATGAGGAAACTGAGGCAAACAGGATTAAGTGACTTGCCCAGGGTCACACAGCTAGTAAATGTCTGAGGCTGGATCCGAATTCAGGTTTTCCTGATTCCAGGCCTGGCACTCTATAGCCACTGTGCCACCTAGCTGCCCAGTGCATAGTTGGCACTACATTTGCTATTTTTATTATTATTACTAGCTACATGGAGGGGTTACTACAAAGGCTATTTTGGGTCTCAAATACCCTCCCATTTAATCAAGATATGACCAAGAATATGGACTTAGAAGGAAGGGAGAGCGGTCACAGAAAGTAGTAACTGGTGGGAGATTATGAATGTGGAACGTTGCACACACAATCAGACTTGTGAACTATATCTATAGGCTTTTGTTTAAATGGTTTTTTTTTCTTTGTTACAGTGAAAGCTCAGGGAAGAGTGTTATATTTGGAAATGACTATTATGTAAAAACAAAAGGTAACAATAAACCTTTTTTAAATAGCAAGGATTGGCGAGTCTATGTGTCTGTTTTTGTATTCAGATGTGTATGTGTGAGTATGTGGATGTCTGTTGATTCATTTTTATGTATAGGTGGGTTTATGGATCTGTGTTTATAAACTCATGTGTTTGTGTGTTAGAGATAATATATTTGTATATGCATGTTCAGAATGTATATAATAATACATCAGATATGTCCAGGAACTGTATCTACTTAGTGTGGGAACTAGCACCACCAGTGCAAATAGGGACCCATCCATGACTCAGTCACAGAAGACAAAATGACTAGCCCCGAGTCCCTTAGCTAGTATCCAGGGTTGGATATGAACCCAGATCCTCCTAGCTCTAAATCTGGCACTCTTTCCACCAAGTCGTGCTGTCTCCCCATACTCTGGGACAACAGAGCACTTTAGATTTGCAAAGTACTTTCCTCACTGAACAGCCCTGTGAGACAGGGGACAAACATGTCTCCCCATTTTACAGGTTTAGAAACTGGGGCTCTGAGAACCAATGACTTGCCAAGATGCAGCCTGGTACAGTGGAAGGGCGCTGATTCTGAAGTCAGAAGATCTACATTCAAATCCTGCCTCCGATTTTGCTCCCTACATGACATTGGGGATGATTTCTAACATCCTTACACCTCAGTTTCCTTATCTGTAAAACAAAAAAATATATTAAATTGTCTTGGAAGGCCTTTCCAGCCCTAGGTTTGTGATTTCAGTTAGGAAATATGCATTCTAGAACATTTAAATACAGGTCTCCTAAACAGGTCTACTGTGCTATCCAGTATCTCAAACTGCCCTTTGTATAGGTATGAGGGTATCTGTTCATTTCACAAGCATTTATTTAGCACCAACTGTATACAGAGTCTTGTCTATGAGTGGGGAGAGATCTGAAGTTTAAACAAGGCACTTTCCACCTTCCTGGATTTCACAGTTCAGTAGGAAAATGACACAAACATAGAACCATGATACAAGCTTGATTAGGATCAGTGCATGAGAAGAGAGCTTTATGGGAAATTTTGAAAGAGCTGATTTTTAGCTGAGGGAATCAGGAAAGGCTTCATGGAAGAAGTGACATATAATCTGAGTTATGGAGGACTCTGACAGGTGGAGATATGCATGGGATGCATTATAAGTCTATGTAAATCAATCAATCAACAGATTTATTAAGTGCCAGGCATTGGGATAAAGAATGAAACAATCCTTACTCTCAAGGAGCTGAGGGAAGGATGAGATTAGAGAGCCTAGGATCAATCCAGTTTAGGCATAGACTGCAGGAATGGGAGCAGGGCTAGATAGAGCTGAAAGGACAGATTATGTAGGGCAGTGAATGCCAGATTAAGCAGACTGGCTTTTGTTTAGGAGGCAGTAGACTACTGATGGTTTGATGAGCAGGGGATTAACAGTAGCATAAATCATAAGTCTGTTTCTTTGTATGGATGTATATGTAGATAAGCGTGTGCACAAACCGCAAAACCACAAACTAGAATCAGAAGATCATAGACTTGGATCTAGAAGGGAATTTAAAGGTCATCTCAAGTACTATTAAGAATTTTTTCCTATCTCTTGTGTTATGTTTTGTTTTATGTTTTCTCCCATTCACTTTAATGCTTCCATATAACATGACTAAGGTGAAAATGTATTTAACAGGAATGTATGTGTAGAGCTTACATAAGATTGCATGCCATCTCAGGGAGGGAGTGGGGAGGGAAGGGAAAAAAATCCAAGATATATGGAAGTGATTGTAGAAAACTGAAAATAAATAAAATAATTTTTAAAAAAAGTATTTTTTTCTAATTACTTACTGAATTACAAATTTTTCAGAACTGGAAGGGACCCCATTGGTCTTTAGTGCAATCTACACCTTAACAAAAATTCTCTCTATATCATATCTGACTATTTCTTAAAAGATTTATAGTGTAGGGGAAATCTACCTCCTTTACACCAATTATATCTCAGGTCTGGATTTCCCTCATTAAAAACAATGACAACATTAGAACTGCTTTTCCTTTGACCCAGAGATTCCACTGCTAAGCTAGACCTTGGGGAGGTCTAAGACAGAGAGAAATGTTTCATATACACCAAAATATTCAAAGATGCACATAAAGAACTGACAGCATGAGGGGATGCCTGCTGATTGGGGGAATAGTGGAACAAATCTGTAATGGAACATTACTGTGCCATAAGAAATAACAAATATGACTAATTCAGAGAAAAGTGGGAAGACTGGTATAAGTTGATGCAAAAGAAACAGGAGAATGATTTATACAATGATTGTAACAATGCATAGGAAAAGAACTTTAAAATAAAAGCTAAACACTGTATATTTATAAGGACCAGGACTGAATCTGGAGAAGACCTGAGGAAACACAGTGGATGTGGCACAGTATTCGACAATAAGCAATGCAGCAATTATGCATCACAATTCCAAAGATTATCAGTAATGAAGCAGCCTGTCCATCATCTGATGAGGGGAAGATGGACTCATAATTTGGACAAGGACAACATGGGAATTTGTCTTGTTTGACTATGAGTTTTTCTTACAACGGTTTTCCTTTTTTCTTTGGGGGAGGGGGAGAAATAAAGAAAAAAATTTACTAGTTAATTTTTAAAAAAGTAAAACAAAATTAAAATTATGGGTAAAAATGAGTGGTATAACATCTATGCATCCCCTGCACTCTAGACATTGTGCTCATCCCCTTCCCACTGGACCCCTAGACTTGGCCCCTAATATACTGTCTCAGAAAGGAGCTTTTTCCTTTGTCTTGCCCAAAACTAGGTTTACATGTCATTTCTACTATGCCACCAGATGTATACCTCCAATAACCTGTCTAAATTCCCCTTTATATGTTGTATTCCCCTATTATAATGTAATTGAAGACAACAATGGTCTTGCTTGCTTATATTCATATCCCCAGTACTTTCTAAATGCCTAACGAGTGTTCTTTTTATCTATCTCTCTATCTGGCCAGGATTGGCAAGGGGTCAGCCTGAAAGGGTGATGACTGGCTGGATCAGAGAAGATACTTTCAGAAGTTTCCTCTACCTCTGAAAGATCGAGTCAGGATAGGGTTCTAAAATTCTAGGAATTTATGATCCCCAACCTGGTGGGGAAAAGACTGGGCCTGTCATCGGTGGACTTGGGTTTTCTTCATAGTTCTCTCATTTGGTAGCTATACAACCCTGGACAAGTAAACTCCTCTATCCGAGCCTCAGTTTACTCATCTGTAAGAGGCAGGTGACTTTAATTACACAGTCCTTGTTGGGGCACTGTAGCGAAAGTACTTTGTATATCTTAAAATGTTACAAAAAATGTGCCATTAACAATACTGTTCACCATAATAATGGGAGTCTAAGAGTCTTTGCTCCTATGAGCTCAGATTCTAGGACTGGGATCGTTTGAGGTAAGATCAGATTCTTTAGGCATCCTACGTCCTTAACGGTATGTGTTTGGAGGATCTGGCTTTTTCTATTAAGCACCTTGGTGAAATGGATCTGCCCTGAAAATCCTGGCTGCTGTTTCATTCTGAGCAAGCAGAGGGAGAGAGAAGGACCCAGAAGGCTGATGCAATTGAGAGGAGGAAGCTTTGGGGATTTCTGTTTACTCCAGCCTCAGAACCCAGACATGGCCGGATTCCAGAGCCTTCCCAGGCAAACAACCAGAAGGGTTTTTGGTCTGAGGTGTCTATCTTTGCCCTGTTGTCATACTGGAGGGTGGTAGCATGATGAGGAAAGAAAGGCCATAACAATACAGGGGACATAGCATCAGAGCCATAATAACTAGATTTAAATCCCCACCTCTGGGATCTTGGGAAACTCACATAACCTACCTGAGCCTCAGTTTACATATCTGAAAAATAAGGGGGCTGAATTAGATACCCCCCCAGTTCCTTTCATGTCTAGAGCCTATCATTCCAGGGGAAGAGGGTTCTTGACTTTCCCCAGTACAGCAAGCTTCTAACACTGATGTTTGCATGAACTTGCCATGAGACCTTGGTCCAATCATTTGCCTTAACTGGGCCTCAGTTTCACCTGCTATAAAATTAGAGGGAAGGACTAGATGACTACTAAGAGCCCTTCTATATTTCCCATTTTGAGGACTCAAAGTCACTTCCTTAAGGGGTCACCGTATGTAGAGCAAAAAGCAATGTCGAACCAATCAGAACCAGCTCCAGAGAGTCAATTGTTAAATTTTCAATGTGAGCATTTACACTTCAGGAAATGGGCAAAGGAGGGAAATCAGGGCTTGATTTACTGTTTTGTTGATTGTCTAGACTTAAGAAAGTGATGGGAAAAAATTGTTAATAGTACAGATTAAACTTAAAAGTGTGTTGTGTGTGAATCTGCATCAAGAGTCAGTTGTTAAACATTTATCAGCACACCCCTGGCCTGGCTAGAAGGAACCTTAAACTCACCTACTCTGTATTTGTAAAGTAGGGAGAAGACTTATTCTATATACCCCCACAGAAATGTTATGAGCATTCATATAACATAAGAAAGCAAAGTGTAAACCTTAACGTGCCCTATAAATATGAATTGTCATGATATAGTAGAAAGAGAATTTAATTTGGAGTCAGAGGGCCTAGGTCCAACTCCTACCAATCCAACTTAGTATTACCTGTGTGATTTGGAGCAAATCACTTTAGCTCTCTGACCTCAATTTCCTCAGCTGTAAAATGAGGGGTAGCAGTGGAAAATATTTAGAAATTAGCCCTAGAGGTCAGCAATTCAATCAGGCCTATGTATAACATGTGGCCTACACAAAGATGGGAAAAGGAGGACAATGTCTTGGAAGGAGGCTACAGGTAGGTTATCTTCAAAGATGAGAGTTACTTCACAACTCTGCTGTTTTCTGTTTCAATTTCCATTAACTTAGGGTCAGACAGATCTTTCAGAGACCTTCTAGATGCTGTGTGGGCTCTTGTTACATTATGTAATACTAAAATGTGCATCTTGTAAGGCTTAGGGTGGGAGATGTATATTGTCCAAGACTAAATGTATCAGGTTTCACAGTGGCTAGTGTTAAGACTTGGAGTCAAAAAGACCCAAATTTAAATCTTGCCTCAGACACTGACTAGCTACAAGCCTCAGTTTCCTTATCTATAAAATGGTAACAATAATAGTACCAATTTCACCAAGCTGTTTTGTGAGGATTAAAGGAAATATGTAAAGCACTTGGCAAATCTTAAATAGTGATATAAATGGTAACGATATATTGTTAATAGTACATACTGATTATGCCTTGTGGACTCACAGAATACATCTGAGAGCAAGTGATTCCAACCCACATATGAACAGGAAGTCCCTCTTCAACCTGACATAGTATTATCCAGCCTCCAGTAACAGGGAACTTCCAAACTCCAAATCTGGATAATCTTAATTGTTAGAAAGAAGAACTTGAAGAAGTCATCAACTGGAAGAGATGGAATGGGATTCCCCTGGAGAAGAGTTCAGAGCTCTTCCTCGCCACCAAAGCCCATGCTTTCAACATCAATATTCCCTTCCTCTCAGTGATACAATATGGATGAGATTTGTGGAATCCCATGACCTCAGAAAGATCTCAGAACCCCTGATATTCTTCAGAACTTAACTGAAATGCCATCTACACTGAGCCTTCCTGATCCTTCCCCCAGTTACCTTGTATTTATTTTGTCTGTCTCTTGTTTTTATATATATATGTCTCCCTTAATAAGTCTGGGACTGTTTAATTTTTATCTTTGTATCCCCAGCACAGTTCCTGGCACATAAATGCTGGTTGATCAATTGATTGCGACTGTAGGAGCTAGCAACAAAGTTATCCTGAAGGAAATACTGGCCAGGGAGAAAATGTACACCTTGGAGTACAAGAGAACATAGATTTTTATTGGATACATATACAGAATACAAGTTTGGAGGGACTTCAAACTGAAAGAGAGAGACCAGATGGACAGAAGTATAAAGATGAAGTAGCTGTCACTCATAATGACACCCCACATCAACATCTATACCATGCTAATCTTAGTGAAAGTCCCAAAGCCATGTGGGTCTTGCCTAAGACTAGAAAGGCACCAGTAGACCCACAAAGTTCACAATATTTCTATTTCTTTAAATACATGAATTATCCCAGTGGATCTTCACAATAGCCATTCAAGGAAGGTAATACATTACACAGATGACAAAATGGGGTTCAAGGGCTGAGTAATTTGCTTATATTGAGAAGTAATTAGCAGAGAGCTTCCTAGGGACTAGGAGATGGAGGTTCTGGTCCCAGCTCTGCCACTAACTCATTGTAGGAGCTCAAGCAAATCACCTTCTAACTACAAATCTTACCTGCTTTTCATCATTTACAAATGGGTAAAACCGGGTGTAAAACAATCACTGCGTTCCCCCCACTTCAGAGATTTAGAGGGAGATCAAATGACCGGTAAGAAAAGATAAAGCAATGCTTATACGTGTTTACTGTATGGCAAGCACTGTGATAATAAGACAGAATTTGGAAAATAACGGCGATCTTAACAATGACACAAGTAATGGTTGACATTACCCAGATCAAAGGAACCCACAGCATGGAGAAGCTCTTATTTTAATCTGTGAATGCACCCTAGAAGCCACAACTTGATCTTTGGTTTGTTTTTTGCTGTTATTTTCTTGTCATTTTTATTTTTTAAAATAGTTCTAGGAAATAAAATGCATTCCGTCTAAAGAAAGGGAGATTTCTGTAGTTAGCCTGAAGATCCAGGTAACAACTCATAAGAGTTTACTTACCATGATGATTCAGAAAAGGAAGATATATATAGATTTTAGTATATTTGTTGTTGAACAGAGTCAGGGAATCTGGGTTTGAGTCCTAATTCTACTGTGCACTTGCTGTGTGACCAAGGAAATAACTACCTCTCTGAAGCCCGTTTCCTATACTGTAAAATGAAGAGGTTGAACTAGGTACTGTGCAGTCTCATCCAACTCTAACATTCTGTACTACTAAACCGTAAGCCTCTGAGGGTCAGTGAACATGCCAGCTTTTCATCTTTTTCTGCTCATAGCTAAGACTAAGATTTACAAATATAGGAGATATTAAATATTTGGTTGTATTAAGCTGTGACCAATACTAGCCAACAGTCAGTTAGAGTCATACAATCAAATGACAAAACTATAAAAAGATATTAGAACTAGAAAAAGCTGCAGAATTTATCTACTCCAACACCTTCATTTTTCAAAAGTGTAAATCAAAATCAAGAGAGGGACAAATGACTCTCCCAAAGTCACACAGTGAGCCTGTGGCAAAGCTGAAACTATTATTTCCATATCCTGCCTCCTCAGAGTCTAGGGGTCTTTCCACACTAAACCATGTTGCCTGCCTCATAAATATTATTCTGGTTGTGTAACACATATCCCATTAACCCCACAACATCTGTCTCCTCCCAGTCTGAGGACAGAAGCTGAACAGATATGGGAATGGAATATTACAGTGAATCTGTGGAATTTGGAGAAATATGGAAAGACTTATTGCAACTGAGGCAGCGTAGAATAATTGGAACTAAGAAAACAATATATGTAATGAAGAGATCACTAAAAGGAAGCTGAACTCTGATTAACCAAAAAAGACAAAGTCCCAGAAAAAAAGGTAATTAATTATAGCTCTCCCATCCCAGCAAAAAAGACAGAAGCAGACTAGGACAAAACATTGTACACATCATTAGATACAGACACAGTCAACAGCAGATGTTGTTACTCTTCTGGGGGAAGGGGGTGGTTAGGAAATTATTATGATGTAAAGACAAGATATTAATAAAACTCTTTTTAAAGTAGCCAAATGGACATGGGCAGAGAGCACCCCAGTCCAAAGCAGCCATCCTCAAGGACTAGAGCCATGGAAAAGGCCATCTACACAACAAATATCACTTACAAGTAAAGTTCAAAGAGTCGACCGTGTTCTCTGCTGCAATCCAGCTGCCCTGGCATTGAGCCACAGTATCTAGTGTTGCCCCTTCTGCCCGCTGAACAACAGGGCCCTTCAGCCCTCTCCATTCCCATCTTTGTGCTTGGATGGAAATCTTCACCAATCACCTTGTCCCCTCCTCCATCTGCTTGTAATGGTGAGCAAGTCTTTTATGTTAACTTTGCACAACGGGAAATCTACTGAGAATCACCACATCTTGCATCTGGAAAGCAAACTCTAATGGTCGTCTAGAGAAATCCCTTGTCTCTTAGAAGAACACTCAAACTATTTGTACATTTCTTGCTATGCAAAATATATATATATATATATATATATATATATATATATATATATATAATATACACACACACACATATATCCATAAATATGGAGATTCAATATTCTGTAATATAGAGTCCTAGTATATCATCTACATGAACATATATGTGCACTTTGTCTTTTTTTTAAAGAATCCTAACGGAAGTAGCCCACTTTCCCTCGTAATTCTCTACTCCCAGATTCAGCTTCGACATTAACTGCTCCGTACTTTTTTTCTTCCCCGAGGCTACTGTCTCTACTCTGAGAGCTGAGTTCTCTCTAAGGGGAATTTTTAGATGAAAGGGACATGTCTCAAGTGAGTATTTTACTTCTATGCCTTGCTGCCTGGAACAGGTCATGTCAGCTGACACACTTGAGGCTAGAACCCATAGGATAGCCCAGAGAGAGGAGTCAAGATCTCACAGCAATGGGAAAAGCTGGATATTCACCAAAAGAAATCCTGCTTTGGAGGCACTGATAGTTTTATGTAAAAACTCTAGACAAACAACAGAGATTTAAAGGTCTCTTTCTTTGCAACAGCTCTCTCTTGCCCTGGATGAAGAGGGAATGGTAGGTCTTCAGCCATCACAACATGCCCAGCATGAGTTGAACTCTCTCACTGTCTCCCCACCCCAACCCTCTACTTAGTCTTTTGCTGGCCCGACATTTAGCTGCATCCATCTCTAATCCATTAACTCTCCAAGCAATCTGCGTGCCATAATACACCCTAGGCTAGCAGAAGGTGGTCCCCACCTTGCACAGTCAAGAATGTCAGCTGAGGTTCCTGTTCCAGAGTAGGAAAGAAACCAGGGAGAAAAGTGAGCAAGACATTGACTAGTCTCTCCAAAGCTGTTGAGCACATCCACAAGCTCGGACCAAACACAGCAACCATGCTGTCACAACCCCTAGAAATAGGAGAGTCAGTGACCAGCAATATCAGTGGGAAGGAAATAGTGGAGAAAGACAGCAGGAGGGAGGGCTAGGACATACTGATCCTGCACAAAGAGGGAAGTGCAGGGGAAGGGAGTGGATAATGGTGGGGAGGGCAAGATGGAGACAAACACCAGGCAAAAGAATTGAGGGTGTAGGTGGGGATAAATAAGCCTTTCCCCAAAAGGCAGGGAGGTAGAAGTGAGGGGAAGAGAGGACTGAGGAGATCAAAAGGGCAGGATGGTTCCTGATGGAGGGGATAGATGAAAAGTAGTAAAGATGAGAAGGGAGGAAGAGCAAGATCTAAAAGGGCAGGGAGCTGGGCAAGAAAAGGAAAGGATGGGAGAAATGAATGAAGGAGCTGGGGATAGAATGGTTTTCCTGAACAAAATGAGACAAGGTAATAGAAAGACACAGTTCAAAAAATTAAGGGGTACAAAGATGAGACAAGTAAACATTAGGAAAAAAGATCTAGGGGAGGAGAAGGGAAGATGTCTTCATCTAGAAAAATGTGTGGAGTGTTTAGATTTTTTTTTAGTTTGGGGGGAAAGAAAAGGCAAGCCCCAGGAGATAAGAATGGAGGGATGAGTGGGGAGGAGGACACTTTGTTCCATAAGGATCAGGGCAAGGACTGAAGAGGGCAACCAATATCAGAGCAGATTAAAAATCACTGAAGACTTAAGATTGGCAGGCTCGAGGCCCTCGCCAAAGGTGATTAGGAAGTACATCACTTTTCGGATCTTGGCTAGCTCTGACAGCCTCTCCCCAAACTCCTGGGCATCTGCCTCATTCCAATCCAAGGCGTCAGAGTCCTCCTTCTTCCAGAAGATGGCCGCAGGGTCCAGAAGCTGCCGGGTCATGAGGTTGGTGAGATCGGGTGTCCAGTGCTGGGAAGTGCCCGTGATGGTCACCTTGCCGGCCTTGTCCAGGGTAATGTTCCAGCGCTCGAACTGTAGTTTCTGCTGCTGGATGAAGTCTATGCGGTACACAAATTCTGCTGGTCGCAGCAGCTTCTCCCCATCTTGGCGTTTCTCATTATTCTTCTTCAGAGTGTCCACTCGTATCCTCATCTGTTTGGTCAAGTTCTCATCAAGAACCAGTGGCATTTCCAGCTGTGGCTTGTCAGCCTCCTCAGCAGCCATGGCCTCTGCTCAGTTACTCACACTAGACCTGCTGCCTGTATGAGTGTCCTGGAGTTAATGGAGCTGTGGGAAGGAGGCACCCAGCCTACTCCTCTGCCAACCCCGCCTCCTCCCTCCCTCACCTGTTTTCCTCCCACCTCCTTGCCCCTGCCTTTTTCCCCAGCACTGGCTCCTCCTTCCAACTTTCCTTACCAGTACAAGTCAGGGACTCCCAGGGCCTGATGCAGAGCCTCCCCAGGGCCCTAAGGAAAGCTTCCTTGGTTCTTATTTGCAGTGCAAGCAGGCAAGGGTACTCCCACAGGGAAGAAGATGCTGATGTCAGTTGTCAAGGCAACTGTTCTGACAACCAACATAGAGAAGATGAGGAGCTGGGGCCTGTTTATGTTTAAAACAAGGCATTGTAAACTAGTGGAATCTTGAACTTGGAGTCAAAGACCTGGGTTTTAATTCTACCTGTGACATTTACCAGGAGGGTAACCTTGGGCAAATCACATAAACTGTCTGAATCTGTTTCCTCATCTGTAAAGCAGGAATAACAATACTTGAACTAAATGCTGAATAAACTATCTCCCTCACAAGGCCATTGGGACGATCAAGCAAGATCATTATTCAAAACAATTTATGTAAAACTTGGCTATCATTATAAAGACAACTGTTTTAAGGTTATACATAACAGCTGAGAAATAGGATTGGGGGGAAGAGAAGATTCCAGTGGGGGAAACATCATATGGAATGTTTTCATAGATTCTCAGGTTGTCATGGTTACAGCTTAAAATTCAACTTCTAATTTCGGCCCAGTGACTTAGGGTCATAGGTTTAGAATTGCAAGGGACCACAAACATCACCTAGTCCAGAGATTCTTAGCATTTTGTGCATCATAGACCCTTTCAGCAGAGAGTCTGGTATAGACTCCTCAGAATCGTATTTTTTTTAAATTCCTTATTAAAGGAAAGGCTAAATTTTACTTCCAGGCTAATGAAAATGAAAATGTCTCTTTTTTTCCCATATCTAGTTAAAAGATCCTCTGAAATCTATCCACAAACTCCCTGGAACTCCATGAACCCAAGGTTTAGAACTTCAGACTTAGTCTAATCTTCTCATTTTGAAGATAAGTAAACTGAGCCCCAGAAAGATTAAAGGACCTGCCCAAAGTCACATGTGTAGTAAGTCACAGAGGAAGGATTTGAAGTCAGGTCCTCCAAATACAAAGTCCGTCCTTATTCCACTGTACTCTTCTGCCTCAGCTTGTCTAAAGCCAGAAAGGTTACAGTACTGGAATTTCAATCCAGATCACTTGTATTCTTCCACTATGCCAAAGTGCCCATCTGAAGTACCCAATGAAGGAAACACAGTTCGTTCATATGAAAAAGATGTGGGAGTTTCAGTGGACCACAAGTTCATTTTGAATTTGTGTGACAATCACAACATGATACAGTACCAAGAAGAATGAACACAATGTTGGCACTGGTAATAGAAACATGGTGACCTTTGTCTCTTGCTCTGATTAGATCATCTCTAGCACCATATATAGTCCTAGGCACTAGGTTTTAGAAAGGTTGCTGACAAGCCAGAACATATCCGAAGGCAGGTGCCCAAGGATGGTGGGAGTTCCCAAGACTATGCAAGTCATGTGAGTATCCGCTAAAGTAACTGAGGGTGCTTAGGCTAGAGAAGAACAGACATTGAGAACTGTCTTCAAGTACCTGACTTGCCTTCAATGTCTGGCTCAGTGGGAATAACTAAGAGCAACTAGGGATGTCACTGGGGAAAACTTCTGAATTAGTGTAAAGAATTTTACAATTAGTATTATCCATCAATAAATCAGACTCACTCAATTGGTAGTAAGCTTCCCATCACTGGAGGTATCCTAACTTTGCCAGGCAAAGCCACAACAGATAAGCCAGGACTCTGCCCCAGGAAATAGAAATTTGAGGACTCAAGATTTTTAGCACATTCACTCTTTCTAGTTTCAGTAGCTACAAACAACATAAATTGACAAGAAAAATTGTGATAAAAATGGGAAGCTAAAAACATCTCTGTGAGTCACTATGGTTTCTCTCTCCTTCCTGAACAATGGAATTTGTCTTAATTACTTCTTGCATTTTTTTCACATCATGAATTACAAAGATGAGGTCTAGGGCATGTTTTATGCTACTTGTTTTGGCCAACAAAATGGCTAGGTACAGCTGTGCTTCAAGGAATGGTGTAATGGATGTGTCAGCACTAGACAGAAACTGAATAAAATTACCACATGAGGTCTAGTGTGGATACTCTAAGACCCTGTGGTTGGGAGCAAGAGTGGGTTCAAAAAAAGTAATGATACCCAGATTACAAAGCACTCAGAGGACTCACCATCCTTGGCTAAATTCAGTCTTTCAAGGTCACCTAAATAGGTGAAGGAAGATCCAACTCACCCAATGTTTGGCCCAGATTGGCATTATCAAGATGTCGAGCAGTAGAATTATAGGCTCAGAGTGGCAGAAGTTGCCCCAATATCCCTGATGAGTACACCAGCCCACACCAGAACTACCTGCAACCAACACATTAACGTTGGCAGAAGAAGACCTCAAACAGGTTAAATGAGAAGGACATACAGGTAGGGTAACTAGTGGGTTACAAGGATAGAAGCACGATCCATTCAATTTAATTCAATTCAACGAGCTCATTCAATAACTACTACGTGCCAGGTACCGTGCTGGGCATTAGAGATGGAAAAACAAAAACAAAAACAAGACCATCACTTTCCTCAAGAAACAACCAAGATAAATACACATAAAATATGATACTGAAGGTCTGGGTAGTGATGACTGTATTCCAAGGTCAGCAAAAGTTGAAAGAAATCCATAAACCACTTAATCCAATCTCTTCATTTTGGAGTCCATAATACAAGGTAATTTTGACAGCTGTACAGGGAGTACCAACAATCGGGGGATCAGCAAAAAGTCTATAGTCTATCTAAGCCCCCTTGGTACACCCCGACCTAGGTTTTCTTCTCTCTATATACTCACTCTCCTTGTGATCTCATCTGCTCCAATGGGTTTGTCTTATTTCTATGCAGATGAATCCTAGACAGCTAGGGCCTTAATTTCTCTCCCTAACTTTGCCCATAAATCGTCAACTTCCTGCTATACACCTTCTGGAAGTCCTACAGGAATCTTTTTTTTTTTCAACATCCATTTATCTTTTTTTGTCAGTTTTATTTATTTTTAGATGTCAACATTCATTTCCACAAAATTTTGAGTTCCAATTTTTCTCCCCATCTCTCCTCTCCCCCCATCCCAAAACACCTTGTATTCTGATTACCCTTTCCCTCAATGTACCTTCTCTTACTTCACACCTCACCCTTCCCTTATGCCCATCTTCTCTCTTTTCTTGTAGGGCAAGATAAATTTCTATACCCCATTACTTGTGTTTCGTATTTTCCTGATATATGTAATAATAATTCTCAACATTCACTTCTAATACTTTGAATTCCAACTTCTCTCCCTCCCTCCCCATCCCCACTGAGAAGGCAAGCAATTCAGTAAAGGCTATATATGTGTCATTTTTGCAAAAGACTTTCATAATAATCATGTTGTGTAATACTAGCTATATCGTCCTCTATCCTACCCTGTACCCCCCCCTTTTTTTATTCTCTCATTTGACCTTGTCCTTTCCCAAAAGTGTTTACTTCTAGTTACTCCCTTCTCCCATTTGCCCTCCCTTCTATCATCCCCCTCACCCCACTTGTCCCCTCTTCCCCTATTTTCCTGTAGTGTAAGATAAATTTTCCTACCAAACTGAGTGAGCATGTTATTCCCTCCTTAAGCCATATGTGAAGAGAGTAAGTTTCACTCTTCCTCTCTCACCTTCTCCCTTTTCTCCTCCATTGAACAAGATTTTTCTTATCTCTTTTATGAGTTATAGCCTGCTCCATTCCATTTCTCCCTTTCACCTCCTAGTATTTTCCTCCCTCACTCCTTAATTTTTATTTTATTTTTTTTTATGGATATCATCTCTTCTGATTCAACTCAACCTGTACTTTCTGTCTATATGTGTGCATAGGTGTGTGTGTGTGTGTGTGTGTGTGTGACCCCTCCACCTACCCAAATACTGAGAAAAGCCTCAAGAGTTACAAATATTATCTTTCCATGTAGGAATGTAAACAGTTCATCTTTAGAAAGTCCTTTGTGATTTCTCTTTCCTGTTTATTTTTTCATGCTTCTCTTGATTCTTGTGTTTGAAAGTCAAATTTTCTATTCAGTTCTGGTCTTTTCATCATGAATGCTTGAAAGTCCTCTATATCACTGAATGACCATTTATTCCCTTGAAGTATTATACTCAGTTTTGCTGGTAGGTGATTCTTGGTTTTAATCCTAGTTCCTTTGACTTCTGGAATATCCTATTCCAAGCCCTTCAATCCTTTAATGTAGAAGCTACCAGATCCTAGGTTATCCTGATTGTATTTCCACAATACCTGAATCATTTCTTTCTAGCTGCTTGCAATATTTTCTCCTTGACCTGGGAACTCTGAAATTTGGCCAAAATATTCCTAGGAGTTTCTCTTTTCAGGTCTCTTTCAGGACATCATCTGTGGAGTCTTTCAATATTTATTTTGCCCTCTGATTCTAGATTATTGGCAGTTTTCCTTGACAATTTCATGAAAGATAATGTCTGGGCTCTTTTATTGATCATGGCTTTCAGGTAGTCCCATAATTTTTAAATTGTCTCTCCTGGATCTATTTTCCAGGTCGGTTGTTTTTCCAGTGAGATGTTTCACATTATCTTCTATTTTTTCAATCTTTTGGTTTTGTTTTGTAAGTTCTTTGTTTATCTCATAGTCATCAGCTTCCCTGAACTCCACTCTCATTTTTTAAATTTAAGTTTTCAACATTCATTTTCACAAAATTTTGAGTTCCAAATTTTCTTCCCATCTCTCCCCTCCCCCCACCCCAAAACACTGAACATTCTACTTACCCCTATCACCAATCTGCCCTCCCTTCCCTTATCCCCATCTTCTCTTTTGTCCTATAGGGCAAGATAAATTTCTATACCCCATTACCTGTATTTCTCACTTCCTAGTTGTATGTAAGAACAATACTCAACAGTTTTTCCTAAAACTTTTTCCTAAAAACTTTTCCTAAAACAGTTTTTCCTAAAACAAACAATTCAATATAGGCCATATGTGTAGTTTTGCAAATGATTTCCATAATAGTCGTGTTGTATAAGACTAACTATATTTCCCTCCATTCTATCCTGCCCCCCATTGCTTCTTCTCTCTCTTTTGACCCTGTCCCTCCTCAAGAATGTTGACTTCTAATTGCTCCCTCCTCCCGTTACCCACCTTTCCATCATCCCCCCACCCTGTTTATCCCCTAAGTTTTCATACCAAAATGAGTGTGCATTTTATTCCTTCCTTTAGTTGAATGTGATGAGAGTAAGCTTCATGTTTTTTCTCTCACCTCCCTGCTTTTTTCCTCCACTGAAAAGTCTTTTACTTGCCTCTTTTATGAGAGATAATTTGCCCCATTCCATTTCTCCCTTTCTCCTCCCAATATGCTTCTCTCTCACCCCTTAATTTCATTTAAGATATAATCCCATCCTATTCACCCTGTGCTCTCTGTCTCTGTGTGTGTGAGTGAGAGAGAGAGAAAGAGAGAGAGGGAGAGGGGAGAAGGGACAGGGGAGAGGGAGAGAGGGGGAGAGAGGGAGAGGGAGAGGGAGAGGGAGAGGGAGAGAGGGAGAGAGAGGGAGGGAGGGAGGGAGAGAGAGGGAGGGAGGGAGGGAGAGAGAGAGAGAGAGAGAGAGAGAGAGAGAGAGAGAGAGAGAGAGAGAGACAGAGAAAGAGAGAGAGAGAGAGAGAGAGCGAGACAGAGAAAGAGAGAGAGAGAGAGAGAGAGAGAGAGAGAGTGCTTTTTTGTCTGGACCACTGAAATAATCTCCTGATTGGTCTCTGTCTCCTCTCTCTAATCTATCCTCCACTCAGGTGCTAAAATCATTTTCCTAAGACACAGTTCTAAACATGCCACTCCCTGCTCAAAATTTCTTACTGTTCATGAAATAAAATACCAATTCCTCAGTTTAGTCAGCAAGTTTGGTATGTCAGGCTCTCCATGACTCAACATCCCCGTTCATAGCCTTATTTCATATTATTTCCTTTATCATGTTCTATTCTTCAACAAAACTCTGTGTTCCACTTGCTTCCTGACCTTGATGCTCTGTTTCCGGTGCCCAGAATGCAATCCCTCCTCTTCTCCACCTTTTGGAATTCTTATCTCCTTCAGAGCTCAGTTCAGACAGAATTCCATCTGTGATTTTCTTGGTTGTCAATGACTTCTCCCTCCCTCCATAGCTTACTTCGGGCTATCACTTGTATGGGCAGCTAGGTGGTGCAGCGGATAGAGCACCAGGCCTGGAATCAGGAAGACTCATCTTGAGTTCAAATGCAGCCTCAGACACTTACCAGTTGTGTGACCCTGGCTAAGTCCCTTAACTATTTGCCTCAGTTTCCTCATCTGTAAAATGAGCTGGAGAAGGAAATGGCAAACTACTCCAGTATCTGCTAAGAAAACTGAAATGAAGTCACAAAGAGTCCAGCATGACTTAAAGGACTGAACAATAGAATACTTATTTGTGTCATAGCCTCTTAGTAGACTCTAAGTACTTAATGGCAAGTACTATTTCATTTCTGTCTTTGTTCCCTCAACCTTTGGCACATTGTGTCACATCGAGTAGGCACTTAAGGAACATCTGTGAAATTCAATCAAAAGGAATATTAAGAAGCAGAATTAGAATTATGAACCCAGATCCCTCCAAATCCGAGTGTTCCATCACCATGCTATCTCTAGCAGGTTTAGAGCTGATCACTCCATTAAGAGATTTTGTACAAAGCTTTTCATGGCACCTACCTAAATTTTTTGGGGTGAAGTCATGTAGGGCAAAGCCATCACCCTACCTCAGGCTTTGCTCAGGGCCTCTAAACTATCTCTTGTCAATGAGAGCATCCTGAGCTGTTGGGCACATGGGACTGATCCTGAGAGACACTTAATAATGATGAAAATAAGAATGATGCCCATTTCTATAGCCCTTTAAGCTTTACAAACTCCTCTCCTGTAAGGTAGACAGTGTAAGATGTATTAATACTAGTTTATAGAGGAGGATGTTGAAGTTCTGAGTGGAAACTTTTCCATGAAATAGAAAATTCAGATCTTGACCCCAGGCCTTGTGAGATTCAGGTTTCTTTTTCTATTATACTGCCCCGGGTAGTATGATGAAGCAGGTTCCAGGATCTAGACCTGTTCCTGAATAGCACACACAACCACAGAACAACAATCATTTATAAACATTTGTAAACACCTCAGACATCGTCTCTAACTGGGCTTATATAGGAAGCTAGAAGGCTCCCAACCTCCCAGTCCCTAGCCTAGGGCTTGCACACTACACCTGGGAAAGTTTAGGAGCCTACCCATGCCCAATGGAGATAAAAAGGAAAATCTGATCACACAGGGTGAAATCCTTTTCTCCTCAACTGGCGGGATGCATTTCTTTCTTCTACTACCACTATGATATACAGGTGACTTAATGATCATGAGGAAATTACAGAAAAGTATGAGGGCTCTAAGAAGGGCAGAGAAGGGAAGGGGTGGGAAAAGGCCTGGGACCATGAGTTTTAGACTAGGTTTGCCACAAACCCGCTATGAGACATGCTTCAAAATTGGGAGCCTTAATTTCCTCCATGGTGTTCCAAATGTGAGGTTGTTACTGCCTTCTGTGTTAGATGAAATCCTCAGAGACAGCCTCAACACTAAGAGGAAGTGTCAGCAAGGGTTGTCACCTGGAGATAGGAGCCTTGTCCTATACCCCAGGGAGGGGAAGGGGTGTGTGTGTGTACGCGTGTGTGTGTGTGTGTGTGTGTGAGCGGAAAGCACTTCCCAAACAACATCCTTTTAGTGTGTGTGTGTGTGTGTGTGTGTGTGTGTGTATGTGTGTGTGTGTGTGTGTGTGTCTGAGTGGAAAGCACTTCCCAAACAACATCCTTTTAGGGCATCCCCAGAGAGCAGGAAATAGTAAATAGATGAATGGGAAGACAGATCCAAAGCAAGAAAGGGAGAGGGAGGGAATGGAGGATGAAGGGATCAAGGGAAGAAGGAGGAGGGAGAAAGATAGGAGGAAAGAGAGAAAATGGAGAGACTGAGAAGGGAGGGAAAGAAGAGAAGGATGGAGGGAGCAAAACGAGGGACAGAGAGAGAGGGAGTTACAAGAAGGAGCAGAGTGAGAGGAAATAAGAGGAAGGAGATGGAGAGGGAGGAGAAGGAAAAGGGAAGAAAAATAGGAGAGAGAAAAATGAGAGTGGAGGAAAAGAAGGTAGAACAAGGTAAGGAGAAAGAGAAGGGAAAGAGAGACAAAGGAGGGAAAGGGAGAAAGAAACAAAGACAGAAGAAAGCATAGAGAAAGACAGAGAGAGAGGGCAAGATGGGAGGGAGGGGGACAGAGTGTCTTACCGAAAGACTGAACTCAAAACAGAGAGTGTAGCCAACTCTTAATCTCTAGTTGGAAGATGGGAAAAGAAAAAGGAAAAGAAAGATTGTGGTTGAATAACATCCGAAACTGTTCCACAATCAATAAGTCCTCGCATTTGAATAATGCTCATGTTTACGGCTTCCATCATGAGGTCCTCATCATGGAGTTTTGCCCCTGGGCTCTCTGATGCCATGCCAGGGGAAACACTCTGTGAGACTGTGACAAGCTGAAAAGATTTCAAATACAAATCCAGCGATGAACCAGATGGATGTCTCGTCTGAAGATCATCCTGGCTAAGTTCGGAGAGGCTTACCCCAAGGTTGCCCACAGTGGGCTGAAGTTTTTAGCCACAGGAAATGAAGACCATGTGTATACAGCAGGGTTTCCTAATCTAGCATGCAGGCATTTGTTTTTGAAAACATCTGATAACTATATTTCAATATAATTGGTTTTCTTTGTAATTCTATGTAATTTATGATATTTATTTAAAAAATATTATCTTGAGAAGGGGGCCATGGACTCCACCAGACAGTCAAAGAGCCATTATATCAAAAAGGTTAGGATCCTCTGGACTGTATATACTAAATTACTTCTTATTTCTCAATCAGCTTGTCTACATGGGGAAAGAATTCTGATACTTATGAAGCCATTAGAGACAAGCATTTTCTCTTACACGGGATTCAGTTTTTTCACCTAGAAAGTGAAGGGAATGAGATGACCTTGAAATAGTTTTCCTTCCTGCTCTAACAATTACTTTAAGACTCAATACTCTGCTTTAAGAGCCTCCTGGTCCTACTTTTTGTGTTCTATAATCCACCCCTAGCTGAGTGTGTACATTCTAACACTCTTTGTTTTAAGGTCCTTCCCAGATCTAACATTCATGTTCCAAGGTCCCTTCTAGCTCTGACATTCCATGGCTGTAGTATCTACAAATCTATATATAAACCAAGGCCTGGTAATTTGCTAGACAGGTGGTAAAGGCAGTAAGAGCACTAAAGGATCAGAGAAAGAAGGGACTGATGAGCCAGAGTTGTCAGGGCAGGATTCCTGGAAGAACTGACCTTTTAGGATGTGTGGGATTTGATAACACACTAAGCTCAATGCACAGCCTTTCCATCAATCACATCCACCACACAGCCCTATTTGCCAGAGTAGATGGTAGTAGTGACCCGAACTGGGGCAGCAGATGTATGCTTTGGAACCCATACCCACTTCTCTGGATAATAAAGGATTTCCAAAGGTTTTCCCTAAGGAGGGCAACCAGGTTGGAAAATGTTGGGTGGCAACAAACACACCCAAGTTGTCAGGGAAGAGGCGAGTGAGCAGGGCAGGTTGAAGCTGGGGATAATGAGCTCCCTGAAGGCTCCCAACTTCTGCCATTTTCCCAATCACCTGGGGTGGGATGGAGAGAAGAAATGGAGTCTAGGGAGAAACAGAACAATTAGTCAACTTCATGTTATATCTTCAAGGCTTTACACAGACCATCCTAAAAACCCTGTGCGATCACAGAGCAGAGAACATCAGATCAGGAAGGCATCTTGGATTATAGAATACAAAACATCAGATCTAGAAGGCATCTTATGACATTAGGACACAGAACGTCAGAGCTGGAAGGCATCCTGGACTACACAGGACAAGGACCATCAAAGCAGGAAAACAGGAGACTAGAGGACACAAAACATCAGAGCTGGAAGCACCCTCAGACAGGATGCAGAATATCAGAGCTGGAGGCTCCTTAGAGACCATTCCAGTCTTCTTACCAGTAGGGAAACTGAGCCCCACTAGTTCAAATTCACTCGGAGCCAGGAGTAAAACTTATAACTCCCAACTCTAACCTCAATCTCTTTTGCTTAAGCTGATGGCCCAAAGGTGGGCAGCCAGGTGGTGCAGGAAGTCAGGAAGACCTGAGTTCAAATTTGACCTCAGACAATTTATTAGCTGCGTGATCCTGGGCAAGTCACTAAAACCGTTTGTCTTGGTTTCCTCATCTGTAAAATGGCCTGGAAAAGGACATAGCAAACAACTCCGGTATCTTTGCCAAGAAAACCCCAAATAGGGTCACAAAGAGTCATACATGACTGAAACAATGGAACAAGTCCAAAGGTAGATCAAGGCTGATTAGTTTAATGAAAAGAATGGAAAGATGGTAGAGAATAGAGGGACCTTGGGTGCAAAATATTGCATGTACTACCTAGTACAAGGTCATGGAGAGAAAAGGGGGCATGACCTGTGCATGAGGAAAAGCAAAAAGGTGAGTTTGGCAGATCCTTAGACTGTGTGAAGGGGAGGAGTGTGGAAAGGTTAGGTTAGGGCCAGGTTGTGAAAGGCACTTGAAACGCCAGAGGACCACAGGACCATGATGCCTGTCCCAAGCTCTAATTATTAGGAAATGTTTCTTTATATGGAGCCTAAATCTGTCACTTGGCAACTTCCTCCCCACTGTGTCTAGTTCTTGCCTCTGGTCTCTGGGTCTAAACAGGACAAGTCTAGTCAAGTCAAGACAAGCATTTATTAAGGTTTCCTATGTGCCAAGTCCTGTGCTAAGGGCCAGGAATACAAATACTGGCAGGGGCAGTCCCTGTTCCCTTCCCCCGCTAAGACTTTACTTTTGAATAGAGGAAAGTAACATAAAAGGAAGCTGAAAAGTAGAGAAGGTAGGGAGGCAGGGGGGAGAATACTAATTTGGGAGGGTTGGGATAGAGCCTGGAGAGAAAGAAAGTCTAATATCTCTGGAATCAGATTATCCCACCTCAGATGACTACCACTCCAGTGACTTGGGACAGTTGCCCAACCTTCCTGGGTGCCAGTTACACCAGGTTGAGGTCGGGAGCCTATGAGATGTGAGGAGCATTGAAGATGATGTCATCCATTTGCGTTGGGTCCAACAGGCACCCTGCCTCCCTCCCTCCCAGTCGCAGCCTCCCACTCCATGACATCAGCAGCAGCTGTGTAGGGGGAAGCCAAGAGTCACTTAGTTTCTGGCAGAAAAGAAACAATGAAATCACGCAGATAGGAACCAAGGAGATACAGACATGGCTGCCTCTAAATGGATTCATCCCCAGGCCCCTCTACTTTGCCTTCTGCTCTATACATGTTAATGAGAAGCCAGGGTCTGTGTTGTCTGCCTCTGGAGTTACGGATTTGTTTTTCTGGGAACGGGATTAGAAGCCCTTAAAATTAGGACTGAGGCAAAAGAAATGATTTCCATCTTTGCTGGGTTAGGAAAGTCATTTAGTGTCTCTAGCCTTTAGTTGTTTCATCTTTAAAATGGGGCTGTTATACCTTTCTGTTAATTCCTTGAAATGAATGCCCTTTTAACGCTTTTCTTAGATTGAATGAGCCCTGAATTCAGATCCAAAGACAAAAGACTTCCTCGGTTAGCCTATAAGTTCCTTGAGGGCAGAGACCATCTTTCTTTTTCTTATTTATCAAAGTGCCATCAAAAAACTGAATGTTAAGAGTTGGAGGTGCTTTTAAAATATATCACTGAGAACATGAGAATTGGAAGAGATATTAGATGGAAGGATGTCAGTCTATGCCCACAAGAAATATATACTCCAAGTAAATAAATGCAATGTGTTAGATCTATTCAAAGCAGATGGAAGGTAATCTCTAGAGGGGAAGGCTAGTACTAGCACCTGGAATTGGGGATGGGGAGAAAGAAAGGCCTCTTGCAAAAGATAGATGTAAGTTACTACTTTCTATTCCATCTCTACCATCTGTCACCTCATCCTTTCTATTTCTTTATGGAGTGGTGGAATGAGCACCAGACTCAGAGCTAGGAGATGAGGTCAAATCCTGCCTCCAACTCTGTAAAATAACAGATAAATCATTTAATTTCTCCTTGAGAGGTACCACTCCAGCATTATGGAAATAAGCCTTGACCCAGAACCTCTGGGGAGCTGTCTCTCAACTACTGACCCACAATGACCTCTCTCCCACTCCTGAATTCCTAAACCAACTTAAGTTCAAGGATCTGGGAGCGACCTCAGAGGGCATCTAGTTCAAGGGTCGTTAACCTGAAGTTCATAGATGTCCAAGGAATTCAGGAAATCAGGATAGATTTCTTGGGGTCAAGGAAAAAAATTCTATCTTTATTTTCACTAACTTCTAATAGAAATTTAGCATTCCCTTTTAGTATGAATAGAGGCCAAAAACATGATCACAGGCTTCAGCAGACTGCCAAAGTGGTCTATGAAACAAAAAAGCTGAAGAATTCCTCATCAAGTCCAAACTCCCTCCCAATGAAAGAATTCCTCCCGTAACACGCCTGTCAGGAGATCATCCAGCCTCTGCTTGTCCTGTTATGGGGAGTTCAGTATTTATCAAAGAGGGTTCATTACTTTGTTGGATGGCTTAGATTGATAGAAAGTACTTCTTTATGTTGAGTCTGAGTTATTTTCCCTGTGCCTTCCTAACCTTTGGGGCCAGGCAAACTTCCCTATAGACTTTCATATAATTTAAGACACTACCATGTCCTCTATAACCTCTTCTCCAGGCTCCTCCAAACCCCTAGCTTCTCAGATTCATCCTCGGAGTCAAATCACTCAGCAATTAAGTCTAAGCATTCTTATCTTATATTCCTATACCAGCAAAATCTGATAGCCCTAAAGTGTTATCAGGACATGCAGGTGATTGTGGGTTCCTTGAAGTTCATGTCACAGAAACACAAGCCCTGCTAGACCCCATGAAGGTGGATGTTCCTCAATTAGAGTGGAATCTGTCAGTGGAATCTGGTGCCTTCAGGGAGGTCTCACATTCTAGCAGAGGGACAGGACATGACAAACTACATAATATACAGTATTAGAGAAGGACAATCAACATGTGACTAAGTCTTGGAAGAACTATGATCTGCCTTGGTGAAGGGAGCTCCCACAGGAATGAAACCATGGGTCCATCAGTGTACTAGAAAATATTTAATAACTGGCTCTCTGTGGACATGAAACACTTCTAAGTTTAATCTCCATTTTTAACATTTTCTCCATCATCCTCCTAAGTCCAGACATTCAACAAA
The DNA here is from genome assembly GCA_023548195.1 of Bettongia penicillata ogilbyi. Classification (NCBI taxonomy): domain Eukaryota; kingdom Metazoa; phylum Chordata; class Mammalia; order Diprotodontia; family Potoroidae; genus Bettongia; species Bettongia penicillata. The sequence goes on from JAJHZJ010000031.1 coordinate 5,618,685, forward strand.
ATAATAAATCACCCCATTTTAGAGCATTCTATAATTTCTCAGGTGTAAATGCTCACACTGAACATTTAATAACTGGCTCAGTAGGAGATGGCCTCCAGCACATCCTTGCATGGAAGCTTTGAGTCCTTCTGCTCCAAGAAGATCGAGTTCCTCTAAATTAAGCAGTCAGTCAATCAATGAGTAACCATTTACTAAATCCCCACCAAGAGGCAGCATGCTGCGGGGACCTTAGTCTCTTTCCAGCTCTAGGTCCTGCAATGTTAACTGGCTTTCCATAGGCTGGTAGCTTGTAGAATTAAAAAGCTTTGCTTCCACAGCACACCACTGGAGGGCACTACTTACAAAGACATTAAAAAACCATGGAAACTTGTCTTTTTCTGTCCATGACAGTCTTCCTGTACCCAAAACATTCCTCCAGTGGAAAAAAAAATGCCCCTTGTTTATACAGAGCCACTGGTTTAGATCGCCTCTCTATGGAAAGAAACAGTGTACCCTGGGCTTTTCTAAGAAGTATTAAGTATCAATTACCATTTTTATAGTGTTTATGGATTTGCAAGGCGTTTGAAGGATGCCGCTGGGGAAACAAGCTTAGCCTTTTCTACAGTCACATAGCTTTGTGTTATTATGTGCCAACAGGACACAAAGAAAGGCAAAAACACTATCCCTGCCTTCTCACAGCCTAAGGGAGGACAGGGGAGGACATTCAAACAAGTTATGGAAAGGATAGACTGCGTATCCAGAACTCCTGACTCAACTCTCACATTTGTGCCTCTCTCCCGCCGTGCATCATTCCCACCCCATGCCATATTTATCTGTCTCTTACAGGATAAAGTGGTGATGCTGGGAAAGACTTCATGGAAGAGGTGAAAGTTAAATGGCTGCCAAAAAGATGGAGAGGAAACTGCCCTGCCAGAAACAGGAAGAGTATGGCTGAACAGTCAGCAAAGGGCTACGTTGTCTGCACAGCATTGAGCTCCAGCATAGCTTTATTTAGCTGGAAAGGAGATTAGAGGCCACTGAGTCCAACACCCTTATAGAGAGCTTAAATCATCTGCTTGCCCAAAGGCATTCAGCTACAGTGTCTGAGATGAGATTTGAACTCAGATAAAACAGCTGGTGCCTTCAGGGAGGTCTCATATTCAAGCAGAGGGACAGGACATGACAAACTATATAATATACAATATTAGAGAAGGACAATCAACATGTGATGTGAGGCATCAGTCAGTTGATGGATGCTCAGGGAAAGCTTCTCAGAGGAGGTGGAATGTGAATGGGGGTGGCAAAGCATGAGGGCAGCTGCGGGGGGGCCTGGAGGAAATGCCAGGCCTGCAGTCAGAAAGATCTGAGTTCAAATTTGACCTCAGACACTTACTAGTTGTGTGACCTGGGCAAACCACTTCACTTCACCCTGTTTGCCTCAGTTTCCTTACCTGTAAAATGATCTGGAGAAGGAAATGGCAACCACTCCAATATCTTTGCCAAGAAAACCCCAAATGGGGTCAGAGAGAGGCAGACAGAACTGAAACATTGTTCAGCAATATCAGACCATGAGCAGGGTGCCATTAAACAAAAAATGAGGAAGTCGATTCTTTCAAATACAGGGAATAACTTGTTCAAAAAAGTGCAGAGGTAATTCAGAAGCAATGAGTAAGTCAGTTTTACTGAATCATGGAGCACATGAAAGGGACCAATATGAGATGAGATAGAGTAATAATTGCTTCCAGCATGATGGTGGTTTGTAATAGGCCTTGAATGCCAAGCAGAAGAGCCTGTGCTTTCTTCTGTGGGTAGTAGGGAGTCAGTGGTGAGGACTCCCTTCTCTACAGCACTGGGTAGTTTACAAAAGTCTGTTTTCCTGAGGAGGCCCCTTAAAAGTAGTATTGTGCAAGTAGTATTTTCTCCATTTTGAGATGAAGAAAATGGTTCAAAGAGGGAGAAGGGACTTGTCCAAAATCGCCCAGCCAGTAGGTGACAAAACTGTATTTTTTCACTCAGAGGCCAGTGTTGTCTCCCCTTTCATCATTGTGCCCTCTTCTGGACACTGGAAGGACAGCAATCTCTTCCACAGTGAAAGTGAAGTCTTCTTCCTCCCTCCCCATCCCCACCTTCTCAAAACAGATTAAGAATTGCAGCTTTTCTCTAAGGAGCCTGGTCCTTTTTGTAGCATAACCCCTAAACCCCTGAGACTTGTCTGAAGGCTGCAGTGTTTGTTTTGACATTGTGTGGTCTTCCCCTTCCCACACTGTGTGGCCTCAAGTTTTGGTGAATGGTTTTAAATGCCAAAAATTCCCAAGCAAGCTGGTTCTGGGACATTCATAGCAATGTCTGAAAACAGGTAAACTGAGGCACAGAGAGGGAAAAATACTTGACTAACATCAGCCATACAGCAGGAAGGGGAGATAGACCTGGATACTCAGAATGCTTAGCTTACCAAATAATCACTTACATTCATATAGCACTTTAAAGCTGGCAAAGTATTTTATGTGCCTAATTTCCTATGGCAACTCACACTAACCCTACAAAGAGCTACTATCAGAATTATTATTCTCATACTTCTGGATTAGTAAATTTAGGTTGAGTGAGGTCAGGTGACTTGCCCACACTCACACAGCTAGTATAGGCAAAGGCATCTGAACCTAGCTAGCTCTCTTCTGGGTCCAAGTTCAAAGCTCTTTCTACTACACCATGATGTCTTGCATAGGCGCCAGACACAGCTTCTCTGGGCCTTCCAAGGAGATGTATGATGGTGCTAGAGGGCTTCTAAGCAAGAATACTTTCTTAACATGACACAAGTTAAAAAGGAAGGAAGGAAGAAAGAGAGAGAGAGAAAGGAAGAAAAGAAGGAAGGGAAGGAGGGAGGGAGGGAGTGAGGGAGAAAGAAAAAGAGAAAGAGAGAGAGAAAGAAAAAAGAAAGCGAAAGAAAGAAAAGGAAGAGAGAGTGAAAGAAAGAGCGAAAGAAAAGAGAGAAAGAAAGAAAGAAAGAAAGAAAGAAAGAAAGAAAGAAAGAAAGAAAGAAAGAAAGAAAGAAAGAAAGAAAGAAAGAAAGAAAGAAAGAAAGAAAGAAAGAAAGAAAGAAAGAAAGAAAGAAAGATCCTTCCAAGATTATTGTGCTTCAGGCAGGGAGCAAATGTTATTCTGGGATACTCTAATCAGATTAGTGCCTTAAAAGGGTAGGGAAACCATAGAATGTCAGAACTGAAAGAGACCTTAGAACACAATGTCAGAGCTGAGAAGGACCTCAGAACACAGAATGTCAGAGCTGGGAGGGACCTCAAAACAGAGAATATTGGAAGTGAAAGGGGCCTTAGAATATAGGTTAGGACACAGAACAAGATGTTTAAAACTGAGGCCCAGAGGGGGAAACTACCTAGTTCAAAGCAGCTTTCACTAAACTGAACTAGCTGTATTCTGGGCTTTCGGCCAGTGCTTCTAAAGAAAGTCCACGTAACTCTCCTCCACACAAACTTCTCCTATGTCCCAGCACCTTATTCCAGCCCTTGTTCAGTCTGAAGCCCATAAACATTCCAAACCACTACACATTTTGGTCAGGTTTCAGAAGAAACAAAAATACAGGAAACTCCTGGTCCCAAGACCAGCTTTTCACTGTTCCAATGGCCACAATCCAATACCCTCTCCTTGACCAGCAGCTTCATAGGAACACAAGACAAGGGACCAGACAAAAAAAGACCTCAAGTTTTCAAACCCCTCAATGCTTCCCGCACATGCTGCCAGAGTGATCTTCCTCAACCCCTAATTTAATCACCATACCTATCTACTAAATGGCACTTGACTGCCTGAATGATAAAGTCCAGATTATCTAAGGTGGCATTCAAGGCCTAACATTTCTTATCTCCCATTACTTTCCTCCATTTATTCTACACTCACACCGAACAACATTAGGCCCTGTGTATCCCCCATTCTATCCCTTCTCCCTTCTGACTCAATCCCCAATAATGATACTCATGGCCTTTGACTCGCACTGTCCTTGTGTCCAAAATAGCCTTACTCCCCCAATCATTGCCTGCTAGGTTTCAAACCCATCTATCCAGTCCCAGCTCCGGTGACTCCTCCTCCAGTAAGCATGCCCTGATCCCATTAACCCCTCATCTATAAATACTCTCTCCATCCATTAACTCCAACAAGGCTGTGTTTGTTCTTCTATTAGGGCCCATAAAACATTCCACCATGGCATTTGTATCCATGTTTTACCTTTCTGCACTATATTATAAATCCTCTGGGCTCAGGGCCTATGTTTCTTTCTTTGTATCTCCCTCAGCAACTGACATAGTTAGTTACTCATTAAATGATGAATTAATTAATTCTATAGCTTATCCAAAGGCACTTTTATGTGAAGATTGAGTAGGCTCTCAAGTAATCCCTACCCCACCTCTATCCAGTCTCGGTCTGTTGGCAGAGTAAAAAGAATACTGGATTTGGAAGTCAGAAGACCTGGGGGTCAAATCCTGGCCTGCCACTTACTAGACACATGCCAGTAAACCAGTCATTTGCCTTTTTCATCAGCAATAAAATTAAAGGATTGAACTAGATAGACTTAAAGGCCCCTTTCAATTCTGACAGTCTACAATTCTGTCTTCAATATTTAAAGGGCTGTCCTATGGAAGAAAAATTAGATTTAATTCAATTTGACACCCAAAGTTAGAAGCAATGATGCAGATACTGCAGAAAGGTGATTTTAAGAAGGAATGAAAGGCAGGCATCACTAGGTGGCACAGCGGACAGAGCACCTGCCCTCAAATCAGAAGGGACTAAGTTCAAATCCAGTCTTGGACACCTGACACGTTTCTAACTATTAGAAGTATCTTACAATGGAATAGCCTATAAGAGAAGGCTTTTATTGGGGAAGGGAGGAAGCGTTTGGGAGACAGAGAAGAAAAAAGAAGGTGCAATGAAACATTTTTTAAAATACACAGAAAAAAGCTCAAGGAATTTCAGAAGGGTGCATGGGCAAAGAAAGTATTGGTATTAAATTTAATATATACTTTTTAAAAAGCATAAGTGGTACATAAGAGATTTATAGCTTCATGTAAATCCTTTTAACATTCTTTTTTGTAAAGAAGTGTTCATGTCTGACAAACTCATAATTTTTTTAAAGAAAATTTTTCTTAAAATGGGAAGCCCTGGGAGGTAGTGAATTCCCCATCGCTGGAATTCTACAGAGGAAGAAAGATGACCATGTCAGATACTATAATGTAGTTCTTATTCAGGTATGGGTGCAAGTGCCTTCAATTCTGAGATTCTTCAATGTAATACATCTTACTAATTGCCACCAGATTAATCTCCCTGACATACAACTTTTGAAATACCACTCCTCTGCTTGACCAGTGTTCACATTTTCATCTCATTTGGTGGGTGGTGGTACAAATACCATTTATACTCATTTTACAGATGCAAAAACTTGAGTCTTAGGGAGTTCAAAATACTGGGACAGGATCGGTCACCTAGTGAGTTAAATGTTGGAACTAAGACTTAAACCCAGGTTGTTGTACCCAGATCTCATGACAAAATGCCCCAGTATCTTTTTACTATTAGACTACTCACATTGGACTGGTACTTGTCCTGCCTTCTCTCTCCTCTGTACCTCTGCTCCTAACAGTCTCATGCCTGTAAGATACTTCATTGACATGTCTACCCACTAAACTCCTCCTCCTTCAAGGTCCCATTAGTTGTTCTCCGCACTTAAAAGTGATCCTTCCCTGCCCAGTGACCTAACAAAGGTTATACTCTAGTTTATAGTCTTGTTTGTGTGTGTGTGTGTGTGTGTATGTGTTTATCTCCCACTGAATTGTAAGCTCCCTGAGTATAAGCATTCATGATATACATCATTATACATAAAACATCATTAAATCCTAAGTGCTAGGGACAGTAGACTGCACATAGTAGGTACTTAATAAATACTCTGAATTTGAATTGAATTTGGCTTGTACAGTCATGTTTCAACAGGTTGTTTATTTCTTGTTAGGACCTCTTCTTATGATTATATCATACTGCCATCAAGCGGACAATGGTACTATCCACTGAATGGCCAGGCTGGTAAGAGGAAGAGCTGGACATGGTTTACCACTCAGTTATCTTTCTTTTACTAGGAATTGCCTGAACCTAAATATTAACCAGTATCACTAATTACTATAATGTACTGCATTGGTACATAATTATAGAGGAAAATTAAAGGAAACATAAACTCCTGGGTACAAATAGGTACCATCCTCACTACTCCTTAACTGTTATCAATCCCTATTTACTTTTATCTTATTTTTTAGCAATCCAAAGTTGAATGCTCCCCCTTCAACTCATTATGACAATATTGAAATAACTTTGTTAGGGAGCAGGCATGGCCCCTGATAGCCTTAGTGCTCTGGCAGCTTCAACAGGTGGTGGATGAACTTTGGGTGATCTGTCTGCTAGGAGTCAAAATGCCCTCATAGCTTCTCAGTTTCTTGTTATAGTATTCCTTATGGAATCCTGTCACTTCTCTGCTCACATACAAGCCCTAAAGCAAGCACACAAAGGTTCCAGTTCTCTTTTCTGGGGGCACACCCTTTTCCAAAAGCCTTCTGGGAACAGAGGCCAGAAGGAAACAAAAGAGGAAGAAAAAAGGAAGAAAGAGGCCATAAGAAACAAAAGTCACTTAAATTATCTCTGGTTTTCTAACATGAAACTCTGGGTTATCTTTTTTCATTCAAAAGGCAAACATTTCCCTATCTTTCAGTCTTTGAAGCTGGAGTCAGGAAACAGTGCTCTGCACATAAGAAACACTTAAGTGTTAGTTAAGTTTAGGATGGCAGGTGGCTTGTGACCTCAACTGTGACCTCAGAGATCATTTAATCTATGCCACCCCATGTTACAGATGAGGAACACTGAGGTTCAGAGATTTTAAATCTTGTGCACAAAGTCACAAAGTCTGCATTAAGAATCAGAGTAGAGATTTAAAACAAAGTCCTCCAACTCCAAATTCAGGGCTCTTGTCATGATAGACATTGCTTTGGCAACAACTGGACTGAATCAAAGGAAGGAACTCCAAATGTTTGGGATATTCATTCTCCAACTGTATGATTTTTGAAAAGGCTCACAGAATGAACAATATGTCCCTAAGTCCATCAACACTTCTCCCTTGGTCTGTCTTTCTCCTTGGTAAATGGATAAACTCTAGATAAACTCAGGCTCATGGAACCTTGAAATGGGTACATGTGTGGGCAGGACAGTTCTATCTGAAATTCATGCCCTCTAAGTCCTTGGACCTCACATGAGCAAGTGTCATTTCCAGAAACACCCTAAAATCCACTTGACCCTGGCAAATAATGGACTCCCTTCTCATTTTGAATCTCTACTTTTTTCTTGTATTACAATTATTATGATATTAATGAAATTTCATTACTTCATCTCTTGATATCTCAGATTTCCCACCTGGAAAATGGGAAGCTTGGGCTACATGGTCTCTAAAGTCTAAAATTTCTGACAATAATTAATGCTACCCTGTAGTTTCATCACACAACTCCCAGCTCTCTTTTGTTTTGAATAATAATAGCAGCTCACGTCTCTGTAGCACTTTGCTTACAATAACCCTAAGACACAGCATAACTATTCCTCTCCTATAGGGGAGGAAACTGGGATTTAGAAAAAAAAATGTTAAGTAAGTTTTCCAGAAAAAAAAAAAGTTTTCCAGGATCACAGAGTCAATATGTGCTGGGGACAGGACTTGAACCCACGTATTAACCACACCATGACAGCTCTCAAATGCAAGTATTATTATATCTATTTTATGGAGGGGGACACTGAGGTACAGAAAAAGCAAGCCTTGGGTTCCTTAGCTAGGACATGCCAAGGCCAACTCTTCAGGTCATTTCCCAGTTAACTTGTAATACAACTTGTTTGTACATAGTTGCTTGCTGATTGTCATTCCCATGAGAGTATAAGCTCCCTGAGAGCAGGCAGGTATTGTCTTTTGCCTCTTTGTGTATCTCCAGCTCAGCACCTGGCATACAGCAGGCATTCATTAAATGCTTATCGACTGACAGATCCCAATATCCACTTTATGAAGCTGCCCTTCCTTACAATATTTCCATATGAATGACTTAGCTAGCTAGCGTTTATATTGCTTTACAAACAGGATCTTATTTTATCCTCACAAGTCTGGCCCAGAAACATTAGGAGACTTGCCCTGGCAAAAGAGCCAGGATTAGAACCTCTGAGCAAAATTCAGCAAGCTTTCTTCCCCCTGCACGGAGCTGCCTGCCAAATATCTTACCATACCCACATTGCATCCACTCATTCTGCATTGTCATTCAAGCAATGAAGGACAGGCCTAGGCCAGATGTACTGGACTGCTTGTCCATTGATCTGCTCTGTCACCCCACCAGCTGCCTTTACCTTCATGGGTATGTACTTCCTCCCCTCCAACTACCCACCTGCCTTCTAACTCCCCTTTTTGCAATGTCTTCCTTTATTAGTATATAAGCTCTTTGACAGTAGGTACTATTTTGTTTCCTTGTTTTTGTATTGCCTCTTAACATTGGTCTACAGTAACAGCTCAATAAATTATCTGTCCATCCATCCTATCTAGCCATCATCCATCCACCCATCCACCCATCATCTACTTTTCCATCGATCATCTACCTATCCATCATTTATCTATCGCTCCACCTGGTGGTGTAGTGGAAAGAGCACTGGGTCTGGAGTCAGGAAGACCTGAGTTCAAATATGACCTCAGAAACTCCCTAGCAGAGTGACCTTAGGCAAGTCACTCAAGCTCTTTCAGTTTCTTCAGCTATAAAATGGGGATACTAACAGCAACTACTTCATAGAGTTATTGTGAGGTTCAAATGAAACAATACTGTAAATTTGTAAAGCACTTAATTAGCACAGTGCCTGGAACATAATAGATGCTATGTAAATAATAATTCCCTTTCCCCCCTTCCTCTATCTATCTCCCTCCTTATGTATCTGTCCAGCTCTCTATCTTCACAGCTTAGCATGCTAAGATTTCTTCAGGAAATGAGCCCAGGCACAGACAGTCTCAAGAGACAACCTTACCTTCTGCCACAAGGACTCCCGTGACGCCAGAGCTGAGCAGGCAGCCACAAACCAGCAGTTTCCCACCTGGCCCTGGTGCAAATCATGAGAACTGATGCCATCCACAAAAAGGCGAGGGTTCTCACAGATGTCCTATAACAAACAAGAGAAAAAGAAATAACATGAGAGAAAGAAAAAAACTGTTGCTATCCACCCATAAAAAAACAGCAATGCCCCATTTCTAAAGTGTTCATGTGAAAAACGGAAGTATGGAAAATGGAACCCATGACACTCAGCAGTGGTAAGGATGAATTCTCAAAACCTAGTATCTCAGGTCTTGATGTTTTCCCCAAGTCTAGCTGTTCATCTCCTATTTTTCCTACTATTTCTGCCTTAATTCCATCTACATATTCCACTTACCACCTCACAACTGTACAAAACTGGAGTCATCTTTCCCTCAAAATATATTCTTCCTCCCAGGGGCAGCTAGGTGATGTAGTGGATAGAACACCAGTGCAGGAGTCAGGAGGACCTGAGTTCAAATCTCACCTCAGACACTTGACACTCACTAGCTGTGTGACCTTGGGCAAGTCACTTAACCCCAACTACCTCATCCTGGGTCATCTCCAGTCATCCTGATGAATATCTGGTCACTGGATTCAGACGGCTCCGGAGAAGTGAGGCTGGTGACCTGCACAGCCCTCCCTCACTCAAAACAAAGTCAAGTGCAAGTCATGTCATTATTTCTCTGATGACATGGTCATCTTCGGCAGCGAAGGACAAGGACAAACACAAACACAAACACAAACACAAACACACACACACACACACACACACACATTCCTCCTCCCAGGATCTCCATTTGGGTTATTGGTAGTGCCAGTAACCCAGGCTTAGAATCCTATGATTATCTTTGACTCTTCTCTTTCTCTTCCACTTGCAGTCAATCACTAATCTTGTGACTTCTTCTACAGTGCCACTCCAGCCCCCTCCTTTCTGCTCCCACTGCCACTACCCCATGTCAGGTTTTCATTATCACACACCTAGACTATGTCTTTGCTTCCAGTCTCTTTCCATTTTCCAATCCATCCTTCACATACTACCTGAATCATCTTCTCAAGAAATAGGTATAACCTTGTCACTTTTCTGCTTAAGAACTTTCACTGGCTCCCTACTGCTACATGATAAAATATAAATCCCATAGCCAGGAATTAAAAGGTCAGCCATAAGCAGGATCCAACATAACTTTCTAGATATACTCTTTCCTGGTTCCTTAATGCACCCTTTGTAGTTGGATTCTTTCTTTACCGCTACCGATGGTGGGATACCATAAACAGACAATTGACTTACCAATAATTGTAATTAATTGTATATTAATGGGTTGATTGATCAAATCACTACAAGAATTCACTTCAAAAACATGTTTATTAAGTATCTGCTGTGTTGCTGCTGATGGGGGAGAACAAAGTTTAAATAAGACAGAGTTCCTACACTCATTGAGTTTATAGTCTAGCATGGAATCAGAAAATCAGGATTCCAGGTCTACTATTTTGTTATGCATCTAAAAGCTTGGCACAACTGAAAAGGTCTATGGGCAGACTAGATATCCCTATGCTGAATGACTATAGGAAACCTCACAGCCTTCACACCAAACTATGGAAAGGTCTGCGTGACTTTTTACAACCAACTATCTATTAATATCTTACCCTTTTCTCCAAATATTCTAAAAACCTCCACATGGCTGCTTTGCATACCTTAATTTATCTTGTCTACTTTTGTATACCTCCATTAACCTCCCAGCTTTGTATAATAACTTCATTTATCTTGTCTATTTGGTTTTTTTCATTTGACATTTTTTTGTCTCTTTAGAAGAAAAGATATATTCAGCCTCGTGCTAACTAGAGAGAAGCTGCCTCCCTTAACAGCTGTAAAAAATAGAGCTATGCCTTGGTTAAGGAGAAATTACAGTGCTCTGGGTAAATTCTTCAACACTAACAAGTCTGCTACTTCCACATAGTACTGTGCATCTCTTGAACAAACTTACCATGTATTACTGGGTATTAAAGTTATCTGTGTATATCTCAACTACCTTACTAGGCAGAGCTCAGAGGGCAGGGACAAAATTTAAGCAAAATTTGGTCTCTTCCCAACAGTGAACTGCTTAATTAATGCTAATTAATTGAAGTGTTTCATTAACACTAATGAATCAGAAAACAGGGGGTAGCGGTGTGTTATGTATTCACACAAATGTGGAGTCAGTAAACCTGCATTCAAATTTCAGCTCTGCTTCCTGGGTCATCTTTCAGTAAATGCCCTCATTCTCCTATAAAAAAAGAACAGGACTGGATAATGATAGCTAACATAGAGCAGGTGACACAATGGATATCTCACTGGATACCCAAAAGAAGGCTGTAAGGGACTACATGTTTTATCAGTATCAGTATTTTCCAGAAGGAGAAACTGAGGATCAGAGTTTAAGTGACTTGCCCACAGTCACACTGCTAGGAAAGTATTTCAAAAGCGGACTTAAGGGGATTTAAATCCAGGTTTCTCATGACTCCAAGTCAACACCTATAGATGATCCATAAGGTCCCTCCCCAGCTCTACTATGAAGGGGAGAGAAAGGAAGGGGAACAAGTCTTCATTAGGTATTCATTCTGTGTCAGGCACTGTGCTAAGTGTTTTACAAATATTATCTATCTCACGGGATCCTCACAACAACCCGATGAGTAGAGTGGTTATTATCCTCATTTTATAGTTGAGGAAACTGAGTCAGACAGAGGCTAAGTGTGACTTTCCCCAGGATCACTATGTGAACTCAGCTCTTCCTGACTCAGGACCCAGTGTTCAAGCTACCATGCCACCTAGTGGCCTCAACTATGTAACCTAAACAAGGGAGTCAAAGCCTTATTTTATGTTATTGAACCAAACCAAAAGGGGATGTAGAATGAGCCTGAAAGGGCCTATGTATAGAATGGGTATGTGCATATGTTGGTCATGGTTGTAAGTGAGAATTCTGTGGGGACTGAGGAGTCACCAAGGAGCACATTAATGTACCCAAGGAAACAGAAGATAAAGCATGCCCACCAAGGGTATCAATTGCACAGAGACCCAAGCATGACCATGGACTGGGCTGATAAGCAGAAAAGACACAAGGGGCTAGGATAGGCCACATGCTGTAGGCTCAGTATCTCCCAGATGATAAGAAGTTGACCTCAACAGCACAAAAAGGACTTTATTTACAGAAGCTACATGAGGCTTTCTGTGCTCTGTGCAAAGTTCAAATGAGCCTGCCCAGATGGGATCCACTGAATGTGCAAAACAACAGCTCCACGTCTCTCTGATACTCCCTCTTCTATGCCTACCACCCTACAAAAGTTTACTGTGTGCATAAATGTACTGAGAAAAAGACACAGAGATGGAGATAAAGAGAAACTGATTAGCAAGGAGATATACAAAGAGAACTAAAGAGAGACATACTCTTTGATAAGGTTTTGATCTTCAATGTATATGGAAAATTAACACAAATACACGGTGCACCAAAAGTCCTAGCGCAATCTTCTGTTGTTTAAAGCTTAAAATTTCAACAAGACTTTTGAGATACTCTAGGCAAAAAACCCATTCCTTTATGGTAAGTGATCAAATGATAGGTACAAACAATTATCAAAAGATGAACTGCAAATAATTAACATGAAAGATTGCTCCAAATCACTAATATAGAAGAAAAAATTAAAAACTCCAAGGTTTCACCTCATGCTTAGTAGGTTAGAAGAGATAACAAAAGAAGAGAACGGTCAATATGTCAGGAGAGTTCTGGGAAGACAGAAACATTTATATACTATTGTTAGTGGAGATATAAAATGATCCAGTAATTCTGAGAAAATAAATGTGGAATTATGCTAATTAAATGACTAAAATATTCCACTTCCATGTCCACAGCTTTTGATCTAGTAATACCAGCAAGGACAAGGATAAAAGAAAGGTCTTATATATACCAAAATGTTTACATTAGCACTTTTTGTGATAGAAAAGAAATGGAAACAAGATAGATATCCATTAACTGGGAATTGGATTAAAGAGAACACAGTGCTCAAAAGGAAGAAATGATGAATATGAAGAATAATAGAAATCATGGAAAGACATGTACTGCTGCAAAGCAAAAGAACCAAAATTAAGAATACTATACACAATTATTAAAACAATGTCAATGGAAACAACAGCAAGAACACAGTGCTGAGTAAAAAGAATTACTGAGCTTTATCCCAAATAACAGATAGGAAAATGCATCTCCCTCCCTTTTCTGGGAAGACTAAGATAAGCTGATGCAAAGTGAAATGAACAGAACCAGGAGAACACTGTGCACAGTAACAGCAACATTGTAACAATGATCAACTGTGAAAGACTTGGCTACTGTGATGAAGACAAATATCCAACCCAATTCCAAAGGACCATAATGAAAAATGCTATCCACCTCCACAGAGAGAATTGATGAACTCTGAGAGTAAATTGAAACATACTTTTTTCACTTTTTTTATTCTTCTTCCTTTCCTTTTTTTTCCACAACATGGCTAATGTGGAAATATGTTTTGCATGATTGTATTATAATGAGTATTATATAATAAATCAAAACAAGTATAACATTTCAATTAGCTTAGAAATATATGTAAGTATCCAAGTAAGTAAATAAGTAAAGATCCAAGTACACTTATATATCTAAACAAGTCTAAGATGGGGCAAGCTTTGCTAGGCTCTAGTTCCTCTTAAAAGAGCCCAGGGCTTTAGTGGACTGCAGTCTCAATGAGTCAAGAGTATGATATAGCAGCCAAGAAAAGTGAATGTAATGCACACTGCATTGAAAAGACACAATGTCCAAGAATATGGAAACAAGGATCCCACATACTTTGTCCTGACCAGCCCACATCTGAAGTACACCATGCTTTAGGAAAGCCATTGAGAAGCTGGATAGTTCAACGACCAGCAACCAGAATGGTGAAGGGAACTGAGAAGCCCTAAAAGAGAGAACAGCTGATCTCTCTTGGTTCATCTCAGTCTCCTTTGCTGGATCTTCATCCATATCATACCCATTACCCATGGGTGTCCTCCAAGGGTTTTTTTTGTTCCCAAGAGCCTTAGACCCTCTTCTCCTTTCTATGTTCTCTAATTTGGTGAGCTTATCAAGTGTCAAGAACTGTATTATCATCTCTATGCAGATGATTGCGATTTTTCCAGCCTCAGTCATTCTCCTGATCACCAACTGCCTACTGGACATTCTCAAACTAGATGTCCTGTAGACAACTCATATTCAATATATCCAAAACAGAACTCATTATCTTTCTCCCAAAACCTTCCTCTCTTCTGAATTTCCTTCCTTACTACTGTCAAGGGCACCACAATCCTTCCAGTCACCTGGATTTGCAACCTCAGTGACATTCTCACAGCTCCTCTCACTCACCATGCATATCAAGTGAGTTGTCAAATTCTGTCATTTCTTTCTCTAAAATATCTCTCCAAGGCATCTCCTTCTCTCCATTTTCATTGCCATAACATTCGTTCAGGCCTTCAGCACCTCTGACTTGGACTGTTACAAAGCCTCCTAATTGGTCAACCATTAGGGAGAAAAGAGAATCCGACTTATTTTGCTTGGCTCCATCCTCCATTTGGCTTACAAAGGGATAACTCTTACAAGCATAGGTGTGACTATATTACTTCCCAACTCAATAAACTCCAGCAGTTCCCTACTACTTTCAGGATGAAATACAAAATCTTTTGTTTAGCATTTAATGCTCTTTATGACCTGGCCCCTTCTTACCTTTCCAGTCTTCCAGTCATACTAGCCTACTTGTTCATCCTTGAACACAACATTCCATCTCCTATCTCTGTGACCTAAACATTGGCTATTTTCCATACCCAGAAGGCTCTCCTTGCCAATCTCAGACTTTTAAGAATCTCTGGCTTCCTTTAAGACTCGGTTCAACTGATGCTGAGTGAAGTGAGCAGAACAAGGACACTATTGCACACAGTAACAGCAACACTGTGCAATGACCAACTCTGACAGGCTTAGCTCTTCTCAGCAATGCAATGATCTAAGATAATTCCAAAAGCCTCATGGAAAATATTATCCATATCCAGAGAAAAAAATTATGGAGTATGAATGCAGATCAATGCATACCATATTTTTCTCTTTTTTTTCTTTCTCGTGGTTTTTCCCTTTTGTTCTGATTCTTCTTTCACAACATGACTAATGTGGCAATATGTTCAACATAATTGTACACATATATATCAGATTGCTGTCTTGGGGAAGAAGAAGGGGAGGGAGAGAGGAAGAAAAAAAATTTGAAACTCAAAATCTTATAAAAGTGAATGTTAAAAGAAAGAAGAAAGAAAAAGCAATGCTCTAAGAGAGAATAAAAATTCAACAATTCATTAACTTTTTAAAACATTAAAAAAAAAGAATCAGTTCAAGTGTCTTAAGGCTACTTTCCACATACTCTATATTTATCTTGTCTGTTCGGATTCAAAGACGTTTCCCTCATTAGAATGTAAATTCCTTGATTTTCCCTTGTATCCTTCGAGCTTGGCAGTGTCTGGCACACAGTAAATAAATTTGGTTGACTGTAATAAGGATGTTTAGCCTAGAGATGAGAAAAACTTAGAAGCGTCATGAAAGTTGTGTGCAAGTATTTGAATTTATCTCATTGGTTCTGATTTATAGATGTTGTCTCCTCCATGGGAATCTAAGCTTCTTGTTTTCCTCCCTGTATCCTCAGTTTACCATAGTGCTTAGCACAAAGTAAATGCTTAATACATTCTGCCTGATTGATTGAAGGGACCTGTAATGTTTAGCCTGGGATTGAAAAGACTTAGAGGAGTCCAGATTCTTGGATCATCATGTAGAAAGAGGATCAGTCTTATTCAGCTCTAAATCAGGGGTTAGTACAAGAAACAATGGATGGTGGGAATGCCAAGAAGAGAAATTTAGGCTTGACATTAGGAAAAGCTTCCTTGAAATTACAGTTGGTTCAAAGTAGAATGGGCTGCTTTGGGGGACAGTGGGCTCCTCTTTATTTGGTATTTTTGAGCAAAGACTAGAAAAATAATTGTCAGGTAAGATTGTAGAGGAAATTTTTGATAAGATCTGAACAGAATGACCGCTGACATCCCTTAGAAATCCGTGTCCTTTAGAAGGTTTGTGTGAACCTAGTACTGGGTTGAAACAGGGTTGAAACAAAGATCATCTCCCCAACTCCCCGGTAAACTAGCTAATGATAAATGCATGATATGAGTTTCTTCCATTCTTAGCTTCTCTGTGCCCTGTTCAAAGCTCAAACTCTGTAATCCTCAATTTCTTTCTCTGCAAAATAGGAATAATACTGTACACTACCTAACTGGATAGTTGTGAGAAAAGAGCCTTATGAACCTCAAAGCATAACAGAAATATTAATTATCTTGTCCCTGAATGAATGAATTTTAAAAAGCTTTTATTAAGTACCTTCTATGTGCATGCTCTTAGGACATAAATAGAAAAGTAAGATAATCCCTTTTCTCAAGGAGCTCATACTCTAATGGGAGAGACAACATATATGGAAAGTTTCAGCTGCAAGTTGGATGGAAAGGTCCCATGATCCTTTGGGGTGCAACAGCAAAGAAGATGGTAATGCCTCTTCTTTAGTGGCATTTCCACTAATAAAATCATATCAGTTTCCAATGTTGAGCCACTTGACAATGCCAAGGTCTTAGGTGGTAAGAACTTTTTTTTCCTGGTTTAGTAACTGGGACTATAGCACTAACAGGAGCAATTGCCAGACCACATCTCACAGGAGCTGCTACCCAGGCTGATGGCACCAGTACCAGGTAGTAGACTAGAAGCATTGCTATTCATTCCCAAGGCTTATGGTCTGTTTCCATCAGTGTCTGTAGGGAAACATAGTCAAGGACGGTTTGACCTTTCCTAGAATATGCTGCCTTCTATCTTTCAATGAGGCTGGTTTCCCTGCCCTATAGGTAACAGTTACTTGGCAGTTGGTAGCTTCTCTGGATATTGTGAAGCTGGGCTGGCAGTGGCCCAGTGATCTGGGAGTATGCTGCCACTCCCAGAGCTCTTGGGCTTATCTGCTTATTGGTGGCATCTGTTAGTGATACTCCAGAATGATTCCTCCCCGCTACATAGGCTAGGCTAGGAGCAGGTCTGGTGTTTTGGTGAAGGAGGGTATTTCCAAAGCTCTTGGAATTCAGAGCTGTCTCCATCAGGGTTTCAGAGGAGATAGTGGTCTCCCTTCCAACCCTAGACTTCACACATTGGAAGTACTCTGCCCCTGGGGCCTCTCCCTCTGATAAGATCACTCCTTCCTTCAATCTCTATTTAAGAAGGTTATCCAGACCAGTAACGTGAGGACCTGAGTAGTGACTGTGTGAAAGAAGGAAAAGAGATGAACTTAAAAGGAAATATGGAGGTCCAAAATGAAGTCAGCAGAACTTGGAGAATAATCTGTTCAGTAACAATACTGTACACATAAACAGCTTTGAATGACTTAAGAACTCTGGTCAACACAATGACCAGTCACAATTCTAGAGGTCCCACAATGAAGTCTCCCACCTTGATCCTGACATAGGGGATGGAGTCAGAGGACAGAATAAAAGCCCTAGTTATTCTCTTGACCTCCAGTCTTGCATCTGAAAATGCCTACTAGACATCTCAAACTAGATGTCTTAAACTCAATACACCCAAAACTGAACTCATTATCTTTCCCCCAAAACTCTCCTCTCTTCTTGACTTCCCAATTACAGTTAATGGCACCACTATTTATCCAGTCACCTGGGCTCAAAACCTAAGTGTCATCTTTGCCTTCTTACTTTCTTTAAATCCACATAGCCACAGTCACCAAGTCCTATTGTTTCTACCTTCCCAATATGCCCCCTTCCTTTCCTCTAACAATGCCACCATCCTAGGGTAGACCCTCATGGGTGGATTATTGCAGTAGCCTACTGGTGTGTCTGCCTGCCTCAAGTCTCTCCCCATTTCAATCTATCATCCACTCAGCCGTCAAATTGAGCTTGCTGAAAGACAAGTTTGACCATGTTATTCCTCTATTCAATAAAATCCAATGGCTCCCTATTACCTCCAGGACTAAACAGAAAATCTTGTTTGGCTTTTAAAATGCTTCATAAACTGGCCCTTTCCAATCTTTCCAGTATTCAAACACACCTTACCCCTTTCCATGAACTCTGACCCTTAAAACTCTAGGTATTTTTGATAGCTGTCTGTCATGCCTTCCTTTTCAACTCCATCTCTTGGCTTCTTTCAAGTCCCAACTAAAGTTCCACCTTACACAAGAATCCTTCACAATCCCCCTCAATGCTAATGCATTTGTTCTGCAGAGTATTTCCTGTTCATTATTCTATATCTAGTTCATTTGTGCATAGGGATTTTTTTTTGCATGTTGATTCCCCATAAGACTAAGAGCTCCTTGAGCAAAGGACATCTTTTGCCTTTTGTTGT
Source organism: Bettongia penicillata ogilbyi (assembly GCA_023548195.1). Taxonomy (NCBI): domain Eukaryota; kingdom Metazoa; phylum Chordata; class Mammalia; order Diprotodontia; family Potoroidae; genus Bettongia; species Bettongia penicillata. The sequence continues at coordinate 5,637,208 of JAJHZJ010000031.1, forward strand.
ATCCCTAGCACTTAGCACAGAGCCTGGCATATTTGTTGTTCCTGAGTCTTTTCAGTCATATCTGATTCTTTGTGACCCCATCTGGGGTCTTCCTGACAGACACTGGAGTGGTTTTCCACTTCCTTCTCTAGCTCATTTTACAGATGAGGAAACTAAGGCAAACAGGGTTAAGTAACTTGTCTGAGGGTACCCAGCTAGTAAATGCCTGAGGCTAGATTTGAACTCACAAAGATGAATCTTCCTGATTCCTGATATCCACTGTGCCCCCTAACTGCTTGGCACTTAGTAATCACTTAATTGGTGCTAGTGTCTAACTGACTAACTGGACCTGGCTAATGCAGAAGTCTGTTTTGCTTGTCTATGCTCATTTGTCCCAAGGTTTTCCCCCATTAAGGGAGAGGTGGGAAAGAGAATATAAATGCTTATTAGTTGAAAAAAATAAGCTAAATTTAAAAAAATATTTTAGGATCAACGTTATGTCTGGACAATTGTTCATAAGTTGTTATGTGATATAGAATGATCTAGTTACAGCCCAGTTTATTTATTGACCTCTCAAGGATATTTGGGGATCTATATTTGTAGTATGGGGATTTGTCATCTGTTAGCTATGAAAGACCACAAGCTCCTGATGTATATTTCTAGCCATCAGGGCCTGTCTTGCTAAGTATTTGGTAAATGCTAAACTTTCCCAGCTATTTGTGGTATCCCAGACTCTGCTTTGTTCTAAGCATCTCTCTGTGTCAGTCAGCGAGATTTGCCCTACTGCGGAGCTAAAATGGAGGGACAGAAAAAAGAACAAGCCTAATATGTATCAGGCACTGTACTAAGTGATTTTTACAAATATAATCTAATTTTTTTATTAGATGTCTAATTTAGATATGTAATCTTATCTAATGCATTATTATCTAATAATTATCTAATCTATCATAACAACCCAGGAAGGTAGGTGCTATTGTTTTCCCAATTTTACAGTTGAGGAAACTCAGGCAAACAGTAGTTAAGGGACTTGTCCACAGTCACACAGCTAGGGAGCATCTGGGCTGGATTCTGAATCAGGTTGCCCTGACTCCAGGGCCAGCACTTTTACCTACTCTATCCTAGGTGCCTCAGCCACTTAACCCATATCTTTTATTCTAATTCTAGTGTTCTCTGAACAACCATGGAAAGAAAGCAGCACAGTGTATGAAGGAGGCAGTGTGCTACAGTGGAAAAAACTTGATCTGCAGTCAAAAGCCCTACATTCTAACTTGTACTATACGATTCACTGTCTAGGTGACTCTGGATATATCACTTGGCCCCTCTGCATCCCTGTCTCTCTATTCCTCCAAGTGAGAGGACCAGAACAGTACCTCTAGGTTCCTCCTATCTCTATATCCTATGGTCCTACTTACCAAGAACACACACACTATAAAATGTGTGTGTATATATGTGTGTGTGTGTGTGTGTGTGTGTGTGTGTGTGTGTGTGTAAATAATAGCCAGCATTAATTCCACAGATCTGTATGTTATCTTCTGAGTGATGGGGGGTGGCGAATGAAAGAAATAGAGAAAGGAAAGGATGGAGAAACAAAGGGTCTCTGGCTCAGGTTCATTCCATTCTCTGAAAGAGGGAAGAGTCAAGAGTGTGAGTGAAGAAAGGAAGGAAGAAAAGAGGGAAGAACAAAAGGAAGGGGGAGGAGGAAGGCAGTAACAGGGAACAGCTTCTGAACTTCTCCAAACTGAAAGGAGAGGGAGGGGAAAAGAAGGGAAGCAGGAAACCAAGAGAATGTGAGAGTGGACAAAGGAGGGAAAAGCCTGGCTCCCTTGTAGCACCCATTGCAGTATAGAAGAAAGGGATTTAGAGAGGGAAGAGCTAAAATGGGGAGTGAGGGGCCGACATGCACCCTCTGGCCTGCTGACTATTTACAGTAGACTCCTTGTAAGTGGAGCTGAGCCGCACAGAAAGGCCCAGGCCAGCTGGATGGATGCGAATTGAATGAGTCACTCTTTCTGCTAAAAGAATCTGAGCCACAGTGCAGAGGGAAGTATCTCCTCAGTCTCTCTATCTCCATCCAGCTGGTCACACCCAGGTCAGCTCAAGCCAACCCTGACAAATGCTTCCATTTCACCCCTATTGAATCTCACTGTGGCCGTGGGAACAGTTTTATGGAGTAATCTAACCTAGGGCTCTCCTTCCACTATTCAGATACACTTGGGGTCTGAGTCAGCTTCTAGCAAAGGAATGTCTAATGGGGCTGAGAAAACTATGCACTAGGAGAATCCAGAAGACCTGGGTTCTAGAAGCTGCTTTGCCGCTGATACGCTGCATGCCTCTGACCGTGATACAAATGAACATGTGTGAAAGGGCTTAAATAAAGGATTTGCTGGATCATTCTTGGGTAAATCATGAGCCTAAGCAGGAATGGAATGAGGGGGGAGATTAGAAGAAAACCAGAGAAACAGAAGAAATCCAATACACTATGCACCAAAACAACAGACTAATTCAAGGAAAAACCATGAATTTTGTTTAACTGCAGAATCTATGTTTCTAATGATCCACCCAACTGGATATAGAAAGAAACTCAGAAATCATCTAGTCCAAATTTCACTATACAGAGGAAAGAAATGAAGCACAGAGGGGATGAGTGATGTGTCCAGGGTCACACAGTAAGGAACTGAGCTGGGATTCAGATTCTAAATGTAGAGCTCTTTCCATTGTAGGCAATGGATAAAGATATGATTAAACAATTACAAAAGAAAGCCCTTCAGCTGTCAGATGAAGAAATTAAAGCAATTTGTAGTCACATAAAAAAATGCTCTAAATCACTATTGATTAGAGAGATACAAATCAAAACAACTCTGAGAAACTACATCACACCTATCAGATTGGCTAACATGACAAAAGAGGAAAATGATAAATGTTGGAGAAGATGTAGGAAAATTGGAACATTAATGCATTGCTGGTGGAGTTGTGAACTGATCCAACCATTCTGAAACTATGCCCAAAGGGTTATAAAACTGTGCACATACTCTTTGACCCAGCAATATTACTTCTAGATCTGTATTCCAAAGGGATCATAAAAAATGTACAAAAATATTTACAGCTGATCTCTTTGTGGTGGTCAAGAACTAGAAATTGAGGGGATGCCCATCGATTAGGGAATGATTGAACAAGTTGTGGTATATAAAGGTAATGGAATACTAATGTGCTATAAGAAATGATCAGCAGGCAGATTTCAGAAAAACCTGGAAAGACTTGAATGAACTGATGCTGAGTGAAGTGAGCAAAACTAGGAGAACATTGTACACAGTAACATCAACATTGTGCAATAACTGACTTTGACAGACTTAGCTCTTCTTAGCAATACAATGCTCTAAGACAACTCCAAAAGACTCATAATGGAAAATGCTAACCCCATCCAGAGAAAGGACTTTGGAGTCTGAATGCAGACTGAAGCATACGATTTGGTCTTTCTGTTGTTGCTTGTTTCTTTCTTCATGGTTCCTCCCATTGATTCTAACTCTTCTTTACTACATGACTAATGTGAAAATATGTTTAATATGAATGTACATGTAGAATCCATATCAGCCAACACACATCTTGGGAAGGGGGGAGGGGAGGGAGAGAAAATTTAGAACTCAAAATATTATGAAAGTAAATGCTGAAAACTAAAAATAAAGTTAAAATTTTTTCTTTTTAAAAAGTAAGCCCCTCTTGATCCAGCAGAACTGGGAAATGTGCCATTCTACTTAACAGGGAGTGGTCATGTAAACCATTCCAAAGTTTCCAGTGCCTTGGCTCGTGCCTAGAATAACTAGTCCCCTCCCCATTGAACAGTGCTACCCTCCACCTGTTGAATTCCTGCCAATCCTTTAAAGGTCAACTGAAAATATAATTAGAAGTCAAGGACTTCAAAAAAGTCATGTGGTTGTACCATGTCTGCACCACTCTCTCACCATTCAAATTCTAGCAATCTGGCTTCTAATCCCACCCCTCTATTGGGTCACCAGTGACCTCTTAATTTCCAAGTTCAGCAGCCTTCTCTCAGCATCCTCCTTTGTCATTCTGCAGTGTCCAACACTATCAAAGATCCTGTTCTTCTGAATACTCTTCTCCCTTGTCATGAATGATAGAATCAATGAATTGATAGATGGATGAATGAAAAAATGTTTATTAAGCATTTACTATGTGTCAAGCATTGTGTTAAGTCCTGGAAATACAAATAAAAATAAGATAGCCATTATCTTCAAGAAGCTTACATTCTAATAGTGGAAGACAATACATACAGGGGATGGAGGCCAGGGAGGAGTGTTTGGGGTAGGAAAATCAGACAGAAAGATGACTGGAGCCATTGATAAATGACTGACATGTCTGTTTTTGGGAATGGTAATGTTGGTTTGTAATTGACTAGTGTTGCACTAACTGTGTTCAGAACTAGAACTAGAAAAAAGGATGGGATGAGGTTTACATGCATGTAGCATGGCATAGAGATGGTGAAGTGGTATATTAGGTCCTAAATACTGTTCTCTCCTGGATAGCTACCTACCTGCTTGAATCACTCCCTCTCAGTCTCACTGTCTTTGTTCTCATGATCCTTTTGAGTGTCCCCCAAAACTCTGTGCTGAGTTCCCATGGCTTCGATTATAATCTCCATATAGATGACTTTCTAGTCTCTATGTCTAGCCTCAACCTTTCCCCTTGAGCCTCAGATCTGTATCTGCAATGGAAAAACACCAGGGTGTGGTGGATACAGTGCTTGACTATAAATTCATTGAGGGTAGGCACTGTGTTGTTTTACATCTTTGTATCTACTGTGACAATCACAGAGTCTGACACACAGCAGGTATTTTACAAAAGATTATGGAATTAAATTTGATTCCTTTAGAACATGGCACTCTAGGCAAGTCTCTAAGATTTTTAGTTGCAAAGAAATTGTCTGTTTGCATTGGTAAAGAGCTTCCTCACACAGGAATTCCCAATACCCATAGAATTACAAGTCTGGTCCCCAAATGTATACCAAGCAGCCAAAATAAATAAAGCATAATTTCACAAAGCTACAAAGAAACTCAAAGGGTATTCAGTTCAATCCCCCTTTGAACAGGAATCTCCTCTACAGCATCCATGACAAATGGCTATTCATTTTCTGTTTGGATACACTCAGTGATGGGGAACTTGCTACTTTATAAGTAACTAGTTCTATCACTGGACAGCTCCAGTTGGTAGGATCCTCTTTACATTAAGCAGAAATCTACTTTCTCTCTTGGTTCACAAATACCTTTCAGGACTTCAGGGAGACTGATCATTGCATTAAACTGGGAGGAGACTCCAGGGGAATTTTCTTAACATAAATCACAACTGACATCCCACAACTATATTGGATTGGTATCTTCATCCTAGCTTCAGACTTTCCCAGCTATGTAGACATAAGCATGTCATTTTCCATCTCTGGAAGAGGCTTTGTAAAATGTGAAGGGTCTAGAGAAAGGGGTGCTATGGTTACTGTCATTCATGTTTCCTTTTGTCAGTCCTTACATAAGGGTCCTAGGACTGTGAGCCCTACCTTCCTCTCTCTCGCCTGAGAATGCCTAGAAGAAAGCTATCTACATAGTCAATGCATAAAGTATACAAGACCAGCCATAACTGAAAAAGTCTATGGGGGTCCTCAACCTCTGCTCTCAATATCCTTCCTGATATTTATGTATTTTCTCTTCCTTTGTTATAGCTGCCCCAGCAAACCATATTTTCAGGAAGATATGATAAAATTAATATCTCATATAAATGTATAGAATCAGAGACTCTCAGAATTAAAAGGCTAGAGATAGACTATCTAGCCCAGGGCTTCTTGTTAGAACTTATTTTGTAATTTTGAAGACTGTATTTCACTATAATTGATTTTCCTTGCATTCCTATGTCTTTTATTTTTAGACATTTAAAAACATTCTCCTGGGAAGGAAGGAGCCCATAGGCTTCACCAGTCTGTCCATGACACAAAAAGACTTGATCTAGGCTAACAACACCTGCTGAGAATTCCTCTCTATATCTTCCCCAATAAATGTTGGCCTCTGCTTTAAAACCTTCAATGATGGGGCATCTACTAACCCCTGGGTCAGCTCAGTCTGCTTTTGGACAGCTCTGATTAGTAAGAAATGTTACCTGTTGTGAAGGTAAGACCTTCCCTCTATAGCCTCCATCCACTACTAGGAAATGGCCTGCCTAAATTCAGAGATTGTTACAAAGTGCCTTCACATCTATTATCTCATTTGATGCTAACAACTCTATGATTAGATAGGATAGAATTATTCCTATGTTACAGACAAGGAAACTGGGTCCAAAGAAAGGAAGGGACTCGTGCAGGGTCACAGAGATGATAATTGCTCAGAGTTAGCACTTCCAGCCACGCAGCCTGACCCCAAGGCAGAGCATTTTTATCCCCTACACCATAGCTGCCTCCCAAACCCATCCTTTTGAAAGCGCCATCTTTAGGCCAAAAGGAGGCAAGCCTTCTGACCTTGAGAGGACCCTGGTCCAGATCTGATCCAAGTCGAATGTTTAGTTTCTGCAGCCAAAGGGAAGCAGCTTCCAAGAATTTGAAAATAAGTTATTTCCTAAGGGCCCCAGATGGCCATGAGTCATTCACCTGGCCCATCCTCTCTGCTGGGTCATTTGGCTCTGGCTGACCCACCAGCTCCCTGAAAAGGTTCATTCTTCTCTTTCTTTATAAATGGAACACAGTATCTTTTCCAAAGTACATGCTCCACATTGTTGGTTCATCATACCTCCTCCAGCCCTCCCCGAAGTCAATCTACACAGCCCTATCTCTTTTCCTCTGTATGTATCCTGAGCCTTTGACCATACTGTTCCCTAAGGCTAGAGTGCCCCCTCTTCTATCTACCCAATGAATTCATGCTGTCTTTTAAAAATCAACTCAAATGTCAACTCCTCTGGAAAGCCTTCCATACCTCCCCACTCTACCCCCACTCCCACCCAAGTAGCAATGGGATTAGACAGATAGATAGGTAGGTAGGTAGGTAGATAGATGATATATAGATTGATAGATAAACAGACAGACAGACAAACAGATAGGTAATGAATTAAGCACTTACACTATACCAGTCACTGTGCTAAGGGCTAAGGTTACAAAGATAAGCAAGAGAAACCCTGGTGTTAAGGACCCTATATTTGACAATACTTAAACATCTGGAAAGCTGGGGGCTACTGCTCCCAGCTCTACTGCTTATTATCTTGACTTTGGACAAGTCATTAGATCTGTCAAGGGCTTGGTTTTCTGTAAAATGAAGGAGTTAAATGAGATGATGTCTAACATGTCCCTTCTAGGTTGAAATGCTATGATTTTCCAATCCTCTCTAACTGACCTACCACAGTGTTCAAAGTCAATACAAATAATGAGTAAAAAGAAAATCCAGGCTCCTTCCTCAGAAAGATAGCTTAGTCCTAAGAGCTCCCACAACACATAGGACTCCCCCCGGAAGAGATTACAGACAAGCAGTTGGCTAGAAGTCACCCCCTCACCATCAGGTAAGAAAGCACATTGTCTAAGTTTAAACTTCTTTGCAACACATAAAACAGTAGAAATTTTTTCCAAGAATCAGGCACAGGAGAAGCCAAGAGAAAGGTTCAGCCAATATTTTCTACTAGGCCCATAAAAAATATATAGCAATTGAAATTTCTCCAATGGACAATTCAGATGGAGTTTCTGAACTCACCTCTCATCAGGACAAGCAGACAAACATTAAAAGAAATCAAAGAACCCTCCTCTCAAAAAAAGTGTGAGGTTTCCCTGAAAACATTAAGCATTTGGATTTGGTTACTTGAGGCTGCACAAATAAATCAGTCCTACAGACCTATAGTCTATAAGGATCTCAGACAAGTCATGTGACCTCATAGAACTTTAAGGCAAAGAGTTGAGGTTTTTAAATAACATGGATGAGTTTCCACTGTGGGAACTAAAATTGTCCAATCTACAATAAAAGAGACTGAGGCAGAGCTCTGAGCCAAAAGCACTTTATTAAAGTGATTCCCTCTAATTTCTCATGATCTGAGATGCCCCCTTCTGCCAGTACCTTGTTTTTATAAGGCTTGATACTCAAATATGCAAAAGAGGCATGGAAAAATGCCAAATCTCACTGGTTGATAGACCTTGCTCTTGAGGGACAAAAATAACATATTAGAAGAGCAGTTATAGGTTGAAAGAAGTATGGGGCATCTCCACTGACTTGAGTGGTCATAAGATGGTCACTTGCTCTGGGATGAGAGAAAGGTCCAGAGTACAAAAATAAGTTGGAAGACTTTCCATGTAACTGAGTCACCCCGGCCACGCTGGACTTGGTCACTATGACAAGGAAAAACAAGGGTGGAGGGCCTCCAGTTAGCTTCATATGATTAATGCAAGCCATCTTCCAACCTGCAGTTCACAGTTCTGGGGCCTAATACAGAGAACTTATAATCATTACCCCTATGAAATTATATCAAATTGACTGACAGTGAATGGGATAGCAAAGGAATTATTTTTCACACCATAATATGTTCTAGGCAAAATGGTAGGCACCAGGCTAAGATGGTGCGATTATTAGTAGTTATGCATTTAACCAAACAAAAGTTAACTCAAAGAAATTCATCTGATCTCATAAAGGAAAACTGTCTATCATTATATTCTGAAGCAAAAGAAAAAAAATGACAAATCACTGATTTTTCCCATTAAAAGTAACCTTCTTAAGCACAAGAACCGTTTTCCTTGGTGCCTTATACACAACAGGTGCTAAATAAATGTTTACTAAATTAAACTGAACAATGTCTCCTATACTCTAGTTCCTAAATAAAGCTCTCAAGGGGAAATTTCAGACATCAACAAGCTCTGGGGCCTGGGGGGTGGGGTTGAGGGGGGTGTGGGGGGTGAGGTCAGCATGGGGAGTGGAGATCCACACTAAGATGGTTGCCTCCCCACACTCTCTGACTGCCTCTGATTTAACCAGAAAGGGAAAATGAACATTTAAGGTATGGGGTCTTCCTTCCTCCCTCCCCTGATCAAGTCTAGGGTGGAATTTCTGTTTATTACTTCTGTGCTAACGGCTCACCCAACCACAGTACCTGGGTCACATTAATGATAAGCACAGTTTAATTCACTAGTTCTCTTCCTAGTGGCAGCAGCAAGAAATAGGACATTATTGGGACACTGATACTTCCCCAGGTATGGTTTATATGGTGTATTATGTGTGTGTGCATATGCAATGTATGTATGTGTCTGTGTATTTGTGAGTAAGTGAGCATTTAAGACTTCAAAGCATCAGATACTCCATACCCCAGGGATGGGGGTCCCACAGGGGAAGACAATGACCTGGAGGATCCTGGGCTGGTGCAGCAAGGAGTTTGGGCCAGCTTGGAGAACATCATGGCTTTCCCTATCCCACCCTCCCTCAACAGGGATGGGAGAGATGAACAGAACTGACCAAGGGATGCACCAGTGGAGAAAGCCAGAGATTCTTAGAAGAATACGTGAAGACAACCCCCAGAGCTCATACAAGAGAACTATGAGAGTGTCAGTGTATATGGTACACTTTGTTCCTGGCCCCCACTCTTACCCTCCCAGTATAAAAGAATTTCCTTGAAATCAAGGAAAGGTTTCATTTTTATCTTTGTACCTTTGTGCCTGGAACAAAGTAGATATTTAATAAAAGTTTCTTCATAGGATCATAGATTGAAAGATAGAAGGGACTTAGAGGACCTGAAATGAACTGGATTAAATTCATTCTTTTTAGACTTTTAAGGGCCTGTGATTTTTATCTATACAGTCTCTCCTCCCTTCTCCCACAGAGATCACAGCCCCTGCATAATGAAGGCAGGCTCCAGGAGGTGCTGTGGCCCCCAAATTCACTGTAATCTAAGTAAGCAGCCTCTCTGCACTTGAACTGTTCTCAGGAAACAACAATATGGTTCAAAAAGAAGCCCTTCCAACAAGGCAGCACTCAGCTTTACCACAACGTGGCACTCCAGGAGAAAATGGAATTGCAGAGCAAGATAATTAACATTTCTTCCCAGTTTTAAGGCTTATAAAGCATTATCCTCAAGACCACCCTCCTCTACACAAGGAGTGGTGTAGCCACTTATTACAGGAAGGAAACTGAGGTTCACAGGGGGAAGTGATTTGATCTCCAAAAAAAAAAACAAAAAAACAGGTCCCAGGTTTCAGAAGTCCTCCTAGAGCCCAGATCTTCTTCCTACACATCTAGAACTTTTTCCATTCTATCCTTGTGCCCCATGTCTGGGGCTCAAGACCAATTTCTAGCAGGCCTGCTTAAGTGATCTTTACAGCATTTGAGTGTTTACTGGATTGGAGCATAAAGGTCCTGCTTTGTTCCATCTCTGCTTTGCTACTGACCTTCTGACAACCAGCACCTAGTTCAGCTTTACCTTGAAAGGAACTGAGGGCTGGCTTCCATTACTCCTCACAAACCCAGTCCTGTGTAAGGAGATAAAAAGCTCCTCCAAGAGCCCCAAACTCTCAGTTGCTTAAAATATTTGACAAGGATGAGTACAATGTTCCCAACTGTCCAACAAATGGTTATGAGCTCAGAGCTATTTCTCCTGGAGAAAAGAATCAGAATGTTAGATAGAGCTGGACAGACCTGAGATGCTGGAAGAGAGCTTAGAACATGGGACATTTTAAGTGGGAAGAAATTTAGAATATGGAATGGGAAGTGGGAAGGAACATAAAATGTAGAATGTGAGACCTAGAAGGGATTTTAGAAGATAGGATATTGTTATTGGGAAGAAATAGAGAAGCCAGAATGTTAGGAATGGAAAGGAACTTAGAATACAGAATGTTTGGATTGGGAAGGACCTTAAAATATAGAATGCCCTAATTGGAAGGAACCTTAAAACACAGAATGTTACAAGTGGAAGGGACCTTAGAACATAGGCTATCAGAACTGGTATCAAGGTAGAGGAATAGTCAACCATTTTCATAATGGATGTCTGTCTTCCTCAGGAGCTGGAGGACTCCTTGAATTTGACTCAAGGACCCTAAACAATAACTTCTCGTGCTCTTGGTGCCAATGTATTTTGGCTGAAAAACAAAACAAAGTAAAACCAAAAAACTCACACAGAATGGCATGGTGCAAGGACCTTGGAGATCCCAGAGTCCAATTCCTTGTTTTATAGACAGGAATTTCTGAGACCCAGAGAAGGGAAGAGATTTGCCAAAAATCATAGTGCATCATTCCAAAGTTATGACTAAGATTTCCTGAACCCCAGGCTAGTCTTCTTTCTACCACATTGCATCTCATTTAATGATACTCTAAATTCTGTTTTATACTCTCCTATCTCTCTGTGCCTGGATAATGTAGCACTTTATAGAAGGAGAAGCACAGAAAAAGGCAGAAGCAAACTAAAAAGAATTCTATCCTGACCTAGGATTCCCTTGCCTTTTTCATATCTGGTTCTGACAGCAGCCCCCTCTAAGTAGAAATGAATGTTTATTAGGAGTGAAGAGTTTTTGAAAGCACTATGCATTTGGAAAGTCATTTGGAGAGGAAGCTGAGGGAGCCTGTGGCTGAAATGCCCTATATTAATGGAATCAGGCAAAAAGGAATATCCCAATATCACTGGTTTAACCTCACCTTAGGCTGTGAAAATTTGCCCTAGCTTTATCTCCCAGAATCCATCTGGTTCTCACCACTCCCCAAACAGACCTGTTGAATTGCACCTGGATCCTTCCCCACCCTACCCCACCTCACCCCCTAGTACCATGTTTGCAGCTTTCTAAAGAATTTATATACTCTTTTATGAGACACATATGGAGCAGAAGTAAGCCTTATCCCAGGGTGCTTGCTATCCTTCCTATAATCTAAACTCCAGACAAACTGAACTAGCCACTCACTATGCCTAAAACAGATTACAAACTGTTCCTTCAGCCTTGATGGGTCATCTCCCATTTCTCCCATGGGCCATCCCCTGTGCCTAGAACATAACTCCTTTCTTGACTGTGATGGGATGTCATGTAAGCCCAAGAGGGTAAGGTTCAGCTCTTACCTCTGACACTGCCTCCAGCAAGTTATTGAACCTCCCTAGACCAAAGTTTACTCAACTGTAATTATGAATGTGGTAGACTTTATGGCTTCTAAAGTCCTTCTAGCTTTAGGGCTAGGATTCCTTTCCTTCAAGGCCCAGCTCAGAGGCTGCCACCCCCCACCCCAAGTGATCATTCCCTTTCCACTTGGCTTGGCTACATCCCTCCCTTGGGTATGTTTTCCCTTATATTATACATCTACATTATTTTCAGGTAGGCTGCATGTTCTCTGGAGGGTGCAGGGATTAGAGTATTTTGGTTTCTTAGAATGAGTACATGCTTTTTCTCTTTTTTAATTCTTTGTTAATAGGGATGGAAGTAAACACAAGACAAAAGTATTTTTTTAATGAGGTTAGCATATGAGTACTTAACCTTTTGGGGGGTCATGAACCCTTTTAGCAGCCTGGTGAAGTTTACAGACCCTCTTCTCGGAATGTTTAAAAATGCATCAAATAAGATGTTTAGGATTACAAAGAAAACCAATCATATTGAAATATAGCTAACAAATTTAGTTACAATGGCTCATGTCAGTAATTCCTACCACCAGAGAGACTGAGGCTGGTGGATTGCTTGAGCTCAAGAGTTCTGAGCTTCAGTCCAAGTAAGAGGCACAGGTAAGGTGACACACACAGTATGGTTGCTGTGCTGGAAGATCTGAGTTCAAATCCAGCCTCAGATACTTATCAGCTGCATGACCCTGATTGGTCAAGTCACTTAATCTGTTTGCCTCAATTTCCTCAACTACAAAATGGGCCTATCTCTGAGGTGAAGATCAAGTAAGATATTTAAAAATAGCTTAGTACAGTATCTGACAGGTGCTTAAATATAAATAAATACTTGTTCCTTGTTGCTACTAGACAGCCCAGGGAGGGTTGAACTGGCCCAGACTGGAAACAGAGCTGATCAAGCTTCTGTGCAACTCAGTAGTGGGATTGGGCTGAGTGGCTGTATCACTTCTAGCTTAGGTGAGATGTCATATAAAAATAAATTATTTCCACAGGTCCCTTGGTTAGAATTCTTGGGTTGGTGCCTTGTAGTATCAGGGGAAGTTCTGCGATGTTCTTGCCAGAAGAGAACAGTTTGGTACAGTGGCAAGAGGTTTCCCAACACTGACTAGTCATGAAAACTTCAGCAAATTACTTCAGCTCTCTGAACCTCAGTTTCTCCATCTAGAAAATGGAGCCAATAATACATGCTCTTTCTACCTAACAGTGAGGATGTAAAGAAAAGGTTTTGTAAACTTTAAAGCCCTACAGAAATGCAATCTGTTAACAATTAACTGAGAAACTTTCCCAGATTCCTTTGGGGCCAGCACTGAGAGAAGGAGGAGGGGCTTTGGGCTGGGAATTAGGGAAGCTGCCAATGATTTTTCCATTCATATTGGTTTTAATGTGAGGGTCTCCAAACCAGACTTTCTGGTTAGGCAAAGAAAGAAAGCTCCGAGGGATGTGAGAGACTTCCAGGGAGGTTATGCCTGAGGGGTCATTACTGGGATACAATGGTTAGCTCTTGTTCCCCAAACATTATATGGGAGGAATGGGGTGGCGGCATTTTCTTTTCAGTCAGACTTTTAAGAAATAGTTTATTTAACACATAAAGGAGAGTAAAAAACCCAAAACTACCCAACATTATCCTTCCTCCCCTGAGAAGTCATATATAATAACATTTGTTATTTTATTATAGCACCAGGAGTGAGGACGATATTGGAAGAATATCAATTACTGTTTCCACTGCTATGAGAAAAAATGTAGGCCGGGAGTTTTTTTGCTTAAAACCTTTTAAAAAAAACCCTTTCCTGCTTAAAACCCTACCTTCCTGTCCATTTCTGAAAATTTTTGCCACACCCCATACTGGTACTACTGGTCTTGATTCAGGCTGGCCTGTTCTGGCCTAGTCTGCCAATACCTAGCATCTCTATGACCTTCAGCCACTTCAATGACTTGCCCTGGTATGAAGGGAATTTTAACTAAGTCATCCCACCTTAGAAAGACTGAGAAGAGACCACTGGAGTTATCTGTGCTGATTCCTAAGGGGACCCCTAAAGAACCACAGTAGCCATCCCTTCCCTCTCCTGCCATAATATCACAGCATCTGAGCTGGAGGCCTGGGACCACCTTGGCCACCTTGGTTGCATATTTCCCTTGTTCTCCTATGCTCTTACCCAAGGGTGTCATGCTATAGGCTTTGGGCCTCCCTTCAGTGAATGTTACATTATTGGGCCCACTGTTTTATTCATTATGGGTCTGTCTGATTCTTTTTGTGAAATGCCCTCTAAACTCCACATTAACGACTGACTCAGGGGGTCAGGATCAGGTCACTGCCTCCAGTGAACTCAAGGCGGCTTGGTTGGCCAGCAGCACCAAGGAGTATACTGGAAGAGCTCAAAGAGATCATAAATCATACATAAATCACAGAGATGGTCCAGCTGAACTCTCTTATTTTACAAGTGAGGAAGGTGAGGCCCAGGGACATTACATGACCACACCAACATCAAATATATTAAGAGGCAGGACTCAAACTGTAGTTCTCAGCCTCACACCCCAGCACTCTTTGCACAATATTCACCAATTTATCTTCCTTTCTAAAAGAAAGGACATGAGAGTCAACGTCTTACAACTTCTGCCATAAGCCCATCTGAGAGATGGGGGAAGAGTGCGCAAAACCTCCAATCAAGGACACAACTCTTATGACCTTGTGACAGACAACAGTCGTCTCTAGCCAGCCTCTTGGTATATTTTGCACTTAAGATCTCAAGCAGCTCCCTCTATGACCTGGCATAGAAAGATTCACCCAAGATGCACAAATACAGAGAAAATCACTTCAGTTCAATTCAACACATACATCAAGTGTCCACTCCATGTCAGACACTGAAACATATATCCTTCTCCTTGGACATCCCTCCCTTCACCTGCTGCTTAACCCCAAAAGATCTCCCCTAGCTCTCTTGCTCTCCCTCAAACAATTCCATGATCTCTTTCAGTCAGAATACAAGGGCCAGTCTAATGACTATCAGACCAGAGGCCTGACTCTACCTGGTTTTATCCACAGCCTGCAGGAAGGCTTAAAGAAGAAAGAAAGATGGTGTCCTTGATGGGCCTTTCAAATCTAGAATTCAATTGATCTATGTTTTTAACTGTGATACTAATAAGTCAAACCTCTATGGAACACTGGTGGGTCACAAGCAAAATTTCTGGCTAAGTCAAACTCTAGAATATAGGGCTAGATGAATTATGGACCTAAAAACCAAGAATAGGAGCTTAGCAATGTCTGTAGGTGACCACAGAAACATAGATTTAGAACTGAGAACCTTAGAGATCATCCATATTTTCCAACCCTCTAACCAGATCTGGAGAAATTCACTGGAAAGCAGCCAAAAGCTTGTTCTTTTGGAATGTCCCTGACAGGTGGTTAGTTTTATGACCTATTAATCTAGTCTTTGTGTCATCCCTGGGATCAGATGCCAAGCTTGGTGATTGGCAGGTCTCCTCCCCCACCGAGAATGTAAGGTCTACAGGTCAATGCTTTTGGCTGCCAATGGACAAGGGCATCTCCAAATGCCTTACAAAAGCTTGGCACTTCTGTTACTTAAGGTTTTGTTTTGTTTTTTTCATAAGCCTCTGTACATTAACTTTTCCCTTAAAGACTAAGAGAAGATTTTATCTATTGTGCACAGCTACTAAAATATAAAGCTATTCTAGAGCCTTCACTTCCCGTTCTCTCATTTCCTGGACCATAGGACTGGACTCCTTCCACATCTCCTAACTCTGATTAGTTTCACTGGCTGTCCCCCATAACTGGAATATGCTTCCTCCTCAAATCTCTGCCTTCTGGTTTCCTAGGCTTCAAGTCCCAGCTAAAATCCCACCCTCTACAAGAAACCTTTTCCTATTCCTCATAATGCAAGTGCCTTCCCTCTACTGATGATTTCCAGTTTATCCTGTACATAGCTTGTTTGTAAATAACTGTTTGCATGCTGTCTCGACCATCAGACCATGAGCTCCTTGAGAACAGGAATTGTTTTTTGCCTGTCTTTATATCTCAACTGCTTGATATATATAATGGGTGCTGCCTCACCCTAAGTGAGTACCTGCAAAGACCTTGGCCTAAAGGGCCCAAGGTCTCTCAGTGCATCCTGGGCCATTTCCAGTCATCCTGAGGAACATCAGGTCACTGGTTTTAGATGGCTCTGGAGGAGAAGTGAAGCTAGTGACCTGCACAACCCTCCCTCACTCAAACAAAGTCAAGTGTAAGTCATGTCACCATTTCTCTTATGGCATGGTCTTCTTCAGCAACGAAGGACAAGCACAATCCTGTGAGTAGATGCAGATGACTGAATGCTAGCTGGGTACCTCACATCTTCCTCTCCTGTCTGCCTCCCCCTCCCCTTCCTTCTCCTCTCCAAAGGAAGGTAAATTTGGATGGCCAAAAGTTGCCCAGCTGACTTGAGTTTTACTGGCTCCTTTCCTTCCCTCTCCTTTCCCTTTCCTTCCCTTCTCTTCCTTTCCTTTCCTTTCCTTTCCCCTGTCCTGTCCTGTCTCTTGTCCTGTCCTCTCTCAAAACCCCAAACCTACTGCACTCTGAAACTGGGACCCCAAAGGGCCCCCGCCAAGGGCTCCTGGACCCTCCTAGCTTTACAATGATTATCAACCGTAACTCTTGCTGTTTCCCACCCAGCCTGATGTCTTTCTTTTTCTTGACCTCATTAAAGGTGGCCATGCTAAGGACAAACACAATTCATGAGAATTCAGTGCTAATAAGGCCAAATTTGAGAGTTTCATCTTTGTGCTGACCAGTCAATGAAGCCATAGACTATATCCAAGCCCTGGCCACATACTGAGCCATGGATCTTAATCCTGACCAGAAAATGAGTGTTAATTTCCCTTGCCGAATGAACACTGACTATGGCCCTGGACTAATTCCTTATTTATAGACAGTCAATTTTCCTTAGTCATAAGGGTGGGGAGAATTAGATGAGTAGTGTACGTGACTCCCAAAACTCCAGAAGACATCATTCAATGGTGGGTCAGTATGATCATATTACTCAATTTCTACTCCTTTATTGATTCTTTAAAATGCTACCAATTAAAAAACCACTCTGAGCAATACCTCATGCTGGGCTTGGCTAGGCAAGGGAGGAAGAGAATAAGTATATAGCATCTTGCATGTGTCAGGCACTGGGCTAAGTGCTTAATAAATATCGTTTGATTTTCACAACAACCCTATGAGATGTACGTTGCTAATATCCCCCTTTAGTAGTTGAAGAAACTGAAGCAAACAGAGGTTACAGGGCTTGCACAGGGTGTCTGAGGTTATATTTGAACTCAGGTCTTCCTGATTCCTGGCCCAGCACTCTATCTGTTGTTCTAGATGCAAAGACATGGCCTTTGTCTTCTTTTATGGTTCTCATATGTTTCAAAAGCAGAAATATAGGTTTACTGATCTTCACCTCAAATACAGAATGGAGGCTCCCCATATTCAGAGACCCAGAGTCCAAGAGGTACAGTGGAAAGAACACTAGGGGCTAAGGTGATGGAATGAGAGGAAGAAATTTGATGAGTTCCCCTCCACAAATTCCTCCAAACAGATCCAGCAAATGTGTCAGGCCAAATCTCGATAAGGAAATCCAGAAAAAGTCACAGTGGGTCCTTTGCCCAACCTGGCTTAGCAGAGTGAATGGACAGAGATCCACAAGCAATGAAGACAGGGTCAATTAGGCCATGTGCAGCATTCTAGCACTTAAGGCATTTTCTATCATGAGTCCTTTGGAAACGTTTTATATCCTTGCACTGCTGAGAAGGGCTAAGTCTATCAAAATCAGTTTGTACACTGTGGCTGTTACTGTGTACAATGTTCTTCTGGCTCTGCTCATTTCACTCAGTATCAGTTCATGTAAGTCTTTCCAGGTTTTTCTGAAATTCATCTGTTCGTCATTTCTTACAGCACAATAGTATTCCATTATATTCACATATCACTACTTGTTTAGCCATTCTCCAATTGATGGGTATCCCCTCAATTTCCAGTTCCTGGACACCACAAAAAGAGCTTCTATAAACATTTTTATACATGGGGGTCCTTTTCCCATTTTTATGATCTCTTTGGGATACAGACCTAGAAGTAATATTGCTGGGTCAAAGAGTATGAATAGTTTTATAGCCCTTTGGACATAGTTCCAAATTGTTTTCCAGAATGTTTGGGTCAGCTTACAGCTCCACCAACACAGAATTAGTGTTTCAACTTTCCCACATCTTCTTTAGCATTGATCATTTTCCTTTTTTGTCACATTAGCCAATCTGATGGATTGATATAGTACCTTAGAGTTGTTTTGATTTGCATCTCTCTAATCAATAGTGATTTGGAGGATTTTTTCATATGACTATAGATAGCTTTAATTTCTTCCTCTGAAAATTGCTTGTTCATATCCTTTGGCCATTTATCAATTGGGGAATGACTTGTATTCTTGCAAATTTAGAAATGAGACCTTTATCAGAGGCAATAGTTGTAAAAATTATTTTCCAGTTTTCTACTTCCCTCCTAATCTTGTTTGCACTTACTTTGTGGAAAAACTTTTTAATTTAATGTAATCAAAATTATCCATTTTGAACATAATGTTCTCTATCTCTTGTTTGGTCATCAATTCCTCTGTTCTCCATAAATCTGACAGATAAACTATTCCTTGTTCCACGAATTTGCTTATGGTATCAGCCTTTATATCTAAATCACGTACTCATTTGGACTTTATTTTGGTACACGGTGTCAGATGTTGGTCTATGCTCAGTTTTTGCCATATTATTTTCCAGTTTGCCATGCAGTTTTTGTCAAATAGTGAGTTCTTATCCCAGAAGCTGAGGTCTTTGGGCTCGTCAAACAGTAGATTATGATAATCATTAAGTACTGTATCTCATGCACCTAACTTATTCCACTGATCTACCCCCTTTATTTGTTAGTCAGTATCAAGTAGTTTTGATGACTGCTATAAAGCAAGAGTTTTTAAAGAAAAGTTTAAAACTGCTTGTGAACGGAATGTGAGCATTTGAAGAAAAAAGTGGAAGAGAAATGAGAAACTATGGAAGGAAGAGTTAAAAATGAAATGAATGGCACAGTGCAAGAGTTACAAATTCCTGTCCAAGCAACAAACTCCCTGAAAATTAGATTGAGCCAAATAGAAGTCAGTGACTCCTTGAGGAACAAGAAACAGTATAACAAAGTCAGAGGGCTGGGAAAAAAAATAAGAAAAGATGTAAAGTATCTCATAGAAAAGACAAATGACCTGGAAAATGGAAGAAAGAAAAATTAAGAACTTTAGACTGACTAAACATCATGAGCCCTACTCCTCTAAAAAAAGAATCTAGGCATTCTCATTCAAGAAATCTTGAAAGAAAACTGCCAAGATCTCTTAGAGCCAGACAGGGAAGTATAAAAAGAATCCATTGTTACCTTCTAAAACAAACACCAAAATGAAAACTCCCAGGAACATCATAGCCTAAATCCAGTTTCCAAGGCAAAAAAAAAAAAAATAGTACAACCAGTCAGAAAAAAAGAATTTGAATACCAAGAGGCAACAGTCAGGATCACATATGATTTAGCAGCTACCATCATAAAGAGGCAGAGAAATTGAAACACAAAATTCTAGAAGGTATGAACCCACAGTCAAGAATAACTCACCCAACAAAACTAAGTGTAATGCTACAAATGGAAAAAATAGATCTTTAATGAAAGAGAAGATTTACAAGCATTCCTGGGGAGCAATTAGGTGGCACAGTAGACAGAACACCAGATTGTCAGAAGACCTGAGTTCAAATCTAGCCTTAGACACTTATTAGCTGTGTGACCCTAGGCAACTCATTTAACCATGTTTGCCTTAGTTTCCTCATCCGTAAAATGAGCTGGAGAAAGAAATGGCAAACCACTCCAGCATCTTTGCCAAAAAAGCCCAAAAAACAAAAAAACACTCAAATGAAATCATGAAGAGTTTGACAAGATTGAAAAATGACTAAGTAAATATTCTTGATGAAATGACTACAGCTATATCAAAACTTTGAAGTTCAAACACAGGAGTGGAAGAAAAGCATAAGAAAGTAAACCTGAATGAACAATGACAAAGGTCTAAATAAGGACAACGCACTTCCATTCAAATATGAGAAGATGATCTATACGCTCTCTTTGAACCCTGTCACCATCAGGGGCCATAGAAGGCATCCAATTAGACATGCCTGGGAATGGCTCTGCTATGTCTTGATGTTCATAGGAAAAGAATGGAAAGAGAGGGGAAGAGGACAATACAAGGAGATAAAGGAAAGGAAGGTTGGGAAAATAATCTCACATCATCAGGATATAAAAGAAGGCATCTATACAGAGAAGGGAGGAGAGTATGAGAGTATGACATTTCAACTTCATTCTCATCTGAACAAGTCAAAAGAAAACACATACAAACACAGAGCTGGGTACAGAAATACATTTCATTCAACAGGGAAATAGAAGATAAAAAGGACAAAGGGAGGGTTGGGGAGGGAGGCAGTGGCAGAGTGGACAGAGGAAATTAGAGGGAGGACAGATTAAGGGAGAGATCGATCCAAAGTAAAACAAACTCTAAGGATGTACAAAAATATTCTTAGCTCTTTTTGACATGGCAAAGGATGGGAATATGAAAAAATACATGCACATTAAGGAACCAATGAACAAGTTATGGTATACAAATGTGATGGAATATTACAGCACTGCACTTTCATCAGCATAATGACCAACCATCATTCCAGGGAACTAAAGATGGGACATGAGGGACTAAGAATACAGAACGAGGCAATTTTTTTGGACACAGTCAATGTGGAAATTTGTTTTGATTAACTATATGTTTTTGTGATGGGTTTTATTTCTATGCTCCCAATTACACACATGGATGGAAGGGTGGGGCAGGGTTGAGGAGAGAGGGTGAGAAGGCAGATTTTGACTTGATTAAGACAAAATAAAATATTTTAAAAAAAATATTAGAGTTAGAATCAAGATACCTGGCTTTTATCCCTGTCTATGCAAAACTTTGTGACCTTGGGCAAGTCATTTGCCTTCTAAGGGAAATAAGATTTTCTGTCTAGAAAATGAAGAGGTTGAATTAAATTGTCTCTGAGGTCTCTCAGGTCTGATATTTTGAGATTCCTTGAGTTCCTCCTATTTCTCCCACAGTCAATGTCACAAAGCTACAAACACAGAGGGTCAGTTTTCACAAGTGCTTATTGAAATGAATTGCTAACAAGCTTCCAGACAAAAATATTGCTGAAGGTGAACTAAAATTAAAAATTTAAAAAAAAATGTACTTGCAAGGAAGGGCAAAGGGAGGCCTAGCAGCTTGCAATAAAGCAGCACTGACACAGTTCATTTCCCACTTATCCAGGGCATGGCACCTGATGGCAGAGGGGTGGGGAGACCTGGATGTGGGTAGGCATTCTGTCTATCAGTTCATGACCCCAGGGAGGGGAGGATAGAGAGCAATCACCTGGTTATAGATGTGGCTGTAGAGAGTTGGCCCAGTTCTAGGAAGAATCTCAGCCTAGGGGCATCCTGGTTGACCGCTCCAGCCAAAGAGAGAAAAGACATTAATCTGGCATGGAGAAAGGGTGCGGGCCATGTAAACTAGTATTACCAGGCTCTCAGCACCAAGTTCCCAGAGTGCTAGGCTTCAACTCTACCACAGAGATGTTGGGAGAAACAACCAAAAGGTGTCAAGTGAGATCTGGAGCGAATCTTGCAGTCCAAAATACTAGATGGCAGAGCCGAAAGGGGTTCAATGGGGGAGAAAAGAAGCATTTATTAGGGCCTATTATGTGCCAGGCACTATGCTACACTCTTTACAAATATCCGTTCTGTAGAAATGACTACAATGTAAACAAAAGGCATTGATAAGGGATTTTGTTTTTCCTTATGCTTGGGCTTCATAATCAGAACTATTTTTTGTATAGAGGCTATAAAACATTTAAAAATTAATAATCATATTAATGTGGCTAATATGGCACTTGGTAGCAGTTTAAGTATGATAGCTAAAAGTTAACAAATGTAGAATGTTAGGGAGAAAAGGAATAAGAGTGTAAATGACCATAAAACATGTAACATCAGAGCTGGAAGAGACATTAGAGCATAGAATGTCAGACCACTAGAAATGGGATTCCAGATACCATCCTGTCTAATCCTTGACTCTCTCACCTGTCAGTCATGATTGATTAGTGATTATTTAATCATTACTTTTCTAGACCTGCCTTCCATCCTCCTGGCTCTCTAGCATAGTTCAAAAATGAAAAACATCTCTCATATTGAAAGCTCAGTTTCCTCCCTATTTTACAGATGAGGAGACTGAGTTCTATGTAATAAATAGCTTTGTACCCTAAGATGCAAAAGGAAGTGCCAGGAAGCAGTACATGGCATGGTTCAAAAAGCTTCAGGGTGGAAGGACTACATTTTAGTTTGGTTTCTGGCCCCTAGTACCTATATGAATTTGGGTAAGTACCTTTCCTTCTCTGGACTTCAGTTTCCCTATCTATAAAACCACAAATTTGCTAGATCAGAGACATCTGAGCTTTTTCAAGGATGGCCCACCCAGAGAGGAAGGGGACCACCAGGGTAGAACACTCTACAGACTCTTACATTCAAACACTGTACTGAGCGTTTCTGTTTTACTTTCTTTTCCTAGTTACAAGGAACTACTCAATCAGGAGGTGAAGGGGGCCCTTTCTCCAGAAATGACCACAATGTAAGCAAACGCATCAATAAAAGGCTGTTATTTTTTTAAAGTTTCAGCCTTGGCATGGTTTCAGAAAAACCTGGGAAGGCTTCTATGAACTGATACAAAGTAAAGTGAGCAGAACCAGGAGACATAGTTCACAGTAACAGCAGTATCAAAGCTGTTGAAAAACATAGCTACTTTGATACTATAATGATCCAAGACAACAAAGGACTCATAATGAAAAACTGTACTCCACCTCGAGTAAGAGAACTGATGGCCTCTGATTGCAGATTAAAGCATTTTTTCCACTTTCCTCCTCCTCCTTCTTGCTTTTTATTCCAACATAGTAAATATGGAAATATGTTTTGCACGACTTCACATGAATAATTGATATCATGTTGCCCTCCTTCTCAATAGGGACATGAGCAAGGAAGAGAATTTGAAGTTTTTTTAATTTGTAAATGAATGTTAAAAATAAAGAACCAAACCTGCTAATATGGAACATGACAGCAGTTAAATGTTTAGCAGTTAGCTAGTGGTTACATGCTACTTATCTGCTTAAAGGATTACAGCTAAAAGCTCAAATTTTTATTAACTTCAAGGTTCTTAAAAAGCACGTTTCTCACAAGGCCACGCCGCGATTCTTCATGAGGCAGTCTAGCTGCTGTCATTCCTCCTTATAGAAGAGAAAACTGAGGCTCAGAGAGATAAGTGATTGATCCAAAATCACACAGTTAATAAGTTTGGAGTTTGGATTTGAAGCTTAGGGCTCCAAGCCCAGCATTCTTCCAAATAAAACATGCGGCCTCTCTTAAGGGGGAAAAAAAAGCTTTTTCCTAAAAATCTCAAGAAATCCCCACCTCAGAGTCAGATGCACCATATTCAGTCTAAAGGCTGTACATTACTATATGGATACGCAGGGAATAGATGATCTCTAAATTCCCTTCTATGTTCTATCTTATCTCCTGGTCCCTTCTAGATCTCGCATGTATGGCCTGTGTTATAAGGTTCCTCTCAATTCTAATTATCGATGAATTTCTCCAAGTTATTCCTGTCTACTTCCTTGTAGACCTATTGTGAGTATCAAATGAGACATTAGATATAAAAAGTCTTTGGAAAATTAAATACTTAATTTAACAGCGTAAGAATGTGTAAAGGGTTAAGAACTGAGTGATTAATCACCAGGGCTGAAGAAGGAGACATGCTGTTGTTGGCTGTCATTTGCTCTCAAAGAGGACCATCACATCAGGGACATGATGCCATGACATGCAAGTGAATTGGATTTAAGTGAGAGAGGGCTATGCAAAGTCACCAGCCTCACTTTCTCCTCTGGAACCATTTGGCTCCAGGGGCAAGATATAGATCAGGAGGCCTGGGGATGGTCTTGAATGTAGTGGGAGGCAATGGCCTTTTTAAGCTAAGGCCTTTAACAGGTTTCAGTTTGGCTGAGGCAATGTCCAATCAGAGATTAAGGTTAGGCAAAAAATGAGGCAGAGAATGGCCTTGCTTTCACCTAGCAAAAAAAAAAAAATCAATCTGGGAAGGGAAGGATTTCTGGCCAAAACAGAAAAAGTTGCTATTTACATTCACTCTAGGGGTCAGACAAAAGATCAAGTGGGGCTTTGTCTATTGTTGACCAATGAATGGGAGAGACAGAGTGATTTAAAGGTTTAAGGCATAGTCCTTAAGAAAGAAATCTAATCTTATAATCTATACTGTTAAAACATGGAATAACAGGGCTACAAAGGATCTTAGAAAATAGACTGCCAGAATTTAGAATACAGAATGTTAGGGCTAAAAATTACATTAGAAGGCAATTGAACTTTTGGGGTCAGAGCCAAGATGACAGAGTAGAAAAGCACTCAGCTGTGTTCTCCCAATATTCACCTCCAAACAACTTTAAACTGACCTAATAATGGTAAAGTTTTCAGAAGATATCTGTATCGTTTTCCCATATAGAAAGGTACACGAAATAAAAGATCAAGAAAAGAAAGAAATCTAGCATGTAAACCCCCAAGATATGTTGGGGGGTTTCAATGGTCAAAATTTAGATTCATGGGCTAGTGGTGAGAGAGGTATGTGCTAAAGGCTTGAATTAGATGAACACAGACTGTCTACTCTAACCAACATGCAAGTGAAAGTGACCCTTTGGGCCACATTTCCCTCTAGGGTAAAATGAAAGGGTTGGACCAAACTATTTCTAAACTCCTTTCTAATTCTTCTATCCTTAAACATCTTAAGTGATATAATTTTACAGTCATTTCTAACTCTTATTTTGCACTCTGAGGATCCCCCCAATTCTGTCATTCTATTTCTATGTTCTAAGTTCTTGTCTTCCTGATATTTAGAGTTCTGTGTTCTAACATTCTGTTTCTAAGCTTCTTTCCAGCTCTCATATCCTATGATTCTAGGGGATCTAAAATGCCAACTAGCTTTGAGGTCAAAAACAAGAAAGAGTCACTGTGCAGGGAATACAACAATAAGGGGAGCTCATAACCCTCTATCATCCTAAAAAGACTGATCTTCATCATGGAAATGGTCATCTACACCTCCCCCATAATTCCTCTCTCACAACAGAGAGAAGGTCTGTGTCTTTAACAGTCCTCCTCCTAAAAGCACTCTGCTCTCACAAAGGCTCCTTTCATATCAGTGCCTTCACTCACTTGAAAAGACACGGGAGGCAGCCTGTGGTGCTGAGGGAAACCATGGCCTGGGGTCAGTTATGTGACATACAGAGAGAGATTTACCAAACAGCTAATGCTGCCAGAAGTTTTCAGATGACAGAAGTTTGTGGAAAATATCACCAATGAGAAGTGGGGGAGTAGTTGATAGAATGTCTGACTTGGAGTTAAGAAGACCTGGGTTCTAATTCTGCTCTGATATTTAACTATATTAAGCTACATCATTTAAGAATAATCTATGTTAAGTTAACTAAATCTATTTGAGGCTCAGGCAATAAAGACTATAAGATACTAATAGTTGTGTCTGCATCAGGAAGAAATTTCCATACTCCCACAACAGTTACTGGATGTGTTCACACCATTAGTCACCAGAAGTTAAGATGCTTGATTTGAGTATGGTGAGGAAATGAAGTATTATATAACAAAATTAAATTAAAAAGCAACACATGAAATTACTTCATGGGGTGTTTTGAAATCCTGAAGAAAAAAGGATCAGGAAGATAAAATGCACTATAAAGATGAGTCCCTATTATTAGCCTCTTAAACACATGCCTAGATGTGGGAAGGAGCAGTAAGAGAGAAATAATGCCAGAGGATATTCTGTAGACTCAGAGTTAGACGAGACCTCAAAGATCATCTGGTACAACCTGAATCTGAAGAAGAGCCTTCCAGCTCTGATATCCTATGATTCTACATCAACAAATGGTCATTCAGCCATCACCTAAAGACTTTCAATGAGGGAGAATTCACCACTTACTCTAAGAAGGCATATTCCATTCCTAGACAGCTCTAATTCTTAGGTATTTATTTCCTCTGTAGACTGATCTGAAATTGAACTCCTTACGGCTTCCATCCACAAAGAACATCTTTCCTTCCAACACTATCGTAGTTGGTTGTTGTCCTTTGCGATAGAAGAGGACCAAAATGACATAACTATGTTGGTGTCAAGGTACAATGTGTCCAACTGTGGCTGATCAGACCTATACAAGTTCAGAATGCTTGACCAGAAGTCAGATACAAATAGTCCATATGAAAATTTGGAGTGAAGACTCTGGCAAGGTACATAGCAAAGTATCACTTTAATTTGTACAGGTGAAAAGACCGAGACCCAGAGAAAAAATCTGCCCAAAGTCACCCTTGTCAGCAAGTGGTCAGTCAGCCAGTACTTGAACCCAGTTTCCTGACTGATTCCAGATCTTTCCCCTATAGTACAATGCTGATGCCAGATAGCCAGGAGACATGAAACACTTTGGTGTGTGAGTTGGGGTGGGGGGAGGTTGATGAGGAATTCTTCAGTGGTTTCTCAAATTCATATTCCATCTATAGTCCTGTACCAGCCAAAGGTATGGCATTCAATCCTGAGAAAACAACCCCTTCCTCAGATTCTTCCAAGCTCCTTCTTGAACCTGTCTAAAAAACAACTGTCTCCTGACTATCATATTTGTCAGAGTAAATGCTAAATATTTTCCTCAAATCTGGCTTATATAAAACCCATAAGTTATAATCAGAATAAGTTTTTAGGGATGTAGTGTGATGACATGAAAAGAACACTAGATTTGGAATTAGAAAGCCTGGGTCTAGCTAGGTGGAACCAAAATAGTGGAGTAAAATCAGGGACTTGCTTCAGTTCTTCACCAAACCCCTCAAAATACCTGTAAAAAATGACTAAACAAATTCGAGAGCAGCAAAACCCACAAATGACAAAGTAGAACAAATTTCCAGCCCAAGACAACCAGGAAGGTCAACAGGAAAAGTCTGTTGCACCAGTCTGGGAGAGGAGCGCAGTCCAGAGCAAAACGCACCAGCACAGATCAGGTCCAAGAAAACATGGAGCAGGATTCAGAGGAATGAATCACTGGCAACTGTGGCAATTTCCAGACTTCTCAACCCACAAACACCAAAGACAACTTAGAAGATGAGTAGGAAAGAAAGGTCTGTTGGACCTGGGTGAGAGGAGCACAGCAGCAACAGTGGCTGCTTCTGGAGCTCTCCACCCACAGACAGTAGGGGGATTGAACTGCCAATCAGTGGGGAATTGCAGGGATCTCCCTGCTGGCATTGAGGCAGGATTCTCTTGCTTTGCCTATGCTTGGATCTGCGTGGCAGTCCTGAAGTGAAGAGGAGTTACTGGCATGGCAGAGTTTGTGGTGGTGGTAAAGATGGAATCCTCCTCACAGTTCCAAGGCAGAAAAGAGTGTTTGTGGTCACTCACAAACCTGAGTACAGGCCAGGAGAGGAGTAAACACCTCTCCTTTGATCCTATCACCTTAGAAGAACTGAAAATTTACAGATCCCTAGAAGTATCTCTGAAAATAGTTGCTTGGGACAGTACACCTTCTACACTGGGCAGAGTTTTATATTAACAAAGAGTTAAAAAAAAAAGTCAAGCAATTGGTTGAGAAAATGAGCAAAGAGCAGAAAAGAAAATCAGACTGTAGAATTTTACTTTGGTGACAAAGAAGATCAAAATATGCAACTAGAAAAAGACAACAAAGTCAAAACTTCTACATTCAAAGCCTCTAAGAAAAATATGAATGGGTCACAGGTCATGGAAAAGCTTAAGAAAGGATTTTGAAACTCAAGTAAGGGAAATAGAGGAAAAATTGGGAAGAGAAATGAGAGGGATGCAAGAAAATCGTGAAAAATCAGTCAACAGCTTGCTAAAGGAGATCCCAAAAAATGCTGAAGAAAATAACACCTTTAAAAATAGACTAACTCAAATGGCAAAATAAGTCCAAAAAGTCAATGAGGAGAAGAATGCCATAAAAAGCAGAATAGGTCGAATGGAAAAGGAGGTCCAAAAGCTCACTGAAGAAAACTAACTCCTTACAAATTGAAACTGAGCAAATGGAAGCTAATGCCTCTATGAGAAATCAAGAAATTACAAAACAAAACCAAATGAATGAAAAAACTGAAGACAAGGTGAACTATCTCAATGGAAAAACAAGTGAAAATAGATCCAGAAGAGATAATTTAAAAATTACTGGACTATCTGAAAATCATGATCAAAAAAAGAGACTAGACATTATCCTTCAAGAAATTATAAAGGAAAACTGTCCTGATATTCTAGAACCAGAGGATAAAACAGAATTTGAAAGGGTACATCAATCACCTCCTGAAAGAGATCTCAAAAAGAAAACTTCTAGGAATATTGTAGACAAATTCTAGAGTTCCCAGGTCAAGGAGAAAATATTGCAAGTTGGCAGAAAAAAACAAGTCAAATAATGTGGAAACACAATTAGGATAACACAAGATTCAGCAGCATCTACACTAAGGGATCACAGGGCTTAGAATATGATATTTTGAAGGTCAAAGGAGCCAGGATTACAACCAAGAATCACATACCCAGCAAAACTAAGTGTAATCCTTTAGGGAGGGAGGAGAATGGACATTCAATGAAATAGAGAACTTTCAAGCATTCTTGCTGAAAAGATCAGAGCTGAATAGGAAATCTGACTTTAAATATTAGACTCAAGATAAGTATGAAAAAGCAAACAGGAAAAAGAAATCGTACTTATTAAAGCTGAACTATTTATATTCCTACATGGAATAATGATACTTGCAACTCATGAGACTTTTCTCAGTATTAGGGTAGTAGAGAGAACATATATACAGAGAGAGATAAGAGAGATAAAGGGCACAGAATGAGTTGAATATGGAGGGATGATATCTAAAAAATAAAAATAAGGGGTGAGAAAGAAATGCACTGGGAGAAGGAAAAAGGGATAGGTAGAATGGGGTAAATATCTCACATAAGAGGCAAGAAAAAGCTTTTATAGTGGAAGGAAGAGGGGGGAGATGAGAAGGAATGAGTGAATCTTACTCTCACAGGATTTGGCTTGAGGACAGAATAACATACACACTCAATTGGTTATGGAAATCTATCTTACCCTACAAGAAAGTAGGAGGGAAGGAGAAGAGGGTAGGGATGATAGAAGGGAGGGAAGATTGGGGGAGGGGGTAATCAGAAGCAAACACTTTTGAGGAGGGACAGGGTCAAAGGAGAGGATAGAATAAATGGGGAGCAGAACAGGATGGAGGGAAATATAGTTAGTCTTTCATGACTATTATGGAAGGGTTTTTCATAACTAAACATGTAAAATCTATGTTGAATTGCTTGCCTTTTCAATGAGGGTGAGTAGGGAGGGAGTGAATTTGGAACTCAATGTTTTAAAAACAAATATTAAAAATTGTTTTTACATGCAACTGGGAAATAAGACATACTGGCAGTGGGGTAGAGAAATCTATCTTGCCTACAGGAAAATAGAAGGGAAAAGGGATAAGAGAAGTGAGGGTTGATAAAAGGGATAATCAGAATGCATGCTGTCTTGGGGTGGGTAGAGAGGAGAGATGGGGAAAAATTTGGAATTCAAAATCTTGTGGAAGTGAATGTTGAAAAGTAAAAATAAATTAATTAATAAAAAAAAGGAAAACCTAGACCCAAATCCCAGTTCCTAAACGTCCGATTTTTCTGAACATTAGTGTCCTACTGTGTAAAAGTGAGAAAATTCTTGTTCCTTCTACCATCCTGGTTGTGACAAAGAAAATCATATAGAATTATGAAAGTCATATAGAATTATGAATAGTTGTTGTTGCATTTGTTTTATGATAATTTTTTTCCTCCCCAAGAGCATTTTAGGGGTTGTTCTATACAGGAACAATGCAATAATATTTGGACAAATTTTAGAGCCTCTTCAGATTTATAAAGCACTGTCCTCCTAACCCAAAGCCCTACTCTGTTGCCTTTAATGGAGGTGACAGAGTTTTCAAAGGCTATCCCATTGGTTGAAGTACATGCTCTGGATAAATCTACTTGCAAGAAAAACTTCAATTAGGGTCCCAGAAAAAGGTTATGTCTACTTTTCATGTCTCATCAAGTCTAGGGAGGCTAGTCACTAGTCACTGGACTAACCATCTGGTGATGAATTCTTTGATGCTGACAGCCCAACTAAGAAAATTGAAAAATGGTCCTCAGTTCTGTGTAATCAGGTTCCACCTGTACCTGTAGTGACAGTGCCCATAGAAACAGCAGGAAAGGGGACATCAGGCACTAAGAATAACTTGGTTTATTAAATTATGGTTGGTAGTCTAAATAGGAGATCCTTGATGATCAACTGTAATGGTAATTTAAGATTAATGGTGGGTGGGAGGAAGAGTTAAGAATCTTCCCAGCCCATTAATAGGCCTCAGTACCTTTTGTTAATTTCTGCTAAGACACTAGGTCAGAGGGTCCTGCCCTCCCGCTCTGAGGTGAGGTTTTGTATTGGGGCTTAGTTTTCAGAAGAAAGTTTATGTTAGAGCTAGATGAGACTCTGGGAAGCCACTAAGGAGCCCCCAGTTTTGAAAACCCAGATGCTGGTTCTTCTCTCTCTGATAACTAAGTATGTATGGTCAGACAGTTGGATTTGTCTATCGATCTGTGATGTATGGACAGACAGTTGGAAGTCCTGTCTGTTGGTCTTTCCATTTGTAATGTTTGTATTTTCCCTGAAGTTCAGGGTTCTGACTTTTTCTCCTGAACTAAGTGAATGATATATATAATTGATTAAAGCATATTTCTGACCCCTCAAAAGTTGTTTTTCTTTTAGAAAAGCAGATCTAAGAACCTGCACAGCAGGCCCTCCTGTGTATGTCAGTGTCCTTGCTATTACACCAACACACTGATAGAACAACTCAATCCTAGCAGTCTTTATATTCTTGTTTAATACAGATTAAATGGCTCACAGATTCCCTTTGGAAAGGTGAAAAAAGAAATTGGTAGAGTCACTTTTGCCCTCTGTCCTAAGACTGTGAGAGACATCATTCCATGCATCATTTAGTCATCTGATGTTACAGTGCTTAGGATAAACATCTTCAAAAAGGACTACCGTGAAAATCATTGCACCTTATGCACCAATAGATGTTGAAGAAGAGGTAGAGAAAATTTGCTAAACACTTGATAAGATCCTCAAACCAACATATTCTTTGATACGCAATGATTTCATGTCAAAGTAGTCAAGGACCATAAAAATATTTTGTTTATTAATGGTGGAGTATCTTATTGCAAAGGTCAAAGACTCATAAAAAAACCAGAAACCTCATGCCTATAAATCGTGAATACTCTCTTAAGAAAAGAATTGAAAAATGCTGAATATAACATAGAATAACATTATAAAAATAAAACTGATTATTATTTTTACCTTACTGAAAATGTTTCATTGTTAATGTGAGAATTAGTCCTAAATCAGCTGTCTGGAACAGTGATACCTCCAGCTTAATAGAACAAAGATAAAAAATTAGTACAAAGTCAGAAGAATAAAAAGGGGAAATGGAAACAAGTGTAACCTGATCTGTTTAAATAAACTTTTAAGGCTGGAAAATGCACCAATTTCAATCATTTCAAATGGAACTTTAATCTACTAAAATCAACTGTCATATCAAGAAGACCAAAGGAGCCTTGAAAAATGCCTTAGTCAGCAAAAACTTTTCTTTACCTGCCAGGTGAAAAGCTAAGACAGACAAGGAAGGCCACCACAGGTTTGGAATACAATACTCATCTGTTATATCCTAGACAGAAGGATAGGTGGAGATTATAAGCAGTATCATTTCACAAAATAGAGAGAAATTGGAGACGTTTTGCTTAAATCATTTTAAAGAAAGCTTGGCAAGAAACCCAAGTAAGCAGCTATTCTGAGGACACTGATGAATGAAGCTGAAAGGGGAAAAGTAGTGGAAAGACAGAAAAGATTCATAGATTTTTAAAGAAATCTTTTTTACTATTGAGGACAGAAAAGGTTCCACACTTGGAATCTGATTTTATTGTATAGGATATGCTTAGAGAGGAGATAAAAAACGATACAGAAGGGAAAAACAAAGGGTGAAAATAGCAAAACTAGATTACATACACAGAGAGGGAGAGAAGAGTCAAGATGGCAAAGCAATACTGCTAAGCTTCCCTCTACAAAACTTCTCCAAACAAATTTAGCTATTGTACCAAACCAAATCCTAATGGGGAAATCCAGAAAAAATTATAGTAAGTCATACCTCCATCTCACTTCAGCAGAGCAAGTCAGACAGAGAAGTCTGTGGACACTGGGGATGGGGTCATTCCAGAAGCACATTGCACAGTCCACTCCAATACCCTAGGAAGTCCCAGACTCATACTAAAGCACCACCAGATACATACCAGGGCACTGCGATGGGGACAGCAGTTTACTAGCAATTTTGCTGCCCACTACCCACAAGTGGGTCATAGACTCAGAGAGGACTGAGAAGGGGAACTATGTAGAGGAATGACATTCTCAGGCAGAAGCCCTGTGCCATGTACCAAGAAAGGAGGAAGTCTAGAAGAAAGTAGAAGCAAAGGTATGGCTCAGACTTCCCATACATAGACTAAGGTCTCAGTACTAACTTCTAGCCCAGATTGGATAGGAATAATCAAGCAAGAATCTTAAACCAAAGACAGCCTATAATTCCAACATGCTAAACCAACAGTTTTCCAGCTGGCTGATATCTGAGTAGTTCAGCAGCAGTCTATTCTTACAGAGACTGAAACACAAGTGAAGAACTTGCAGAACTCAGACCACAGAGGCAGCAATCAGATTTTTACCTGGATCAGACCACTTTGGGAGCAATGAAAGTTGTCAGCTCCCTAGACTGCCACCTGAGATCTTGGAACAACACAACACTTAATACCTCAAAAAAGAAGCAAAAAGACCAGTGTTCTCTCCAGAACTGCAGCAGAGTCAAACCCTGAGATCAAGTTCAAAAACAAGAAATAGGCTAGGACAACAAGCAAACAAAAAAAGAATCCTTCCATAAAGAGCTATTATGGTGACAGAGATGTGCAAGACACAAATGCAAAATAAGAAAATTACTCTAAAACATCTACAAGCAAAACCTCAAAACACAGGATGGGCACAAACTCAACTAGAATTCCTAAAACAGATGATGCAAGAGTTTAAAAAAAAAATCACTTTTCCTAAATGGAATGAGAGTGCTAAAAGAAAAAAAATCAGTAAAGAAATGAGAGATATAGAAGAAAGAATTAGAAATGTAATTAACAATAATGGTAAAAGAGGTATAAATCTTTGCCCAAGCAACAAACTCCTTGAATATTAAAATGGACCAAATAGAAGCCAATGATTCCATGAAGCGAAAAGAAATATTAAAAAAAATATATTAAGACAAAGTCAAAGACTAGAAAAAATGGAAGAAAATATAAGGTATCTCGTAGTAAAACAAGTGACCTGGAAAACAGAGTAACGAAAAAATTAAGAATCACTGAACCATTGGAATGACAGGAACTCCCCCTACAAAAAAAAAAAAGTGGCAGGGGTGACCCTAGGCATTCTAATTCAAGAAATCTTAAAAGAAAATTGCCTAGATCTCTTAGAACCAGAGAGAAAAGCGGAAACAGAAAAAATTACATCCTAAAAGAAACCTCAAAATGAAAACTCTTAAGAACATCATTGTGAGTTCAACACTAGCAGTACAAGCTAGCACTGGGAATTTAAAATCTCTTCAGGCTAAATTAGAACGACTTCACTGATTCATGATTTCATCACAGGATGGAAATGGACTTCAAATATGTGTTCTCTGAACTGTAAAATAAAGGTTCACATATATGTACCCTAATCCAGAAGAATAGCTACCCCAGAAGACCTAGGGAAGTAAGTGCATTGTACAAGCAACTGGATTGCATGGTTTCTGTGTTCTTAACTTTCTCGTATATATATACATATAAAAGTGGTAGAAAATATTCCAAATCACTTCTTTTTTTTACCACTAGCATGTTATATTAGTCCTTCAAAAAAAATCATTTTTATGCAGTTGAAATACCATGTGTTGTCAAACTAAAACCTGTTTTAAGTCTCTTTTTTCACACCTCATTATACATGGAGATTAAAGATGGCACTATATGTATGTATATATTTTACATTTAAAAAAGGGAACATCATAGCCAAAATCCAGAGCTTCCAGATCAAAATTAAAAATGCTACAAGCAGTCAAAAAGAAAGAATTCAAGTACCAAGGAGCCATAATCAGAATCAAAAGTGATTTGGCAGCAACCATGATAAAGGAGAGGAAAGCATGGAATACAGCATTCTAGAAGGGAAAAGATATCAGTTTATAGTCAAGAATAACTTCCTCAGTGAAACTGAATATAAATGCTCCAAAGGGAAAAAATGAACCTTTAATGAAGTGGAGGACTTCCAAGCATCCCTGATTAAAAGATCAGAGCCGTATCAAAACTTTATATATACATATATATATATGAACAATGATAAAGGACTAAACAAAGATAAAGTACCTAAATTCAAATATGGGGAGATGATGATACATGTAACCCCTCTGAACCATACGGTTCAAAGGGCAAGTCATTTGTCTTTGTTTGTCAGTTGTCTCACCCTTAAAACAAGAATAATTGTCCTTGCATAACCTGTCTTCCAAGGGTGTTGTGAGAACTCTCAAATATTCAAATGGATCTGTGATCCCATCAGTGTGGATATTTCCACACACAAATGATACAAATCTTAATATATATAAATCACCCATAATAGCTTGTTTAATCTCCTGCCTAAAGTTTTGGAGTCTTTCCTTGCATTCTTCTGCTGTCATGAAGATAGTAATAGAACATAGAGTTATCCATCTGTCTTCCTTCCCTCTTGTAATATAGCATATTTTAATTTACCTCTTTACAATTCTTTGTTTGTGATGGATTTCAGCCTGCTCATATTCTTAACTGCAATACTTATGAGACTAAGGGTGTTCTATGTTATGCAGTTATAAAACAACACTAGTATAACATAGGTATAACGGGCCTTAGTTTCAGGATCCATTAAACAGGAGCTTCTGTTCACCAAATATAACAGAGATTTTTAACCTAGAATCCATGAACTTTTTAAAAAATATATTTTGATAATTGTATTTCAATATAATTGATTTCTTTTGTAATGTCATGTGCACTTAAAATTATTCTTCTGAGAAAGGGTCCATTGGCTTTACTGGCCTGATGGCAAACCAGAGGGTCCAGGATATAAAATGGTCAAGAACTCTTGCTTCAGATGAAATCTCTCTTCCACTTGGGCTCTTCACTAAAGTTCTGCAATGTCCATGACTAGCATGATTCTTCTGCTTTATGCCCGACATTAAGTTAGATTACTGAACAGTCATCTTGGTTATTTCTTTCAAAGAATCTATTTTTGATATATGGATAGGAGACATCTTAGTAGGGAAGAACCTTTAAGACAGAGTTTTACTCCCCTGAAACAAATGCATTTTTATGGTGAGTAAACAGTAAGCACAGGGAGATCTTATATAGTTTTCATGTTTCAGTTCTGGGGTGTGATCTACCATGGAATGTTTTGTGAAGGACGGTGTGTTCTCTTACGCTATCATCATCAAAATTTATCTTGATATATGTGTATTCTCATAAAAATTTTATGTGGATGGGAGAGCAGGTATACAAATCAATAGTTATTACTGTTCCTTTGGTTGTCGTATTAGAAATTTTTATTTTCTCAATTATGTCATGCCTTTGGTATCTCTCCCTCCTTTCTAAAATCTTGAGAATCTATCCTTGTCTTTCTTTAACAATTCTGTCACCTCTAGGACTTGGCACTAATCTTCTCCATGTAAACTTAAAAAAAAAATCTCAATTATATTTGGTTTCAATAAGCAAAAATCCACATTCTCATCCTACAGCCCCAGTCCCTCATCTCTGTATTGAGAACACAAGAAAAAAAGCAAAACTCATCACAAACACGTGGTCAATCAAAAACAAATTTCTGCATTAGTTATGTCCAAAAACAATACATCTCATTTTGCAGTGAGTCCTTCACCTTTCTATCTAGAGGTGGGTGGAAAGTTTCATCATTAGCCCTCCAGAATTACAGTTGGTCATTAGACTGATAAGGGTTCCTGGTTTATTCAAACTTGTTTTTCTTTAATATTATTGTTTAAAAGGTTTTCCTGGTTCCGTTCACTTCACTCTGTGCAATTCATACAAATCTTCCTGGGTTTCTCCGAACTCCTCTCCACCATTTCTTAAAGCACCGTGTTCTATCACCTCTATATACTATAACTTGTTCATCCACTCTCCCATTTAAGGGTACCTCCTCAGAATCGCATTCTTTGTTATCTCAAAAAAGAGCTATATACCTTCCATAATCTGCCCTGCTTTTAATTCCGCCTCCCTTTTCCTTTTTATTTTCCTGTTGAGTGAAATAGATTTCTATACTCAGCTCTGCAATGGTATGCGTGCGTGTGTGTGTGTATGTGTGTACTCATATATATCTTCTTCCCTTTGATCAATTCAGATGTTCTCCTTACCTCCTCTACCTTCTTTGTATACCTCTCTACTTACACAAGGAGTGTCTAGGTGTCACAGTGTTGGGCCTGGAGTCAGGAAGACTCATCTTTCTAAGTTCAAATCTAGCCTCAGACTCTTAGAAGCTCTGTGATTCTGGGAAAGTCATTTATTTAACCTTGTTTGCCTCAGTTTTATCCCCTGTAAAATGAGCTGGAAAAGGAATGGCAAACCACTTCATTATCTGTGTCCAAGAAAACCCCAAATTGGGTCAAAAAGAGTCAGATATGACTGAAATAACTGAACAATAACTACTTACACGCCTTGATTATGTTAGATAATTTTCCCTAACCTTCCTTTCCCTTTCGCCTTAGACTATTCCTCTTTCCCTCTTTCCATTCTTCTCTTAAGGTCATCATGACACAGCAGAATTACTCCTGGGCCTTGTCTATGAGACAGTCAGAGCATCCTGGGGATACTATCATCTAACAATAAGAGCCAGGGCTTTTAACTCTGAATCCAATGTTCTTGCTATTAACCGCTGATCTCAAATCACAGAACAAGCAGAGTCCTGCTGAGCAAGGTAGAGGAGGAATGGAGTTCAGCAGGGGATACCACCCATTATATAGTAGCATGCCTACTTCCCACTCTACCCAACTCTGGTTCTTCCACTAACCTTAGGCCGTCTCCACTGGACATCCTGCCGCTGGGTACCTGAGTAATATAAGGATTCATCATTGGCTGGGAATGTAGGGTCCTCAAAGAGCACCTTCCTCTTCAGGCAATCCTTCTTCAGAGACCAATACTTTTGGTTCTCATAGGGTTTCACACAAGAAAACATCGTTTAGGTCAGCCTTGAGGAAAGATAAAAGAGGAAAAAAGACTTTGAGATAAGGCCAAAAGAAAAATAGGTACATTTCTAAAGAGTACTATTAAAAAGGATCTCTCATTGTACCATCCTGCTATACATTTCCTCTCTAGTCTAACATTAGTTCCCACTGTGTAGACTAGCCTCTAATTATAGGTTACTCTTGGAGCTACAAATACACCACAATTCTGAGTCCAGTTTTTGAATCATAATGGTAGCATGGTAGAATAGACATATGCCATCTACTGCTTACTTATGTGACCATGGGCAAGTTGATTTGCTTCTCTGTTCCTCAGTTTCCTTCTTTGTAAAATGAGACAGCTGGACTATATGACTCTAAGATCCCCAGAAGTTCCAATATTCTATGATTCCACCTCTCCCATCTTCTCTCCCATGACTTCCCAACATATACTCCTCACCACTCCTATCAAACCTAAGTATCTACGTTGATGTGTCCATATCACTCCCACATCCAGTCTCGGCTCCCACCAGGATCTCTCTCCCTCTCATAGTACTGACTATACCATACCATTCACACAGCATTCAATTTTATCTTTTCTTACACAGTTGCTATTGTTGTGATTAAAATGATGATAATGATAGTACTTTATGCCCAGTGATACTAATACCCATGAATTAACCAGCTTAGATGCTTCTTCTACTACTAGCAAAACAATACCTCCATCCCTTAGTTCATGAATTGCTTTCATAGAATCATAAGACTTAGAACTGGAAGAGACCTAAGAAGTCATGTGCTGCAACTCTCTCCTTTTATATATAGGAAAATTGAAGAGCGCGATGCAGAGAGGCTACACCCCTTCCATTGACAGGGGAAGAAATGCAAGACATCTACACAGGTAAAGGCATTGATCTGAAGCAGAGCCAGCATGTTCTAACTCCAATCCCAGTCTTTGTCTTTTATCAATATGCTCACCGTTATATAGATGAAAAAACTGGGGCTCAGAAAGCTAAAGTTGCTTGCCATGGTCACACAGGTGATAATTAACAGAACTGAGACAAGAGCCCAGGTCAAAGGATCACTGAACTTTACAGCTAGAAAGGACTTTAAATATGCCTTTCTTCTCATGTATCCTGACCCAATATTGTGTCTGTCCCTCTCTTATCAAATTCTCCCTGGTATTCCAATTATTTGGATAGACTTTGTTTCTCCCTGCTAGACCTTGAACTCCCAATAAGCAAGAAGTCTGTTTTATTTATCTTCTCCCTCCCTTCCTCTCCCCCATACAGCAGAAGGATACCTATTCATCAAAGTTGCTCAGTAAATGAATTAACAGGACAGACCCTATTATATCCTGAGCTCAAAGGAAGGTGAGATTCCTTTGGGCTCAAGTGCACAGGGAAGGCTCAAAGGAGGAGGAGGACCTTGACTTGAGGTCAGGCATGGTTTGAATAACTACTGGACAAAAGTCCATTTTAAGTGAAGTGGCACTGCCAAAGTTTCTTCAATAAATAGAATCTGGGATCTAGATCTAGACAGAAACTTAGAAGCCATGGAGTCCAATGTCTTCAGGAAAATGAGGCCCAGGGAGCATGAATGATTTACCCTGTGTCACACAGGTAGTACCTGTTTGAAGGGCGCATCTCAAACTGATGGGGTACAGGCTCTCCTTTGAACTCTCCTTGAGCCTTCCCACTAGATATGACATTTGCCTGAGGTCATTAGCCTTTCATTAACCCTTTCTCCAATTGCTTCTGGCTGCTTTTCATCCTTGATCCTATCAAAATACCCTTAGCCTAGCCTAGCCCCCCATTGTCAGTTACCTCTTGATTGCCTCCGGCTGCTTCCCTCCCTTGATCACATCAAAACCCCACCCTCTTGGTTCTGACCTCTAGTCATTCCAGACCCATCAAGTTCCTCCTTAGACTCCTCCTCAAGATCCTCCCTCGACCCTTCCTCCCAGACTGCCAGACCACCCCTAGATCCCTCCCACAATCTTTCTGTATATAAGACCCATTCTCATCTCAATGAAGACACTCAGATTCTATCTGGCCCACTTGCTTGTCAATACAAGCATCACAAATGCACAGATCCCTTAAAAGCCTGGCCAGTATGGTGAATCTTTAACAAACTTTGCTTTTCTCTTTGTCTGACAGAAGGTTTGAGTCAAATTCCTTCTGGCAGGACCTGGCTAGTCAGTACGTTGGGATCCTAAGCACCCCCAACCTCAACAAAGCCAGTTCTGATTATCTCGAGACGTTCTCTCCATTGTACCACACTTCCTTCCTAAACAATCTCAGAAAGTTAGAGACTTCCTAAGATTGAAGCACCACTATGGACAACGGGGATGGACTGATCTTTCCCCATCCTTTTTTTTGTCATTCGTTAATTTCTTAAAATTTTGTTTTTAATTCGTAGAATAAAACAAGTATTTCCATAACATAGTATAAGAAAAAATATGATTGTATATGAAACTACAAATCTATTATGTACAATCATATAAATATCTTCTTTTTGGTTTTGAGCTCAACCAATTCTCCTTGACATAACTGAGGTATCTGAGTCCTGTACTGAGACCTAAATGGGAGACACAGACCAATAAGGCAAAAGATTTCCTGACCTCAAGGAGCTCATAGTCTAGGTAAAGCTATAAATGCCAGGGATACACACATTACCTACTCAGTATCCAACTGAAGAAAAATCTTGTGAGTAAAATATGGTGTTTCAACTAAGTGTGACAATTAAAAAGGTTCAAGAGACAGTTTCTGGGTAATATAATCATTTTATTAATAAGGCCAGCATGTTTCTTAATAAAAAGATGGTCATTTGGCCATCTCTCTTGGACCAAAGACAATCATGACGGGGGCTCACAGTTTATATCCCCTTCTAAGCAATGAGGGGCTGCTGGGATCTGTCTCCACCCAAGTTTGAGTAGAACACAATGGGCTTCCCTAGGTTAGATTAAGTTCCTAGTAAGGTTGACTGGGAACTGACCAAGATAGGAGAGTTAATACAATCTCATTTTCAGTAATGGTCTTCAAAAAAAAATGAACTTAAAGTCAGGACTTTGGAAGAATGGGGGGGAGGGGGGCTCTGAATTAGAGTCATTTGTCTCATAAGTGGTGCCTAAAATCATCTCTCATTCCAACATTCTATATTCTGAGAATGTCAGAGCTAAGAGGAGCCTTATAACACAGGTAAAAGAAAAATTTCTTAGTGACCATCAAGTCAATGAATCTTTGTTAAATGCATATCGTGTGCTAGGTGGGGCTGGGGACTTTGCACAGCTCTGCCTCACTTAAATCCATTTCAAAACCAACAATTAAGTGACAGTGGGAGCTGGCAAAGTGCTACAGCATGGTCCTTCCCATCTCCCTCCAGACTGACATTCACCCACATTAATGGTATAACACTAACATATAATAGCATTCATATGCTGCTTTAAGTTTTGCAAAATGCTTTACAAATCTTATCTCATCTGATCCTCACAACGACCCAAGGAGGTAGGTGCTACTATGATGTCCATTTTACAGGTGAGGAAACTGAGGCATACAGAGGTTAACGGACTTGGCCAGGGTCATACAGCTAGTAAGTGTCTGAGACTGAATTTGAATTCAGGTAATCCCCCACTCCACTGCACCACCAAACAGCCTCTGCATGTAATCCGTTTCCTTTGTAATCCTAAGTATTGATTGTCAAAGGGGTCCAGAACACAAAAAAATGGTTGGGATTCTCTGATTTGATGGAACTTATTTGAGGGTCTCTGATGTGAACTCTGGTCTTCCTGACTACAGGGATTCGGTTCCAGGGTTCAAGTCATTTCCAACTCTCAAAACTATACTATCATGCAGCCTTTTTCTGGCTACAGTATTTTGCGCACACATGGAGGAATTTTCCACCAGTGCCCTGCTTTAATCTCTACTTTCCAGAGTCCACCTTCCCCCACCCCTTTCTTACAACCACAACATTTGCCTGTCTCTATAGAGATCCTTAGAGATGACCTTTCTCCATGTATAGACTAAGGCTAGAGAAGGGAAGGAGCTTGGTCCTGCTGTCAGAGCTCTCTCCATTCCAAACGTGAGAAATGACTTTGCACATAGAGTCTATCTCCTTATTGGTGCTTCTGTTACTTCTCCAACCAAACCTACTGTGAACTCCTAAAAGGCAAAAATTGTTCCACATCTGTCTTTGTATTCCCAGCACCTAAGACATCGCTTGATACAGAGCAGGAATACTGAACTGAATTGCCCAATGCCACATTGCTAAGTCAACTCAGACCTGAGTCTTCATCTATTCTTGTGCATACACCAGGGGGGTTCTGTAAAATCTGGATTTAGGCAAAAGGCCACACTTAAGGATTTAGAAAGTCACAGGTTCCCCAGTCTTGGTGAATACATACACATATACACATACATACATATATAGGTATGTAGATATATATGTATGTATGTACAGGTGGCAGGTGGTACAGTGGATAGTGCCCCTGGCCTGAAGGCAGGAAGACTCATCTTCCTCAGTTCAAATCAGGCCTCAGACACTCACTAGTTGTATAACCCTAGGCAAGACATTTAACCCTGTTTGTCTCAGTTTCCGCATCTGTAAAATGAGCTGAAGAAGGAAATGGTAAGCCATTCCAGTATCTCAGTCAAGAAAATCCCAAATGGGGTCATGAAGAGTCAGACACAACTGAAAAAGACTGAACAACAGTGCACGCGCACACACATATGCGCGGGGATATGGTAGTAAATGTTTAATAATCAGCTTTTTGGAGAGAAAAATTGTCCACATGACACTTTTAAGTTTAATCTTTATCATTAACATTTTCTTCATTATTTTCTTAAGTTTGGACAATCAACAAGACAATACATCAAGCCCTGGTCTGTAGCATTTGCTGACTTCAAAGTATCAATACTCATACTGCAAATTTAACAATAGGCTCACCAGTATGAGATGACTGCACATACACTGAGGAGAGGGGGTGGTTCTCAAGCTGGAGTCTGGGAGCATAGTTTTTTAGAGATTATTTTGATAACTATTTTAATGTAATTGGTTTCCTTTGTAATCCTCTGAATTTTATTTGAGGCATAGAAGACCAAGATTCTGGGAAGGGAGCAATAGGCTCCACCAGACTGCCAAAGATTCAATAATACAATACAATACAATGTACGATACAGTTTTAAGATACAATGATACAATAAAGTTTTAAGAACTCCTGGAAGGGACAGTGGACTTAGATTCAAACCTTGCCTCCAACACTAAATGGCTGTTTGACCTTGGACAAGTCATTTTACATCTACGAAACTTCCTTCCTCTATAAAATAAGGATATTAGATCTTAAAAACCTCTAAAATCTCTTTTAGATCTGAATCTTCAATCCTTTGATAAGTCACTTTACTTGTTCAAGGCTCAGTTTTCATACTTATGTAGTAGGGACAATAAGAATTACACTGCTAGTTAGATGAAAAAATATATGGTAAGCTTAGTGCAAAGCCAGAAAATTTAAAATACCCAACGGGATGTCTCGAAAAGACTTCAAAATTCAGAATGTTGGGACTGAAGAAAAATTTAGAACATAGAATGAAACAGCTGAAAGAAACCTTAGAATATAGAACAGTGTGAATGAAAGAGGCCTTTGGTAACAAAACTGTCTCTCTCTGTTTTATGGCAAACCTGAAATGGTTCACTGGAATGCGAGTAATTCTTCTACTGGAGTTGTATGCTGACTCACAGATGCACCTGCTGTGATCATGTCTGTAAACAGACCATACTCTGGCTGCACAAAGGTAAGATCTGATGAACGACCAGTCAGTTCGCGAGGCTAAAAGCTGGAATCTGGCCAGACATGCTGAAAGTACCTGATCCAGCCCATCTCACTAACCTGTCTGCACTTCAGTCAACAAGGGGAATGTTCAGTGCCTCGCCAGGCAAAGTCTGACCTTTCAGAGGTGCCCACACAGGCAGGGCCCCAGCACTCTTCCCCAAGCCCTCCTCCTACAGAACAAACACTGAGTCATAGGTATTTAGCCATTGTATTCCAGGTACCTGATCATCCATTCATCATTGATTCAAACTTTTATCAAACACCATTGACAGAGAATTCTCAAACAAGACCTCAGCGCTGGGAAATATTCAATGCCTAGATAAGTCCAGACCTCAAAATGCTAGGTTATTGTTGTTTTTTCCTTACAGTAGGGGTAAGCTGTCAGCAAGTAGGCAGTTAAAGGCAGCCTGCTACAGTGTCAATCAGACCTGGGTTCAAATCCACCCACCCCTCCCGAAATCAATTAGCTTTGTGACATTACAGACTCATTTTCTTAATCTGCAAAATGAGAACAATGGGATTGTTGGGAGGATCAGATGAGAAAACCCATGAAAACCTTTGTGCAAACTGGAAAGAATTTTATCAAAAGGGAGGAAGAATTGGACCCATGATTTCACTGCTATCAGGAACTCCTTGAAGAGGAAACTCCCTTTACTAATGCAGTTTAGGACCATTTCTGAAACTTACATCTTAAAGAGGTGCCTAGAATATTAAGATATTAAATAATTTGCTCAGAACCACAGAGTATATGAGAGACAGAATTTGCATCCAAGTCCTCTTGGTTAATAGGTCAGATATTAATAATGAACTTGGCTTCCAAGGAACTGGGCTAAATGTTGCTCTACCAACTAACTGAATCACTTTGTGTAAATAATTTGGCTCTCCACTTCCTTCTCTGTAAAATAAGAAAGTGGGACCAGATGATATCTAAGATCCCAGGTAGTTCCAAGTTCTATAATCCTAGGTTTAACCATTCAACACAGTGCCTAGAACACAGTAGGTGCTTCATAAATACTTCTCAGTTGGCTTGACTTGACTTGGCAGTTGTGCCTTCAAATTCAACAGTTCTACAAACATGTACTTAGCACTTATTGTACACAGGGCACTGTGATGGACCCTGGAGAAGATTCAACATTTGAACAGACATAGTCTTTCCTATTATGAAACTCCCTGTCTGGAATGGAAATGGGACACAGACATAACAGTGGCAGGAAAACATAGTCCAAAGTCAAAGGTAAAGTATTGTTCAATTTGACAG
The DNA here is from genome assembly GCA_023548195.1 of Bettongia penicillata ogilbyi. Lineage (NCBI taxonomy): Eukaryota > Metazoa > Chordata > Mammalia > Diprotodontia > Potoroidae > Bettongia > Bettongia penicillata. The sequence continues at coordinate 5,681,851 of JAJHZJ010000031.1, forward strand.
GAACAGTACATGAAGGGTACAGAACTTAGAACATCAGAGATGAGAAGGAACTTGGATATTATCACAATAATACCTGACATGGTATAAAGTAGGTTAGGCAGCAAGGTGGTACAGTGGATAGAACACCAGGCTTGGAGTCAGGAAGACCTGAGTTCAAATATGACCTCAGACACTATCTGTGTGATCCTGGGCAAGTCACTTAACCCTGTTTACCTCAGTTTCTTCATTTGTAAAATGAGCTGGAGAAAGAAATGGCAAACCATTCCAGGATCTTGCCAAGAAAACCCCAGATGGGATCATGAAAAGTCAGTCAGGACTCAATCACAACCAAGTACATTATCCGCATGACCTCACTTGATCTTTACAACAACCCTGTGGAGTAACCTAAGAGTTATTATTGTCCCCATCTTACAGAAGCAGGAACTGAGGCTCAAAGGAATGAAAAACCTTGCCCTGGGTCACACAGCTGAGGTCTGTGGTAGCATTCAAACCCTAGTTTTCCTGACTCCACAGTCCAGCAATTTATCCACCAGACCATCTCATCCAGGTTGCCATGTGTTGTGACAGAAAGAGCAAGGAATCTGTAGTCAGAGGCCCTAGATTTTGCTCCTCCACCACCACCACTAACTAGCTGCATGGCTTTGAGCAAGGCATTCAAGCTGTATGAGACACAGGGTTTTTAACAGAGGTCTACAAGAGATGACAGAGGGCCTGTGATGTCTTAAGTTCAATTTCCTTTGCAAAGCTATGTATTTTGTGTTGTTCATTTAAACACAATCTTCTGAGAAGGGTCCATAGGTCTCACACAACTGCCAAAGGTATCCATGTTGCAAAAAAAAGTTAAGAAGTCTTGAACTAAACGATCTCTAAAGTCTCTTCCAATTCTATACTCTACGTATGATGCTTCTCTTAAAAAGGAAATTGAGCCAAAAGAGAGGCAAGGTGACACACGCCCAGATAAGCTGGATTGGGCTATTCCTAAGGTGGACAAACAATGCTTGTCTGAAAAGGGGTGACAGAAAGAACAAATACTGACCCCATGTTTGAAAACTCTGTGAAGATGCAAAAGACCAGGAAGAAGAATGGCCAGCAAGGAAATAGCTCTATTGCACTAGAAAAATGAGGGTGGGGCTTAACTACTGGTAACTCAGTGCCACTGCCTGGCCCAGAGGGCATCTAGATTAGTCTCACCAATAGTATCCAAGCAGCCTTGTCCTTCCCTTCCTCCACATCCCTCCCACACCCAGGCAGGCAGTAAAAGTAAAAACCCAGACAGGGACACTTTCCAAGACTATGAATAAGCTTACAGAATAAAAAGAGGAAAACCCTTCCCATGAATCCCCCAGTACACTGGGCACCTGTGTGTTACTGTTATCCTGGTTCTGTGGAACCAGTCTTCCTCCCAGGCCCACTCAACTGATAATAGATGACCATTCCCTACATCTCAGGTACAAGTTAGAGAATCAAAGAATCTCAGTGTTGGAAGAAAGTACACTGGTGGATGGATGCAGAGGAGGACAGGTGTCTACACCTTGAAAGTAGGTGTAGGAGGAGAAGGCCAAAGAATGGTAATGAGAATAAACCAACTTTCCCTACTAGACTCCACAATTCACTAGACTCCTCCTGGCAAGCCATTCTTAGAAATAAAGGGCAGACTGGCCATGGAGAGGGGATGGTAAGCATTTTTACTACCATAAATTCCAGCTCCTACTTGTCTACCAGATGATGTGTCTATAGCACTTTTGAATCTACAAACCCCAAAGTGCTTCCTGCTCACTGCCAGATGAGTAGGCAGGTTGCTGTTATCTAGCCATTTTTCTTTTCTTTTTTTTCACAGAAATTTATTTATTCTCAATTTTCAACATTCACTTCCACAAAATTATATCCAGCCATTTTTCAAAGGAGGAAACTGATGCCCCAAAAGGGGAAGGAAACATGCCCAAAGTCAGAGAATATGTTATTTAGAGCAGATCCAGGCCTCTGACCTCATGACTCTCAGTCCAGTGCTTTTCCCTAAATACAACTAGGGAAACTACCATAACTGCCTAGAGATCACTCCATTATCTCCAGACGAACATAAGGGGGGACTCTTTGTTTCTAAGGAAATCTGCTGTGTACCTGAGGAGATCATGAGAGAGAGAAACCTGGAAAAAGCAACTCCAAATTTCCCCCCTCCAAAATTTTCTGGCAGGAAAAAAAAGGTCAATAATAAAAGTAAAGCCATTAACCTCTCAACAAGCCAGTCACAGGCTTCAGTGCCTTGGAACTTGGAATGTGAGTGTTTGAAGGACCCTTAAAACACAGAAGGTTTGAGTGAGGAACATAGAATGCTGGTGCATTGAAAAGTCAGAACAATTAAATGTTCTAAGTATTTGACCTAATCAGGAATCCCCTCTCTAGAATTCCTGAAAGAGGGTCACCCGTATCTGGATACCACAAGTGACAGCAAACCCACCGTCTAATGAGTACAAGCCACAAATCAACCTGAAGGTTTTCCTCTTAGCATCTCTAGCTCCCTTCAAAGCTCAGGCCAAGTACCAGTTTCTAGAGGAAACCTTCCATATGTCCATTCACTTGATTTCACATTGTACTGATTTTGTATTTATGTGTGTGCATACCAGTTTCCTCAGACAGGAAGGAAGCTTACTGAGGGCAGGGATCTTTCCTTTTTCTTTTCATAGCTTCAGAGTCTAACACAGTGGCTGGCATACAGTAAGCATTTAATAGTTGTTGAATGACTCCAAAGAATCAGAACACATCATGCGATAACAGAAATAGCCCAAAGGGGCCATGTGCTCCCAGGTGACCTTTTTCCTGGACAGCACTCTGGACCTAAGCTACATGTGGCCCCCTGCAGAGAGATTAGAAGGCCTAGATTTCATCTCAAAGACTTGCCCTTGTGATCCAAAAACTCTAACGCCCTTCCAGAATATCTTTTCAAGTCAAATCAATAAACATTTACTGAGTATCTATCCCCTTTGTAAAGAACATTACCCAAATCCTCAATATGTATTGTGGGAACTATAAATGCCAACAGTTAAATAACAAATTTACGTAATAGATTAAGCAGAGAAGAAACCACAGAATCTCATATTTAGGGTTGGAAGAGACCCTAGAGGTCATTTAATCCAACCTGTACATAACTATGGATTCCCCCCCATCCAAGAGCCCTGACAAATGGTTATCTAACTCCTTCCTCCCCAAATAAGGAACTCACTTCTGCCTGAAATAGCACATTATACAAAAATCTCCCTCCCAGAAACCTATTGTTTCCTGGTTCTGCCATCTGGGGGGCAAAGAATAAGTCTAATAATCTCTGTTTCTTATATCAACTCTTGAAATACTTGAAATAAACTGTCCCCACTAAGTTTTCTCTTTTGGGGGCTAATGATCCTCAGTTTCCTAAATGGACCTTTCATGTGACAGTATCCAGGTCCTTCTAGAACCTGATATTCTTTCTCAAATGTGGATCCAGAAAACTGAATGCCATACTTCAAGTATGGCCTTACCAGGACAGCATCCAGCGGGACTTTCATCCCCCTGGATCTGGATCCTATATCTCTCTTAATAGAGCCCACAGTGTAACCTTCACCTTCCCAGATCCGGGCCCTATATCTCTCTGAATACAACCCCAAATCACATCAGCTTTGGCAGCTTCTCCCTGGATATGAACCCTATACCTCCCTTCATACAGACACAAAAGTAGAATGGGCTGCCTTAAATGGTAGTGAATTTCCTCTCACTAGAGTCTTAGAAATGAAAGCTGGATGACCACTTCTGTTCAGGTGCTATTTGGGCAATGAAGCTTGACGTCCACTAAACTCCCTTGGACTTTCTCACATGAGGCTTACCTAATCCAGATTCTCCCATCTGTTACTTGCCCAGTTGTTGGGTTTTTTATCCACATGAAGAATTTCATATTTTACCTCAATTAAATACCATGTTTAGATTTTTCCTCATCACTCTAGCACAGAGACTAGTGTGTCAAGGGCTAGAAAGGGTTTTAGGGATGCTCCAGCCCAAATTCCTACAATTACAAAGGAAGAAATTAAGATCCAGAGAAAATGACCTGACTTGATCAAAGTCACACATCTAGCTAATACTGAAGTAGGACTAGAGCTGGCCCTTGAAGCCTTGTTGAGATTTGGATAGAAGGCGAGGAGAAATGATTCAGGGAATGGAGGGAGTTGTCTTGGGATGTGGAACAGGAAAGAGAAAGGAGAGAATCTGGCAGTGAGGCAGTCCGAATTGGCCAGATTTGGGACCAAGTCTGGGGGAAGAGGTGAAGACAAGTGGGAAAGAGAATGGAGGACAAGAGGGAAAGAGAATGGAGTACAATTTTCCTTGAGGGCCTTGAGGCAAAGGCTTATGACAGAGGAGGAGGTGAAACTTGAGCACTGGGCTCCTTCCTTTGCCCACCCTTCTTGCTTTTTCCCATTCTGAGCTCCAGGAGGAGGAGAAATCCTCCTCATTCTCCTGTAGTGGTCCTTTCCCATAACAATAAGCTGGGAAGTAGTGGGGGTGTTGTTCTATGACAGGAGCAAGAGAGAAGAAAAACAGGATTTCCTAGATCTAGTGCCAGCCTCCAAAATCAACAGGCTCAGCCTTTATCTCCTGTTACATTTTTAAACCCAACTTGAGTCACTGAGAGTGTGTGAGCCCCGCCCACCCTGCCTGCTGTGCCCAAAGTCGCAGCATCCCGCACTGAACCTTCGATTGATTCTACAGATAGTGAAACTGAGGTCCAGAGAATCTCTATGTCATGCCATGAGTAACACAGTGAGCCTGAAAAAGAACCAGAAGTAAAACTTAACGTTCCCAACACAAGTAGCAAATTCTCCAATCAATTACACTGTCCCTGAGAGGGTCTCCTCTCTATCTCTCACCCTGCCAAAAAAAAAATATCAAATAGCCTCCCTTTCTATAGTCATTTTTTGGTACTCAAAGTCTCAAGGTTTTTCAATGAAAAGATCTAAACAGGGCCTGCCCTCTTTCTATGGTCCACAAGATTTAGAATGAGAAAGCACATTATAAATCAAGTCCAACTTCATGATTTTACAGAGGAAAAGGTGGTCCAGTGAAAGGAAGAGACTTGCCCAAGGTCACACATCATGTTAGTGGGAAAGCCAGGACCATAACCCTCATATGAAAGTCATTTCTCCTTCCTAAAACTATTTTGCAGCACACGGTCTGGCTCTCCTTGCCCCATCACACTCTGCCTTTCAGAATTCTTATCTAGCTCTCCTATACTTTAAGCTCACAGAGGGCAGGAGATACTTCCTTCTTTGATCTGTGAAATCCTCAGGACCCAGCACAGCACACTGTACTGTGGGAATAAGGACAAGGACCGGGTCTGTGATTTCTTTTGGTGAGAAAATTCCCTCTCCCAAAGAAGCTACGCAAATCAGCATCTCCTCTTCAAGTTATGGTTTCAGAGTTACCTAGATACAACTTTAAGAGGTTAAGTGACTTGCCTAGGGTCATACAGCTAATATGTGCTAGTACTGAACCCAGAATCAGGTTGAAGCTAGCTAGCTAGCTTTCCATCAACTACACCAAATAAATGTATGCACAACCAAACTCAATTAACCTGATGCCAAAACTCCTGATTCTCAGTCCTGAACACTTTCCATGACACCCACACCTTCCAATACCATTAGCTCTCAATCATGCAGAAATCGATTATTGGGGTTGCAGAGAACATCAGTCATCAATGTAATGAAGGAGACAACACAGGGAGCCATATAGCTATGATGCAAGCAATAATAATTCAAATAATAATAAAAATCCATTTCTATGGTGTTTCACAGTTTATAAAGCACCTTCCTCAAAACAACCCTGAGAAGTGACCAATAGAAGTATTATCCCCATTTTACAGATGGGAAGAAATCAGAGATCAGCAAAATGCAATGACTTACCTATTATCAGACAAATACTATTTATTCCCAATGCTGACCAGGTTACTCCCTTGCTCAAGAAACTCCCTACTGCCTCTAGGACAAACTACATGCTTCTCTATTTAGAACTGAAAGCCCTAAAGAACCTGACTTTGGCTTTCCTTTTCTGACTTACTTTCCTTCATATGTTAGATGGTCCATCCAGACTAGCTTGCTTACTGTACCCGGTATACAAGACTCAATATCCCATCTCCACACCTTTGCACCTATCTCTACACCATTCCCCAATGCCTAGACACACTCCTCATCCTACCTCTTGAAGACTCTAGATCCTCCAAGGGACAGTTCTAAAGCTGCTTTCAGCAAGAGACCTTTCCTAATACCACCAGCTGCTAACATTTCCTCTTCTGACATTTGAGTTTCTTTTTATATTTTTAAATTTTCTGTATGAAATATATTGTTTTCCCCAAAAGAATGTTTTTTGCGGGTGGGAATTATTGTGTTTATTTTGGCATTTATTTTCTCTTTGCTAGCACACAGTGATGCATGATACAAAAGCAAAATAATAGGATCATGGGGCTCCTGGTTTCTTTCTCCTTAATTCTGGGGCCCTGCATATTAATCTGGCCTGTCAGATTTATGTCTTCCAGACTACAGGCTACTCACTTACAGTTGGTGGTAAACAGTGGATACCTCCCATCAGCCCTGGATGTGGCCTATGGTCAGTTCCAGTCAACCTCCTTGGGACTTACTGAGGCAGCAACAGCTCTACACCCCATCAGCCTGGACAAGCTACAAAAGTCAAGACTTTCATCCCTTTTCCCAAGTGAATTTGGGTGCCAGGTCTTTGAGGAGGGCATGATGGCATCCTCATAAAGCTGCCCCCCAGCTCCAATATTCTAACTTCCTTATGGGCCCCATAAACAGTAAGCATGTCCTGATTTAACCACACAATCTGGCTTTAACCACACCGCAGGTCCCCAATTTCAGTACAGCCACTGCCCCCAGATCCAATTCATATATTTGAAAAGGTGTGTTCTTGTACTCAACCACAATGACATCATCTCTTTAGCCCAAGACCAGACCACAGTATGTAACTATCCATCTTGAACAGACAGGATTACAATAGCTAACCAATCAGAAAGCAATATGACCAGGATGTTTGAGCTCAGAACCACAGAAAGGACCCTTCCCCTATTACCTAATCCCTCAGTAAATCCCTCCTGCCCTTTTAATATTCATAATTTCTGTTATGTAGTTGCATCTTTACCATCTTGTTTCATGTGAAATTATAGGTTCCTCTTGGAACCTAACCTGCTTCTGAGTGACATCAATACTCAATAAATGCCTCTACTTGGATTAGAAGTGGTCTGACTCTGAATTCTTTGAGACGATGCCACCATGACACACAATGAAACTCTAACACGTAGGAGGCACTCAATAAATGTTGAATGAAAGTATCAGAGGCAGGATTTAAACCCAGTTCATCCCAACTTCAGGCTCAGCCCTCTTTTCACTACACCTTAGTACCTTTTTACTCAAGAACATGAAAGCACATAAGAGTACTAAGTGTGATGAGAGGAGGAGGGAGCAGGGATCAAGGGACCTTCCTGGAGGAGGTGGTGCCCAAACTGGCCTTGAAAGGGAGGCAGGGCTTTAGCAGGTTCGATGGACAAAGGTACTGAAAGCACAGGGCATGTGAGCAAAGTCTCTAAGGCTTGAAAGCTGAGCATCTGTGTAAGAAAGGTGAGCAACATAGGATGGAGGAGAAGAGAGAGGAGGCCCTCGTCAAAAAACAGTCAGGGAACATGAGGTCAAAACGGAGCTCCGCTAATCATGAGTGTGGACCCATGACCCTTCTCCAGGTCTATTTCCTCACATGTAAAGTGAAGGAGTTGGACCAGACAGATGACCCTGAAGGGCCCTCCCAGCTCTGGTGCTCTGATCCCATAATCCTCATTTTAAACTCCAAACTGGCCCCAGGGGAAGAGCTGATTCCCCTTCCTAGCTGGAGAGGTGAGGGCCCATGGGCATGGAAGACTACATCTGGATGAAGGCAATGTCTTGATGGATTTTACTTAACTTTTTTTTTTCTTTTTTAATCTTTCTTTATGGGAAAGCTTGCTGGATATAGGAGAGAGAAAGATAATAACAGAATAAGAACAAGAAATAGTTTTGAGTTTTGAATGTCTTTTAAAATTCTACGATTCACTCACTCATTTATAATTCATTTATTCAACAAACATTTAGAACCTATTGAGTACAAAAGATTGTGGAGGACACACAAATGAGAAACAAACTAGTCAAGAGGAGGAAGGGTCAGAATTGACTTTGTGAGGTTTAGTCCCTCACAGACTGGAGGTGATTCCTAGGCAACTTCTATGAAAAGTGTCTCAGGATGGTCCCCAGGCAGATTCCAGCCCCTCCCCTGGCTCTTGATTCCCATTTCCCTTGAGTAAAAAGGGGCACTCCTCATTCCTGAGCACAACGATGGGTCACCTTCGCCTCCTTCAGTGAGTGGGCTGTGCCTGAGGGCAGCTGCTTCCCATGGTTTGCGGCTGCAGGAGGCATCCCGGGACTCAGGCACTGACACTTTCCAGTCATCTCAGTTCCTGCTTGCTGCGGCCTCTTACCTCATCCTTCTTCCAATCAGGAAAAAGCCAGAATCAAATCCTTCCCAAGCTCACTGTGAAGAATAATGTTATCTCACGGGGCAATAGCAAAGAAAGAATGAGAATGTCGGCACAAAATAGAACCTTGGAACACAGAACAGCAGAAGGCGGTGAGAGAAGAAACCTTAGGCCACAAGAATGTTTAGAGCAAGGTGGGACCTTAGGATGGCGAGTGCCAGACCCTCCATCTTTCAGCTCAGGGCATTTTCTGTGACTGTCTGGATGCCTGAAATGGGCTCCCTCCTTATCTTCGCCTACGGACTTCCCTAAAACTCCATCTTTCCCCCTCCCCCCAAACCTTTTCCAGTGCCTCTTCACTCTAGTTCCCTAGTTATCCTGTGTATAGCAGGTACTTGTTTGCTTCATATCTCCCTGCTTAGACTGTGAATTCCTCAAGGGTGGGAACTGTCTTTTGCCTCTCTTTTGTAGGCCCAGCCCTTAGCAGAGTGCCTGGCACATGCCAGGTGCTTAATAAAAGTTTACTGATGAATTCACTGATTCTCTGAATTGGAATTTCAGAGTTGATAGGAACCTTGTGAATATAGAATAGAGCAGAGAAGCCTCAGGACAGAAGTTTTCAGAGCTAGAAGAGGCCTGAAAACACCAAAATGTCAGAACTGGGTAGGATCTCGGAATATAAGAAGGTCATGGCTGGAAGGGACCTTAGAACATGTACAAAGAATGACTTTATTTAGAAGGGAAGTATGCAGTCCAACACTCTCGCTTTATAAAACAAACTTTTCAGAGTCCCTGAGAAGTGACATTTACAGTTACAGTTTACATAGCTGGTTATGAGCACAGCCAGGACTGCAAATCCAGGTGCCCTGGCTCCCATAACCTGTGATACTATGCTTATTCAACCAATATTTATTAAATGCCTACTCTATGCAGTGCAGGCCACTAATCTAGATCACTTCTCCCTAAGAATAAATAACACAGAAGGGTGAAGACAGTTACTCTAGGTCACACAGCAAACTAGCAGCAAGAATAGGTTAGCAACCTAGATTGCCTAATTCCCAAAGCCAGAATCACAGAATTCCAGATTAGAATGAGACTCAATGACCACCTCATCCAATCCCCTCATTTCATGGAGAAGAAAACTGAGGCCCAGCAAGGGAAGTGATTTGCCCAATGCCACCAAGCTTGTTATTGACATCAGGACCAGAACCTAATTTCCGTTCATTCCCCTCTCTACTTAACAATCCTGGGAAAGATTCCATTCATCCATCTTACCATCTCTCTGAAGGCGGGCAATTCCCCTCCCCCAACCCTTCTCTTATTACTTGGAGAGCTCCAGGCTCACTTAAAAAAAACATTTTGTGCAATTAAATTGTGAGGCAGGACCCACATAGACTGGGAGTTCTTGGAAATGATTGGTCCTCAGTAATCACAACCAGAACTGCTGGCCCCAGAGGAGACAGTGTTGGGAAGGAGAGGTTAGGACAGGAAGAATGCTCTCCTTCTGCTCACTCAGAGCTTGCAGTAAGCTCTTCTACAGTAGCTTGCTCCATAACAGTTACTCAGACATCCTACCAGTCATCCAGTACAAAGAGTATGGGGTAGTGCATGCCCCTGTGAAGAGGTGAAAGTAAACGAAGCCCAAAGAAGTCAAGACAGAAGCAGTGTGTCAAAGTTCTACATACCCCAGGAAAGCCCGGGTGCCCAACCTGTGAAGAGAGGAGCAGGCAAGAGGCCTCAGGAATCCCAGGATATGCAAGCTTATCATGGAAGCAAAGATGAGAAAACTCCCTCCCTGCATCAAGGATCTGGAGGGCTCAGATCCTGGAGCACCGAATAGCCTGTCAGACTCAGTGGATGTATTACCTGGTTTGATTGGGCTCATGCTTTTCCTTTACATTCTTTTTTAAAAATTTTTTGTTAAAAGACATAGCTCAGTGGGTAGAGGACAAATACGTTCCCAAATGAGAATGATGTCAAAGAGGTATGAATTACTAATATTTTTCATCATAAGGGGCTATTTTGAGGTCAAGCTCAGGTACTGAAGCCCTGAAACCTTCACATCTTTTTCTCACAATGACTTTAAAACCAGTGTTCTTTCCACTATAGCACACCCTGAACTCCATCAGAATAGAGCTGCCCAAGTGATTTCTCTTAAGCAGATATCTGAATATATCATTCCTCTATTCAATAAGCTTCATAAAATGATTCGTTTAGCTTTTAAAATTCCTATGGCACAGTGGTTAGAGCAATGGGCCCGGAGTCAGGAAGACCTGAATTCAAATACTGCCTCAGACACTTATCAATTATGTGACTTTGGACGAGTCACTTAATCTGTTTGCCTCCGTTTCCTCAACTGTAAAATGGGGATAATATTAGCGCCTACCCATAATAGCAACAGTCCAACATCGTTGTGAGGATCACATGAGGTAATATTGGTGAAGGGCTTAGCAGTGTCTGACACATAGTAGGCACTTAATAAACTCTTCTTTCCTTCCTTCCTTCTAGCCCAGTCCCCTGCTACCTTTCCTCGCTGGGCCTTACTTCCCCGCGCCATGTTCTAGGATTGAGCCAAACCGGCCTTCTCCTTGGTTCCTCCCATGCAGCACTCCACCTCCAGGCCTTTATGGTGGTGATCTCAGTGGTCTGAAATGTACTCCATCCTTCCCTCAACCTCACAGCGTACAGCCCTTCTCTCTCATCCTCTGAATGAAAACTTCCTGATTCCTTCCCATAGCCACGGCCCTCCTTCTCTGAATGCTTTGTATTGATGTATTTCTTTCCTGTTTATTCTGTATATACTGAGATATGACCTTTTAGAATGGGGGTGTTCTGGAAAAAAAGAGGGTTCCTGTCAACTGGGAATGGACTAAAACAGTACCACATATGAATGTAGTGAAATTGATGTGCTGTAAAAACTGATGACAGACAGCTTCAAAGAAATCTGGGAAGACTTGTATGAACTGGTGCAGGGGAAAATGAGCAGAGCCAGGAGGACAATTGGGTAAACTGAGTGTTACAGTGGATGGAGATGGTCTAGAGCTAAGAAGACCAGAATTCAAATCCCATCTCAGACTCTTACCAGCTGTGGGACCCTGGTTAAGTCACCTAACCTCTGTCTGCCTCAGCTTCCTCATCTATAAAATAGAGATTAATGACACCATCTACCTCCCACGGTTGTTGTGAAAATTAAAAGAGATAATAACTGTAACATTTAGCACAGTGCTTGGCACATCATGGGTACTATATAAATGTTAGCTGCTATCATTAATTATTATTTTACCACCATACCAACATCATAAAAATGACAGACTTTGAGAGACTTAAGAACTCTGATCAATCATGTTGAAGCCTACAACCCACCTTTTGACATGGAGGGAATAGACTCAGGCTGCAGCACGAGATGTACATCTTTGGGATGGAGTCAGTGTGGGAATTTGCTCTGTTTACCATTTAGATTTGTTATAAGAGTTCTGTTTTCCTTTTTTTTCCCCCAACAGAGAGTGAGTGAGGAGGGGACTGGGAAAGGGATAAGTATTTGGCAAAGAGCAGATGCTTAGTAAATACAGGAGAAGTGGCTGATGATAAAGCCTGTGTCAGATTCATTTTTGCATTCCTTCAAAGGTTCTTGCATATAGTAGGTGCTTCAAAAAACATCTGATGAAGGAAGGGACCTCAAAGACCACCCATCTCTCACTTTCCCTTCTTGCACTTCAGCATCTCAGAAACAGCTCCATGTCTAATTCCTAAACCCTGGGTCATCCCTGAAATCTGGGAGCAAAGCTCTGGAGCTGCTCCCCCTGGGGCTTGGCCTAATATGGCCCTATGTCCTCAAGTCACATCCAGACTGGTCCTTGGGATATTCTGCCTCCTGCCTAACAGAATATATACAACAGCAATGGAGAGGAACAACTTGCAGGGAGGACAAGGGGATGGGGGGGGCGGGAAACTCTGTGGGAGGTTGAAGCAAGCTTGGAATAATGTTCCTACGTGCAGCTTGGGCATGAGTCCAAGCAAAAGCCCTGGGCTGCAAGGCCAGTCCTGATCCTGGGTGGCCACATACAGGTCAATTTCTTCTCTAAGAGTGAGTTTCCTCATAAAGTCAGACAAGACTCTAAAGGAGGGTTTTTTTTTTAAACTAAGACATGTGAATATTTTAAAAACAGCTATTTCAAAAACTATTACAATATAATTGCCTCCTTTCAAATCCTATGTATTTTTTCCATACATTTAAAAACACAATTCTGAGAAGGGCTTCACAGGTTTCACCAGACTGCTAAAGGGATGTGTTTCATACACAAAAAGGTAAAAAGTTCCCACTATAAAGTCTCTTCCAAATGTCCTTCCCCAGATAAGTCCCAATCCAACCTTTAAAACTCAACTAAAATGCCACCTCCCCCATGAAACCTTTACTGATTCCTCTACTGGTAACAACCTTTCTCACTGTACCTTGTTCATACTTCTCAAATGCATTGATCATAAAATAGAATAAACTACAGTGATCTATACACAACTAGATGGTGCAGTAGATAGAGTGCTGGACCTGAAGGAAGACATGAATTCAAATTCTAACTCAGAAACTTACCAACTGTGTGACTCTGGGCAAGTCATTTAGCCTCTGTCTGCCTCAGTTTTCTCATCTGTAAAATTGGGGAAATAACATCTACCTTCCAGGGTTGTAGTGAGAGTAGTAAAATGAAGTATTTGCAAGATGTTTTGCAAACTTTAAATTATATGTAAAATATATTAAATATATAAATTCTAGGTATTGTTATTATTTTCACGATTATCTGAGTTTATGTCTTATTCCCCTACTAAGATCCATGAAGGCAAATATTGTCTTATCTAAGCTTTATAACTTAAATTTTTACAAGGTACTTAATAAATGTTTTGATGGATGCAGCATGGACTTGAGTCAAGAGTCCTGGTAAGTCCTACTTATTAGCTGTATGTCCCTGCGCAAGGCACTTAAATTTGCTGAGCCTGTTTCACCATCTGTAAAATGGGAATGATGATCCTCACCCTAAGCACCACACAGCTTTGTCATGAGGAAGGTACCTTCTGACCCTCAAAGCACTAGGTCAGGAGTTCTTAACATGGGGTCTGTGATTGCTTCCATCTTCTGCTTCCTTCATTCCTATTCACATGCTGCCAAACAGAGCTGGAGAAAATCATGACACCATGTCGACTGGCCTCACCACAAATCTGTGTTATCTAATGTCATCTAGGCCCTCACTAAAGCAAGGTCAAAATCACATTCCTCCCTTATTTATTTACTATCCCTTTCTCAGCAGCTATTCCAAACCTCTTCTTTCATCAAGTCTCTCACAGGGGCAACCTCCACTCACTGACAGAACTGAAGACCTTATGTCACACAAAGATTGAAAGAAAGGTCTTCTTTCTTTCCTCCTCCTAATTCTGATATCATTCAGACATTTCCCTCTGCTATTTCTTTCCCACTAGTCTTAGATGAACAAGTGGCCCTTGGTCTTATCCTCAATCTCACTCATAAATTTAATCTGCTGAAAAATCTGGAAGTGACACCCTCCAGATCAAGCCTGCAGTCAGGAGGCTGCCATTCTTCTGCTGCTTCCTGTCTCAGTCCTCCCCTCCCCACTGCACCTGGTCAGGATGTCTGGGCTGAAAACACTGAACCCATCCCAACAAGGAATCCCAATCAGGATGATAACAAGGGACTATTGTTTTTGCTGTTCCCACATGAGAAACTAGAGATGAGCTGTTATTTTGAACAGTTTACCTGCAGTTTATTGTCCATAACATCTTCCTACACGACCTAAAGATGATTTTAACACAGATGGTTTTAACACTGAAGATCCTTGGCATGTCCAAATTTCATCAATAAGAGATTGTGAAACTCAGAAGGCAAAAAGGAGATTTTCAGTGAATGTTCCTAAAGAAGGGGCAACACCTAGTATAACATTTGCTTTGGAGGTTTGTCAGAAACCTCATGCTTTTCAACCACAGAAAATCATAAGAGCAAAATCTGTTGTCAATTTTTCAATTAAAAAAAAAGCCACAAAGAAGCTTTGAACCTAGGTGGGTATTTTTTTTCCTCCTATTTCAGCATTTTTCACAATAAGGTTTAGTGTAGAAAACTAATGTGAATTCTAATGTTATAGGTCACTTGCAGACCAAGTGTCTACTTTGTGAACAATGTCTCTGCTCTAAAGCAACAGGATTTGCAGGACATCTGCTTAATGTGACATACTAATGTTTAGTATGTTGCAATATACTTTGATATGCTGTATGCACTGAAAGAGACCAGTTGTTCCTAGTTGTAGTGTGAGAAGAACTTTTGGGCCTCATCTGAACTCTCCATGAAATGATGACTGATTACTCATACAAAGTATATTAGGAACTGGACTGATTTCTTTTAGATGTAATTAGTACACAGATTTGAAAGAAAACTGTTTTCAAGAAAGACAATGGTGGGTTTAAGGAATATGGGAAGAGACAAAAGTTGGCAAACCTGCTTGCAAGCAAGAATTGATTTTCCCCATGAAATCATCTATGTATTTGGCCTTTTGTTTGCTGAACAGCTGTGCAACTATATAATGTGCCTCCTAGACAGAGTTGGGCCTGGGATGGAATTTTCAGACAAGGCCTCCTATTTAATTTAATTCACAGTTTATAGAATTCTGTGATAGTGAAAACCTATTTTTGTATCTATAAGGTTATGAGAATTTTTCATTTTCTTTTTTTAAATAATATTTTCCCCAAATTACATGCAAAAATAATTTTAACATTTATGTGAATTTTCAATGTGAATCCTTTGCAATAAGCCTTGCCTCTCTATACACTATGTACTTCTTCAGTGTTTAAGGCTACTTATTTATAACGCTTCTGAAGGTACATTGGCTAGGGAAGTTTTGCTATACCTTTTATTGAATTAACAAACTGCAATTATTATTTTTTTAAAAAAGAATAAGAGGATAAAATGGAAATAGAAACACTTCACTGATCACCTCTTGAAAGAAATACCAAAATGAAAAATCTCAAGGACATCATGGCCAAAATCCAGAAATTCCTGGTCAAAGAAAAATACTTCAAGATGCTAAAAAGAAAGAATTCATGTACTAAGGAACCACAGCCAGGATCACACGTGATTTAGCAGCCACCACTATAAAGGAGTAGAGAGCTTGGATACAATATTCCATGAGGCAAAGGATCTGGGTGTACAGCCAAAAATAACTTTACTAGCAAAACTTGAGTGCGATGCTACAAGGGGAAAAATAGGTCTTTAATGAAATAGAGGACTTCCAAGTATTCCAGAGAAAGTGAAATTTGACTGATTAAAACAAAAAAAAAATACACATACACATATATTTAAATTTTCATAAATTGGCCCATTTATACTTATCTTCTTTCACTTTACTGCCCCCATGCATTCTGTGATATAGCTACATTAGCCTGCTTGTAGGTCCTCAAATACGATGTTTCTATGCCTTTACACAGGCTGTCTTCAATGCCAAGAAGGCTTTGTCCCATAACTTCTGCTTCTTCACTTAACAAGGATTCTTTTAAGACATAACAAATCCTATCTTCTCCAGGAGGGCTTTCCCAATTTCCTAAGCTGCTAGTGGTTTCTCCTTTCAGATTATCTTCATTCTACTCTGGATGTGTTACATACATATACATATACATACATATACAGCTCCCACATGGCACTGAAATACATCCAGGGTCATACTGCTAGTGTATGCCACAGTTACTCAGAACAGTTCCTTAAGGGCCAGAATTTTAGCTTGATGTTTGGGTCAGCTGGCATCTCTGAGGACTGTATTACTAAAATGAACTGCCATTCCTAGGTAATAGAGAGAGGTCAGGCTCCCTGAGAAGGGGAGTGAGTGGGGTAACTCATCCCTGCAAAGCCACAGGGAATTAGACAGGGGACATAACAGTTTCGAAACCAGTTGGATTCCCTGGGACAGAAAAGCAGGTAAACCTGTTCTAGATCTAATGAATCATCATCCCCTGAAGAGAAAACTTCTTTCTCCTGTTTCCTGTGGGGATTAGGGAGATTTCCTTCAAAACTGACCAGAGCTGGCCTGCTTTTCACATAACAGTCCTGCTTCTTAATGATGTGGAAGATGACTTAAATATGTACCAATGCCCACGAGTCTATAACTCTCTAAGTCTTACAAATCATTTTCCTCAGAATAGTTCTGAAGGACCAAGAAGGAAAATATCACTCTTCACACATGAAGAAAGAGAAGTGAAAAGCTCCCCTCCCCTCCCTTCCCCTCCCCTCTTTAGTAAGGCCTGGGGCCAGGTCCTTACCCATCTCTTCTGACTTCAGCTTCGTTCAACTCACCCAGCATTTATTAAAGCGCCTATCATGTGCCAGGAAAGCACAATAAAAGGCACTGGAAACACAAAACCAAAAGAAATAATCCTTCAGCTCAAATAGTTTACCTTCTACTGGAAGAAAATATGAACAATATTTAGTAAATACAAAAAAATATATACAAGGAAAAAACAAGGTCATTTTGAAGAGGGGTGAATTGCTAACAACTGGAGACATGGGAAAGGGATGCTTAACTTAGTATATTGCAAGGGCCCTAACAACTTGGATGGGAAAAAAATTTAACTTTTATTTCAACATATTTGCTTTCCTTTATTAAGAGAAGGGGTCCCTAGGTTTCACCAGATGTCTGAAGGGGTCCATGAAACCCCAAAAGGCAAAGAACCTCTGGGGTAAGAGGCTGTCTATGACTTCAGCCGTCCAGAGAGTTGGGAATTCCAAGATGTGGAGAAGATGTAGAGCATCCAAATATGACTCTAGAGTCTCCTCTTTGTGTCCCTGGGAAGAATAGATAAGGAGTGGGGTGCACTGGTGATAAGATACTAACATGGACAGCTGTAATCCACAGTCTTAAACAATATAAACATTTATGTATGTGTATGCATGTACATATGTATGTATACTGTGTGGATTGCAGTTGTCCATCACATACACATATATATATCCCTTATATATATATATATGTATATGTGTATACACACACACACACACACACACACACACACACACACACACACACACACCCTTCAATGAAATCTGCACTTTCAAGTCCTTCAGAGCAAAGTCACTTGGTATCACCCCATCACCCCTTTGTCTCAAAAGGAAAAAAAGTAGCTAACTCTGCCCCTGGGGACTTCTTTCCAAGTCCAGGAACAAGGTCTTTCCTCCTCCTTAATAGAGAACTGAGCCATTGCCCCTAAATTCATCTCCTGATTAGGTCACTAATAACCATGATGGCTTTTAAGATTTTCAGCTTTAAAAAGCACTTTATAGACAGTTTCATTTGATAGTTAGCAATCATATAATTGAGTTTTATAATGAGATAATAATTGCAGAGAGCTTAGCACAGGGCTTGGCACATAGGAAGCACCATATACTGTAAATGGGAACTACAATGATGATGAGGATGATGATGATGATTACATAACCACAATAACTCTGTGAGACAGGTGCTACTATCAGATGGGGGAGAGAGATAGAAACAGAGATAAAGTTATGAAAGGAGGGACAAAGAGAGACAGAGACAGAGAGAAATAGGAAGAAGACAGAGAGAAAAGGGGGAAGGGGGAGAGAAAGAATAAAGACAGACAGAAGAGAGGAGAAAAATAGGAGAGATAGAGAAATAGAAGCAAATAGAGGAGGGAAAGAGGCAGGAGAGAGACAGACAGAGCCAGAGAGAGAGAGACGCAGAGACAGAGACCAAAAGAGAGACACAGAGAGAATATCATTGGGGTGTTATTCAGGAAAGGTAACAAGGAACCAAAGCTTCAGAATTTCAAAAACAGTCCATGGAGAGATCACAGGGTTCATGAGAGATCACTAGATTAAGAAGCAGGAGAAGTGGGTTCAAGTTCCAGTTCTGGCCCTAACTATGTGATCCTGGGCAACCTGGTTCTCATATTTAAGTTCCTATTATACGCTGGACCTTGGGCTCTGCCATAGGGATATGAAGACAGATGTGACAAAATTCCTGCTCTGAAAGGGACTTATAACTTAATGCAAGGATTCTTGACCAGGGGTTCTCAAGCCCCCAAAGGGTCCAAGGACGGATTTCAGGGGGTCCCTGAGCTTGTATGGGAAAACAGTTAAATTTTTATATCGCTATAAAGGAGTGAGGGAAGGGAATGAGCATTTATAAATAGTGCCTACTATGTGCCTGGCACTTGTTACAGACTATCTCATTTGATCCTCACAACAACCCAGGGAGATAGGTGCTGTTGTCACCCCCATTTTACAGTTGAAAAAACAAGCAAACAGGTGAAGTGCTTCGCCCATAGTCACACAGCTAGCAAGTATCTGAGGTTGGATTTTAAGTCGAGTCTTCCTGACTCCAGGCCCAGTGTTTTATCCACTGAGCTACCAACTTCCTCCATAAGTAATTGGTTTCTTTTGTAATCCTCTGCCAAAGGGGTACCAAAATACTAAAAAAATAAAAAAATTAAGCTCCCCTGATCTGATGGGACTTATTGAGAAACTGAACAACAGGATGCAAAGATGGGCTGATCACCTAATGAAAGGAAACAATGGCGGGCAGACAGTCAGAGGGCTTAGCTGGTACCCTGTCAATGTCAGGAGAAATTGAGGGAGGCATCCAGCATGAGATGGCAATTTCACAGGAGGACTTGGACAACAGTCACTTGGGATAGGCTAGCAAGGATGGGTTTTGCTACAGGAAACTTCCAAATCAAAAACAAATCCACTTCAGTACTTGAGTATTAACAAAATGAGGAACTGAATTCCCTTCTTTCTCACTCTGATAATCTATGAATCTCTGGTCTTGGTGCCCAGGGTTGTTTTTGTGATTTCTGGGAGCTCTGTGGGAGGGGTGTCTACAAGATCTGAATCCCAGGCTGTGGCTGAGTTCTACCTGTCTGTGTTCCAGGAGACTAGAGGTCCCTGGGGAGGCTTCATCAATCTTATATCTCTCCAGACTATAATAGTGAGCTAAGAACAAGATCAGCATTACTAAAGGCACTGCTTAGCATGACGCATGAGTCCCAAAGCTTAAAAACCCTGCATGGACTTTATTATAGCCTGCTGAGGCATTTGCTTCTCTCACCTTCAAAACACAGAAACCCAATATGGGGAAGGAAACTGTACATGATAGATGAGCCCCTGGGCCAGGGCAGGAACAGGGATGGGAAGCAACTGACATGGCGCCACATGGTGGGAAGAACCCCAAGCTTGGGGTCCAGAGGCTTGGTCTCAGGAATTGATTCTTTAACCAAACTAGTGGGTGACCCTTGGCAGCCTTCTGCCATCTCTAGTCCTCAATAAGTGCATTGGTCCTGATGTACTTTAACAGGGTTTCTTAATGTTTTGTGCCATTGCCCCCGTTAGCAAAGGAAATTCTCAATTTCATTAGGGGTTAATGATAACCGAAAAGTTTTCATTCAAGTTCACATATCCTTTGATGTCTACCCATGCACACCCTTGGGGGGGAGGGCAGGGGCCCAAGTGAAAAACCCCTGATCTATAGCTGCATTTTCAGTGCTAAGGTTCATATCTAAGTCCAAATCCTACCCAGTCTGTGGTGCACAGCTTATGCCTCCCCTACACCCGTGTTCCTTTAAATACTCAAACCCACAGGGCCCTTTCCCTTCATTTTCGCTCTCCACTCGCACCTGGAGTTTGAATTGTGATAATAAGCTCACATACATAGGGTGTTTTAAGGGTTAAAAATTGCTTTCTTCAAAACAAACCTGGGGCGGCGGTGACAAAGGGTAGAGAAAAAGGGAAGGAAAAAGGGGAGTGGGGAGAGAGAGAGAAAAGGGAAAGGGACAGGAGGAGAGAGAGGGAGAATGGGAGAGAAAGAGGGAAGGGGAGGGGAGAGACAATGGGAGATAGGGACATAGAAGGAGAAAGAGATTGAAAGAGGGGGAAGGACAGCAGAGGGAGGGAGGGAGAAGGGGAGAAGAGAGGGGGAAAGAAGTGAAAGGAACAGAGAGAAACAAAGAGGGAAGAAGGGAGAGAGAGAATAGAAGGAGAGAGAGGGAGGAGGAAGAGAAAGGGGGGGGTAATGTGAGAAGAAAGGAGACAGAAAGAGAAAAGAGGGAGATAATTTTCTCTATTTTTAAAGAAAAGAAAAGCTTAAAGGTAGTAGCTTCCCCATGGTCACACGGCTAATAAATGCAAATATATGTCAGTGCTCCAGCTGAATTATATATTATCTCGCACTGTCTACCCACTGTTCATTTAGAGAATGATTGTCTCTCCAGCTAAAGCATCTATGCCTTGGCTGGCAACACTTCTAGTACTCAATTTGTTGAGGACTTGTTGATCTTTCCCAGTTTTAATGTGACTCTTGGCAGAGACAGAGCAGCCTAATGGAAAGAGAACTGTTTCTAGGGGATAGGAGATTCAGGTTTAATTCCAGGATGAGGCTTCAATTTCCAGCCCCATGACTCTGGGCAAGTCATTCCACTTAGCCTCTGGGATGTCTAATGGAGAAGGAAGAAGAGGTAAGAAAAAAGGAAAAGAGTTGTGGGGAAGTCTGAAATTTCATTTTGGACAGCAATGACTAAGAAGGTTTAGGCCAAAACGAAGAGGGCCTCAAGTGCCAAACTGTTGGGATTTCTCCAACAGGCTGTGGGTAGCCACTGAGGGTTCTTGAGCAGGGTGATTACCCAATAATGACTCGGATTTATCACTTTAAACTTTCTAAAGTCCTACTTTACAACAACCATGTGAGGTAGTGTGTGTATTTGCCATCCCTATTTTACAGAGAAAAAAACAAAGCTGAAGTGGTATGTCCATAAACACAAAGCTAGTCTATGTTCAATGGCAGACTCAAACCTTTCAGAATGGACACCAATGGCACTATGCCCAGTTGTCTCTAATGTGGTCACACCCTGTGCATAATGAGTTTACTCTGGCAGTGTAAACAGGATTCACTGAGAAGGTGAGAGCCTGGGGACAGAGACCAGTAAGTAGGCTGTTAGCATAGTACAGTTATCCCTTCCACAATTTGACTTTCTCCTTTGTGCTTTTGATATATCAAGGGCCAGCATAAGAAATTAAATGGGAATTGTGCAATGACTAACTTTGATAGACAACTCTTCTCAGCAATACAAGGATCTAAGACAATTCCAAAAGACTCATGATGGAAAATGTTGTCCACATCCGGATAAAAAACTATGGAGGCTGAACACAGATCGAAGCATACTATTTTCTCTTTTTTTTTTAGTTTCTTCTTTCTCATGGTTTTTCCCTGTGGTTCTAATTCTTTCTTACAAGACTAATGTGGAAATATGTTTAATATGATTGAACATGTATAGCATACATTAGATTGCTCACCGTCTTGGAGAAGGGGGAGTAGAGGGAGGAGGAAATTTTAGAATTCAAAATCTTATAGGAGTGAATGTTAAAACCTAAAAATAAATAAAAAAATAAAGGTTAAAAAAATTAAATGGGAATTCTGGGAAAATTTTGCAGAAGCTTCAGATGACACATGAAGGCCAACAGACAACACAGAGCCTATGACCAAATACTTAATCCAAATTTTACAATAACATGCTGTAAATACCCCATAAAAGAAAAAGAAAAAATTCAGACTTCTTCTCTGGTCTGAAGAGAGGGCTAAAAATTTTTACACAGATTTTCCAGACTGCAGGGACACTGTGCTCCTAACCCCCATGATGTGAAAGGGATAGTTCTAAAGAGTAATAAAAATGGCTAGGAAGGGAGAAGTTAAAGAGTGAAAGAAGAGAAGGGGAGGGGAGGATGAAGGTTCCATCCAGGCAGATTTCAATTCGATATAAAGGAAACTTCCCAAAAAATTAGAGCTGTCTGAAAATAGAGCCAGCTACTTGAGGTGGTGAGTGAACATTCTGTTACTAGGAGTGTTCAAGTTTACTGAGAGCAAATATGACAGAAAGATTACAAATCAACCCTCTAATAGTGGAATTTCTGGCAATGTGACAGGCCAGTGAAGGAAGAGTGAAGGAAGAAGGCTTTTTTCAATACCACATCATCCCTGCCAACTATGGGACTGGCCATTTAGAAAGCAGGGTCTCTGCAGACAAGAAAGGCCCACAACCGTCCACCCACCCACACACACACACAACACACACCAAAGTTAAACTAAGAGAAATCAGGCCCTGAAAAATTGCTTACTTATTAGCTGTGTAAGTTCATGCAAGTCACCTGTCCTCTTAGAATCTCAATTTCCTCACCTATAAAATGAGAGAGTTGGACCGGATGCCCTCTAAGGCTCATTTTTGGCTTTAAATACTCAAGCCCTGTGAACGGAGATGGGCGTCAGGGGCTGTCTTTCTTCTTCTAGGGGGACAGGGTAACTACTGTAACTCCTCAGCTCACAAAAGGCTACATACAGACTGATACTATTACCTTGATTAAGACAATGTGCCCATTCTTAGCTGCCCTGCTACTGCCAGGACAAAGTCTAGCTCTAGAGAGAAAGCAAAGATCTGAATCCATCTTGGATGAATCACATTTTTTGTGATTGTGTGTGTGCAACTGGTTTTTATAAACTTATGCTTTACATATACACATGCAGATTATGTGTGTATACATGAATACATATGTGTATGCATGCATACCAATATACGTGAGTGTACACAAACATATCTGCATGTGTTGTGTTTTGTGGTACTGTAGGCTTGTGGGGATGTTTGTACATGAGTATAAGGACATTTAAGTAAGTATACAGGAATACTTTAAGTAAGTATACAGGAATACAGGATAAATGGAATCACAGGTTACCTCCTGGCTTGAAGATATATGTGTGTGTGTGTGTGTGTACGTGTGTGTGTATGTGTCTGGGATGTGTGTCTGTATGTCATAACATGAGAATTGTGTGTGCTTACATCCATATCTGAGGATATGGCTAATGGTTGTACATGTTCTCACCATATTTTCTTGACTCAATATTTAGAGCAAGGGAATGCAAGTCAGACCACCTAAGCCAAGAACTCTTAACCTAATCAGTATGAGGGGTGGGGGAGGAATCACATCTTCATCTCATTGACTGTCCTCTACACCTGGAATTCTCTCCCTCATTATCTCCACCTTCTGGCTTCCCCAGCTTGCTTCAGGTCCCAAGGCAAATCCACCTCCTACAGGAAGCTTTTCCCCAATCCTTTTAATGCTGCTGCCTTCCATCTGTTGGTTAACTCCAATGTATGCTGAGTTGTGTGTGTATGTGTGCATGTGTGTGTGTGTGTGTTTGCATACACTGCTTGTTTCTATAGAGTTATCTGCCTGCTGTTTTCCCTATTAGATGGGGGGCTCTTTAAGGACAGGGACTATCTTTTGCCTTTCTTTGGATAACTAACATTTAGCACTGTGCCAGGTACACAGTAGGTATTTAATACATTTCTGTTGCTACTGTGCTATAAGAAATGATGAACAGGTGGATTTCAGAAAACCCGGAACTTACATGAACTGATGCTGAGGAAAACATGGTACGCAGTAACAGCACCCCTATGCGATGGTCAGCTGTGAATGACTTAGCTTTTCTCAACCATACAGTGATCCAAGGCAATTTCAAAGGACTCATGATGAAAAATGCTATCCACATCCAGAGAAAGAACTATGGAGTCTGAATGCAGATCAAAGCACACTATTTTCATTTTTGGGGGGGTGAGGTTTGTGTGTGTGTGGTTTTTTCCCTTTTGTTCTGTTTTTCTTTCACAACATGACTAATGTGGAAATATGTTTTACATGATTGCACATGTATAACCTATATCAGATTGCTTGCCAGGGATGGGGAGGGGGAAAGGGAGGGAGAAAAATCTGAAACTCAGAAATCTTCCCAAAAAATTAATGCTGAAAATTGTCTTTACATGTAACTGGAAAAAAATAAAATACTACTAAATAAAAAATAATGAAAAATAAATATCTGTTGACCGACCTCTAACTGAAACATTTCTTTCAAATATCTAAAAACATTATTCTGGGAGCAGTTAGGTGGTACAGTGGATAAAGTACTGGCCCTGGAGTCAGAAGGATCTGAGCTCAAATCCAGTCTCAGAAAGTTACTAGCTGTATGACCCTGGGTAAGTCACTTAACTCTGACTGTCTCCAAAACAAAAACAGAAACACTAGTCTGCCAACAGGCCAGAGACTTCACTAGTCTACCACTACCACTTGACCTAGGCTCCAGGCTCAGTGGATGTCACCGACTCATTGCGTGACCTTAGACAATTCACCTTAGTCCTCTTCACCTTTTGTTTTTCTTATCTGTCAAATGGGCACAGACTCACATAATCCAAGAATGTCATCCCTAGAAGAGGTCATCTCATTCAACCCCTCCATTCTGAGCAAAGTAAAGTCAAGAAAAGGAGAGAGTGGATCATCAAAGACCACAAGACAAGTTAGTGACAAAGCCAGAACTAGAACCCAGGTTTCCTGATTCCTTGGCTGGTCAGTATTCACTCCATTATACACTGGTGAGCTCTCATGTTAATTCCTGTTCTACCTACTTCACAGAGCCTTGAGGATCATGCACAAGTAATGACTTCTCAGCATCATCATCATTCCTCCCTGAATGCCAGGACCTGAACAAAGACATAAGTTGATAGGAACACATCTTTCAGCCTGGAGGCTCTAGCTCAGCTCCTGGGTTCTCGGAGGTAGATAAGCATCAAAGGGAGCTGAGCATCTCTCAGTCCTGGTGCTAACAACTCCTAGCCATGAGATCCTGGCCAAGTCATTAACTCTGAGCTTGTTTCTCCATCTATGAAATGCAGCCAATAATCCTTGCCCTCCCTACTTCAAAGGTTGCTGCATGGAAAGCCCTGAGTTCTTTTTGGGGGGTGGGGGGTGGGGAAAGGAGCAGACTAGACCTGTGATTTCATCATTATAGAGAAATACTGAGGGAGAAATTCCCTCTACCATTGCATAATGACAACTGCTGAGCCACTTACAACCTAAAAGAAACACCTGAGGGTATTGAGAAGTTAAGTGACACACTTGCCCAGAGCCCTACAACTAGTAAGCTTCTGAGGTGAGACCTGAATGCAGGTCTTCCTGATTCAAAAGCTGAAACAGTACCCAATCTGTCAGGCTTCCTCTCGATAGTTATTACAACTATCTCACTTTTTCCATCATCACCATCATCACCTTCATCACCATCACCATCATCAGTACTAAGATTCTATCTGACCTAGAGGATGGGAGAAACAGGAAAGGGTTAAACAGGTTCTCTGAGGGATAACCCCTGGCACAGACCCTCAGCTCCTGCCCCACTACCCTGCCCCAAATCTGCCTAGTTCCCTCCTCCCATGTGCTTTCTCCACTCTAACCTGTCCTTTCCCTCCTTAGCACCAATCCTCATCCATCTCTCCCTTCTTTCTTCAGGAATTACCCCCTTCAAAAAGTCTCCTCTGCCCAGCCTCACCTCAAGCTGATTGCTTCCATGCTGCTTTTTGCCAGCTGGCATCATGGTCACACATGTAGGTGTGCCCACAACATGCATGCAGTCTCACAACACTTCAGTGTGAGCCTGGGCTCACTTAAGATGCAATTGGGAAATATTTAACAAAATAAATAAAAATATAATAGAACACAGATCATATTAAGATGTGGTTTTCTGTCAATATGCAGCCCAAAGGGATCCTTATGTGCGGTTTGATGGCCCTTCTTTCTATGTGAGTTTTACTGCTATAAAGCACTAAAGAAGGAGTTGCTGTTATCATTTTATTACATTCTTATCACTGGCTGTCAAATGGGTCTGACAAACTCCTTAATCTGATATTCAAGGCCTTCTACAATCAAGGCCAAACTTCATAGAAGGCATGTAAATTGAGGTCCCCACCACTGGAGGCTTTCCATCAGAAACAGGCTGGCTCCTTGGCCAGAATGTCAGAGAGAATTCCTATTCAGGTACAAGTTGGAGCAGATAAACCCTGGGGTGCCTTGCAATTCTGAGTGTCTCTGATTCTCTGAGATACTTGTCCAGTATAGCTGTGGGAGGGCAGTGGATAGAAGGCCTGGCCAGGAGTCAGGAAGACTTGAGTTTGAATTCATTTTCAGACACAAGTGACACAGGGTAAATCACTTCACTCTGTTTGCCTTAGTTTCCTCATCTGTACAATGAGCTGGAGAAGGAAATGGCAAACCATTCCACTTTCTCTGTCAAGAAAACCTAAATGGGGTCATAGATAGTCAGACACCAGGGAAACAAATGAACAAGTATGGCTATGAGAAAGTCATTTGCTGTAAAATGAAGATAATCACACTTGCACTGCCTACCTCGATTTCAGTCTAAAACCACATCATGTGATGTTTAATAAATGTTCAACTGAGCTGTCTTTTTATAAATGCGTTATCATTATGTTATTCAGAAAAGAAGCTGTTTCTCCAACATCTTTCCTTTCTCTTCCACTGAATATGCATCATCTTTGGCCAAATTCCAATAGCCTCAATGAGACAGTCATTTTTATAATACAATTTGAGAGGCACCAGTAGTTCCTATCACACTCCCTCCTCCTTCCCCCAGAATCTACACCACCCTCAGTCTACTGCTGATGCCTGAAATTCTACCATTAGAGATAAATTCTTTTGGCTAAAGAAAAACACAAGCATCCATGGGAAGAATGTCAGACAGCAAATGGTTCATACCACAACATCAGGCCTTGGGCCCAGAATGACATAGGAAGCAACAGAGTCCCTGGAAAAAACAAGAAGGAACTTTACATGGTACAGCCCAGTGGAAAAAGCTGGCCTGAGAGGCAGGGGACCAAGGCTTGGATCCCTGCTCTGCCACTCACTTCTTGTGTAGTCTCTCTGGGCCCTGGGCTCATCACCTATCAAATAAGTAAGGGTGGTGAAAGTTGCGGGGAGGATGAGACGGTGACTTGGCTGAGCCCTGTGACAACAGCTCCTTCCCACTATGACTACAGCTGGGAGGGCAGGGTCTGTGCAGCACCAATCTTGTATTCCTAGCACTGAGCATCAGTTATTATTGACCAGGACAGGGAGAGCTTTCTGAGAGAAGAGCTGAGTAGCCAGAAAGAATTCAGGCATGACAAAGGAGTTAGAAATCATGATTCAGTTTAATTCAACTAACCCTTATGAAGTGCCTACTGTGTGCCAGGTGCTATCCTAGGTGCTGGGGATACAAAGTCAAAAAAGGAAACATTCTCTGCCTTCAAAGAGTTTACTTCCTTCTCCAGGGATACATGCATACAGTAGATACAAAATATATACATGGTAACTGTGAAAGGATTTGTCATGGAGCCTTATTTATGTTGGAGGCTGTACTTGAGTAGAACTCTGAACAAGGAAGGGATTCTAAGAAGGAGAGGTGAGAAAAAAAAGGAGGATACATAGAAAATACATGAAAATACATGAAGAGGGATAGAATGTCATGTCTAGGGAATGGCAGGGAATATAGTTTAGGATATAAAGGGTGTAAGAGGGAGGAAAGGGACATAAATCTGAAAAGACAGGTTGGAGTCAGAAGGAGAAGGGCTTTCCATGCTGGACCAGTAGAGCTTATCATTTATCCTAGAGGCAACAGGAAAGGAGAAAATGAATTTTCATGAGCAGGAAAATGACAAAGGGTCATAGGACCCTTTTAGAGCTGAAAGGGACTTTCAGGGATCGCCTGAATTTAAGTCTTGACCCCAACAGTTACCAGTTGTGTAACCATGAATATGCCACTTCACCTCTCTTAGCCTCAGTTTTTCTCATCTGCAAAATACAGATAATACTTGCACATCCTGCTACAGGGTGATTATGATGATAGCAAAAAACTAGATATAGAAATATGTGCTCTTAATTATTATTATGAGCAGTATGACACAGTAGAAAGAGCACTGGTTCTGAATCTAATTCTGCCTCTGATACGTACAGCTTGTGACTTTGGGCAAGTAACAGTATCTCTGGGCCTCAGTCTTCTCATCTATAAAATGGGGAGGGTTAACCTAGACTTAGAGAGTTTCTTAGGTCCCTTCTATCTCTCAGTATTCTATTAAGAGCCTTTATACAGCCCTATATTCAATGCCTTAAAATTCCTTACAGTTTGGACATTCTGAGTCCTCTGCCCTACCATTCTGTGTTCTAAGGTCACTTTCATCTCAAGGATGCTTAGATTCTTTGAAATTTCCAGGTCAACAAAAGAACTTGGCCATTTTCTTAAGCAGAAGTGCTTGTAGTTTACAAAGGACTCTCCACATAGATGTATGTGTGTGTATACACATATATGTGTGTATACATACATGTGAATATGGATAGGACTGAAGGGCAGACCTCAATTTCTCTTTTAAGTCAATTGAATTCAACAAATATTATTCAGTGCTTAATAAATATCTGTAAAAACAAATTGCATAACATACTTTGCCTCAAGAAGATGATCCTTTACTCTTTCAAGTCAAGTTCCAGAAGGAGATTAGAAAAGGCCTTCTTAGGTCTCTGCTTCCAACCCAGAGAGGTCTGTCTTCATACAGCCAAAGTAAAGCATCTGAAGGAACCAACATCAATGAACACCTTAGAACAGGTTGTGTTACTGCTGCTGTACTGTCATTTTCATTGTGTTTGACTCTCCATGACGCCATTTTAGGATGTCCTTGGCAACGATACTGGGAGTGGTTTGCCATTTCCTTCTCTGGCTCATTTTAAAGATGAGGAAACTGAAGCAAACAGAGTTAAGTGACTTGCCCAGACACAGCCAGCAAGTCTCTGAGACTAGATTTGAATCCAGGTCTGACTCCGGGCCAGATAGGTTTACCAGATGCGTTTCTAAGCTACAGAGGGACAGGTGTTCTAACAAATAAATCCCATTTTTATTAGGAGGGGAGGATGGAGAACAATAGTAGGGAAGAGGCTGGGAGGCCAAATGAATGAAGAGGCATCGCTGGGTAGAGCTAGACAGCAAGAGCTGAGGAGGAGAGGAGTGAAAATGAGCACACAAAGGAAAAAAGGATCATAGGATTTGGATCTTAAAGATAAGCCCTAATTTGTTCTCCACTGCCCCACCCTCTCTGGAGCTCTACTTCCACAGCATTTTAAAGCTTACAAAGCTCAGTCCTCAGTGGAGGGTTGGGGTAGGGTTGTAATGCCCAAGCATTATTTATTCTTATTTTCCAGATAAGGAACCCAAGACTCAAAAACAGGAAATGACGCAGCTAGGTTTAGGAGAAAGAACAATGGAATTGGAGTGAGAAGACTTGAGTGCAAATCCTGTCTTGGCCTATCCCATTGGGACTTTGGGAAAATCACTGAACCTCTAAGGACTTTGATTTCCTGCATATCTGTAAATTAGGAGGCTGGGATGAGTGTCCTTCCAACTAGGAGTGGCATCTAAACTTGCCATCAGTCACACCACAAGCCAGCACTTCAGTCCCATTTCAGTTGTATTCCCAAACCATTCCATGTTGTATTTCCACCTAATCCAGATCAGACTCAAAGAGGGAAGGTTGGAAGAAAAGAAGAAGCATCGATTAAAATTCTATCTTATACTTGTGTATATCTGCTTATGTGGATATAAGAAAGTGAGCCCTCTAAGGACAACCCAAGTCTTACCAATCTCTGATACCGCTCACTACTAATAAAAAGATTGGCTGCCATTTTTAACATTTTCTGTCATGGATTCATGTGATAAGGGGATGGATCCCTTCTCAGAATAATGTTATTAATTGCATAAAATACAAAGGAAACTATATTGAAATAGTTACCAATACACTTAAAAATTAAGTGCACCTGAACCCCAGACATAAAGGAATGTCTCCAAATGACCCATCCAATTCAAAATAAGTTTCTTCCCAAATTGCCTAGGGAGAGATGTTCTTTTCCCTAGGCCCACATAATATTCCCCCTTTGGAATGCCCTAATCCTCTCTCTTCTAAAATTGAGCTCCAGTCTCCCTCTCCAGGCATAGCTCCCACTACTATTCCCCTCCCACCCCATGGGCTCTCTATTTCAGTCAATCTGGGCAGCTTACTGCTGCTTCTCCCAGTCCTCTCCCCCAGACACAGCCCATCTATGTCTTTGCTCATGTCACTATTGCCCCCAAACTCTGCTGTTTGTCAGTGTGCTCCTCATCCTTCAAGGTCCAGATCAAAGCCTTCCCCAGGATCCTACCCTGGCCCCATCAATATCACTCTTTCCATAGAATCCTATAGTCCTCTTTGGCCCTTGTCAATTTCTATCATATTTTTCTGTCCTTTCCTTGCTGTGCCATGGAGATGATCCCTAGGTTCTCAAAAGTTTTGCCCCTGTGGTGAAAAGTTCTAGCTGGTTATATCAAGCTGGGAAGCCTTCAAGTACAGGACTAGCAATTTAGTCAATCTGTCACCAAGCATTTATTAAGCATTTACATATAGGAAGCACTGTGTTAAGCACCACAGATACCAAGAAAGGCAAAAACACAATCCTTGCCCTCAAGGAGGTCATGGTCCACTAGAGGAGAATATGCAAACAAGCTAAGTATATACTATATAATATAAATAACATCTAATGATAATTATTCTATATATAGTAAGTGGGAGATAATTATAGAGGGAAGATGATCAATTATGTATCTCTTTCATGTGACAACCAGAATAACAAAGCATAGGGAAATATAGCATGGGAAAGTTTATCATAAGAAAATTAGCCAAGGGAGGTTGCAGGGGGGAGGGGACACTTTTTCTGGCTGAAGCAATTCACAAACCATCCACTGAGAAGCTGAGATCTCTGTCCACACTGATGAAATCACAATTCTTAGAAGTAATGAAATAAATATACTACTAGATTATAAACTGAATTATGGCAAGAATTTGGTAATCTCATCTCCCTCATCCCAAGGATCATAACATAAGGCTTTGCACACAACAGGCACTTTATAAATGTCTGCTAAAAGCTATGGAATGTTCATGGCTCATAACCCTCACTAGTCCCTTCTAGGTACAGAACACCATATGAAGTAGAAGAGCAAATCCTAGCCCTTCTCCATGAAGCCTTTCCAGATCTATCTCTCCTCTGAATTTCCTATAGCACATGAGTCCGTATCACACATTTTAGCACTCATTGAGTAGCTGTATTGAGTTCCCTGTAATTATAATTAATAATAAATCAATATTAACTATTGTTAACAATTAAATTACTGCTGATGTATCATAATAGTGTTACAATTTATTATTTAATAAAATTAACAGTAATAAAGTTACTGCTAATGAAAATAATAATTATTATTATTGCTAGTATTTGTATAGCAGTTTGAAGTTTACAAAGTATTTTGTGTGTAATTTCATTTGATCCTCATAACAAATCTGAGAGGTAGGTCTCATTTTACAGATGAGAAAACAGGCACAGAGGGGTAAGGGACTTGTCCAAAGATCACAAAGTTAAATCTCTGAGGCAGGATTTGAACTAAGGTGTTCCTAACTCCAGGTTCAAAAGTCAGTCCATTGCACCACCCCGTAGGACCAGGTGTAGAAACTCCTTGAGGTAGCAACCACATACATCCAAGTACCAGATCTTATCATTTCTTTTCCTTCCCTGTTTCTTACATAATTATGGTGGATAGACACACCAAGGAGTGGTCCTGGCTGGAAGTGATCTAAAGATAGTTCTTCCCTGGAGGGGGGAAAATGACAGGTGAAAAGAGGTGAACTTAGCAGAGTCAAGACTGCCCTCCCCCTTAAAAAAACAGATTTCTCAGACTTGCTCAGAGATAGTTTATTGCTTATGAATTAGTGTTAGAAAGGACCATAGAATTGAACGATTGAGCTAAAATACAAGAACATAGAGCATTAGAGCTGAAATGAGTCTCAGAACATCAAATGTCACAGCTGGAAGGGACCGCAGAACACAGGATTACAGAGATGGAAGTGACCTTTGCATATAAAAGGTAAGAAACCGAAAGGCCATCTAGGCAATTCCTTCCTTTACTAGGGCATCACACAAGCTGTAGGCAATGGAGCAAAGATTTGAACTGGTATTCCCAGATATTGGAGAATCTCTCTCCTATCATCTCCCTAAACAGCCACACCAGGGTTGTTGGATGGAAATAATCAAGAATACAGCAGTTATCTAGTACTTTATAAATGACCTCACATTAGCTATTTGTGAGTCAGATGCTCACAGCTACCTTCTGGGGTAGCTGTTACAGGTACTGGAATTATCTCCATTTTACAAGTTGAAGAAGAAACAAAGCCAGGGAGAGGACAGACTTTTTGCCTGGAGATTTAATTCCACTAAATGTTGGTGGTTAAGATTGGAATCCAGGTTTTTCTGACTCCAAGTTCAAAGCTCTTTCCCTCTAATAGTAGGGGTTTATGAAGGCTTAGCTTCTAGCTAAAGAAGGGAGAGAAAGAAAGGGAGCTTCACTGTTCCTTTGGAGATCAAATCCTTAAAGATGAGGAACTAGGGAGCAAGTAAGCAAAGGAAATTAAGGCTTTGGAAGCACTGAAGGGCATTTAAGGGAGTGTTAAGAATAGGAAAAGAGAAGGGAAACTGGCCAAGGAGGAGAGATTGTGAGCATGGGATGCTAGAAAAAGCCATGTGTTTTTAATTCCCCACTCCAAGATCGGAATAAACCAACACTAGCTGTGTAACTTTGGATGAATATAATAGATGAATAATTCAAGATTTTCTTCTGGAGGTTGCCAGATGGCTCTGCTAGGTGGAGAGAGCACTAGGCCTGGAGTAAGGGGAATAGAATTCAAATCCAGCCTCAGACAATTACGAGTTGTCACTTAATTTATCTCTGCCTCAGTTTCTTCAACTGTAAAACAAGGATCAGAGTAGAGTATTTTTCGCAGGGTTGTTGTGAGGATGATATGAGAAAATACTTGTAAAATGTGCTTGGCAAAGTGCCCAGGCATAGGAAGTAGGTGCTTAACAAATGTTTCTTCCCTTCTCCTTCTCTTACCTCAGTATAGCTCAGGATAGTGTGAGTACTATTTTTACCTGTACTTTACACAAGCAACTGAAGCTCAGGAATTTACTTTCCCAGGGTTACACAGCCTCAGGACAGGGATATGATCACAGGACTCCAGTGTCCAACACCACATATCTTCCACTAAACCCATACAAGTCACCAGCTCTGTGGGCCTCGGTTTCTGTAAAAAGAGGAGGTCAGGCTCCAGGATCTCCGAGGCTCCTTCCAGCTGTAAATCGTCAGTGGATGTTAGGAGGAGGGGGCAGGGAGGTGGGACTTTTCCTCCAAAACTCAAAAAGAGGTCAGAGAAAGGAAGGCAAACAAGGGGGTAAAGAAAAGGAACACCACCAGCAAGGTTCAGCTCCCAGAGCTCCCTGGGGTCTCTGCAGAGGCAGAGAAGGGGGGAGGGGGGAAATTGCAGTCATGGTCACGTAGTTCATAACAAAACAAACAGATTCCTTCCTTCGGCCTCCCTCCCCCACACCATGCCCTCCTTCTCAAGGAGGCCCACTAACAGGGGGGACACTTCCTGGGGTAGGGAGCCCTGATTGGGGGTTTCTGTCTTCGAATGACACACACACTCCAGCTCCATCTCACAGTCTCAGTTACACACCACCACATACTTTTACAACCTCACACCACAGTCTCTCCCAGTCTCACATACCCCACTCACAGTCTCACACTAAACACATCACTTACTCTCAGTCTCACACCTACAGACCACACATTCACACAAACTCACACTTCACACACACTTACCAACCATTTTGAATCTCACACACTCCTAGCATCCCCCAGTCTCACACACCATACACACTCCCTCACAATCTCACCCTACACAACTTCACAATTATGCACACACA
Source organism: Bettongia penicillata ogilbyi (assembly GCA_023548195.1). NCBI lineage: Eukaryota > Metazoa > Chordata > Mammalia > Diprotodontia > Potoroidae > Bettongia > Bettongia penicillata. The sequence continues at coordinate 5,716,116 of JAJHZJ010000031.1, forward strand.
TCACAATCTCATCACATCCATTTCCCACCACTCTTATTCTCTTCCACACACAAATACAAACCTGATAGCCACACCACACGCTTAAGAACAAACTGTTTCCTTTTTGCCTTTACATTCCTTTTGCCCAGCACATGGTAGGTGCTTAATAAATGCTTGAATACTTGTTAAACTGACTTTCCCTCAAACATCACCCACCCCTTCTCTTATCAGCCTCTCACACATAAACTGTCTCAGACACACCCCCATATACACACTCCCATTATAGGCCACACAGACTATATATAAACCACTCACAATGACACCACACACTCTATTTCTCTCAGACACACCACAGATTATATATAAATCAAACACACTCTGTCTCTCAAGACACTGTATGTGTGTATACACACAGTCTCTTTCTGACACACCCCATATATACATAGACATATACATATATATATGCATGTATATAAATATATATATATGTATATACCCTCCCACTACGAACCACACACTCCGCCTATATATAACTCATGCATAATGACACCACAGACACTCAGAGGTGCACTCCACACACCACATGAACCCTCACAGAAACTACACAGCAGATGCACTTTTCACACCTTGCACTGACACCGCATGATCACACACACGCACATACACAACCACACGCCGCCCGATGCAGCCCCTACCTGAGGCTCGCAAGCCCGGCGGACAGCGGAGGCAGGATCCTGGGCAGGAAGGAGCCGAAGGGGCGGCTGTCGCCAGACGCGGGCTCGCTCCCGCTTGGTGGCAGTGGTGGTAGTGGCTGTGGCAGTGTGCTGTGCAGGGGGGGAAGGTGTGTCGGCCAGCCAGGTGCTCCCGCCGCCCGGGCAGAGGCTCGGAGGCTGCAGCGCCAACTCCTCCGCCTTACGAGCCCCGCAGGGTTCTGACTCTCGGGGCCCCAGCCCTCCGATCCAATCAGGACAAAGGGCGGGGCCTCAGAGGGACGAAAAGGGTGGGGAGGGGAAGGGGAGAAGCCGCGCATGCGGACTTGTTCCAAAAGACAGGCTGGTAGGGGACCGCGGGGGGCCTCCAGGGTTGGAGCCAGCTAGCCGGCGAGGGGGAAAGGGGCGAGTTAGAAAGAGAAACTTTGTGATCCATGCACCTCTTCCTTCCCTGGCCCCTCCTCCCTCCCAGTCTCTTCCTCATTTCCCATTCTCCCCAAGTTTCCATCTTAGTGTTTCTTAAACCTTTCCCCAGCTCTTCTCCCAGGCTCCCTTCTCCCTACTCACATCTTCACCCTCATTCCCTTTTTGCTTCCTCGTCCTCACTTCCTGTATCCCTTCTTCCATTTCCCCTCTCTGCCCATCTTCCATCTCATCACTTCCTCTTCCAGTCCGCATCTCTGATGTCCCTCTCTTTTCACCAGTCTTTCTGGGGCTTCCTGTTCCTCTTCCTGTTGCCTCTGTCTGCCATCTCCCTTTCTCTCTCTTCTCCATCTCCATCTCCCCCTTCCTTTGTCTCACCCCATCCCCATGATTCCTTAACATCTTCTCTTATCTTTCTCTCTCTATCACTTCCTATTTTTGGCTTCTCCATTTTCGCAGACTTTCTCATCTCACTTGCATACCTTTCTCCCCAATTATCCACACACAGCCTTGAAAGGACAGGGCGGCCAAGAAGAAAGATCACAGGAAGGAACTTTTGGGTCATGGACTTTCACAATTGGAAGAGATGACATATCATTACCAAAAATAAAAAAATTCTTTCTGCCACATGCCTCAGAAGTTACAATTTCACCTTTGCCTGAAGACTTCTAGTGTGGGCAGCACAGCATCATCTTTTGGTAGAAGTATTGGGTTGAGAGTCAGAGGATCTGAGTTCAAATTATAGTCCTGCTACATACTACCTTTTACAGGGGTGGGAAACCTGTGACCTCAAAGCCATATGTGGCCCTCTAGGTCCTCAAGTGGGACTCTTTGACTGAATCCAAACTTCACAGAACAAATCCCCTTAATAAAAGGATTTGTTCAGTAAAACTTGGACTCAAAAGATTGCACCCAAGGACCTAGAAGTCCACATGTCACCTCAAGGCCGAGCGCTCCCAACCTCTACTTTAGTCAGTCCACCTAACCTCTTTGGCCTTAAGTTTCTTCATATATAAAATAAGGGAGTTGGACAAGATAATTTGTAGAAACCTTATAGGTGCCTCAGTGGATAGAGTACAAGGCCTGGAGACAGAAAGAGCTGAGTTCAAATCAGACCTCAGACATTCCCTTTCTAGCTGTGTGACCCTGGGAAAGTCACTTTACCTCTGTCAACCTCTGTTTCCTCAACTATACAATGGATATAACAATAGCACCTTCCTCCCAGGTTATTCTGAGGATCAAATGAGATAATGTATCTGGCACATAGTAAATGTTTAGGTCATGAAGGGCTCTGAAAGCAAAAGAAAGGGTTTTATATTTGATCCTGGAGGCGATAGAAATCTAGTTAAGGGGGTACAATAAGGTGACATGATTGCACCTGCACTGTAGAAAAATTACACTGGAAGTTGAGTAAAGGATGAGCTGCAGTGAGGAGAAACTTGAGATGAGCACACCAACCATGAGGGTATTGCAATTGTCCGGGCATGAGGTGACAAGAGCCTGGCACTAGAATGGGGGCAATAGCAGAAGAGAGGAGGGGTGTATAAGAGAGATGTTACAGAGGTGAAATTGAAAGGACTTGGCAATAGACTGAAGACGGGACTGAAAGATAGTGAGGAGTCAAGGATGACCCCTTGGTTGGGACTCTGGGGGAGGATGGTGGTGCTACAGAAGTTTAGAAAGGAAGAGGTCCCTAGGGGAAAGAGGATGTGTTCAGTTTTGGACAATGCAGAGTTGAACTGGGTCACCATGGAGTCAAGATGGGGGAAGTAGCTTTAATTCAGCAACAGCACTAACAGGTCTGTATCCCAAAGAGATGATAAAAAAGGGAAAAGGACCCACATACACAAAAAAATTTAAGGAAGTTCTTTTGTGTTGGCAAAGAATTAGAAATTGAGGGGATGCCCATCCATTGGGAAATACCTAAACAAGGTGTGGTATTTTAATGTAATGGAATACTATTGTGCTGTGAAAAATGATGAGGGAGATGGTTTCAGAAAAATCTGGAAACACTTATATGAACTGATGCTGAGGGAAGTAAGAAGAATCAGGAGAACATTATACACAGTAATAGCAACATTCTTCGATGATCAACCATGATAGACAGTTCTTCTCAGAAATACAACCATTTAAGACAATGCCAAAAGAACGGAGAATGCCGTCCACGTACAGAGAAAGAACTATGGAATCTGAATGCAGATCAAAGCATATTGTTTTCACTTTCTTTTTTGTTTTTTCTTTCTTGTGGTTTTTTTTCTTTTTGTTCTGATTCTTCTTCTACATGAGTAATGTGAAAATATGATAAATATGATAGCACATATATTGTATAACCTAAAAAACAAGAAAAGGAAGGTAGGAGTGTAGAGTTAGTACAGAAGTTATAGCTTACAAAAGAACCGAAGGTCGGAGGGATTGGAGGGCACCCATCCTTGGACACTTGCTAGGTTTTTGTCTGATGGCAGCCATGTGGTGCAATAAGAATACTAGACTTGAGGGGGCCAAATCATCCCCCTATTCAATAAACTCCACTAGATCCCTGGATCAAATATAAAATGCTCTTTTTGTGGCCAGAGCCACATAATATCTGGCTTCTTTCTACCTTTCCAGTCTTCTTACTCCTTACTCTTCACTACGTACTCTACAATACAATAATGTCCTTTACACATGAAACTTCATTTCCTGACTCTGGGCATTTTCATTGGCTGTCCCCCATACCTGGCAAGCTCTCCTTCCTTGGCTCTGTCTCTTTCCTGGCTTCTGTCAAGTTCCAACGAAAAGCTCTCCTTCTACAGAAAGAATTTCTTGATCCCCCTTAGCGATTGTGCCTTCTCTTTGTTGTTTATTTCCAATTTATCCTGTTTATAGCCTGCATGTTGTTCCCTCCCACCCCCACTCCCCCATTAGATTGTGAGCTCCTTGAGGGTAGGGACTGGTTTTTGCCTTTCTGTGTCTCTCCACTGCTTAGCACAGTGTTTGGTGCATAGGCCTTACTGTGCCACCTTACTGAATGACTGACTGCAGATTCTAGGTCTAATCTAAAACACTACACCATGCTGCTGCATACTTATGAAACCTGATGTTTGCCAAGCATTTTATGTACATATCTCATAGGATCATGGTTCTAGAGCTAGAAGTAACCTCAGAAGCCATGTAATCTGAATCCTTCATTTTATGGATGAGAAAACTGAAGTCCAGGTAGTTTAAGTGACTTGCCCAAGGTTCTACAGGTGGTAAGCATCAGAGGCAGGATCTCAACCTAGGTCCTCAGACTTCAAAATGCTCTTTCCATTGTACCATCCTGCCTTTATGACTAGGTAATTCTAGAGACACTAGGAATCCAAAGCAAAAAATAAAAATAAATGTCCCTGACCTCAACTACCTTACTCTGGGGAATGAGGAGAAGCAGAGAGGGCAGGGTTGGATTGGTCTGAGAAAGTTTAAGGCACCACTGCAGACTTAGTCCTCCCCCCAGGTCCAGTATATGACTTTATCTTGGACAAGTTAAGTAGTTCAGTGTTTTCATATGTAATTAATTTTATTGATTGGATCAGGGACCTGGTGGGGATCCTGACTTACTAAGAAACCTCTACTTCATCCCTCTTACTTGGGAGGGCCCAAATATGAATACCTTCATTATTACATAAGAGGAAATTGAGTCTCTGGGAGATTCATCAGTCCTGTAGATAATGTGCAGTAGAAGCAGGCCTTCTGGACTCCAGGACCAGCACTCTCGCTATTACATGCTAGGCTGCCTCCAGTCCGACCCAAAGTTCCTTACTTCTCTAGATCTGGTCAGTGCTGATTGTCTTCCCCAGCCTCAAAGCATCATTGCACTTGAAGTCAGCTGACCTGGATATGGAGTCCTTACCACTTGCCAACTAGCCTTATGATTTTGGACAAATGACTTCCCTCCTTGGGCCTCTTTCTTTTGTCATAGAAGACAGTTAATAATAGCTTCCCCTTAGGGTTGTTGTAAAGAAGTACATAAATGTGAGCTATTATTATTACAGCTAAATGGAGTGTAAACAGAGCACCAGGTCTGGAGTCAGGATGACCTGAGTTCAGATTTGCTTATTCGTTGAGTGACTCTGGACAACTCACATAACTTTGTTTGCCTCAGTTTCCTCATCTGTAAAATGAGCCGGAGAAGGAAATGGCAAACCACTCCATTACATCTGCAATGAAAACCCCAATGGGGTTACAAAGTCATACATAACTAATTAATAAAAACAACAAAACAGATCATTATTAGATTGTAATTCCTCAGGGGATAGCAGGGTTGCTCTCCCTTTATCCAGGGCTATCATGCTTAATGGAGAAGAGAACCTACCAGGGGGTGATGGACAGAGTGTGGCTCTGCTACTTGTCATTGGGTGATCTTGAACAAGTTAGGTCACCACTCTGACCATCAATTTCCTCCTCCATGAAATCTGTATATTTGTCCTTCCTCCTTTACAGGGCTATTTTGTGGTCAAGAAGACATAATTTGTGTAAAATGTTTTTAAAATGTTAGGTCAAATAATAACAGTAACAATAACTATTATTGTTGGTTGAGGAAGAGTTTCATCTGTGGGAGAGAACTCGAATGAAAAGGGTACTGGGAGTCATATCTTACAAAGTCTTATTGAAGAAGTATCAACAATTACCCGGACTGAGGGGACTTAAAGGGACCCATGATACAAATTCATTGCATTTTAGTGCTGAATGGAAGTAGAAAATATAAAGCATTTGGAGTCAGTGAGCTTGGGTTTGAATTTTCCATAGAAAGAGCTCCAATTTGTATAGAGCTCCAAAGTTTGTAAAATATTTTCTTCAAAGCCATCCTGTGAGGACCTGACTTCCCTCAGATTGGCAGAGGTGACAAGAAAGAAAAATGACCAATGTTGGAGGGGCTGTAGGAAAACAGACGTATAAAATGGTGGAACAGTGAACTGATCCAGTCAGTCAGAAAAGCATTTTAAAACTGTGCAAAAAAAAAAAATTATTATTAAACTCTGTACCTATGTAGCCTTTGACCCAGTAATACTACTGGGCCAATACCCCCCAAAGACATTGAAGAGTGAGGAAAACTACCCATAAATATACAAAGTATTTACAGTAGCTCTTTTTTTTATAGTAGCAAAGACCTGGAGCCTGAGGGGATAGCTATCAGGTGGGGAATGGCTGAGCTCACTTTCCACTGGATTGAAACCAAGTTCTTCTCTATGACTCCAAATGAAGAATCTCTGTCCTCTGCCCCACAGTGTACCGAACTGAACTGAATTCAATTAAATTCAACTGAAACGAGTGGGAAAGAGGTTGAGAAAGATCAGGGCCAGCTCCATATGCCTCCTAATACATACCAGGGCGACTCTAAGCTTTAGACTTCCTGAAACTCATAACTTTCCCACCTTTGTTGATGTTACCCCCTCCTTGCCTATTTCCCTGTATTTATTAGCAAGGAAAAGCCTCACAAAACCCTGGATAGAGCTGTGTAGCTGGAGGAAAATAGATCAGACTATGTTAGGAGCATGGGGAGGAGCAGGGCTGGGTCTCTCCCAGAAGCTCGGGGGGCCCCTGCTCTGAGTCCCAACTCTGCAGCTGTCTATTTCAGCGTGGACAAATAAGGACACCACACCCGACCAGTTCTGACAGACTGTGTTCTAGGAATTTAAGGAGACAAAATCAGGATAGAAAATGAGATGGAGAGAATAGGACGACAGCTAAAATGTATTTAGTGCTCTAAGGTTTGCTAAGCACTTGACATGCCTAATATAGAACAGTGTCACAGGATATTAATGTCATGCACCTGTGTGACATATGGACCTGGCAACAGACTGGGTAACCAAGTCCTGCTGGATCCACTTGTAAAAGGCCACAGGCACCCTGGGTGGCCTGTACTTAAGGGATTTATTTAGATATCTGGGATGTAGCCCACCCCGAAGCCAAGAAGACTGATTTTCACCTTTGTGGGGAGTAAGAGAACCATGCACTATTTCAAACTCCTAATCTCCAAGAGGAGTATTGGGTAATAATTGTATCCTTCTTCTATACATCAGATATTTGCAGACTAGCAGTAGGATGTTTTATTGGGGAGAGGGAAGAGTTTAACATAATATCTACTTTCCTGATCATTCCTAGACGGAAGTAGTCCCATCCCAAATTAGGAGGGTTACTTAACCTCAACCCAAACAGTTATTGCACAAAAGACTTTATGAATAATGAGCAAACATATTTCTCGAAGCAAGTAATAAAACAGTAATGGCTAAATTGTTCTGATTAGATGAGGCAATAGATCACATAAGAGTTAAGGGGCCACGGAACATGAGAACAAGATGGAATCTTGGCTGAACCAAGAAGACAATGATTTCATCTTAGAAGTCTTCTCTTAGAGGTGTATGGGGGATGAAGGTGACGCTGGGAATTGAGGACTGCCTGTTCACTCTATGTGCCTGTGACATTCTAAGTCAGATCTCTCCCTCCTCTCTCCTCCCTCTCCCTCGTTCTCTCTTCTCTCCCTCTCTCCTCTTTCTTTTCTCCCTTTCCCCCCCTCCCTTCTAACTCTTTCTCTTCCCCTCTTCCTTTCCCTCCCCTCTCTAGCCCTTTCTCTTCCTCTCTGCACTCCCCTCACTTTCTGTCCCCAACTCTTCTCCCCTTTCCCCTCTCCTCTACATGCCATCCTCTCCCATAGTGCCACGGCTTGAAGATCTCTCAACCAACACTCCTATCTCCCTACACCAAGAAGGGGAGCAGATCTCTTTTTCTGTCAGGCTGTTTCACAGGACAGAATCCAACTGGCCAGTCACTTTGCAGAGGGCCCAACATACCCCATCTACTCCTCCCTCTCCCCTGCACTCCTCAGCTTATCCCCTCCAACATTTCTTCAGTCCCTTTCCTTTGTCCCTTCCCTTTTCTTCTCCTCCCTCCTCTCTCCTCCTGTACCCTGACCCTGCTTTCTTTGCCTCTGCCCTTCCTATTCCTGTCTCTCTCCCTGGCCTTCCTCAGGCCTTTCCTTTTTACTCTTCCCTCATTTCTCTCTCTCTTTCATCCTTTTGCTTATCTCAGCCCCATCCCCATCCCTTTCAGCTTTGAGTGGTAGGGTAACAAATCACAAACTGTGAGTTCAAAGATATCTAGTGATCTCTAATCCAATCCTTTCATTTCACAGTGAAGAAATTGTAGGTTCCAGGCAGAGGAATGGACTTACCCAAAGTTACACAGTTGGTAAAGGTCACACACCAGTGCTAAAGCTTGGATGAGAACCCAGGTCCTTGGACTCTCAGAAAAGGAGTGTCCACTGTACAAACAGCTAGCTCCAGCCACACCCCTTCCCCTAGTTACTTACATTTTTATGTGTCCCAATAAAAGTTCTGAAGCCTCATTAGCACCAAATTTCTACCCACAGTTGATTAGCAACAAGTAAAATACTTATGAAGCACCCTGGGGCTACCTGGATCACCCAGAACTAGCTTTGTAAGTGTGTATAGTAGTTTCCAAACACAATGCAATAACTCACAGTCTTCATTCAGTGAGTGCTACCAACAGCCTTATTTTACAGAAGAGGAAACTGAAATCAACAGAGACAAAGAGCCATTGAATCAGAACCCCAGAGTAGAAAAAGACCTTAGAAGTTATGTAGTCCAGTCCTTTCATTTTCTGGATGAAGAAATTGAAACCCAAAGTATCCCCTAGCAAAGTTAGGGACAGAAACAGGGTCAGAGTATATTTCTCCTCACTGAATTTGGAGCTGGCTCTCAGGTTTGAAACCTCAGCTATTTATTTCCTGTGTGATCTTGGGCAAGTTACTCACCTACTTGAGACATCAATTTCCTCATCAATAAAAAGAAAAGGGGTCAGACTAGGTTATCTCTAATTCATCAATTAATCCACAAGCATTTATTTTTCCCCCCACAAGCATTTATTAAGGGTTTATTTACTGGGTACTGTTCTGGACAAAGACAAATTAAAGGCTCTGCCCTCTCAAGGAACTTATATATACACATACATAAAAATAAGGCAGCTGGTGGTGCAGTGAATAGTGCTCTGGGTTGGGAGTTGAGGAAGACCTGAATTCCAATGAAATAATATTTGCAAAGCACTTTGAAAACCTTAAAGCACTATATAAATTATTGTTATTTGGAGAGGGGAAGAAGCTAGCACTGGAAAGATCGGGAAAGACTTTATGTAGCTTGTGAAGCTTGAGCTGAGCTTTGAAGGAAACAAGGAATTCTAAGGGGCTAGAAGTGTATTCAAAGTATGGGACTGTTTTTGTGCAGACATAGAGAAGGGAAATGATGGAATGCCAGGTGTGAGGTATAGCAAAGTCAGTCTGGCTATCTCAAAGAATATGTGAAATGGAATCATCCATCATTAGTGGAAAGGTAGATTGGAGCCAGGTTGTGAAGCTCTTGAAATATTACCAGAGGAGTTTATATTTGATCTCAGAGGTAAGAGGGAACCACTGCAGCTAATTGAGCAGAGGAGTGGCATGGTCAGACCCACATGTTTAAGGAATATCACTTTGGCATCTGGGTGGGGAATGGTTCAGAGAAGGGAGAGACAAAGCAGGGAGACTAAATAGGAGGCTATTGTAAAAGGCTAGGTTGGAAAGATGTCAGATGGGAGAGACTTTGTGGAGGAAAAACTAGGAATATTTGGCAACTGGCTAGATCTGCAGGTTTGAGAAAGAGAAAAGAGTTGAGTGATAGCACAGTTGTGAACCTAGGTGGTGCTTTGAGTAGAAATAAGGTGGTTTGGAGGAGAAGAAAATGAGTTTTGTTTTGAATATGTTGAATCTTTTCCAGTTCTAACAGTCTAAGACTCTTTGCTCAGAGCTCTTCCCAACACCCCAGTTGCCCCAGATTATTCCCAATTTTGCAGCCTTTGAAGAATTTTGAAGCCCCTTTTCACAGCACTTTGCAGGAATTATCATTTTTCCTTTTGCTATTGAAGAAAAAATAAAAAATGTCAGAGCCCCTCCTTAAGAAATTAGAAATGAGTTAGAAAAGCCTAGTCTCTTACATGGTACCTTCTGCAACACCTAAGAATGCAACTGGGCCTGGGTACAGAGCCTTGGGCAAGGAAAGACAGTCGGGGTGGGGTGGGACACAGTTCTATTCCTTTAAGAAAATTGATGGATGGCTATCAAAAAATAGATAGAAGGGTTAACTTTAGAGAAAAGGGGGGGCTTACCTCTATGGTACAATGGAAATAGCACTGGATTATAGAGTTGGGGGGCTGTATTCAAAATCCACCTCTGTCACTTTATATATGATTTAGGCTAGTCATTTAAGCTTAGTGGGCCTTTAATGAGAAAGATGGATTCTATCCCCTCCAGGACCCTTTCAGCTCAAAGATCCAAACTCCAGTGATCTCCTGACATTAGTGGATGGGGAGAGTGATGTGTAGGTAGAGAGCTGTGGAAAATCAGGCAGGGGTGGGCTGATAAATGTTTAACAACTGATTCCTGGGGGAGAAATGTAGGCATGACACACTTTTAAGTTAAATCTGTATTACCATATGAATATTTGCCCTGTCATTCTCTTGCCAATTTCTAAATTATAAATACTCATAGTGATAATTTAATAATCAGCTCCTCTGGTGTGAGCTAGCTCTAACACACACACACACACACACACACACACACACACACACACACACACACACTTGCCTCAGAATGAAAGAATATGAGAGCCTTCTCAGGGGATCCAGAGACTAGATAACTCCACAGTACAATAGGGAGAGTCTAAGCTCTGGCATCTGAAGACCAAGATTTGAATTTGAGCTCTTCAGCTGGCTATCTGCAGGACACTGGGTGGGTGACAATCTTTCTGGGCTTCAGTTTCCTTATATGTAAAATGAAGGATTTGAAGTAGATGTTCTGAGATTCCTTCTGTTTGATTGGTGTAGGAGGATACACATTCACATTTTCTGAAGTACTGAATATGTATATGGCCCTGAGGCTTGAGGCTGGGGCGTAGAGATAGCCAAGATAACAGTTCCTCCCATCTGTGAGCTCCTAGTCTAATGGGGGAAAGATCCAGAAATGCTGCAAGGATCCCTGGGAAGATGAGGACATGTTGCCCTGGGGTGGGGGTTGCAGTCATATGGGGCAGAGGCAAAAGGGAGAGGGATAGTCAGTGGTCCAGTTTGATTGAAATGCAGAATCATAGAATTACACATTTAGAGCTAGAAGAGACCTTGGAGTGTTTCGTAGGAATGATAATCATAGTAATAGCATTTATGTAGCACTTAAAATTTTGCAAAGTGCTTTAAAAATAACTCCTTTCATCCTCACAATAATCCTGGAAGGTAGGTGCCATTATCATCTTTGTTTTCTAGATGAGGAAATTGAGGCAGAAGTCAGGTGACTTACCCAAGGTCAGGCAGCTAGTCTGAGGATGGGTCCAATACCTATCTATCCCTGTGTTATCTGTCTGCCTCAGTCAGAGGATCATAATGCATTAGTTCCAATCCCCTCACTGGAAGATGAAAAACTTGAGACCACAAAGGGTAAAGACTACACAGGCAACAAGGGCAGCCCCCCTCACTCTAATGCCAGTGTTCTTACATCATGGCGTGTCATTTCTCCAACTGATATTCCATGTAGAGCTGTTACAATGGTCATAAAGGCAACAAACAATAACTTACATTTCTAAGGAAGATAAACACAGTAGAGTAGATAGGGAACTGGTCTTGGAGTCAGGAAGACCTAGGGTCTAGTTCTACCCCTAACATACACTGTTGCCAATCTGGGAAAGTGACAATGTCTCAGCATACCAGGCAATGCTCTAAGACTATGAATTACACTAGAAGATGTTGACAAGCATTGGTAGAGGGAATTTCCTCTCTAGGAGTTCCCTATTCCAATACAAACAACAAAACGCCTCCTCTAGTGCATTTACATTAAGACATTCTTAAAAAGAATTTATACCCTGGCTATTGGTGGCACATATATTTCTAGGCTAAACATGAAGAAACACATTAAAAAAATTTTGTGGGGGAAGAGCCAAGATGGTGGAGTAGAAAGATACACATATACTAACTCCTAACCCACAGCCCATAAAATACCTGTAAAGAAGAACTCCCAACAAATTCTGGAGCAGCAGAAGCCACAGAACAATGGAGTGGAGGAGATTTCTGTTCCAGAGAGACCTGAAAAACCAACACCAAAGGTCCGTTGTGCACTGGACCCGGAGCAGAGCCCATCCCTGCCTTGGCCGTATGGCACTGAAAGGAACATTTCCAAGCAGGCTTCAGGGACAGAATCTCCAGTGGCAGCACAGGTCCCTCCACCCACAGGCGCCAAAGGTCAGTGACAGAGTCTTTACAGCTTGCCAAGAGGGGAGTGGGGTGTCTCCATAACTCAGGCCCCCTTGAGAGGCAGCAGCGGAGGCAGCAGAGGACAGGGGCTCCCAAAGCAAGCAGGAGCTAAGATCCATTGTTGAAGGTCTCCCCATAAACCCCCTGAGGGAACTGAGCCCCGTGTGGTGGCCTTGCCCCCTGAGCACCTGAACTTAATCTCACACTGAATAGCAGCCCTGCCCCTGCTGAAAGCCCTAAGTCTGGGAAGCAGCATTTGAATCTCAGCCCCCAAGCACTAGCTGAGTGGAACTGGAGGCAAGGTGGGTGTGGAAAGGAAACTCAGAAGTCAAGTAACTGGCTGGGAAAATGCCCAGAAAAGGGAAAAAAAAATAAGACCATAGAAGATTACTTTCTTGGTGAACAGATATCTCCTCCCTTCCTTTCAGATGAGGAAGAACAATGCTTACCATCAGGGAAAGATATAGAAGTCAAGGCTTCTGTATTCCAAACATCCAAAATAAATATTCAATGGCCTCAGGCCATAGAAGAACTCAAAAAGGATTTTGAAAATCAAGTTAGAGAGGTGGAGGAAAAACTGGGAAGAGAAATGAGAGATGCAAGAAAAGCATGAAAAATGGGTCAATACCTTGCTAAAGAAGACCCAAACAAATGCTGAAGAAAATAACATCTTGAAAAATCGGCTAACTCAATTGGCAAAAGAGGTTACAAAAGCCAATGAGGAGAAGAATGCTTTCAAAAGCAGAATTAGCCAAATGGAAAAGGAGGTTCAAAAGCTCACTGAAGAAAATAGTTCTCTCAAAATTAGAATGGAACAGATGGAGGCTAATGACTTTATGAGAAACCAAGAAATCCCAAAACAAAACCAAAAGAATGAAAAAATGGAAGAGGATGTGAAATATCTCATTGGAAAAACAAGTGACCTGGAAAATAGATCCAGGAGAGACAATTTAAAAATTATGACACTACCTGAAAGCCAAGATCAAAAAAAGAGCCTAGACATCATCTTTCATGAAATTATCAAGGAAAACTGCCCTGAGATCCTAGAACCAGAGGGCAAAATAAGTATTGAAGGAATCCACTGATCACCGCCTGAAAGAGATCCAAAAAGAGTAACTCCTAGGAACATTGTGGCCAAATTCCAGAGTTCCCAGGTCAAGGAGAAAATCTTACAAGCAGCTAGAAAGAAACAATTCCAGCATTGTGGAAATACAATCTGGATAACACAAGATCCAGCAGCTTCTACATTAAGGGATAGAAGGGTGTGGAATATGATATTCCAGAAGTCAAAGGAACTAGGACTCAAACCAAGAATCACCTACCCAGCAAAACTGAGTATAATACTTCAGGGAAAAAAATAGTCTTTCAATGAAATAGAGGACTTTCAAGCATTCTTGATGAAAAGACCAGAGCTGAAAAGAAAATTTGACTTTCAAACACAAGAATGAAAAGAAGCATGGAAAGGTAAACAGCAAAGAGAAGTCATAAAGGACTTACTAAAGTTGGACTGTTTACATTCCTACATGGAAAGACAATATTTGTAACTCTTGAAACTTTTCAGTATCTGGGTAGTTGATGGAATCACACACACACACACACACACATACACACATACATACACACACACATGTGCATGCACACACAGAGACAGAGAGCACAGAGTGAATTGAATAGGATGGGATCATATCCTAAAAAAAAGACGTTAAGCAGTGAGAGGGAAATGTATTAGGAGGAGAGAGGGAGAAATGGAATGGGGCAAATTATCTCTCATAGAAGAGGCAGGCAGGAGACTTTTTAGTGGAGGGAAAAAGAGGAGAGGTGAGAGGAAAACATGAAGTTTACTCTCATCACATTCGACTAAAGGAAGGAATAAAATGCACACTCATTTTGGTAGGAAAACCTATCTTACCATATAGGAAAGTGGGGGAGAAGGGGATAAGCAGGGTAGGGGAGATGATGGAAGGGAGAGCAATGGGAGGAGGGAGCAATTTGAAATCAACACTCTTGGGGAGGGACAAGATCAAAAGAGAGAATAGAAGCAATGGGGGGCAGGATAGGATGGAGGGAAATATAGTTAGTCTTACACAACACAGCTATTTTGGAAGTCATTTGCAAAACTACACAGATATAGCCTACATTGAATTGCCTGCCTTCCCAAAGGGAATGGGTGGGGAGGGAGAGATGGGGAGAAGTTGGAACTCAAAGTTTTAGGAACAACTGCCAAGTACTGTTCTTGCTACTAAGAAATAAAAAATACAGGTAATGGGGAATAGAAAGTTATCTGGCCCTACAGGGCAAAAGAGAAGATGGAGACAAAGGAAGGGAGAGATGATAGAAGAGAGGGCAGATTGGTGATAGGGGAAATTAGAATATTTGGTGTATTGGGGTAGGGGTAGGGGACAAGTGGGGAGAAAATTTGGAACTCAAAATTTTGTGAAAATGAATGTAAAAAGTTAAATAAATAAATTTTAAAAATTTAAAAAAAATGTTTTTTGGTATTTGTTTATATGTGTTTGAAAGGGCATCATGACATTGTGGATAGAGAAGTGGCCTTAAAGTAAGGAAGACCTGGGTTCAAGTTCTGTCTCTGAGATATCTTGGCTATGCACTCAGGGCAAGACATCTAACCTCTCAGTGTCTCCAACAACCCCTTAAGATTCTAAGTGACAGAGCACATTTGGATTTACCTTCATGGAGAGACTTTCTTCCTCCACCAAGGCTTTCTTTCAGAGATGAAATCATGGATCTGAATCACAAAACCCCACACCAATTTTGACATTTGTATAGCACCTACAGAGTGCTTTCCAACACCCCTGGGAGAAATAAGTACACCTTGCACCCCTGGGCAAAGATTATGATTTCTCTTTTATAAAAGCTCTTGAAAGGATAAGTGATTGATCCACTGTGACAGAGCTAGCAAATATTTGGCCAGAAGCCAAACCTAGACCTTGCAGCTCTAAGCCTACTTCCTTTTCCACTGTGCCAAAAAAAGTCTAGACATATTGCAGGAGTCATCACATAATGAGGACATATAGACACCTTCAAAAAATTGCTGATAGTCTTAGGCAGATTTCTTTCAGAGAGGCAGGCACTAGAGTTTTAGAAAGACTTAGTCATTCATGAAGCAATTATGAAATAAGTACTGTGTTCCAGGCATCATGCTAAGTGTTGAGTATACAAAGAAAGGCAAAAGATGGGACAGAGACAAGATGACTGAATAGAGGCAGCAATCAAAGGGAAAAAAAGTTGATTTCTCCCATCATTCTCCTCAGAACAACTTTAAAATAATATATCAAATAGAATTCTGGAGCAACAGAACCAGCAAAAGATTGGAATGAGACATTATGATAGCCCAAGACAACTTAAGAGGTCAACTGGAAAGATCTGTGATATTAGAGTGGGGGCCAGTCAAGAGTACACATGGCGGCAACACTAGCATCATTGGAGGGGCTAAGATGGTAGCGGCAATAGAAACTTTGGGAGCCCTCAGCTCAGAAATAGTAAAGGCAATTGGTCAAGAAAAGTTACAAGGGAACCTGAGCTGACGCTAAGTACAAGACTGAGTACTGTTTGTCAACTCCATTGCCCATACTCAGTTGTGGGTCACAGTTGCAGAGCAGAGAGGAGAGCTAGCCCTTGCAGCTTCAGGGGAGCAAGGGCCCTTTTTTGGTAAAGATCAGAGAACAGGCTAGGGGAGCAGATAACAATACGTTGGAAGCACCAAAAGCTTACAGACCTCCAGAACTAGCTCTGAAAATAGTAGCATGAAAAAATCTAAAGCTTGGAACAGTGCCTCCCCAGCCCTCAGTAAGCAGAGTTCAACTTTAATACAAAGTTCAAAGACAAGAAATAGTCTTGGAAAATTAGCAAACAACAACCTCACAAAAAGGAATCTGACCATGAAAAGTTACTATGGTGACAGGAAAGGTCAAGTCACAAACTCAGAAGAAGACAATAACATGGAAACATCTACAAGCAAAGCCTCAAAGGGAAAAAAATGTAAATTAGACATAAGCCCAATGAGAATTCCTGGAAGAATTAAAGAAAGAGATGAAAAATCAAGAAAATAAGAGAGCAATGCAAGAATTTTATGAAAAAGAGAATTAACAGTTTGATAAAAGAGGCACAAAAATATTAAAGGAAATAACACTTTAAAAAACAGAATTGGACAAATAGGAAAACAAGTATGAAAGCAAGGGCAGCTAGATGGCACAGTAAATAGAGCACTGATTCTGGAGTTAGAAGGACCTGAGTTCAAATCTGGCCACTTACTAGCTATGTGACTTTGGGCAAGTCACTTAACCCCAATTGCCTTGCTTCTTCCCTGAAAAAAAAATTTTTTTAAGAGGTACAAAAGTTCACTGAAGAAAAAAATTCCTTAAAAATTAGACTTGGGCAAGTGGTAGCTAATGATTTCATGAGACATCAAGAAATAATTAAACAAGTCAAAAGAATGAGGGAAAATAAAAGAAATGTGTATTATCTCATCAGAAAAACAAGAAAATAGATCAGGAGAGATAATTTAAGAAGTATTGAACTACCTAAAAACCAAGATTAAAAAAAAAAGACCCCAGACAATTTCAAGAAATTATAAAGGAAAACTGCCCCAATATCTTAGAACCAAAAGGTAGAATAGAAATGGAAAGAATCCACCAAGCAGTATATGTATAACCTATATCAGATTTCTTTCTGTCTTGGGGAGGAGAAAGAGAAGGGAAGGAGGGAAAAAAACTTGGAACTCAAAATTTTATAAAAATAAATGTTGAAAACTACTTTTATATGTAATTGGAAAAAAAATACTATTAAAAAAAAAAAGAATCCACCAATCACTTTCTTTAAGAGATCCCAAAATGAAAACTCCAGAAATACTATAGCCAAATTCCAGCACTCCCAAATCAAGGAGAAAATATGTCAAGCAATTAGAAAGAAACAATTTAAATATCCCAGAGATATAGTGTTACACAAGATTTAACAGCTTCCACATTAAAGAAGCAGAGATTTTTGGAATAAAATATTCCAGAAAACAAGGGAGCTAAGATTACAACCAAGAATCACCTATCTAGGAGAACTGAGTATGATCCTTTCGTGGTGGTGGTGGTAATGGATATTTAATGAAATTGAAGTCATTCAAGCATTTCTGATGAAAAGACCAGATATGAATAGAATAACTGACATTCACAAATAAGATTTAAAATAAACACAAAAAGGTAAACACGGAAGAGATACCATAATGAATTTAATAAAGTTAAACTATTTACATTCCTGTATAAGGAAATGATACATGTAACTCCTAAGAACTCTCTCATTATTAGGGCAATTAGAAGGAGTCTATACAGAAGGAGAGCATGGTGATTTGATTATGTTGGGATGATCTAAAAACAATGGAGTGAGAAAATGGGATGTGCTGGGAGAGGGGGAAAGGTGGAGGAAGAACGAAGACAATTATTTCACATAAAAGAGGTGCACAAGGAAGAGTTCTTTATAGTGGAGGGGAAAATGAAGGGGTGGTGGGCAACGCTTAACCTCAAAGAAGGAACAGTGTGTGTGTATGTGTGTGTGTGTGTGTGTGTGTGTGTGTGTGTGTGTGTGTGTGTGTGTGTGTGTACTTGGCTAAGTATAAAAATCTATCTTACCCAACAGAGAAATAGGAGGGAGGGGGAACAAGAGAAAACAGAGTTGATTAAAGGGAGGGTGGATTAATGGAGATAGTAGTCAAAAGCAAAGCAGACTTTTGAGGAGGGACAGGATAAAAAAAGAAAGAGAAGGATAAACAGAAGAAAATATGATGGAGGGAAATACATAATTAGTAAACATAACTGTGAGTATGAATGGCATAATCTCACCCATAAAACAGAAACAGATAGCAGAATGGATTAGAAACCAGAATCCAACAATATGTTGTTTATAAGAAATACACTTGAAATAGACACACTAAGAGTTAAAATAAAGGACTTGAACAGAATCTATTATTCTTCAGCTGAGGTAAAAAAAAGAAGGCAAGGACAAAGCAAAAGCAAAAAAAGAAAAAAGATCTAATTAGAAGAGATGATCAGGGAATCCACAATTTGCTAAAAGGTACCATAGACAATGAAGTAATATCAATACTAAACATAGATGCACCAAATGGCAGAACATCCAAATTCTTTTTTAATAGTATCTTATTTTTTTTTCCCATTACTTGTAAAGACAATTTTTAACATTCATTTAAAAAATTTTTGGTGTTTCAAATTTTCTCACTCCTTCCTTCTCCTTCCTAAAATGGTAAACCATTTGATACAGGTTATACATATGCAATCTTGTAAAACATGTTTTCATATTAATCATGTTGGGAGAGAAGAAACAGACAAATCATGAAAAAAAAAGTGAAAATAATATGCTTCAATCTGCATTCATATTACATCACTTCTTTTTCTGTATTTGAATAGCATTTTCTATCATGAATCTTGGAATTTCCTTGAACTGTTGTATTTCTGAGAAGAACTAAGTTATTCATAGGTGATCATCAGAACATCTAAATTCTTAAAGGAAAAGCTAAATTCATTACAGGAGGAAATAGTAAAACTATACTAGGGGGGACTTCAACTTTGCCTTTTCAGAACTAGGTAAGTCTAACCATAAACTAAATAAGAAAGAAATTAAGAAGATGAATAGAATTTTAGAAAAGTTAGATATGATAGACCTCTGGAGAAAATTGAATGCAAAAAGAAAGGATTATACCCTTTCTCAGTTATATGTGGCACCTTCACAAAAATTGAACATTAGGTCACAAAAAATTTACCCACAAGTACAGAAAAGCAGAAATATTAGATGCATCCTTTTCAGACAATAATGCAATAAAATCACATTTAGTAAAGGGTCTTGGAAGCATAGATTAAAAGTTAATCAGAAACTAAATGATCTAATCTGAAAAAATGAGTCAAAGAATAAATCATAGAAATAAACAATAATTCCATTAAAGATGATGACAACAACGAGACAACATACTGTAATTTGTATGCATTTGCATGCAGCTAAAGCAGTACTTGGGGGAAAATTCATACCTCTAAACTGCTGGGAAGAGAGAGAAGAGAGAGAGAGAGAGAGAGAAAGAAAGAGAGAGAGAGAGAGAGAGAGAGAGAGAGAGAGAGAGAGAGAGAGAGAGAGAGAGAGAGAGAGAGAGAGAGAGATCAATGAATTGGGCATGCAATTAAAAAACTCAGAAAATGAACAAATTAAAAATCTCTGGTTAAACACTAAATTGTGAAAATCAAAGGAGTAAACCATTGACCTAATAAATGAAACTAGGAGGAGGTTTTATGTAAAAAAAAATAAACAAACCATTGGTTAGTTTGATTAAAAAAAGAAAACCAAGTATCAAAAATGAAAAGGATAAATGAACCATCAGTGAAGATGAAATTGGAGCAATTATTAGGAGCTATTTTGCTCAATTAAATGCCAATCAAAATGACAATCTACATGAAATGGATAGATATTTAATGTTAGATAATATATGTGGATAATATATATTTCATATAAAATATATTACTCAGATTGACAGAAGAGTAAATAGAATACCTAAGTAACACTATCTTGGAAAAAAAAAAATTGAATCAGCTACTGATGAGCTCCCTAAGAAAAAAAAGCCCAGGGCAAGATAGATTTACAAGTGAATTCTACCAAATTTTACACAACAATTCATTTCCTATGCTATATAAACTATTTGGAAAAATAGGTGAAAGAATCCTACTAAGTTCCTTCTATGACACAAATATGGCACAAGAACTCATAAATGATATGATTATAGAATTTGAAGATGACCCAAAGCTAGGAGAGATGGCTAATATGTTTGGGCAGTGGTTTGGGAGCCAAAGGGGATCTTGATTGATTTGAATACAAGGATAAGTATAAAATGATAAAGTTTATTAGAAAGACTTGCCCTTAGACTCAAAACTTCAACTTTCCAAATATAAGATAAGAGAAATATAGCTAGATCCTGGTGCAGCTGAGAAATATCTGAGGACCCGGGGAGGGTAGTTATTATATTTAAGCTCAATATGAATTCACAGTATAATAAGGCCACTGGCCACTTAGGTTAGGGTAAGCAGGCAGCGGGTCTTTGTGGAGTGTGGGGTCCACAGGTCTGGGACCATCATAGAATATCAGATTGTTTTCCTGCAATTGGCTTTGCTGAATTCTGTTCTTCTTCTTCTTTTATCTTTCTGTTAAAAATAATTCTTTTTCTTAAAGGATGGCTCTCTGGTAGGGGGAAGGGCAGGGATATAAGAAAAAATTTTGTTGATGGAAAAGCTAAAATAAATTCAAATCTATTTTTAAAAATAAGACTTGGTGTCCAGAACAGATGAGGTTAACAGTCTACTTGTGCTCTGCCCTGTCTAGACAAGATAATATCTAGAATATGGTGTCCAGTTCTGGGCACCACAGGTTAAGATGGACATTGATAAACAGGGGAGTGTCTAGGGCATCCTGAGAGGCTTTGACTTCATGCCATATATAAGTGTAGTGGTGGCAGGAAACTGTCTTCAAGTACTTGAAGGGGCAGTCACATGGAAGAGGGACTAGACTAGGTCTCCTTGGAAGCAAAGGGAAGATAGAAGCAATAACCAGAGAATGCAGAGAAGCAATTGGAGCCTAGATGAAAGGAAAATCTTAACAATACAGTTGCTGTTCAGTCATTTATTTCAGTTGTGTTTATCCTGTTCCAGGTTTTCTTGGCAAAGATACTAGAGTGGTTTGCCATTTCCTTCTCATACTCATTTTACAGATGAGGAAACTGAGGCAAATGGAATTAAGTGATTTGCCCAGGGTGACACAAGTAGTAAATGTCTGAGGCTGGATATGAAATCAGAAAGAGGAGTCTTCCTGACTCCAGGCCTGGCTCTCTGTCCACTCTGCCATTTAGCTGCCCCCTCTTAACAGTAAGAGCTATCCACATGCAGAATGGTTCTCCTCAGAACCTAGTGGGTGCCAACCACTAATGAATAACAAGCACTTAGGCTATAAGAACCCTTTCAGGGTGTGCTTAGAGGGGATTCTGTGTTAGAATTGATGGAGGTCTCTTCCAACTTTTTTTGAGATTTTTTTGAGATTTTTTTGATTAACCCAATCCCCTAATTTTACAGTGGAGGCAGTCCACAAAGTAAGAGTGTCTTGACTGAGATTGCACACTTCCTAAGGAGAAGAGCCAAGATTAGGTTCCAGATCTCCTGCCTCTATTTTCTCTGATTCTTAGTCAGTCAATAAACATTTATTAAGCACCTACTATGTGCCTGTCCTCAAGGAACTTACAATTTAATGGGGATGGGGGGTGGGAGACCACAAACAAAAGGAAGTTAATAGTGGGGGAAGAGGGAGGAGTTAACCAACTTGAGAGAGTAACTCCATAACTCTGGGAGGCCTCCTTCAAAGGAGAATCTTGGAGCTCATACCACTACCCTCCAATCAGAGGGGCAGAGAGCATCAAGGAGATGTGAATGTCAAATCAATCTTGCAGGATGATGAAGTTCCTGGGGGCATGATGGATAAGTCCAAATGGGTGTGGATGGGTGGGATAAAAAAGTCTTAGGTCTAGTTCTTTTTCCACTAAAATTTGCTCCTTGGTTCACCCACAGCCCACTGCCTTTCAGCAAAGAGCCTGACGGGATTGGGGGCGGGGGTTGAGTGATCCACGGAGTCACAGAATGTTGGAACTCCTCTAACCCTTTCATTTGCCAGAGGAAGAATCTGGGACTCAGTGGAGATAGGGATCTTCCCATGGCCATTCAGCAAGATCACATTTGAACCCAACTCTTCTGACTCCCAGGCCAAGATGCCTTAAGTGCCAAATCTTGGGCAAGGACAGGAGGGTAAAAGGCATTCTATTCTGGAGTTCTAGATAGGGCAAGATACAGATGTGTGTGGGAGATGCTGTGGAGTCAAGGTTTGTGGGAACCTGGTAAGAGATGAAGATGAAACTGTGCCTGACAAAAGCCCTGGAAGGATTCCTCCTGCCATGACTCAACTGATACATGAATACCTGGGCATGAAGGAGATAGACTCTAGCCTCTATAGACTTCTCATTGTTCCCCAGCTAAGAGGAGGAGATGACAGGAGAAATTCCATCCATTTCCTTAAGTACTCACTGAGCATCTACTGTCTACCAGTCTTCCAGCAAGTCAGGATGGAGGAAACAGGAAGAGAAGATTCTAGCCCTACCTTTGCCAATGGTATGTCCATTGGAAGGTCAGGATCCCTGTTTTTGCTTGTGTGTCCTCCTCCACAAAATAGGGGAGATGATCCCTGTCCTGCTTTAGGAGTTCCTTGAAGATCTCAACTATTTTTATATTCCTTTGTATTCCTAGTGCTAGCACAGTGCCTAGCACAAGAAAGGACTACATGGAAAAGGGAAGGGACTATGCATTTATAAAGTACCTACTGTGTGTCAGGTGCCAGGATACACATGTTTCTTTTTTTACAAATATTATTTCATTTGGTCTTCACCATCACCGTGTTAGGTAGGTGCTGTGATTACATCCATTTTGCTGATGAGGAAACTGAGGCAAACAGAGGTTAAATGACTTGCCCATGGTCACATCACAGTAAGCACCTAAAGCTGAAATTGAACTCATCTTCCTGATACCAGACATTTATCCCTTGAGCTATGATCTGTCTCTAATAAATTAGTATTTTTTTGCTGACTACCTGCTTCATAAAGCTACTGTATAGGTCAAATGTAATAACATACGTGTAATGGGGGATTGACCAATGAGGGCCCAATGCTTGGAGTATGCACCTGGATGAGTATGTTTGTGGGTGGGTCCTGATAAATTAGAATGAAGTTTAGGTCTCCTTTCATAGCATACACCTAGGACTGGGACCTCATTGACCATATGGAAAGTACTATGTAAACTGTCACTTACTACATAAATTCCAGCTATAATAATAGTACTAACATTTATATTTTGCTTTTAAGGTTTAAGAAGCATTTTCCTTATAACGTTGTAAAAAAGAACATGCAGATGTTCCTTTTTACAGATGAGGACGTAGTCTAAAAGAACAGCAAAGCCAGGCTTAGAACTCAGGCATTCTGACCCCTCTTCTTCCCCATTATCCCACACTGTAAGAACATGTCAAGGATCAGTGATTTCACTAGCTGGGACTTCTTTCCATCAATGTAGCTCAAGGCCCAATAATAACCCAATGAATATGTCTGAGACAGCTGCCTGAGGCACAGACAGGTGGAGTGATTTACCCATGGTTGCCCAGATCAAGCATATTGGAGACAGGATTTGAACCCAGATTTCCCAGACACCCAGGTAAGCAGTCTCTCCACCAATCACAAGCTATCCCAGCCACATTTACAATCTCCATGGTGTGTTCTAACACACCACATACAAAAGCATACAGCAAGAATGGACATTTGCTGAGGCCTACTCTGCCTAGTTTTTCTATTAGCTACTGATGAAATGACAAAAAGAGTTAAGGCATAGATCCGTTAAGACTTGATGCTCAGTCTGAAGAGTCCAAGACAATATAACTGTGAGCTACAGTGAGTGGTATAGACATGTAGAAGAGAGAAGTCATTGAGAGAGGACTTCCTGGGGGAGGTGGGATCTGAGCAGGGCATTGAAAGAACTGGAGAGGCAGACAGGACATGAAAGGGAATTTCAAGGAGGGTGAATACTGTAAGCAAAGGCCGGAATCTGCAAGACTCACGTCAGGGACAGGGAAGACATTTTCATCCGAGATCAAGGTAAATGCAGAAGATATTTGGGAATCTAGTTTGTCTAGGGAGGATGGAGACAGACTTTGGAGGGCCTCATATGCAGAGGATCATGGGATTATAGGATTTAGAATTTGGTTTTATTTTATTCCATATAAATTTTTATTTAGCATTTGTTATGTACCAGATGAAAAGCAGAGGCTAAGTCTGAGTTAGAAAGGCCTGGGTTCGAGTTCCACTTTTGTCATATGCATGTGGCCCTATAGGTCCTCAGGTGTGGCCCTTTGACTGAGTCCTAGTTTTACAGAACAAATCCTTTTATGAAGGGGATTTGTTCTGTGAAGTTTGGATTCAGTCAACCCTAACCCAAACCCGAACCCTAACCCTAACCCGAACCCTAAATGCGCTCTGATTCTAAATGCCGTTTGCAGTTTTGATTTCTCTGAGGTTATGTTGTTCCAATAGTTCTCCGGAAGGGAAAGAGAAAAGAAGGAAGAAAGGAAAGGGGATGGAGAAAAGGACAGGAATGGTTAAAAAGAAGCAGTGGCTGAGAGATGGTGGGGGAGGGGGTAGAATCTAGTTAAAAAAAAAAAAAGGAGTGACCTGAATGAACAATACAGTGGCTAAAATCCCAGACTTCCTATTTGTCAAAGGGCCCCTTGCAGACTTCTAGAAAATACCCCCTGAGCAAGAAAGGCAGAAATCTTATCACCTCCTGAAGTTACAGGACAGGTAAGGCCAGCTCTACTTGGCCTCAGTGCCTTGAGCTGGGTCAGACAGTCAAAGAGCTTAGCCACTAGTCATTAGTCACCTTGAATGTAGACTGGGATGGTAGGAAAGAGAGTCAGAGAAATAAGAGTCCTGTGGAGGGGGTGGGGATTAGGTAAATGGAAGCAAGACTCTCTCTCTCCCTCCCTCCCTCCCTCTTCTCTCTCCTTTCTTTCTCTGTCTTTGTCTCTCTCTCTCTCTCTCTCTCTCTCTCTCTCTCTCTCTCTCTCTCGCTCATTCTCACTCTTTTGCTTTCTCGCTCTTTCTCTCTGTCCCTCCCCTCTCTGCCTCTTCCCTGCTTTCTCCAAACACTCAAATGAGTGTGCATACACACATGTATACACAGATATACATATGTTATATGCAAACATGCATATTCATCTATGGTAATGTTGATGTACACATGTATGAACAAATATCAGTCAATGATCTGGATGAAGGTATAGATGGCATGCTAATCCAATTTGCCAACTATACAAAACTGATAGGGATGATTAATATGTTGGGTAATAATCAGGATTCAATAAAAGCTAGAATGATGTGCCAAAACTAAGAAGATAAAATATAATGGGACTCAATGTAAAGTGCTATGGTTGGGTTCAAGAAATCAATTGCATAAGTACAGTCAGGGGACCTATTATTTGCAACCTGTGTGATCTTAGTCAAGTCATTGCCTACTGATTATCTTCAACTGAATGTGCCATAGTCATCTAAGATTTAATATGCCTTAAACAGATCTCACTGTCTTCCCCCTCTTAAGTCCTCCCCTCTTTCTGACTTCTTTGTTCTCTGTTGAGAGCACTACCATCTTTCAAGTCACTTAAGAGTGAACCTTGGCTCTTTCCCCTCCTTCCCCTTCATAGCCAGTTTTCAAGTCTCCTTGATTCTGGGTCCACTCACATTCATCCCTTTCTCTCCACTTATGTAGTCGTTGACCTCGTTTAGGTGCTCTTCCCCTATTCAGTAAACCAATGGAATAGTGTCCTAACTGATCTCCCTCCATGCAGCCTTTCCCCTTGTCAATCCATTCTCTACATTAGCCTCCAAATAAAGTGTGGGTCAGACCATGTCCTTCCTCTGCTCAAAAAACTACAATGACTCCCTTTTGCCTCTAAGTTAATGTACAAGCTTTCGCTTTTGAAGCCCTTTGAAAACCGATTCCACCCAGTTTTTCTAGGTTTTTTCACATTACTACACTTTAGCCAAGATTCTACCAGGCCCAAACTGGGCCCCTGTGCTATTCTCCATATCAAACACCCCATCTTCTATCTCTGTACCTTGCTGTTCCCTAAGCCTGGAATGTATTTCTTTCTCAGGGTCACCCACAGAAGTCCTTGATTTCTTGTTTTTTTTCAAAATTTATCACGTGTTACCTCCTACAGGAAATATCTCCTGATTCCTTTGACCCATTTGCCAGTGTTGTCCTCTCAGAAATTACTTTCTATATTTTTTGTATTTAATTTTCTCTGTTTGTGTACATGTTGTTTTTCACCAAGAGAATGAATGCAAGCTTTTTTGGTTTTGTTTCTGCCTCTGTGTGCCTAGCACACAGCCCAGCATTTAGTAGGTGCTTAGTATATGTTTATTGAATGAACGTTTTTCATTTTCTGAGCTTGGTTTCTTTGATTACAGCCAGGATCCAATTAGAATGAACAATGAGTCCCCCTGAAGTGATCAAGTATATTTGAATTTGTATTATATGTAAATTATGTAAAATGTGGCAATTGGTTCAAGCATAATGGAAATATACATTGTGAATTTAAATAATGTGACCATGTCAAGGGATACATTATTATACTAATCAGGAGTAATGAGTGAGAGCAAGAGTGAGGGTAGGGGAGAGAGAGACAGAAAGAGAGAGACACAGAGAGAACAGAGAGAGACAGAAAGAGAGAGAGACAGAGAGAGAGAGACAGAGAGAGACAGAGAGAGAGAGAGAGAAAGACAGAGAGAGAGACAGAGAGAGACAGAGAGAGAGAGACAGAGAGAGAACAGAGAGGGACACAGAGAGAGACAGAGAGAGAGATTGCACTAAAGGATGCCTGGTTTTGTCTAGATCTTAATCTTATAAATTTATGATCCTTTGGTAAAGTAGGGAGGTGGCAACATGGCTAAATTGAAAAAGACACGGGCATGTTAATATATAACCCTGACTACCCTGGTCCCCACTGCCTGAAGGCCAGCTTTGTTATATTTTACCCCTTCTCTATGGTTCTCCATGGCTCTCTCTGCAAATGCCAGCAACCACGGATGGGGCTCCCTCAAGTCCAGGTGGGAGTCCTTGGTACTCCAATTCCATTTAAGCATTAACATTTGGATTAATTTTGACAAAGGAATATTTGCTGCACCAGGTATAATAATAAATACATAAACGGTTTAGCTCAGTCCCTATAGAGCACAGTCCCATTTCCAAGTTCCGGGCATCCTGGCTTCCCTGAAACTTCCTGGCTACAACATCCATCCTGGAATCTTGGCTCTAAGGCTGCCATGGCCAGGCTCCCTGGTCCACTGGGGATAATTGCTGGCACCTAAAACCGAGGACAAACAGAACAGAACAGAAGCAAACATCCCTAGGCCCATATTTAGAGAACCTTGGTGAAAGACAGGGGAGGGAAGGTACCTCCCAGCTCCTCCCAGCTCAGTTCATGGCCCCCAGGATGGAAAGGATCTTCACTCTAGATGCAGTGGGAAAGAAAGAGACTTTCTTAAACTGACCAGTTTTAAAGACGCAGTCTGTTCAGAGTATGCAGCCAATCAAAGGAGACTGTCACCATCCATGTGGCACCTAATTTATGCTTATTGAAGTTGGGGAAGCAGGGTGCCTCCATGTTAGACCATCTGTGCACGAGCAGGTAATTCTCTTTAGGAATAAACTATAAGCTCAATAATATGACATGGAAGTCAAACAACCTAATATAATCTTTAATATGTTGATGGATCTATGATATTATTTATAGATGGACTTTTTTTTCTAAAGACTAGTTCTCAGGCAATGTAGTATAGAAATCTATCTTGCCCTAGAAGAAAATAGAGAGGAAGGGGATAAGAGAAGCAGGGATGTGGGATAGAAGTGGGGGCAGATTGGGGGAAGAGGTAATCAAAATGCACCCTGTCTTAGGGTGGAGGAGGGAGGAGAAAAATTGGAACTCAAGATCTTATGGAAGTGAATGCTGAAAACTAAAAATAATTAAATAATAATAATAATTTTTAAAAGATTAGATCTCCCTTTCTCACCCAGGCTAGAAGTAGCAAGGCTACTCATGGCCTGATCCCACTACTGATCACCACAGGAGCTTTGACCTGCTCTGTTTCTAATCTGGACCAGTTCACTATTCCTTAGTACCTAGTACCCCACCCCCACATCCCTTAGGGCTTACCTTATTGATGCTGAATTTAGTGCACATAACCAGTTGGCATAACCCAATGAAGCTCACAACTCGCTCTTCAACTTAAAAGATCCATCAGTCAACCACAACTCAACAAAGCATTTATTAAGCACTTAGTAGGTATCAGACACAGTACTAAGGACAGAGATTTCAAAGTGTCATTTTCAGTCGTGTTTGACTCTTCATGCCCCCATTTGGGGTTTTCTTGGCAAAGATAGTGGAACGGTTTGAGATTTCCTTCTCCAGATCATTTTACAGATGAGGAAACTGGGGCAATCAGGGTTAAGTGACTTGCCCAGGATCACACAGCTAGTGTCTGAGACCAGATTTTAACTTAGGAAGAGAAGTCTTCCTGAAGACTTCCTGACTCCAAGCCCAGCATTATCTGTGCCACCTAACTGCCCCAATAGCGTATGTATGCATGCATGCGTATATACATATGTATACATACATGCATGTACACATATGTATATATACACTTGTATATATAAATATACTTGTGGACATATAAAATACGTACTTGTGTGTATATATACTTATGTATATATACATAAGTTTATATGTATACATGTTATTGTTTGTATATATATACTTGTATATGTACATAAACTTGTATATATGTAACATATACTTTGTGAATGTATGTAACTAGTACTACATTCCTTTGTACTTGCCTGGACAGACAGACAATTAATCAGATGGGCAAATAGGTAGGTAGGTAAATGGATGTATGGATATATGGATAAATAGATAGATAATAGATAGATAGATAGATGGATAGATAGATAGAATTTATTAAATGTTTACTATGTGCCAGGGACTGTCTAATGAGATACTTGCATACTTGTTAAGGTAGCTTATATCTTTTCTGGAGGTGAAGGGAATGGGGATGTCAGGCTAAAGTGTATTCTGGGTCATTTTGAAAATTAATCTGACTCATAACTGGGCACTAGGATTTTAATTGAAGTTTCCCAGTTTCAGTTTATCAGGCCCAGAGCCAGTCCTTGCTGAGCTGTTTACTGTTAAAAATAAAAGCATGAGTTCAGGGAAGGAGGCAAGGACAGTTTCAATCATGATTTATTCAAACACAAGGTCTAGACTTTCTATTTTTTTAATCAAGGTTTTCACGGAGTCCAGTGATTTTTAAATTTTCTCTCCTTGACCTGTTTTCCAGATCGGTTGTTTTCAAAGTAAAATCTTTTGATTTTGATCTAATATTTCTTGTTGTCTCATAGAGTCACTGGTTTCTATCTGGTCTATTTTAGTTTTCAGGGATTTCCTTTCTTGGGTAAAGTTCACCACTTCCTCTTCTAAGGTCCTTGTTCTCCTTCCAATTCTTTCCTCAAGAGTTTTTATTTCATTAAAAAAAAAAAATCTCTTGCTTCATTTCTTCTAGGTATTCATGTAGTCCTTGTGGAAAATACATTTCCTCCTTTGAGGCTTTGCAATTGGATTTGCAATAATGATGATACTGGTTGGTGTTTTCTTTGATTTTCTTATCTCTCCAGCTTTAGTTCATGAATTTGGGCTTTGTGACCAGACCAGATTTGTCCCGTTTGCCTTTGGATCCTCTGGGTTCTTGCTCTATTCTCCAACTCCTGATATTGGGGCCCCCTGGTTCTTTTATATTCACAGCCATAGCTCTTTAGGGTCTTCTCTGAGGGCTTAGGACAGAGTCCCTGAGCCTCTGCAGTCCTAGTCTGAGTACTTGGTGAGCCCTTCCCTGGGTCACTCCCCTGACCCTCTAAAATCCCCACCTGGGGTTGTCTCAGAGGTTCCTTCTCCTCTTCGTGCCTCTGGGCATAGATTTGCAAGGGACACACTGTTCTCTTTCTGGTTGCACTGATGCTCTTTTTGCTTGGGCCCCCTTTTCTATTGGCCATAGATTTCTGGATGACCTTTGGTGCAAATCAGAGATGGAAGATGTCATTTGCTATATTTTCTTGTTGGAGTTCTTGAGTATTATTTCATCTGGTATGAAGGGAGTAGGTGTCTGAGAGCTGGGCAGTCTGCCTCCTGCTTAGGCAGTCATTTTGGCAGGAAGTCAGTAATCACTCCCTGTCTTCCATTAGACATCCTTGAGGGCATGGATAGTTTGGCTTTTGTCATTGTATTCCCAGTGCCTGTCACCGTCCCCTGTACAGTAGAGTGCACTTTAAATATTTTTTAAAAAGAATTTGGTGATTGCTGCAGAAACAAAAGAAATTGTGGTATGTGAATGTAATGCAGTATTATTTTGCCTTAAGAAATGATGAATAGAAAGAATTCAGAAGAACATGGGAAGATTTGTTTGAACTAAAATAGAATGAAGAAAGTTGATCTAGGAAACGATATAGACACAATATATACATAAAACATAAATAGCCAGGTGTTGTGTGGTCTAGATCACCTAAGATGAAGACACCCATATGGGAGATGGCTAGGATTTGCTTCTGTGAGAAGACATCCTGTGCTGCCTGTGGCTGGAAACAGCCTTTTCTCATTAGTTATGTCTTTCAAACTATCCAAGGGAAATGGCTGAGCTCTTCATCCACAGCATGGATTAAGCAGGGGGTAGGGACTGGTGTGAAGGGCTACCTTCCCTCCTCTCCCTTTTAGGTCCTACGGCTCTAGGATTTTTCTCTGTTGTGTTGCCGCAGATGCTGCAGTGGTTTGCCCTTTCCTATTCCAGCTCATTTTACCGATGAGGAACTGAGGCAGGGTTAAATGACTTGCTCAGGGTCACATAGCTAGTAAATGTATAAGGTGAGAT
Organism: Bettongia penicillata ogilbyi; assembly: GCA_023548195.1. Lineage (NCBI taxonomy): Eukaryota > Metazoa > Chordata > Mammalia > Diprotodontia > Potoroidae > Bettongia > Bettongia penicillata. The sequence continues at coordinate 5,747,133 of JAJHZJ010000031.1, forward strand.
TTGGACTCATGAAGATGAGTGTTTCTGAGTTCAGATTGAGCTTGAAGAGACCCCAATATTGAGTAAATCTAAGACGTGGGGGTTTGTGGGGGCAGACGGACTATTCGCCCCCACCTCCTCCTGAAGGGGACCAGAGAGTCCTGGGGGAGGAATGAAATGTAGCATACTTTGCCTTCAGGGTGTGGGAGCCAGGGCAGTTATTGTTACAGATATAACAATGCAAGTAGAACAAAAAATGAAATACTGTAACAGTAATAAGTGAGCTTGGCCTCAGAAAAGAATTGAGAAAAGGCAGCTCTCTCCTCTCTTTGGAAAGATACAGAACTATGGAAATAGAATATTGGGTGTACTGTCAGATGTGGGCACAGTGTGTGGTTGTTTTTATTGAAATTTTTTCCCCTTCTTTTAAGATCTTTATTACAAAAATGGAAAGCTGGGTAGGAGAGGAGGAGAGAGGGATATTTGGAAATGAAAATTAAAGTGCAAAAACTAAAGATACCAGTGAATTTTTCAGATTGCTTCCTGAATTGTAGCTGGGGAACAGGCGAGAGCTGCCTGGGTGTTCTGGTTTCCCATCTGGGCTGGTTGTGGACAAGTTTTCAGTGGAGACTGAAGTAGGCATGAACCCCGGGGAGGAGATTTTCCTCCACAGAAGCATCATTTGTGAGAAGGGGTTGGGGTGGGAGCGGGGAGAGGGAGGATTGAGTTACAAACAATTTGCACATTCTTTTCCCAGCCAGGAGATGCTTAACTAGCTGACCTGCAAGGCCTGGCGTGGGTCCGAGAGGCGGCCACCTCACAAACCTTCCCTTTCATACACTCACACTAGTGTTGGTCTCTTCTCACCCTACCCTGCCCCAGCTCAGACTACCTTGGCTTGACTGACTACTATTCCCTGAATTACCCAAGGACTGTTGGTGAAACACACACACACACACACACACACACACACACACACACACACACACACACACACACACACACACACATACCCATCTGAGACCACCTTGGCTTGACTGACCATTCCCTGAGTTACTTGTAAAGGACTTGGTTTGGGAACACACATGCGTGCGCGCGCGCACAGACACACACATACACACAGAGACAGACACATACACAAAAGCACACAGACAACACACACATTCACACCCCTACACAGAGAGACACACCGAAACCTCCCCTCCCCCCATCTCTTTCTAGTTCTTTGCAGCTCCAGCTCTCTCTGAATGGTATTTACCAATAGGGCTTTTTCCTTGTTCCTGCTATAGGTCACCAAGACTAATTCTCTACACCTCATTGCCTCAGAAGGACTTTTCTAAAGCATGTGCATGCATCTGTGCGTGTGTGTGTGCGCGTGTGCGTGTGTGTGCATGTGTGTGTGTGTGTGTGTGTGTGTGTGTAAGAGACAAAGAATAAGATTATTGCTTGCCCTGTGTCCCCTCTCCCCTGTTCTCTCTCCTCCATTCTGTTTATTAATTTGGGACCCAGGAGAACGGAGTGCAGAAAAACTGTTGTGGTGAAACAAAAGACCAAATCTTCTCATGAGGAACTCATGAGCTCACCAAATTCTGCTTCCTCCACTGTCCCATGAGATTCTGTTGTTGATCTCTGCAAGGTTATTAACCACAAGACTAGAAAAGGGCAAATGTTCTGGTTACAAACAGAGGAAGAGTGTAGGTTCTTTAAGCTCTTTGCCAGGGACCATGATTTTGATTTCTGGAAATGATAGAGAAAAAATTATTAAAAGGCTGGTTTGTGAACATTTAGAAACAAAGGCAGTGATCACCAGGAGCCAGAATGGCTTTATTAAGAAATGATCATACCAGACAGAATAACCTTAGTTCTTCTGGGGGGCAAGCTGATAAGACTGGTGACTAAGGAGAATTCTATATGCATACCTGGAATTCAGGATAAAGTTTTTCAAGGAAGTATACTTAGAGAAAAGATTGAGGCTTGACCTCTAAATGACAAGTTGATTCAGAACTGGTTGAATAATGGTGTGTAAAAAATAGTGATTCATGGGCTGATGTGAAACTAGATAGTGCAACCCTTTGGGGAGGCGTCCTTGGATTTTGTGTGATTCACTATTCACTATTTCATCAATAATGTGATTCACTATTTGGATGCAGGCATAAAAGACATGGTTGTAAGTCTGTAGGTGATATAAAGAGGGAAGGAATAATCAACATGTTAAACAAGTGAACTGGAATTCAAAAAACGCTTGATAGGTTAGGATGATGGATCAAATCTAACATGGTGGAATTTAACATTAATAAACGTAAAAACATGGAAAGACTTGTACAAAATAAGGGAAAGCAGAATGAGATCTAAGAGAATATTGTATATAGTAACAGAAATATTGTTTTAAGAATAACTTTGAGTGAATAAGCTATTTTGATGGTTATAAATACCCAAATTAACTATTAAGGACATATAAAGAAAGATGCTATCTGCATGCAGAAAAAGAACTGATAAATAGAAGTATATATGGAATAATTTTACATATATATATCTTTGTGTTTAAAGGTAGCCATCTGTAGGGTGAAGTGGGGGGAGAGAAAATTTTACATTATAATTTTGTTGTATATTTGAAAGGAATAGAGAGTTGTACATGGTAGATTTACAGTTTCATATGCAATCATCTTTTTATTGTACTGTGTTAAGGAAATGCTTATTTTATTCCATAAATGAAAAATAAAATTTTAAAAATGTAAAAACCAATATTTGGATTTTTAAAATTTAATCATGCAAGTACAGAAGGGGAGCAGCCATGGTTAGACACCAACTCTAAAGTTAAGGATTCTAATGGGCTGCAGATTCAATAGGAATCAACACGCCAATGAAGCAATTGAAAAACAACAGCCTGTAGGGGTGGGGAACCTGTGGCCCGGAGGCTTCCTACAGCTGAGAGTGGCACTTGAGGACCTAGAAGACCCCATGTGAGCTCAAGGCCACAGGTTCCCCACTGCTGACTAGACCAATTAGGTTATAAGCAAAGCAGCCAAAACAAAGGCATTAAGTAGCTGCATAAAGAACTGGACCAGTAGTACCAAAGCTTTGGATTCAAATCCTGCCTCCATCATTCGATATCCATGTGACTATGGGCAAGTCACATCAATGAACCTCATTGTCTTCATCCATCCAAATTGGAGACAACAGTATCTGTAAAGCCTTCCTCATAAGTCTTGCTATAAGACTCCAGTCAGTTTGTAAAACACTTGAGAAACAACATAAAATTTTTAGATAGATGAGAAAGTAGACATATGCACTGGTAGTTGTTAATATTGCTTTGGCCCCCTTTTGTGGTCATACGAAGGTCTGTCTGTATATTCTATAAATGTCAACTCGTTATATTACAGCTCTGTTTTTCTCCACTCTGGGCAGATCACATGGGAATGCTGTGTAAGTTCTAGGATCACCTTTGAGGAGGCACATTTACAGCTGTATGCTTGTAAATGTTTAACAGCTGCTCTCCAAAATACATGCTCAGGACACGCATTTACATTTCATGTGCATTATTCACATTTCCCCATCATTTTCTTAAGGCTGGACAATCAACAAAACAATAAATCAACTCCCAAACTGAAGCATTTACCTATTTCCAAGGTGTAAATTCTCACACTGAAAATTTAACAATCTGCTCTCTGGCTCCTAGAGCTGGTTCTGGCCCACACCTGAACTGAGAACCTCAAGCATGTCCCCAGGAGGGTAACCAGGATAATGAGGGAACTTGAAACCATGTCTTATAAGAAACAGGTGAAGGAAGTGGAAATGTTTATTCTGGAGAAGAAAAAAACTGAGAGACAGGATAGCTGTCTAAGTATGTGAAAGTGAGTAAAAGAGATATACTCATTCCATTTGGCAACAGAGTGTAGAACTCAGAGCAAATGAGAAAGTCACAGTGGGGTTGATTCCTATTTTACACAAGGATTGAGAGCTGGCCTTGAAGTAGGGAAGATTGGGTTCAAATTCTGACTCAGAAACTTAGTAGTTGTTTGACCCTGGACAATTCACTTAACCTTACCAATACTCAGTTTTCTCATCTGTGAAATGGGCTTAATAATAGCACTTGATTCACAGAATTGCTATGAGGTTCAAATGAGATAAAATGTGGAGGGTTTTTCAGGCTTTAAGGCACTAGATAAACATCAGCAATTACTTTATTTATATTCTCAAGTATGAAAATAGATCTGTATTCTCATTATTTCCTCCAGTAAGGTAGAGGAACCCTATCCAGATTATTCATTCTGTGTAATTCTTGCCCATATCTTCACATGAGGTCCCCACAGGAAGTCTACCAACATACTGGGGGACTTCCTTGAATGCTCTTGACATCCCAAGAGTCCCAGAAGAGTATATAATCTGTCCACTATCACCATGTGACCAATCTATCTTCAGTTAGCCAGTCCATTGTGTTTGTCCTTCATTTTTGAAAAAGACCACAACACCAGAGAAATGATAACACATCTTGTACTTGAATTTGATTTGAGTGAGGGAGGGCTGTGCAAGGTCACCAGCCTCACTTTCTCCTCCTGAGCCATCTGGATCCAGTGACCAGATATTCATCAGGATGACTGGAGATGGCCCAGGATGCAATGGGAGACCTTGGCTTTTTCAGGTACTCCTTTAGAGAGAGGTAATGCCCATTGAATGAATAGACCTCTTGAAGAAATAGTCAGGAAATGGCCCTTTTAATGAGCAAAAGAAAAAAAATAGCTAAATCATGCTGGGAGGGAAAGAGAAACTTCCTCCCTCCCTCCCTCCCTTCCAGTCAATCAATAAACATTTGTTAAGCTCCTGTTGTGTGCTAGGCACTACGCTAAGTGCTGGAGACAGAAAAAGAGGTGAAAGACATGTTGTCCCCACACTCAGGAAGCTCACAGTTTAATGGTAGAGACCATAGGCAGAGAACTACATACAAACAAGTCACAGACAGGACAAATGGAAGATAATCTTTAGAGGGAAGGCATTAGCATTCTTTTTCATGATTCATTTCTTGACTGATAGATTCTATACCCCTTCCTCTTTGAGATTCCTTACTTGGGACGCAATATGTGGCAGTCTGACTGTGTCCATCCTGCCCACTCCCTTTGAGTGACCTGCAAAGCTCCTTACAGACTATAACATTCCATGACTCTCAGACATACAATGTCATTGAAAGACTAGTAGTTTGAAAAATATGTTTTTTTAGGGAGAAGATTGGGATTATTAAAAGAACCTTGCAATTTCCCAAAGGCAATCTGACTGGCTATTCTCCTGTTCTATCTGGAACCAACTCACTGTCTATTTGCAGTGTCTGTCCAAGGGACAAAGCTACTGATGGACAAATTGTGTGGATGATCCCATTCAACTGCAAATCATCACCCATAATCCATCCACTTGATGTTTCCCATGTGGATAGTCAGGTCAAATTCATGAGAGCACTTACGTATCTTATTTTGGAGGCTTCAAAATATTCTGGGTCTTGATTCAATCAATATCGTGTCATCCATGAACAGGACCCCACTTATCAGGAGTACCTCCTCAAAATGGAATCTGCACTGTATCTCCTCCATGACCGTGAAAAACACCTTCAGTGAGACTATAACTTCCTATGTTTTTTCTCGCTTGATATTAATGTTCAGAAAGTTGATGACCAAGGCTATGTCTTTTTAAGTAATCTTGTATAGTTTGGACATAGGAGACACCTCATAGGAGGATAATTATAATAGTATTTACATAGTAAATGCTAGTATTTACATAGCATTTAGGGTTTGCAAAGCACTTTTGCTAAGACATATAATCTAATTTGATCAGGGTCAGACCTGAGAGAAGGGGGTTGCAATTATTCCCATTTTACAACTGAGGAAAATGAAGCAAAAAGTTTAAGTGACTTGCTCAGAGTCACACAGTTATGAAGTATCTGAGACTGGATTTGAACTTATATCTTCCTGATTCCAAGTCCAGCATACTATACACTATACCAGCTTCCTGCCTCTAAAGCACAGACTCTAAGGTTACAGAATCAACTGCTCTTAAACATAACCAATAAACCACAGGGATCATGTTTCAGGCACTGGTGTGAGGGTAGAGAGGTTTTCCACTGTGGAGTATCACTGGTAAACACTGTTCCTTTCTAATACCTCATCAAGGATGTGTTCAACATGTTGGCAGATTTTTCTAATAGTTTTATGGAGAAGGAAAAGTGGCTATAAGGATTTTTATTTATTAATGTCATAGCTTTTTTGATAATAATGTTTAACATTTTGTACATGCTTTGGGTATCTTCCCTCCCTTTGAATACCTTATGAATCCACTTGTCAACACTGCCACACTTGTGTTGGCACATCTGGCACAGATGTATTTGTCTTCTGCTTCTCTTTGGTCCAATCATGTTGCTTTTCTCATCTCCATTGTCTTCAGGGCCATTTCCACGTCCTCCAAAAACACATCTGGTCCTGTGCTGTTAGAGGCCAATGTGGCCAGGCCATTTTCCTTGATAATGAGATGAGGCTGCCATAACAATATTTGCAAATCTTTTATCTGTTTGTTACCCCAGTTATTATTATGAAAAAATTGTAACAATTAAGGACATTCCTAAATAGAATGATCCACCTTTTTCATTGCCGGTTTTCAAGTAGAGGCTAACTACTTATTTGGAGATGGTATAGACCCTTGGTGTCAAACTCAAAGAAGCATTGCCACTAAACCATAAATAAGGATCCTCTACCCTCTACATAGCAACTTAGTTTTTAGAATGTAATGTTATCTTGGGCCGCTAGGTGGCAGAATGGATAGAGGAGGGGGCCTAGAGTCAGGAAGACGCCTCTTCATGAATTCAAATGTGGCCTCAGACCCTTACTGGCTGTGTGATCCTAGGCAAGTCACTTCATCCTGTTTGTCTCAGTTTCCCCATCTGTAAAACAAGCTGGAGAAGAAAATGGCAAACCACTCCAGTATCTTTGCCAAGAAAATTCCAAATAAGATCATAAACAGACACAACTGAATGATAATAACCTTACCTATACTATTGTGTTCTTATTTATTTTGTTAAATGTTTTCCAGTTATATTAAATTTGGTTCCACATCTTGGCTGCACTTGGAAGTCTGAGGTCACTTTGTGATTCTATGAAGCGTTGGGAGCCAGGATTTGAACACAAGTCTCCTGAATATTCTGTACACTATAAAGGAAATTCTTAACTCATCTCCCTATGTACACTACTGTGTTAAGTGCTTTTTACAAACTTCTCATTTGATCCTCATAACAGCCCTTTGAAGTAGGCGCTATTAAGATCCCCATTTTGCAGATGAGAACAGTGAGGCAAACAGAGGTAAAGTGACTTGTTCACCAACACCCAGCTAGTAAATGCCTGAGGCAAGATTTGAACCAAGGTCCCTTCAAGTTCTAAATTTGTGATTCTACGGAGAATGACTTTTTTTTCTTTTTAAAGCAGAACATTTTGCAGGCAAAGGATGCAGGCAGAGAGCTATGAGAAACCTGAAGAGAAGGAAGATCACATTTATTAGGGTTGGGGGGGTTGAGTAGCACAGGGGCAGCCAGAGGGTGCCATAGAAGGAGCACTAGGGCTGGAGGCAGGAAGACCTGAGTTCAAAATTGATCTTAGACACTTCTTAGCTGTGTGATCCTAGACGAGTCACTCAACCCTGTTTGCCTCAATTTCCTCATTTGTAAAACGAGCAAGAGAAGAAATGGAAAACCACTCCAATATTGCGGCTAAGAGCAACCCCAAAAGGGGTCACGAAGAGTCCGACAGAACTGAAATAAGACAAAAGACTGAACAGAGTGGGGGCAGGGGGCAGGGATAATTCCATGGAGGACATTGAAACCTGATCTTTTTTTTTTTTAGAAGAAATATTGTAACTGGTGGACAGGAGGAGGGAGTGTCTCCCAATGACAGAATTCCTTTACAAATGCATTCAGGTGGGAGGAGGTCAAAGGGAAGGAGGAGGAAAAGATAGGAACTTGTTTGGAGGTAATTGGAACCAGTAAAACATTGGATAAGCCATTTATGGAGCATAAAGTGTCTTTTTGCAGGGCACTATGCTAAGGATCCAAAGAAAAAATGTATGTTAATCCTTGTTCTAGTTCTAGCTGGAAGGAGTGGATGGGGCTTTGACCTTGGGCGCTCACATTCAGTGGGGACTGATAGTGCTTAAATTCTATAGAGGGAACTGGCTAGCTTGGGATTGTTTTTAGATTGGCCCTGTGACTCCACTGATACTGGGAACTCCCAAAGAGAAAACTCCCTCTCCCATAAATTAGCTTCTAGACTGTGGCTTAGAGAGTTAGCGGTGGCAAAGGAGAAGGGATGGGGGCATGGAGAGTTGGCACTGAGCTCTTAGTTACCAGAAATAATTACCTTTTTGTTGTTGCTGCTGCTGCTATGATGTGCCATAGTGCATGGAGTTCTGGTCTTGAAGTCAGGAGGACCTTGAGTTCAAATTTGACTTCAGACACTTAACAAGCTGTGTGACCCTAGGCAAGTCACTTAACCCTGTTTGCCTCAGTTTTCTCATCTGTAAAATGAACTGAAGGAAGAAGTGACAAACCACTCCAATGTGTTTGCTAAGGAAACCTCAAATGGGGTCATGGAGAGTCAGCTATGACTGAAAAATGACTGTAGAGTGCCCAGGAAGTGCTGGCTGCGTTCAGTGCTTTCCAACCATTATTTCACTTGATCCTCCCCACAATCCTGGTTGGGAGGTGCTATTATTATCCTCATTTCACAGGTGAAAAAACTGAGGCGAATGGAAATGAAGTGACTTACCCAGGGTCACACCCCTAGTAACTGAGGCTGGATGTGAATTCTGATCCAGGCCCATTATTTCTCTGTCCACTGCACCACCTCATGGTCTCTCTGTAGAAATGTTAGCTATTGCTACTATTATTAACTTACCCACAACCAAGCGTAGGTACGAACAGGAAGAGGGAGATCCAGCTGAAAAAGGATCTCAAGTTCATGCCATATTGGTTGGCGGTTGCTTTTTGTGCTTAAAGAGGACTCAAAAGGACATCACTCTGCTGGGATCAAGATACAGTGTGTCTGTGGCTGATCAGATCAATCCGAGCTTGGAAGGCTCTACCGGCAGGTTGGGTGCAAAGGGTCCACGTGAACTTTTGGAGTAGAGATGAAATGTCATATGACAATCCACCGAAGGAACTGGGGATGCCAGATGTGGAGCTGTTATTCTGAATGTCTTTCACATGAAAGAGGGGTTAGATTTACTCTGATAGCTTGGGTGTGGCACAGGAGGGATAAGTGTGGGGGCAGAAGTTAGAGAAGGGTGGATTTCAGCTGGACATCAGAAAACACTTCCTAACAACTGGAGTTGCCCAAAAGTGAAATGGGCCACCATAAGGGGTGGGTTCCTCCTAACCAGAAGTCTTCGAGCACTAGCACATACCTGTTGGATATTCTACATTGGGGATTTTTCTTCAGATAGCTTGTACTAAAAGGCCTCTGAGATCCCTTTGGTGCATTCCTAGTATTATAGGAAGTCCTGACCTTCTAGACTATAAACTTTCTGAGCGAAGTGTCTTATCTATCTTTGCATCTCTCCCAGGGTAGGCACCCAGGCTTTTCTATGGTTACAGCTTGATATGGCTGCTGAACTGAATCGAGTACAGGTGAAAAGCTGGGGTAAAGAAAGAAGATAGACAAAGGTTCCAATATAAACAGCCAAGACTGGGGGGAGAAGGCCACACTCTGAAGTGGCCAAGAATCCCTTGCTCTCCGATTTCTGGATCGACAGCTGTGTGTGCATTGTTGGGAGGGAGATGGGGGAGGGCAGTGACAGGGAGGTGATGGGCCAGGGTCTGTGGCTTCTGGAGGCCCCAAGTTAGGGGGCTGATCTCATCAGGATTGGTTGTTGGGAGGACCAAAGGGAGAGAAGGGAGGGAGGCACATAGCCAGCTGTCTTTAGCATGATTCTATTAGGAGCTTAGGAGCTAAGCCGGCTACCTCTCTGCTTCCTGAGGGACACTGCCTTGGGTGGCCCTAACAGCTGGGGGGCGGGGCAGGCTGGGGCCTGCAGGCGGACCCAGGAGTTTTTCTCTGACTTCTGCTGGGCCATACGAGAAAGGGCAGGCAGCCAAGCAAAGGGAAGACCTTTATTTTCCCCACCCCACCCCATGGAAGCCCTGAGGACAAACTGACCATGTACTTATAGACACATAGAAACACACAGAAGCAAAAAAAGAAAATGGTGCTAACATCCATTTCTCTAGCTTTCATCAGTATAACCAGAAGCACCCTGGGAGGAAGTGCAGAAATGATCATCGCTGTTTACATTGGAGGACACTGAGGCTCAGAGAATCTTGATGACTCATTAAAGGCCATAAAGCTAGGACTTGATGGAGACAGGACACTTGAAAGCTAGGTGCTCTGATGAAGACCAATCCCTAGGTCCTTTCCACCTAAGGTGGTATAGACACACCTAGCATTCTGTAAATGCACACACCTCCAATAGCGGTGCAGACAAAAAGCCCAGAGGAACAGACACAGCAAAGGCACAACTCCCAAGCCGCACAGGTAACAAACATTCATTCATTATTTACTCAGTTAATTAACATTTATTAAGCATCTCCTCTACGTATTAAACGCAATCATGAGGGGAGACCCACTGGGACTCCCACACAAAGACGAGCTCATAGAACACTGAGAAAGGCACTTTCTTGTACTCCTAATTCTGGCCCATCCTGTTGGCCCCTTTCCTTCCTGGGCTAGGGTTTTACAAGCAAGTTTGGATGGGGCAGGCTCTGGTCTGGATTTGAGAGAATGGAAGAGGCGGCGCCACCTTGTGGCCATAATAGTAACTACAGTAGCAGTTTCCACCAGGGCGTTGTAGTTGTGTGTGTGTCTGTGTGTGTGTGTGTGGTATTGTCACTCCTCTTCCTTAACATGGGATCCCTTTGAAGTTCCACATACACACATCTATCATCCACCAGCTAGTGCTCCCTAAGCTGGGGGCTTCTAGAAGCTAAGGCCATCGCCCAGGCTCCTAGGTTCATTGCCCCTTCACTGCCCGCCTCCATTACACAGCTGCAGCAGATCCAGATGTCAGAGATTAGGTAGGGCCTAGGGAGAAGGAATTCTAAGAAGGGATTCACAGAAGGGCTTCTTGTCCTGGTGGGGTTTTGGCGCACGCTTTCTCAGCCCCAGTCTTCCCTGCTCCCACCCTTTTCCTACCTACCAACATGGGAATCTTTATCCCTCCTGCTTTTTTCCCTGCCCCTTTTCTATGACTCAAGAGCTGTACCAACTGCGGTAACAGCATGGTCAGTGACTTGCCCATCTTTAGGCTGCCTCTCTTGGTTTCTTTCTCTTTTCCCCTCTCCCCCTCTCTCCCTTTCTCCATTTCTCATACATAGAAAAATAACCATCGAAAATTGTGTATTAAAACTATGTGTACTATGAAATTTAGACTGAAATCCCAGCTTCTATAATTTACCACTTGTGTGACCCCTGGGCTCTAGGAGGGTCTTTGTACATGGAAGGATTGTTTCCATTATTACTTTTTAGCTACTACAAAACTGAGTGTAAAGTAACCAGTCTAAAACAAAACTAACCAAATATTCCAGAACCTAAAGGAGTAATGTATACAGTATTCACCCTGGGCAGTTGCCTTCCTATTCCAGAAATGTTGCCAGGGTTCGGTGATGGAGAACTTGTGGCCTCAAGGCCGCATGTGGCCTTCTAGATTCTTGGGTGCAGTCTTTTAACTGAGTCCAGTTTTTGCAAAACAAATCCTTTTATTAAGGAGACTTATTCTGGGAAGTTTGGATTCAGTCAAAGGGCCACACTTGAGGACCTAGAGGTCCACATGTGGCCTCAAGGCTGTGGGTTCTCTACCCCTGTGATAATTTTGGAATTTGCTCTTTGAAAAATGCTTTCATGGCCAGTTTATTAAACACAGTAGAAAACTTGTCATTACTGCAGGGTCAGCTCCTCATGTTGAAATGGCTAAGACTTATAAAATGACCATATCCTAGCACAGGGGTAGGGAACCTGTGGCCATAAGACCACATGTGGCCCCCTAGTCCTCAAGCATGGCCCTTTGACGGAATTTGTGTTCTGTGAAGTTTGGATTCAAAGGGTCACACTTGAGGACTTTGAGGGCCATATGTGGGATTGTGGTCACAGCTTCCCCACCCCTGTACTAACAGTTGGTGATGGGCAGGTGCTATTGTTCTGGTGAAGAGAGCTTTTTCTGCCCCCTACCCTAGTGTGGGCTTTAATACAGCTACTCCATAGTCAATTCCCTCAGCTTTGACCTTGTGGGGAATGGTTTTCCTTTAAAACCAGCCAGGTAATGCAATGCCCCTACCTAGCCCACTCATAACCTTGGTCCTGACAAAGGCTACTATTCTCACTGCCTATGATCCATCTTTTCTTTTTTCATTGCTCTGGGAAGTTATAAAATATGTCTCAATCGTCAATAATTTTCTCTTTTGTTCAGCTCTGAGCCTCTATGCCAGGAAGGATCCCAGCAATTATAAAATCTCTCTCTGTCTCTGTCTTTCTTGCCTTCCTTTCTTTCTGTCCCCCCATGGGCTCTACTATCTATGGCCTGCTCCTCCTTGTGCCATCTTTTCCACAAGGACACACACACACACACACACACACACACACACACACAGATCAGCTATGAGATAATTATTTATTTTAAATAGTTTCCTTTAAAATAATAGAGAAATAGAAAAATAAAAGCAAATAAAGATTAGGGCATATAGGCTAATTAATCTCCCAAGGAAGTGAGAGAATGAGAAATGGGAATGAAACAAAGTTAGGGAAATTAGGAAGTCTCTAGGTCTCTGTTCATCAGCATGGAAATGATGCCAGCTACTCTCTGCCTCCTATTCATGTATCACCCTAATACACAGTCTTTATCCTTTGGTCTCAACTTTTGCTCCCCTGTCAGTTTGTTCCAGGACTGGTGGCGGCTGCAGCAGTGGCTCCAGGAGCCCCCTCTTCTGTCAGCCTCCCTCTATATTCATGCTCATCTGTTTGCCTCCAGTTCCAGTCTCCTTCCCTCTCCCTTAGGAATAGGGAAGGGCTATGTCATCAGTCACAAAGTAAGTTACAAAGGCTCCCCAGAGGGTAGGGTAGAGGACTTACTTTTCCTATTACTTCAGAGGGCAATCCTCTCAGTCACCCAGGCTCACAGTCTAGAGTTCATCCCGGATTCCTCACCGTCTCTCACCTCTCCATATTCAAGTTGTAACCAAGGCCTGTTGATTTCACCTTTGAAACATCTCTCTTTGAACACCTCCTTTCCTCTGATGCTGCCAGCACTCTGGTGCAGCCTTTATCACCTCATGCCTGGATTATTGCAATGGCCTGCTGGAGGGTCTGCATGCCTCAAGTCTCTCTGTGCTCCAATCCATCCTCCATTCATCCACCTAAGCGATTTTCCTAAAATGCAGGTTTGATCATGTTAAATACACTCCCCCCAAATGTTTAATAAAATTCAGTGGCTTCCTAATGCCTCAAGGAACAAATACAAAATTCTCTGTTTAGAATGCAAAGCCTTTTATAACCTAGCTGCCTTCTACTTTACCAGTCTTCTTACACTTTACTCCTTCAGTAGGTACTATTCGATCTAGCCACATTGGCCTTCTGGCTATTCCACAAACAAGGCGCTGCATCTCTTGGTTCTGGGTACTTTCTGCAGCTGGGGAGTTTTCCCATGCCTGGAATGCTCTCCCTCCTTTGTTCTGCTCTACCTAATGACCTCCCTGCATTCCTTCATGTCACAGCTAAAATCTCACTTTCTACAGGAACCTTTCCCTAAACCCTCTTAATTCTGGTGCCTTCTCTTTGTTCCCTCTATTTCCTATTTATTCTGTAGATAGCTAGCTTTGTATATATTTGTTTGCATGTGGTCTCCCTCATCAGATTGTAAATTGCTTGAGGACAGGAGCTGTCTGTTGACTTTTTATGAATCCTCAGTCCTCAGCACAGCGCTTTGCATACAGTAGGCACTTAATAAATATTTGTTGTTTGCTTGGTAGAATTTCCTCCTTTGTCAAATCAGCCATTTGCATGGAGTGATGCACAGCCATCCTGCAGAACATGGTGGTCTGCAAATACCCTTGTGTACATGTACACTAATCCCAGGTTCCTATGACACTGTAATAGGGGAAGAGCTGAGGTGGCACTTATCCCATCTCCTCTTTACTACTAGTACTAATCAACAAGCTTTTGCCCTTCTATGGAAGTTGTGAGGTTTGAAATCCACGTTGGCAGCATTCTACTTGCTGCCCTGGTGTGTTAATAGACTATTTGATATTTCTTATCCTGAGTTTGCCTTTTGACGGGGGCAAGATTTGAACCAAGATTTATTGTAACACTGCCCACCAGTGAGCATTGGCTTCCAACATCTTGTTGCAAGTATTAGAATTAGACGGGTCACCTAGTCCAAGGTTGTTGGGATCCAAGACTAGGACTAAAAATCTGTTGAAGAATTCGATTGGCCCAGTCAGTGCCAACGGAAACAAGCTCTCTTCATTTGGTGGGTTCAAGGGAAGAGAAGGTTGTGTAGCTTACCTGGAGACATCCAAGTGAGAGGGAGGCAGGAATCACAAGAGAAGGATACCGGGACAGTCCATTGACTGGACTCTAAAGCAGAATCGGGAAGGGCAGAGGAAGACATATGGCCAAAGATGTTGCCAGGAAGCCCCTGACACATGGTAGGCATCTCCAAGCCATTGTAGGAGGAGCACAGGGTGATCATGGGAGATGTTGCTCTCTGAACTTAGAAACACTTGTTGACTAATTGGCCTGATGTTACATTGTTGCTGTCCATCCTTAGTTTTCAAAGAAGACCAGTTGTGACTCTGCAATAGTTGGATTGCTTTTTTCTGACTGGTTGAAATATTTTTTCCTTGACATGGAAGTTCTGGAATTTGTCTATAATATTCCTGAGAGTTTTCATTTTGGGATCTCTTTCAGGAGGTGAATAGTGGATTCTTTCAATTTCTATTGTACTCTCTGGATCAAAGATGTCAGGAAATTCTTGAGATATGATGTCTAGGCTTTTTTTGATCATGGCTTTCAGGTAATCCAATAATTCTTAAATCATCTCGCCTTAATTTTTTTGCCAGGTCAGTTTTTCTGATGAGATATTTCACAATTTCTTCTATTTTTTTTCATTCTGGATATCATCACCCTCACTTTCTCTTCCTGAGTTATCTGTCCAGTGGCAAGACAAAAGTTAAGAGACTGATAATGGCCTGGGATGCAATGAATGGCTTTGGTAGCTTCAGAGCTTCACTAAGCTTTAGGTGCTCCAAAGCACCTGCTGCAGACCCCTTTATGACTCTTGCAACAAATTATTCTCATTCACCTATTCCACTGGGGAAGGTCTTCACAAGCTTGGGGTAGACATCCCCCTAACTCAACAAAGGGTTTGAGGTCTGTCTATTACCCTTAGTCTGTTTTACTGGGTGTGGCTGCTGTACATGCTACAACTTTTTGGAGCCATAGGTGAGAACTAAGGGAAGATAGACACTAAAGATGCATGAAGAGCCCTGAAAAGAGTCTGCTAGTCCCCTGAGCTAGTCCCCCATACACTAAACTCTGGTTGGAGTTCTTGACTCCATCTTCCCCCTAATGCTTCAGGGTAGTTCAAAGAGCTCCAGGTTCAGGACAGTTTGATGTTTGTTTTTATGTTTTATATTTGTGTGTTTTCTTAGTTTTGTTTTTATGGACCCATCCAGGTATCTTTTTACTTTGAGTTGCCTCAGGATATAGAATTAAAATCTCTACCCCAAATAATTTGGCCTGCTCCTCCCGTTCTATCCTTCAACACTATACTTCAACCTTTGACCACACCTCCTCTCCCCTATTCCCCAACGAAGTTGCAAACCTTTATGTCAACCTACTGTGGCCAGGTTATCACTGCCTTCCCAAGTGAAAGCATATTTTCATTTCATGACTAGTTGCTGTCTGCAATGATGTTTGAGGCCAGGAATATAAAACTGGACACTGATATATACCATAATGACATCACAAAGACAAACAATGTGGAAGACTTAACTCTGATAAGTGGTTTGGAATCCTCATGATGAAACCTCTTTCATGTGAGAAAAATTTCCCCATGTTGCCTCTCCTTTCCCTTTTCTCTCAGTGAATCCTTTTCTCATTCCTATGTTTTTTGAGAATATTTTCAATTTCCACTTAACTCTCTGGACCTAAGATATCAAGGCAGTTTTCCTTGAAAATTTCTTGAAATATGATGCCTAGGCTCTTATTTTTTCATGGCTTTCAGATAGTACAATAATTTTAAGGTTATTTCACTTTGATCTGTTTTCCAGGACAGCTGTTTTTCCAATGATATATTTCACATTTTCTTTTATTTTTTCATTCTTTTGAGTTAATTTTGTTGTTTCTTGATGTCTTATAGAGTTATTAGCTTCCACTTACCCGATCTTAATTTTTAAGAAATTATTTCTTCAATGAGATCTTGTGCCTCTTTTTCTACTTGGCCATTTTTGCTTTTTAAGGAGTTCTTCTCTTTACTTTTTGTGCATTTTTTACCATTAAGCCAATTTCATTTTTAAGGTGTTATAGTGTTCAGGTTTTTCTTTTGTGCTCATTTATCAAGCTGTTAATTCTCTTTTCATCATTTTTTTGCATTGCTCTCATTTCTTTCCCCAATTTTTCCTCTACCATTTTTATCTCTTTAACTCTTCTAGGAATTTGTGTTGGGCCTGGGTCCACTTAGCATTTTTCTTTGAGGCTTTGCTTATACCTATTTTTACACTGTTATCTTCTTCTGAGTTTGTGTTTTGGTCTTCCCTGCCACCATAGTAACTTTTTGTGTTCAAGTTCTTTATTGCTATTTATTCATTTTTCCAGACTATTTCTTGACTTTGAACTTTATGTTAAAGTTGAGCTCTGCTCACTTAGGAGTGGGGAGGCACTGTATCAAGCTTCAACCTTTTTTGTACTGCTATTTTAGAAGTTAGTTCTGGGGGTCTGCAAGTTTTTGATGCTTTCAGGGTGGTGTGATCTAGGGAGAGGTATCTAGAGAGTGGTCACTACTCTCCTGGTCTGTACTCTAATCTTTATACAAGAAGGACCTCTATTCCCCTGTAGTCACAAGCACTAGTGATCCTGTCAACCCTGGAACTCTGACTGGGGTCCCTGATACCTTGTGACCAGCCACATGTGCTCCTCTTCACCCTGGAAGTGGAACCCAGATATTTTCATGGACATTACAGTTGCCAATTAGCACCAGCTGTACTCAGTGCCAACAAAGGGTTCCCTGTAATCTCTTTCTGATCAGTTGTCTGACCCCTTTACCATGTGTGGCTGCCCATTCCTGAAGCTACTGCTGTTGTTGCTGCCACCTCTAAGGCCTCTCACTGTTGCTGCCACTGTGTGTGTGTGTGTGTGTGTGTGCTCTGGACAGGCCTCCACCCTGATGTCACAGACCTCTCCTGCTGACCTCCTGTTTTCTCAGGTTAGACAAATATCTCACCTTAATCTTTTGTTGGTTCTGCCACTCCAAAATTTGATTTGAGGCATTATTTTAAAGTTGTTTGGAGGGGAATGTCAAGAGAGTTCAGCAGGGTTGCTGCCTCTATCCTCCATCTTAGCTCCACCCATCTGAAAACTCTTAAGACTATTTCCTCTTTCCATAACCCTCAGGTTTCCCTTGCTTGTGTATTCATCATGTGTGAACCTTATTCTATAGTGATCTTGGAATAAATTACTAAATTAGGAAAAATCTCACACCTTTGCTATACAACTCTTGTCCTGCCCTAATGAACCTCTTATCTTCAGACTAATTGGTGTCATCCAGACAATTTAGATAATTTATTTTAAAAAGTTGTTATTGATATCTTTTGGGTTTTTTTATATTACCACAGTTTCCCCAAGTATTATCCCCTCCCCATTCTTCTCCTAGAGAGCTACTCCATATAACAAATAGTATTTTTAAACACAAAAAAGAGGGAAAAATCAGCATAACTTGTGGGTACATCATAAAGATTTGAAACCATGTGTGAGCTGATTTAATCATTCTGGGGAGCAATTTGGAACTATGCCCAAAAGACTATAAAATCTTGCTTACCCTTTGATCCAACAATACACTTTGACCCAGCAATACCAAAATGGAAAAGGACCCATCTGTACAAAAATATTTATAGCAGTTCTTATTGTGGTGGCTAAGAATTAGAATGTAAGAGGATGTTCATCAGTTTGGGAATGGCTGAACAAGTTGTGCTATATGATTATAATGGAATATTATTGTCCTATAAGAAATGATTAACAGGATGAGTTCAGAAAAACCTGGAAAGACTTACATGAACTGATACAGAGTGAAGTGAGCAGAACCAGGAGAACATTGTACATAACAGCAATATTGTACAATGATCAACTCTGAATGACTTAACTATTCGCAGCAATGCAATGATCTCAGACAATCTTAAAATACTCCTGATGAAAAATGCTATCCTCCTCCAGAGAAAAAACTGATGCTATCTCAATATCGATGGAAGCATACTTTCCTTCTTTTCTTCCTTCCTTCTTTCTTTCTCTCTTTATTTTCCCCTCATAAAATGATTAATATGGAAATGTTTTACTTGATTGCACATGTATATCCTACATTAGATTGCTTATCATTTCAGGGAGGGGGTTAGGGGAAGGAGGGAAGGACAATTTTTGGAACTAAAAACTTAAAAAAATGAATGCTAAAAATTGTTTTTACATGTAATTGAGGGGAAACACAATATTATTTTTTTAAGTATGTGAAAACATGTATTAAGTACTTCTGAACCTCCCAGATCTGAAAAGGAGTGGGTGGGAGTGTTTGCTCATATCTCTTTGGAATCCTCCTTTTTCTTTATAACTTTGGTTATTCTTTTTGTGGTTCTTTTTGTTACATTGTTACAGTCTTTGCGTTTGTTGTTTCCTTGGCTTTTCTTACTTCACTTGGCCTCAGTTTATGTAGATCTTTTCAGGCTTCTTTGCAGACATTACATTTGTCATTTTTTACTGTACAGTACTATTACAATATAGTTCTGAATTGTCACATACTAACTATGTGATCTTGGACCACTCATCTGTCTTGCATGTCTGATTAAGTAGGCTTTAAACAAAAAAAGGGATGGGGAAGAGAAAACTGTCCATATGTATTTGCCAATCTCGATAGCCTAGGGAGGTGCAGGTAAAAATAAATAAAAATACTAATAATTAGTTTTGATACAGTGTTTTAAGTTTTTTCAAAATGCATTACTAATATCTTACGTGATCTTCACAACAATTCTTGGAGATAGATGCTATTATTACCATTATTACCCCCATTTTACAGATGAGGAAACTGAAGAAAGCAGAAATGAAATGACTTGCCCAGGGTCACACAGCCAATAAGTGGCTGGGGATAGCATTTGAACTTGGGTCTTCTTTATTCCAGATCCAGTACTCTATCCACTGAGACACCAACTGTTTTCCCAGCTTTATGTCTTCTTCGGTCCATAGCTTAGTCCGGTGTCCATGACATCAGGGACACAACGATAATGTGTGTCGAGTTGAATGGAATTATTAGCAAGTGCTCAGCAAACCCTTGGTGAATCGACCTGTTCCCACCTCTGGCCCCAGGTACAGTTCCCAGGTTTGTCTGTAGGTGGCAGCAATGCTCTAAGATGGCTTTTCATTCACAAAGTCTAGGGCATTCACCACACAGTGCCGGGATAAACTGGGGGACCCTGGTCACCCCAGACTCTGAACTTTCTCTTCCCTTTTGCAGACACTAAGTCAGTAAGTTGAGGTTTGAAAGGATCATGATCTCATACTCATGGAATATTAAAGCTCTCAAAGAACCTTACAGGTCAGTTACTTCAACCTTCTAATTTTACAGACGAGGAAACTGAGGTCCAGAGAGGTGAAGTGATTTAACTGCAAACACACAGTGAATTCATGCCAAAAGAATCGAGGTCTCCTGCCTCCTGGCTAGGACTCTTTCTTTAGAAGAAACTGGGGGCTGCTATGGACATGGGTTCAAATAGTTATTTCAGACACATTTACTGGTTAGGTATCCGTGGGCAAACCACTTAGCCTATCTCAGCCTCAGTTTCCCCATCTGTAAAACAGGAATCATACTGCCATGTAATTCACAGGGCTGTTGTGAGGATCAAGTGAGGCATCCTTTAAATGGTTTTGATCATCCCTTTCTTAAAATGCTATACGTATGTTAGCTGTTATCCTACCCTATCACTTCTGTGAAGGGTATCTGCTTCTTCTCTGTGGCTTTGCCTGAAATTCTTTATTCTCTTTTCCTCTAAATCATGAAACACTAATAGACCCCTGTATGCCACACCCTGTAGCAGCCTAGTGACAGAGCTCCTGCCTCCAGGGTTCCACTCAACTGGAGGGCAGGAAACACTTCACAAAATAATGAAATGCTAACTTGTGTGACCCAGGCTTCTGGTAGAGCAAAGTCTTTTTGGAGGGGAAGGAGACTGGGGAGACTTCCAGGAAGAGAGGAGCCTTGACCTAGGCCTTGAAGCCAGATTTGGCTGGTCAGAGGGGTGCAGAGGGAAGATACTTCAAATGGGAACTGTCCAGAGAAGGGGAGCTAGGAGCAGAAGGACCCTGGAGACTATTCACTTTTTTAAAAGATGTTTTATTGATACTTTAAGCAAACAAACAAAAGCCACCACTTCCCTTTCTCAATACTTCTCACCAAAACATCTCTTATGAGAATGAAAAAGCAGGCAAAAGAAACTGATGCCATGGCTTTCACCGACAGCACAGAACACAATCTCTTCTGAGAAGACCACAGGCTTCCATCACAGAAGCAGGAGTGTCTAACTTGCAGACAAGAAAAGCAGGATGGACAACGTTCTCTACATCCAGAGAAAGAATTGATTTTTTTCATGTTTTTTTTTCTTTTAATCTGTTTCTTCTTTCACAACATGACTAATATGAAAATGTTTTATAAGATTGCACATAAATGACCTATAATAATCAAATTGCTTACTATTTTAGGGGGAGGCGAGGGAGGGAGAAAATTTGGAACTTAAAATTTAAAGAAAAAGAATGTTAATATTGTATTAACATATAATTGGAAAAAACACTATTAAAAATAAATAAGAGAAAAAAAGAGAAAAGCATGAAGGTTCTGCTTAAGAGTTTTGAAGGGCTATCCTGTGGAAGAAATAGATTTTCTTCTATTAGGTTCTATTAGAGTTCAGGAGAAGGCGACAGGTATTGGACTCATGATATCATTGATATTCTCCAGATTCCTTGTGAGGTAGCACTCCCTTGACCAATACCTGTCAGCACCTTCTCTGTAACTTAAGTCTTTGTTGCCCAGAGTATGAAGGGTTAATTGACATGGCCAGAAACACGGAGCCAGGATGTGTCTGAATTGGAAGTTGAACCCAAGGTCTTCCTAGTTCCCAGCTTCTCCCTCGCTCCACTATGCCATTATCTCTCATAAAGAACTACCCAAACAGTCAGGTGTTTCCCAGTGAAACACAATCTCTGACTGTGAAAATCTCTGACTATTCAATTATCTCTGCCTTTTCCTTCAAGTCTCAGCTCACATGCCACTTTCACCATGAAGCCTTTCCTAATGCTCCCTAGGAGGAAAGTGTTCATTCTCTCCTTAAATTTTCCTAGAGCATTTGGATTTTTTGCCTCATCATATTGTAAGATGAATTAATGACACTAATAGTTGACATTTCTAGAATGTGTTAAGACTTGCAAAGCACTTTATATGCTAGAATCTCATTTAGTGAGGCAGCTATGCCAGAAAGACCAGAATTAAAATTGTGCCTCAGATACTTACTAGCAGTGTGACCCCTGGGCAAGTCACTTAACCTCTGTTTCCTCAACTGTAAAAATGGGGATAATAATAGCACCTACCTTCCAAGGTCATTGCATAGATCAAATGAACACAGCACAGCACCTAGCGCATAGTAAGCACTTAAATGCTTGTTTTCTTCTTTCTTTATGTCCCTCAACAATTTTATCATCATCATTTTATTGATGGGGAAACAGCACCAGAGAGGTTGTGATATGACCATGTTCACATAGCTTGTACATCAGGTCTCCCTTGATTCCGGTCCAACAATCTTTCCACTACACCCCTGCCATCGGTGAACATTGTATCTGTCCATGTGCTGTGTTTTTCCCCACCTCTCCCTTCAAAGTGAGCTATTCCTGGGTTTATGGAATGGAAACAACTTATTCAGACTGGTGGATATATTCTATCTCTATGGAATGATCTGTTTGTTCCTGGTTACTGGAAACTCTGAGTGGATTGCATGGGCTTTGGGGTGGAAGTTGGAAGTAAAAGGGGAGGTCCCATATGTCACCAACTAACTGCGGATGGGACTGAAGATTCAGTCTTCCTTTGACAATTTCATGTGGATTAATGCTCTAGAGCAGAGTCAAGAGGAGCCTGTAGAGGGCCAGGAGGCTGGTTGAACTAGGGAGGCTTGAGTTAGCCCCCCAGACTCCAATAACACTAGCTGAGAATGTTGTGAATAAGAGGTTTTGAAACAGAGCCTGGACATTTGGGGTTAACTCTGCCATCTCCTCTCCTCTCCATTCTCCCTGCTGACTTGGGAGCCAGCTGTGGGAAAGCAGAATCCTTTTTCAGCCTTCTGTCACTGTCAGGGAGCTCTCTAGACCTCAGGGAACTCCTTGCTCATTGCTTTAAACCTCCTTATCAGGCTCCTATTTGCTTTTATCTTCCTGTGCACTGCTCCTTTTATCCCCCCAACCGAAGATCATTTGGGTATGTTTTTATTACAGACATTGATTATTTAGATCTTCAAGCCCAGAGTGATTCATTGCACCAGACATTGAATCCCAAGTTAACAGGTTGCTTGGTATTTGATGTGAGCTGCTTCACTGGAGAGCCTTTGAAATCAGGAAGATGGGCTCTGATTCTCACATACTGGCTGTGTGAGCCTAGGCAAAAGACTTAACCACTCAATACTCTTGGCAGTTCTCCAAGACTAGTTGCAGAGAAGGGACAGACCTGCATTGTGGAGGGTGTTTCTCACTTCAGGAGCTCCATATACTAATGAAACCAAAGGCCCAGTCCCCATCCCAGTTCTATTCACATCTCCTCGCTCACTAGGAGGCCGTGTGCTACTGTGGGAAAAGTTGGGATTTGTAGGCAAAAGGCATTGGCTTGAATGCCAGTTCTGCTCATTCCCAGTCATGTGACCTTGGGCAGATCACTTCTCAGGGCCTCAGTTTCCTCATCAATAAATTGAGGGAGGGGAATGAGGCCAATAGTTCTCACAGAGTGTGCCACAGCACAGAATAGGATGTGTTCAGCTAGGTTCTCTCAGAATTGTAAGGAACTTAAATTTACAATAGTGTGAATTTTCCTGACTCTAGGGTGCTATGGTTCTTCAAGAATAAAATGCTGTGCTGTGAGTAAAAAAAAAAATCGATAACCTCTGGATTAGCTGCCCAGTCCCCGAGGTCCCTCCCAGCTCTAAATCTATGATTCTTACATCATCTTAGCTAGTTTAGAGGTATAGCAGATAGAGTGCTGGGCTTGGAGTTAGAAAGAACTG
This sequence comes from Bettongia penicillata ogilbyi, assembly GCA_023548195.1. Classification (NCBI taxonomy): domain Eukaryota; kingdom Metazoa; phylum Chordata; class Mammalia; order Diprotodontia; family Potoroidae; genus Bettongia; species Bettongia penicillata. The sequence goes on from JAJHZJ010000031.1 coordinate 5,770,684, forward strand.
AGTTGGAATCCTGCCTCCGCGCTTCCTGTGTGATCCCAGGCATGCTGCCGAACCTCGTTTCCTCATCTCTAAGATCTAACCTTTCAGGGTTGTGAAAGCTAACACATTTAAAGCCCTTAGGGAACCTTAAAGCGGTACAGAAATGATGGCTCTTGTTATTCACATTTGTGCCCACTCTTTTTACATACATGATTGGTATTTGTGGGAGAGCATGCCTCAGATTTTGGGGAGGTGGATGTTTTGTAGCTCTTTTCACAAAGCCATTTAGTAAATGCTTTTTCACTAAGAGGTAAATGAGTTAACCAATATATGGTTAATGGGAAGCCCACAGGTGGCGGCATGTGGGTTTTTGGAGAAGACACCAGCAGGGCACTGTTGACTGGAGGTGGTACAACTGTAAGCTGGGGAAATGCTCATCAGCGAGTGCTACATATTCAGAGAAACCCCCATTATACAATGAGCTCTTTGGAATCAGGGGCTGATTTTTGCCTTTCTTTGTAATCTGGCACTTTGTACCTGTCCCTGGTACTTTGCAGGTCCTTAATAAATGCTTGTGGACTTAACTTGAAACCCAACATGTAGGGGAGGCCAATTGTGAGAGGAGAGCCCCCGAGCGCTGACAACACCATTTTCTTAACCTCTAGAAACTCTGCATTTCAGTCGGCTTCCAAAAATGATATTCTACCCCTAGATACTCCTATCACTGTTGTCTTCTCATCCCCTTATCCCCTGACTACTCACTTCACCAGAAGCTCAGCACAAGGGGTCTCTCTCCTTGGGTGGGTCAAACAAGGCTGCAACTGACAGTCACAACGAAGGCCCAGTGACTGATCATACTGCTCTAGGTATGGATGGGACAGGTAATCCTTTTGGGCTAGTTTGCCCAAACAGGTGGTGGTGAAGAAAGCATCACACCGGGAAATGAGATTTAACCACAGGCATGTTCTGGTGTGAACCCAAGAGCACAATCAGTTTGTTTAAGTACCTACTATGTGCCAGGCACTATTAATAATTTTTGACACAAAGACAAAAATGGAAGTCAAGAACTTACATTAGATCAGGGAAACAAATATGTACATATACAAGTATATATGAATAAACAAATGCAAAGCAGTTTGGGGGGAGAATGGGCAGAGAAGTTGGAGAAGTGGGTCATGTAGAGGGAGTATTTGGATGGTGTCATCTATAAAACGGGGATAATTTAGCTTCTGCTTTCTGCACAGGTTTGTTGTGAATGTCCAATAAATTTGGCAATGTATATGAAAGTGATTTCTAAACAAAATAGTACTACAATACACAAGCATTATTATTATCTAGAACCCTCAAAACATACATTATCTCTGTTCCATAGCTCAGAGGTGCCAGAACCCTGGCTCGCAGGCTGCACTAGGAAGCATACTCCCTAGTGTGGCCTTAACTAGGTTAAAATGTAATTGGGAAATGCTTAACTAAATAAAAATATAATGGAACACAGATAATAACAATGTGTTTTTCTAAGTCAATATGTGCCCTATAGGTTTAGTGCTTGTTTCAATTTGAGTTTGACACCCTTGCCCTGGACCTATTTCCCACTCCCATCTCTATCCCCAAACCCTCCTATTCCCTTTCCCAGCATCTTTTCTTTCCCAAATATACCATTTCTATCCCTCAGCTCCATCTTGATCCCTGTCAAATATACATCACACCTATCTGTAGACTTTCTGTTTTCTTTCTTTTAATTTTAAAAAAAGTTTTGTTGAATCTTTTTTTTTAACATATGGTATACCCTTCCATAGTGAGTTTTAATTTGAAACAAAGAAAAACAGTTAGGCAAAATTGACAGTGACCGCTGCATCAATGTATGCAATAGTCCCCTACCATAATCTGCCATCTCATGTTTCCTCATCTTTTTTTCAAAGACCAAGAATAGTCATTAAAACTCCATAGTATCCAGCTTCACTTTAGTATTCCTCTAATTTAAACTGTTAGAGTCCTTATGTTTATAAATTCTAATATTTCTCTGAATTTCCCATATCCACAATTTCTTAAAGCATAATATTGCATTGCAATCATTGCTACAATTTGTTTAGCCATTTACCTAAATAAGCATCCATTTCCTTCCCCCAACACTCCCACCCTACCCCAGGTCGTCCTCTGTCTTCTCTATTTCCAACATCCATTTCCATCTCTGGAGTTATCTCTTTTCACTCTTTTTCTTAAGAATCACCAGTCTTTCATTCCATTTCTATTCCAGAAGCCTCAGTTTTTATACCCCCTTTGCCATCTTTATCTCCTGGGCATATCTTTGTTTTGCATCTCTCCCTAGACCAAACTCCCATCCATCCTTATCTCCTCTGTCAAATTTTTCTTTCATTCTATCTAGACTTTGGGCTTTTCTCTCTATCCCTGTCCAAACTCTTTTAAGATCTAACTTCACCCCAGGATGCCATAATTTCTGCCAACCTTTTGTTCCCATAAACTTCTCTTTCTTTCATAATCTCTATCCCTGAATCTTCACCTCCCCCAATTACCTGGGCCCAATTTTATGTTTCTTCCTAGGACTCCCATCAAACCCTGGCCCTAATTCATTTGGATTTTTGGGCTTGGATTCCGAGGTTGGACTCCCACCTTCAGTCATCTTTTGAAGAAAGCTGGGGGATTCTATAAGGCAGAGGTTAAGGTGTGAGAAAATTTTGGGGGACCACCCATTAAAGGCTTTGGGAACTGAAAATGGAATGAAGAGTGCATGAAGATCTAATTATAAATGAGGAGAGTGTTCAGGAGTTAAGATTTTGGAGGCATTTAAATACCAGGTCATGGGTTTTGGATTTTTTCTTAGAGGCAACAGGGCATTACTGAAAATTTTTGAGTAGGAGTCAGATCTTTGTTTTAGGAATATCAATTTGGCAGCTATGTGGAGAATGGATTGCAGAAGGGAAAGATTATAAGTAAAGAACCCAGTTAGGAGACTGATGGAGTAGTCCAAATGATAGAGAGTAAGTATGAACTTGGGTAAAGGCTACGTGAATGAAGAGATACTTCTGAAGTAGAACAGGATATGAAACATTAATATAGAATCCACAAACCTGGCAACTGACTTAATATGGGGGAATAAGGAGAGGGAAGAGGAAAGGATGACTCCAAAGTTATGTGAAACTTTGGTGTCTAAAAGAATGGTGGTGTCCTCAAGGGAAATAAGAAGGGAGGGATGGTTTTGGAGGGGAATAGAGATTCTATTTTGAGAATGTTGAATTTGAGAACTAGAAGGCACCCTTGTGGAGGTGTCCGACAGGCACTCAAGTCATAGCACTGCCTTATTCAATTCAGTAAGCATCTACTGAGCACCTACAATTTTTAAGACCTTGTGCTCAATGCTAAGTTTCCTAAATTCAAGTTGTTATCTTGGAATATTATTACCAGGAATGGTCTGAAGGACAAAAAATATCCTACTCATATAAAACTAAGCACCATCACATTCATGTTTATAATTATTCAATGAAATAGGAAAGAGAAAGGGTAACATTACTGCACATCTCATTCAAAACAAGACTCTTTAATACATTCAACCATAACAAGATGATTAATGTAGGAATGTAGTATATAGTAAGTAGGTTAGATTAAAAAACACACCAATCTAAATTTACAGGAAAACAATTGTGGCACTTTGCAAAATAATGAAAAGGTAACACAAGCAGTTTTGTGATCAGCTGTTGCTTCCCTGGAAAGACAATCTATTTTAGGCAAGTGTTCTTTATAAAAAAATAAAGTAAAAATCACCTGTAACACAAAAGTAAATTGATCTAGGACTAATGGATGACTGAACTGCCCAAATGTAATCTCAGGACATAGACTCTGGGTTCCTAAGGATACAGAATACGGAATGCTCAAATCCACCATTCTTTTGAATATCTGGAAGGGGCAGTGGATGTTTGAACATAGAATGTCAGGGTTGGGAGGAATTTTAGAAATGCTCTGGTCCAACTTCTCATTTTATAGATGAGGTTCATCTAGGGCAAGTGGACTTGAGCCCACATCTCATGACTAAATCCAACGTTCCTTCCACAATATCTTGAGAGGGAGGTTTAAAGATTTGATCCTGGTAGGGGCAATACTGATACATTTTATAGTTTCCAAGTGTACTTAGCGCTTCTATTTCCCTGTTGAATTAAAAATGTGCATCCTACCACTCTTTTACTTTTTTTTTGCCATTAATAGTTCCAAATGTGGAAGCCTTTTTACTGTCAATTTTGGAATGCATGAAACCCCAGCTGAGGAACTCATCTAGCTCTCCTGAGAATTAGAGAAGGAACACTACCTTACGGAGTGACTTTGGGTAAGTCCTTTCCCTTCAGTGTCCTCATTTGTAAAAAGATGGTGTTGGATTAAACAGTTCCAACAGATGAGCTCTTATGACTGGAAGGAGATAACACAAAATCATGAGATAGCTCAAGTGTACTCTTGTACAGAAGTCCCTAGCGACTATTTCTGGCCACAATCAACTTTCTGGAATCAAGTTCCATACTCTTTGGTACTCCTCTTAGCTAATACTCTCTATACCAGCTGCCACTACAATCTGGTAACATCATATGTAGTAAGTTAAGAGCACTGGTCTTGTATTACATATCCTCCAATTGTTTTTGTCTGGTAGTTTTGAACTGCCCTTTGGGGCACAAGGGAAGGGATTCATTCAGAAATAAAGATGAAGAGTGCTGGTCTTAAGATTCAGAACACACTTATGCTTGAATCCCAGTGCTGACATTTATTATGAATCACACAAAAGTATTTTCTTTGAGACTCGGTTTTCTCATCTGTAAAATAGGGATAATACTATCTGAACTGTCTTAGAGGGTGGATGTGCAAATTTTAAAGGATTATAGAAATGAGTTTGTTACAAGGTGATAAAGGCCACTTTATGGAGTATCATCACTGTTTTAAGTTCCCTTAAAGTCATTCATATTTAATCAAGTACCATAGGGCCATTATTCCCCAAATGGAGACGATGTAACTAAAAATACACTAGCTCTTCAGGTGATGATTCTGCTCCCAAATAACTAATCCTTGCCCCAGCTGCTCTGAATATTTAAGAAAAGTCAACTGCAATCTTTTTCTTTCTCCATTTATATATACAGGCCCCAAGGGAAAGAATTCACCTAGGGACAGAATCCAAAGTCTAAGTTATGATTCAAGGGAATGTAACGTCTGATGAGTCAAGTTAGTGTTCATAGAGATAAGTAAATCCCAAGAACCAGGCAGGAAAGGAGTCTGTGGCAGGCACCTAGAATGTTATGGAGCAGATAAGCAAATGTTGATTAACATAGCTATTTGCTCTCAAATAACTTCTCTCCACCGAGTCTTCCTGCAGAGGCAGCCTCTTATCCATGTTCCCTCCTTGCTCTGTGTCATTGGTTGGACCATGGGCCCAGACACATAGACTAGTTTCAGGCATCAGTGTTATGTTTGGTTAATGTGCCAGCTCAAACAGTAATTGTGTGTAAGCACTGAATCCTACAGAAACAATGGTTGGAGGAAAGGGAATGTTAAGAAGGAATGATTTTCATTTTAGAAAACAGAAAACCCCAGAGCAGGGGGCACATGTATTACATTACAAGGCAATGATATTGTGCAACACATAAAGCAGAGGTAGAAGCAAAAAAGTTATTTTCCTGCTTTGCTTACAAGAGCTTAAGATGGCAGTTTTCTGTAGATGTTCATTAGGGAGGAGGCCACTGCTAGTTGAACTGAATAGGAACATCTTCTGCCATGCAAGAACCTATATGCAGATGATTAATACTGTAAGTTCAGATTGGCAGCATCATGTAATCACACAGGCCTAAATTCAGTGCCAGAAGACCTGGTCTGAGCTTGTGCTTCTGCCAATTAGTAGTTCTAAGATTTTGGGCAAGGCTCATTCTGTCTAGACACTTGCACTGTTTAGCGTAGTTCTGAGCAAAGTGCTTTTGTAAACTAGAAAGCACTTTGTATATTATAGCTCTTATCGTTTATTTTATCAGGAACTAGTCTTTCCATTCTGGGAGGCAATGATGTATAGTTCTGCAGGTAGCACCTTGGTTCAAGTCCCAGATATGAAGCTTGCTTGCTATTTGTCATGAGCAAATTACATCATCTCTGACCTTAAGCACCCTCAAAACTGTAAAATGGGAATATATATTCAAAGCACAGAGGATGATGTAAAGGAATATGGTGTGTGGGGATAGATATAGGATGGGAAAAGGAGTTGGGCCAGTCATATAACAAGAAATACAATCAATAGAAAGTCTGTGTACTCCATTGGTATTGACATCAAGAAAATTAAAGGCTTCAACATGATGGGTGGATTCATGGCAGGGTAAGGATAAGACTTGCACTGGAAGAGAAGGCCTGGATGGCTTGTTAATTTTCTCATCTTTGTGACTGGAGCAAGCACCCACCCTGACAAGGTAACATCCACCCCAAAGAATAGGCACTACTCTACCAAATTGGATTGTGAGGAGGTAAATGCTATGAAGCCCTTAAAGTGTTATAAAATGGGAACTAATATTGTTTCAAGTCAGATATGGAGGCCTCCTGAAAAAAAAACCCTCAAACCTAGTGAATATGTAGGCCATCATTTAAAGACACTGGATAAATCTTCATTGCTGATTAAAAAGACCTAAAATGGAATGTGGAGTATGGAGGCAGGAGTTGTGGTGCTGAAGCAGGATGAAATTTGTTCTCTCTGTAGTAGTCAATGCCAAACTTTTGGTAGATCCTGGGTGGACATTTGGCTTCATGGCCAAACAATATTGGAGCATTCAAGTGATAACAACATATTTCTGCAGGTGGAGGTGCTATTTGGTAAAAGCAGAGAGTATTTTTGCTCTGCACAGCCTCCATTCCCTATTAGGAAGGACTTCATACACTTTGGAAATCCAAACCCACAGTGGTCAATTATAGCACAGAAATGATGTCAAGCCTAGAAAATAGCTCTCTGAACATTCCTACAATAGTTTATCAGTTTCTGTGATGAAATGTGTAGCTGGGCTCCCTGTCCATTAATGGGAATCACTCACAGTGGGCCTGTTAGCATGTGAACATAAAGATATTTTACTCAACAGGTATTTAAGTATGAGGTATATGAACAGTATACAAACAATTCCCAAAGAGAAAACAGAAAATTTAAAACAACAGCTATCTCATCTCCCTGAGAGCCCTACTCACACCTAAAAGGAGAACTTAAAGTTGCTGAAATATCTTCGAAAGCACATATGGTAGAGGTAGTATGGTGTAGTGGCTAGGGTGCTGGGCTTGGAGTCTGGCAGAAAGGCAGGTTCAAATTCCATTTCTGACACTTACTACTTACTTGGATGACTTTAGATAAATTGTTTAATCTCTAGGTGTCCCAGGCAACTTCTTAGGACTTACCCTATGATCCTACTAAATCATGGACAGGTTGGGATCTGCACTGATGGAAGGAGTTGCCACAATGGAAGTCCACCATGCTGGTAAAAAACACTTCCACTGTGTATTCAGCACTTCATCAAAGTTGGTGGGTGGTCCTTCTATCAAAGCTGAAACACATACATTCTATGCCTTAGTTGCTACTAAGGTTGAATCGACGGTATTCAGTAAATGAGTTGCAACAGGTGAAAAGTTCTCCAGCTGGTAGCCAGTATTCTGGTGCTAAACAGACACAGGGTCAGCTGGCAAACCTGTATTCCATGTCTTTTCAGCTTTGTAGAACTGCCAGACCTTTTATTCTCCCAGCATAGGCTATGAGGCATAGTTACCTCCATACCAGGAAGTGACACTGGAGGAAGGCTTTAATGGAGGATTATCACTATTAGGTTGTCTTCATGACAATATTATTGCCTTTCCCCCTCCCTAAATCTATCCCAAGGTGGTCACTTCTCTGATGAGAAATCCTTCTTTGGTCTTCTTGGCTAGGTTGATTTCCAGACGACACACATGCACACAATTGTCTCTAGCTGTTTGCTTGAAGCCTTTCTAGCTTGGTGAAACTTATCAGAATCTCTAGAGAACTTGGGGTCATTTCTGTAGCATGGTAAGAAATCATGTGATGTACGAGTGCTAAAAAGAACAAAGTCAGAAGCACAAACTGATGTGGAAAATAACAAAAGACTATAGTCATGGACTTTAATTCTTCCTTATTCCCCAATAATCCTGAGGTCCCTTAACATGCACAATCCTCTGACAGTTAGGAGAAAGAGAGGAGAGGACACAGAAATAACCCGAAGGACAACAGAGTCCCACTGTGTGTGACCAGAGGTGATAAAACATATCATATCCACTTTGGAATGAACAAATGGCATCGCTTAGACTATCTATACACAACTCCCTAATGATAAGAACCCAGTCGGCAGACCTAGGCTTGAGTGCTGTTTCTGTGTTAGAGGTAGGTGGGAGCCAGAGGGCTTCTATTTACTAGCATTTCCCTGACAAAGCTTCTTCCCTTCTCTCCCCCTCATCCCTTCTCAATGTGGGTTAGGCTTAGGTCTTTCTTCTCTCCTTCAACGGGAATGAGCTTTTCCTAAAAAGGGACAAAGCTGCTTCTGGGACCTGGTTTGCCTCTGCTTTCCTTACATATCATGGTCATCTAAAGTTAAAAAAAGCCTCAGTCAGAGGTGGTGGGGGACCCTTTGATGTGGTGGATTTCTGAAGACCAAGAGTCATCATGTTGTTCACCATCTTCTGTCCTGATGAAGAGATGTATTTCCAGATGGAGATGGAGGGCCCACATCCAGTGAAGTGTTGCTGTACCCTTGTTGTGTATCCCTGTGTGATAGGGCATAGTAAACCTTTTGTCAACACTGAGAGGACCAGGTACATCAAATGAGGCAAAAATTTTATTATAATTTTACTTTGAAATAAAGATTTTCATCCTATCTCTATTTTGCTTTATTGATTAAAAAGAAAGTGCTCTGCATCAATTGAAGCAGCTTGGTCCTTTGAAGTATCCTTAAATTCCAGAACTTCTAGTGTTAATTGTTTAATGACTTCCGAATTTCTCATTTCAGTGTTATGTCAAACCTTAACTAAGGGGGCACTGGTTTTGAGCTACTTCAGTTAGTGGGTAATAGTGGGTAGATCACTATGAGCCTCAGTTTTCTTATCTGTAAAACAGAGAAATTTTACATAACTTACCTTACTTGTTAATTCAACAATTTTAGTGTGTCTCTGCACAACAGGTCAAGAACTATGTTAGGCACTAGGGATACAAATGAGGGTGATAGCACAGTTCCTGCTGTCAGGGAACTTAAAGCCTAATAGACATAATATGAATATGATACTAGGTAATGTATGATGGGGACAAAAGAGAAACTGACCAAGGACTCTGTGAAAATCTACACATTTTGAAGGATTCAGGGTAAGCTTTAAGGAGGAGGAGGCATCTGAGTACACCTTGAAGGAAGAGAAACATTTGAATAGATGACGAGAGGCCAAGGTTCTAATGCCCCCACTTCAGACCTGGAGGGCGGCAACCTGTAGCCAGTGAAGTGTTACAAAGAGGTGAGTTAACACATTCAAATCCTTGTAGACCATGTCACTGGCAAGTTTAGGAAGGCTCTCATTCTGTTCCCTTGATTATAGATAGAGTACGGCATATTATCATGTATAAAAGAGAGTAAAGAGCAGAGAAGAATATTAGCAGCTCATGTTTAGATGGTGCTCTGCTGTTTACAAAATGTTTTCATCACAATAACCCAGCAAGGCAAGTTAATCATTATTCCCATCAAACAGATATGACTACTGAGGCTCAGAGAGGGGATGTGATCTGACGAAGGTGACTAGTAACTGACAGATCCAGGTCTTTGGACTCTAAGTCCAAAATTCTTTTCAAGAACAGATCTATAAGAGTTAAGCATCTGCTGAGCTGAAGATGGGATGGAAGAGGCGATTTTCAGAGTTCCCAAAGCAGGAGGCAGAGAAGTGACTTGTGGTGTGTGGAATTCTTCAATGACCCAGCCTCCTAAGGCACAGAGAACCAGAGCCAATGCTTCCTCTCACATTCAAGTTTAAGGTTTTGTCTTCTGGAAGGAAAATGAGTAAAATCTAGACAGGGCTCAACCTGGCTGATGAACTGGACCAAAGAGAAAGACAGTAGCATTGATGTGCGGAAGGGCAGAAAAGGAGGATCGCAGGGATGAGTGAAAATGGGAAAATAAAATTTTGAAAAGCAATGAAAAGTCATCCAAAAAAATATTTAAAGTAAATCCCCCAAACCCTGAAATAGGCTTATTTTGAATTTGTGTTAAGGTCACTTATTTAATACTGTAAAAATGGTCAAGGCCTTTCATAACTAGACTGCAGATGAGGAGAATGAGCTTGAGCTAACAAAGGGCACATTGTGGAGGAAGCGCGCATGTTCCCACCGTTCATTTGCTGGCACCCTGTTAGACCTTCTGACGACTTTGGGAGTCGTATATTCAAATCCACATATGAATGAGCCAATGAGCTGCCTGGTGACAGAGCCCGACATTCATCTCTGCAGCTGCCTGAGGCCTATTTCCCTCAGTTGCAAAGAGGAGCGGACATATGGGAGTGTTTTCCACACAACAAACTCCTGATGATTTCACCCCTTGCAAACTTCACTGTGAGTCTCATGTCTCTTAAAGAATTGACAATTACCAAATATTTTGAAAAGTCAGTATTATGTCATTCATTGGTATTGTCTGAAGCTGAAAGTAATGGGAGTACAGGAACAAAGCTAGACAGAGCAGGGGCAGGCTTACTCTATGTTTGATTAGACCACAAGTAGGATGCAAAAGTAAAAAGGATCTACAAAGATCAGAAGGAGCTGGAGGCAACAGTGTGGACACTTGTTAGAAATACCATCTTTAATTAGCTTGAGGAGAAAGAAATCACAGCCTGGATGTCCAGCTCCAACCCTGATGTACTGGGCTTTGTTTGGCACAGCCGCCTCAGAGGGTACACAGAATGTCTTGCCTAGTACCAATGAATTGGTTCCTTGGAAACAGAGCATGAGGTGAAACCACGTTCCCAGGAGTTATAGGGAGGTAACTGACATGGCTGGGGTTAAGTACTAGCTAGAACAATGTCAGATGACCAGTTTGTGACTTGGGCCATTGGCCAAAATGACACGATAATGGATGTCCCCAATATTATGATGGGCCCTGGTTGTGATGTAATTAGTGATGCTGTGAATCTGAGACCCTCTAGGGGTCAATGCTACATGGAAAATGCCTGTACAATGGCCTGTAGGGGGAAGTGACAGACGTCAGACTGTGATGGCAGGACTGAGCTAGAATGTGTGGTGCCCAATGACAGGAGAGCCAACTGGAGCACCTGCTAGTTCAAGAGGTGGAGCTGAGCCCAGTCCTATGGTCGGATCCTTTTACCTTGCCAACAACCTTCTAAGTTTCCTTCAACAAGTACCTGATTGAAGTGTGATGTAGCTAAGTATTAGTTCACTACTAAGGATATGGATAGTTACCTAGTCTGGCTTCACCCCAGTCAACAACTTCCATTATTCAATTGCATATTCATGTAAAATAATAGAGAAAAGTTACATATTAACAGATTCAGTCCACATCAAAGGGGAAAAGGTCACTGCTCAGTGACCACTGGACAATGACCAGTGACTAGCTCATTTAAGAAGCCCAATTTCTGCAGCACTTCAATATATACATGAACATCATATTGTGTCCTTTTAGACATTATAAGGGAGAAAAAGACACATTAAGTCCCCAGCATGCCCACTTCTCACTCCGTTTCTGGTCTGGTGGTGTTGGTCAGAGACTCATCCTTTTACCACAAGGGCTGGTACATTATTTAATATGGAAACTTGAAGAATCTTGGGATTATCTTCCCAAGGCAACGAGGCCAGTGGCAGGTAGTTGTGCTTTCTCCGTGAGACCTCTTCTCATAAGTGCTTCTTGGGTGGCTCAACCAGGATTATGGGCCAAATCCCAAGGAGAAACTATTTAGGTAAGGGTTTGTGGAGAGAGAAAGAAGAAAAATAGTTTTTTTTCAATATAAATTCTAGAAAAAGGTTGAGTTAGAACATCCTAGTCTAGAACATCAGGGAATCCTGGCTGAATCTTAAGAATCAAGCTGTGGTTAATAGCAAATAGCAATGGTCTGTCTGAGGGTGGCCATGTTGGGATGCCACTGTCCCCAGCCATGGTAGATGGAGGCAAAGCTCCTGTTCTTAAGAGCAGGACCCAAAGCTCCAGGGAATTCTTGTACTCAAATGCACAAAGACTAGGGCTTACCTTCACCTTTGGTCTATACCGCAGATAAAGTGTCCTTGTGTACAAGCTAAAAGGGAAAGAAAAGGATTATTTCAAGAGACAGAATTACAGAACACCTCAATTTAGAAGAGAGGTTAGCGTTGCTACTTACTTTCTGCAGAATTTTGGGCAAAACGCTTTCCCCTCTTATGATCTAATCCAATTCACAGCTGAGCAGGGCTCTCTACAAAAGTCCTACCAAATAATCACTTAGTCTTTGAAAACCTACAGAGACAGGAAACTAACTACCTCATGCGACAGAACATTTTCCTTTTTCAGACAGCTCTAATTGTTAGAAAGTTTTAGCTCTAATTGTTAGGAAGCTTTAGCTCTAATTGTTAGGAAGTTTTCCTTATGGTGAATTGATGTCCATTTCTCAGCAAGCATGCCCATATGTACAAATATAAGTATGCGCTAAATAGACTCAAGGTGGTTTTTCAGGGAGGTGTTAACAGCTGAGGGCAGGGAGTGAGGCTCAGGAGAAGCCTCATGTAGGAAGCAGAACTTGTGCTGAGGTTTGAAGGGAGCCAGGGATTCTAACAGGCAGAGGTGAGGAAGAATTATACTTGAGCTACAGAGGCTAGCTTATGCAAAGACATGATAAGGAGAGATTGTATTTTGTGCATGATGAATGGTAAGAAAGCCAGTGTGACTGGACCACAGAGAGCATTATGGGAAGTAATATGTTAATAAGCCCAAAAGGGTAGACTCTAGACAGACTGTCAAAGGTTTTAAATTATAAAGTGTGATTTGTATTTGATCCTAGAGGTCATAGGGGAGCTTACTGAATAGGGGAGGAGGATCTTATCAAATAGGGGAGGAAGGATCAGTTGGCAGGTATGTGGAGGATGGGCCAGACAGAGGAGAAAAACTTGAGGCAGGGAAACTAATCAGAAAGTTACTGTAACTGTCTGGGTGAGAAGTGTCCTGAACGCAGAATAAGGATGGTGATTGTGTGAATGGAGAGAAATGTGAAATGGTTATATGGAGTGCAGGAATGTAAGAAGTCAAGGATAATTCTCAAGGTGTAAATCTGGGTACCTAGAAAGATGGAGGGTGGTGCCCTCGACAAAAATCAATCAATGAGAAACAGACACAGAGAAACAGAATATGCAATACTATATAATTATATTTTGTTGTTGTTCAGGCATTTTAGTCATGTCTGACTCTTCATGACCCAAATTTGAGGATCTCTTGGCAAAGATGTGCATTGGTTTGCCATTTCCTTCTCCACCTCATTTTACAGATGAGGAAACTGAGGCAAACAGGTTAAGTAACTTGATTTGTGCCAAAGTACAAAGTCAGCTATTCCTAAAGCACCAATATTTCCCTCCTCTAGACTCAGAAAGTTCCAGTGATTTGCTTTTGCTTCTAGGTTAAAATACAAATTCTGTTTTTTGAAGCCTTGTATAACTAGGTGTAATTTTATTCACTACGCTGGGGATTCTTCATACCCCCAAGGATAAGCACAGGACCTGACACGAGGAAATACTCATCAACTGACTGACTCAAATACCTCCACAATCTGGCCCCTATGTGTCTTTCAAGAACGACTTTACATTTCTCTCCCTTATGCCCTGGGCTCCTTGCTATTCTGCATAAAGGACATTCCATCTCTGCCTCCAGGTCTCTGGCCAGGCTGCCCTCCATGCTCTCCTTTCTCATTTTTCTCTCTTAGATTCTCAAATCTTATGTCATTTCCTTCAACAGGTTTTTCCTGATTCCCGAGCTGATGGCATTCTCTTCCCCAGATATAACTCTGTAGACACCGTGGTGCTGATTTCTCTGTGGACATGCTACAGGGTATCTTCCCCAGAACAGAATCACCTCGAGGGTAGGGACTGGTATCACCAGTGCCCAGAAGGTTGTAGGCCTTTAGTAGATAATGGATAAATTGAAGTGAATTTAAAGGAACAAGTTGGTATGTGAGGTTTGTTGGTGAAGATGAAGAAGGTCATCGGAGTGCTGGAATTGGAGTTAGGAGATGTGGGTTCTAGTCCAGGCACAGACACAAAGCTCTGTGATTATGGGCAAAGCACTTTATCACTCTGTGTCTCCTCAGAGGTAAAACAGTACTATAAATCTAAGGCTTTCTGGGACTGATTTCAAGCTCTTCTCCCATATTCCCTGCATCCCACTATGCTTCTTTGGAAAATTAGTCCCCATATATGGGATGATTATTGGCCATAATTACTTATCTTTTTGCAAGAAAACCATGGTTTCAAACTATGTGTGTGGGCTGCTCAAAGTGGTGGACTTAAATACCTGCTGCCTAATAGAAGTTTATCAGAACACCAAGTACAGGCTACAACAATGCAGCCACTCAAGAGTATTTTTCCTATGAACTTAAAAGTAAAATTCTCAAAAAATTGTTGAGCTCTACTCTTAAGGCTGTTCTGAAGAAACTGTCATAGGAAGTCATCAAGTTAAGGTGCCCTGAGACTGAAAAATCTGTGCCCTCAATGACCTCCTTCCCACTGAGAGCCTCAAATTAAACTCAAAGAAGGCCCCGCTGTCACCAGCCATCTCTGATGCCTCCAGTGCCATTTCTGAGAAAGTGCTAGGAAGTAGAGTGCTTTTGCCACCTTGGAAACAGAGAGTACGGCCTTCATGGAGCAGAGTACTCTGTACCTCTCTGAGGCACATAACCTAGATTGTGGCATTTTAATCATCAAGGCTGGTGTCAACACCCTTTGTGGAGATTCCCTCATCATCAAGAGCAGTGCTTTGCACACCTTAGGTGCTTAATGTGTGCTTGCTGAGCTGAAATTGAGTGAGGTCCACCATAAAAGTGTTACCAGGATCAGGGCAATCTAACATCACCTTTATCATCCTGTTTATGTTCCTGCTGTGTGCTCTGAAGGTGACTAGGAACATTCAAGCATTAGTGAAGTGAGATAAGCTCTCAGCCCTTTCTGTTCCCTTTCCAGAATCAGAATGGCTGAGTCTGAGTCCTAGCTTAAGATGCAACCAGTAAGCAGCATAGTCAGAGTACTCAGCTATCCTGATTCTGAGTCAAGAATCAAACTTACAACATATCAAACAGTTAGAGGGATTATATATTAACAAGGAGAAGTGATGTTAAGATATTTTGCCTAACCACCTTCTTTTACAAATAAGGACACCAAGGCTTGGGGGAAAGTAAGCAGAATTGGGATGTTAGTCTTTCCACTGGGGCAGCTAACTGGTGCAATGGAGAGGAACACTGGGCCTGGAGTCAGGAAGACTCATGTTCCTGAGTTCAAATCTGGCCTCAGATGCATAACTGTGTGAGCCTGGGCAAGTCACTTATCCCTGCTTGCCTCAGTTTTCTCATCTGCAAAATGAGCTGGAGAAGGAAAAGGCAAACCACTCCAGTATCTTGGAAATGAAAACTCCAAATAGGGTCGCAAGAGTGTAACACAGCTGAACACAAAAGGGTTTTCCATGCTTCTGAGTCATGATCTATAACAATCAGACTTGTGGCAACAGTATTCCTGTGAATTGGGCACAGTCAGTCTTTGGAAGATTTCCCCTACCCTTCTGTAATAGAGACTTCTTTTTCATTTCCCCAAATCCTTGAGGTCACATGGGCTAGAAGGAGAAGGAGTGCTACCACTGAAGTTTCTGAGGAGGGAGGAGAATGCTTCTCTCTCCTCCTCTGGTAACAGAGGATACAATAGCTGCAGGAGGTATTAGGACACAGACTATCAGAGATGAAAACAGGCTTAGGCTGTAGAATGTGAGAGCTGGAAGGGATCTTAGTGTTCCTAAAACCCAGCCCTGCCACTTTATGGAGGAAAAGAATGATAGAAAAGGTAAATGACATGTCCATGGTGCAGTAAGCTGTGGAGAGGTTTTCTTGGCAGACAAGGAAAAGTTGGAGTGGCCAGCCTGGAGACTTTCTGTGTGTGCTTGGAAATCCTGATTTAGTGTGAGGAATGCTGCATATGCTACCACAAGCATTAGATCTGTTTGCTACTAGAGGAGGCTCAGTGGAGGCATGAGGAAAGGCATATCTTGAAACATTTGTGATATAAAAATAAAGCATCAGTAAGAAATTATAATGACAGAGGAAGAGAAAGTGCAAGAAAGGTTAGTAATGAAAGTATCCTTATTTTACATTTCAATTTTGAATCTCATTTCAAAGAGGATAGACACAGTTGGACATATAGGATGGGGGAAAGTGAAGTGAGAGAGGAGTGTTAAGAGAAAGTCTTCCAGGACTGGGGCTTACAGAGCTGAGGAAGAGAGACTTGGGCAGGATATGCCAAGTGAAGCTGCTGCCAAAGTCCCTAAAGCAGAAAAGGTGCCTGGGGTCACCAAGAGTATTCCAAGATGTAGCAGCTACTGCATAAACTGCATTCAAATGTTTCCTCCATTATGTTCTCCTGGGAAGCTGGGCCTCATGTGTGGAGTATGTGTCAGCACTAATTGACTTTTGGCAGGCAGGAAAACCTTGTTACTGAGATACGGGCTGCTCAAAGCAGGAGACTGAAAGAGACTACCTGTTTCCAACTAGCTGCTGTTTATTAGAACACCCTGTTCTATCAACTGGGGCTTTTGAGGCTATATTTCTTAAGAATCCAAAAGAAAGTTTAAAAAAAAAAACCCACAACAAAACGCTAAAACCAAATTTCTGAATTGGAGTAGAGTAAAAATAATAGTGTGAGATAATTTTCAAAAATAAAGATTTTAGGATTAACTAAAAAATTTAAAATGGCCAAAGAAACTTATTCCCAAAAATGTATTATTTATATTAGTAGAATAGTGAATTTACTAACAAAATAGTTCACATTTGAATAATGTTTTATAAAACTTTACAGAAATCCCATGAGGCAAAGAGTACAAGTCTTGTTATCTGCTCTAAACTGGCCCAGTACTGGGTCCTGGGAATGAAAAGGATGGCTAATAGTCCTTATCCTCAGGGACTTGGCATTCTGATTAGTGGAGATGATATTTAAATAAACAGGCTCATACAGGAGACATTCAGAATAGATGCAAGTTAGCCTGGGGTGGGGGGAGGCTGTAGCAGATGGGGAGTCTGGAAAGGACTTCCTGCAGAACGTGGCATTGGAGCTGAGACTTGAAGGGAGCCTGGGGTTCCAAGAGACAGAGAAGAGGAGGGAGAGCCTTTCAGCTGTGGAGGATGCCCAGTACAAAGGTGTGGAGGTGGGACATGGGAGTGTGAGAAACAGCAAGCAGACTTGTTTGGGCAGATAGTAGAAGGTGTGGAGAGGGGTGGAATGGAAGAAGACTAGAAACTAGGCTTGTTAAGAGACTGGGTTGTGAAAAGCTTTAAATTTCAAACAAAAGACTTTATATTTGATCCTGGAGGTAACAGCGAAGCACTAGAATTTACTGAATAGGGTGTGGAGTGAGCTGGCCAGACTTATGTTTCAGCAAATGAGTTGTGAGCCTGAGTGACTGGAAGGATGGTGGCATTGTCTCCAGCAGAAAGGAAGTCTGGGAGAAAAAGGGCACGTGGGAAAGGTAAGAGGACAGAGCTACTGAATCAATAAGGTGCTAAGCAAGGCCTTCCAAGTTTACTTCTCTGCCCAGAGCCAGTTTTAAGGAAAACTGTGGAGCAGATGAAGGAATCACTAGCTCTCTCCTTCCCTTCGGTGCTCTGTCTTCTCCTCTCTTAAGCGGTTCGATTCCCCCTCAAACTCTAGGTCTGGTCGCCATTCCCCCAGGTTCAGACTTCTAAGCCAGTCCACAATCAGCAACTACTGACCTTTTCCTGCTTCTCAGGTTCCTCATCTGTTCTAGGAATAATCTGCTTCCCTAATTCACACGAGGGTATGAAGGGGAAGCTGAACGGCCAGCCCTGACCAGGTAATTCAAATCACTCGATCCGTCCTAAGCGTCTACTCTCCAAGTATCGTACTTGGATTGAGGATCCAAAGCTGTGTTCCATACATACTGGGCTTTACATACTCTAAATATAATAAAAAGGAAATACACCCACACACAACTACACTACATTGGCTATGGTTTCCCCCTTTCCTCCTCCCCTAAATATCTATTCCATACCTGAAAAGGATGTGAAGATAGGAGCCAAGGCCAGTGAGAATGTGCCACCAAGCGTGTAACTGTGTAAAAATGCCCACAAAAGGTGGCACCTTTGTTCGAAAGTTCCTGTTAGGAGGAAAAATGGAACAAACCAATTTTTGTATAATCACAAAAATACGCAATTATAGCACCTGCTGACACAGTCCTGGGGGCTACCAAGCATGTGTTCTTCATGCACAGCAAAGAATGTTAACTCTTTAGGATTGCTACAGGTGAGGGGCATAAATATGCAGGGCTTCTGACACATTCTTTGTTCAGGCCCTATTTAAAACCACCTTCTGGTTGAGAAATGCATTATTAGTCTTAGACAACAGATAACACAACTAAGGTAAAATAAGGCAACTTTTTTAGAACATTCCCATGAATTCATGGGAGTAAGACTTTATATTCCCTAAGCTACCTTTGTGTTCTTCAGCCTGGACCTTAGTTTTCTGACCAAACTACATTAATATTGACTATAATCTGGAAGCCTGAGTTTATCTCCAGCACATCCCAACTCTGTGACCTGGGGCAGGTCACCGTGCACAAGGGCAGCACTAATATTTCCAGTGCCTGTGCCTCTGGGTGGCTGTGATTACTCCTCAACTTGGGCCTACACTGAAATCTCTCTCTGCTTTGCTATCATTAAAACAGTGCTTTGATCCATTATTATATTTTCCCAGTGGATTTAGAGTAAAACTTTTAAATGATATTATAAAATGTGACAGATGGGGGGTCAGAAATGTATACACCACATGATGATCAGGTTTCTTTTGTGCCCTGACACTTCCAAAGGACTTTCCTCAAATCAGCTCTGTGAGGCAGAGGACAGATATATGTAATATTTACAATTACACATCACTTTATATTTGTCATGCTTCCAGAAAAAAATATAATTAAGTTTGTTTTTCCTTACCTCAGTGATTCACAAAAGATGTTGTCTACATTCCAAAGGAAAAATCCCATCAAAAATATGCCTAAGGATGTATAACCCAGTCCTCTAAGCCACGGATATACCCTGTGGAGAGAAGAAAAAGCAAAATCTAATTCAGTTAAATCCACTGTTCAAAACTCTTGAGTATTTTTCTGCTATCTACAGGATAAAGTACGCACTTTAGTTTGGCATTTAAGGCCTTCTGCAATCTGGACTCAATTTACCTTTACAGCCTTATCCACATGGCTCTTCCCCTCAAACTCTGTGTATACAGAGATCTTTTCTCTCCCTCTCTAATCCATAGTGCGCACAATGACAGACTGTTCTTCCAATAATTTCCAACATAACTGCGAAAATGTCATTTTCCTGCTTCATCTTCTTGACCATTTCCATACCAGGTCTCAAATAGTTTCTCTGCTGAAGTCCCACAAGTTTTTATTTAAGTCATCATGGCATTAGCAACTAGGGATCTGGCCACCCTCCCTGAATCTTGGATTCCTCCTTGGAACCACCCCGGGCTCTGACAGGTAGGCTTCAATCTCCCCAGGCTTCTGTGCCATTTCCTGGACATCCCCACACCGCACACCCTCTCACTCTAACCTTTCTAGCTCCCTCTGACGTATTATCTTCTCCACCAGAGTATGTTCTATGAGGGCAAGGACCATCTTGCTTACTTGCATTTTTATTGTTTGTACTTAGCACAGTGCCTCGCACATAGTAACCACCTGATCCTGTGCAAGTCACTTAACCTGTCTGCCTCAGTTCCCTCATCTGTAAAGAGAGGATAATAACAGCACCTACCTTGTAGGATTATCATAAGGACCAAATGAAATAATGTTTTTCAAGTGCTTTGCAAACCTTTAAGCATGAATGTTGTAACTTGTCATTATTTCTGTTTCTATATATCTTCAATATCAAACTTTATCGGAGATATTTTGCAGGATTTTTTCCTCCATTGCTTCCTTTCTCCTGATGTTTAATTTTATATAAAAGCGTTCCAATTTCATGTAATTAGTCATCCTTTTTATCATAATTGCCTTTATCCTTGTTGGATTAAGACTTCACTCTCTGCCCATGGCTGTAAAAAGTGTATTACCTCCTTTTAAAATATTTTTATACTATAATCTTTAATACTTCAGTCATGTATTCATTTTAAATTTGTTGTGGAATATTGTATATAAGATGTTGATCTAACCTTCATTTCTTCCAAAATGCTTTCCAGTTTTCCCAATGGTTCTTATCAAATAGGGAGTTCTTTCCTAGGTCATTTATGCTATCAAGTTTATTGAACAATACTTATTGGAATCCAGTATTTGTTTCTTTCCTCTCTATATTATTCCACTGATCTACTTTTCCATGATTTGACTAGCTCCAAATGGTTCTAATGCTGCTTTAGGACATAGTTTGGGGTCTGAAAATGGTATTTTCCCTTCATTTCTACATCCCCCCCATTATTTGCTTTGATATTCTAGATGTTTTGTTCCTTTTAAGTGAACTTTGTTCTTATTTTACCTAACTCTATAAAGTATTATTTTGATATTTTGATTAGAGCATAATTTAATCTGTGAATTAACTTTGGTGGTATTGTCAGGTCAGTTCTACTGGCACAGCTTATCTGTGAAAACTGGATATTCCTATAGCTATTTAAGTTGTTCTTTATTTCTCTGAAGAGAATTTTATGAATTTTTATTACAGTATTTTATTATAAATGTCTTTTAAAATCTATGCAATCATTGAGTATGCCTTGGTTACGGACTCCCAGATATTTTATTCACTTTGCAGTTATCTGGGTATGTTTTAAAACTGACATCTACATACATATTCTTCTTTAATCTTCACAATAATCCTGGGATGTAAGAGCTTTACATTCCCATTTACCAATGAGGAAACTGACACACATGTTAGGGTGACCCATGCAGGCTCACTCAGCTAGTCATTTCTGAGACGGAATTTCAACTCTGGTCTTCCTCACTCCATTTAAAAAACATTATTTAGTTATTTTTAGCTTTCTTTCTTTTTAAATTTTGTGTTCCAAATTATCTCCCTCCCTTTCACCACCTTTTCCCTACCCAATGAAAAGGCAAGCAATATAAAAGTTGCACCTGTGAAATCATACAAAACATATTTCCATATTAGCCATGGTTTTTTTTTTTTTTAAAAAGCAAGAAAATCATACATCGATTTGCACTCAATTCATCAGTTCTCTCTCTGGATGTGGTTAACACTTTTTGATCATGAGTCGTTTGAAATTGCCTTGGATCACTGTACTGATGAGAGTAGCCACGTCTTCCACAGCTGATCATCATTACAGCATCGCTACATCGTGCACGTGATCTCCTGGCTCTTCTCACTTCACTCTGAATCCGTCTATGTGGGTTCGCCGTTTTCCTGACGCCGCCCCCTCATCACTTCTTATAGTACACAACAGTACTTCATCACAACTGCCCTAACTTATTCAGCCATTCCCGAATTTAGGGTTACCCCCTCAATTTCTAATGCTTTGCCATCACAAAAAGAGCTGAAATAAGGCTGAAAAATAGGGGTAATTGTGTTGTGACTAGTATCAAATGTATAATGTCTGTATTTTTCCCACAGTTGAGTGACTTGTTATCTATGTTCCAAGTATAGGCTGATGTCCCTCCCAGAGAAGAAAGTGAGAAGTCTTGAAGAATACCTCTCCAATATTCCAGGTTATTAAGAAGAATGAAGAGTTCCAAAAAGGACCAAATTTAAGACTTCAAAGATCTAAAGAGGAAAAAAAGGAATCTGAAGTGGAGAGGAGATTTGACCCTTGCAAGGATGATTTCCCAGAAAGGGAGAGAACAGCTGGACAAAACTATAAGTCCAGATTCAGTCAAAGGGTCACACCCAAGGACCTAGAAAGCCACATGTGGCCTCAAGGTTGCAAGTTCCCCATTCCTGGGCTTGAACATCATGCTGAATTCTAATTAGAAAATATTCAACAGGGTTAAACATATAATCTTACACTTGTTTTAAAAAAAATTGACCTCTTAGGAATAGGCACTGTATATTGCCTATACCGGATGCTGTTTAGAGTATTGTATTCATTTCTGGGTACTATAGTTTAAGAACATGGATATGTTGATGAGTGCTCAGAAAAGGGCAGCCATGATGGTACAGGATCTTGAATCCATGATATCTTAGGAAAAGTTGAAGGACTGGGGCATGTTTAACTTGGAAAAAAGACTCCTGGGGAACCGCAGCTATCTTTAAGCATTTGGAGACCTGTCATGTGGAGGAAATTTGTTCTGATCAGATCCAGAGGATAGAACCAGGAGCAATGGGTGTGAGTTATAAAGAGGCAAGTTCAGTTTGGCATCTGGATCCACCTCCTATAACTCTGGGGCTCTGAAAGTGGAGCAGCTTCCTCTGGAGGTGGGGAGCTCTTCTTCCTTAGAAGTCTACCAGAGGTAGGAGAGCAACCTGTTGGGTGTGTCAGAGCCAGGGGTTTCTTTGGTACGTGGCTCCTCAGTTAACTTTTGCATCTCCTTTTCCATCTATCCAATTGTTCCTTTTAAGGAGTTATTTTCTCCAATTAGGTTTTGTACTTCCTTTTCCATTTGTCCAATTGTCCTTTTAAATTCTTCTATGATTTCTTTTTTCACATTTTTAAAGTCATTGGTTAGTTTCTAGTCTATTTCTCTAATTTGGCTTATAAAATCCTTCCTGAGCTCTTCTAAGAAGGCTCTTTGTGCTTTAGACCATTTCATATTCCCTTATGAAGTTTCAGATGGGAGTACAGTCTCAATAGTGACCTCTTTAGTGTTTACGTATTGGTCCTTGTCCCCACGGAAAGATTCTATGGTCTCTTTTGCTTTGCTTCTTACTCATGAAATAACCCTTTTCCTGGTTTTTAAAGCAGATCTCTGCATTTGGAGTACCATGGGGTTCTATCCCACAGATCTTGTACCTAAAACTTGAGGCTTTCTGTGTTCGGGCCTCTGGTTCTTTCAGTCAGAAACTAAAATGCTGCAGCATATCTGGTGCTGAGCTGGCTGGTGTTGGAAAGCAGAGGCCAGGTGAGGTTTTTTTGCATTTCCCCATAGTTACCCTGGAGCTAGCTGTGTTAAGTGTGGGTGAGGCTTAGTCTGTCCATAGGAGGTCTCCTCGCTGAGCTAGGGCATAGGCAAGTTCAGCAGTTGGTGATCCCGTCTGTGCTAGTGTCCTCCCGACTCCCCTGGAGTGCTGAGGCATGCCTGGGGTCCTGGTGTTGTTGCCAGTTGCTGGCTTCATGCCCCTGGGGCTCAGGATCTTCTCCTGGTTTGTTGAAGTGTTGTCCCAGAACTGTCTAGGACAGCTCTGATTCTGTACTGGTCCCCTTCAGCCACAGCAAGAGGAACCCTCCTTAGCGATCTTTCTAGCCTCATGGGCTAAGAGTCTGCTCCTACTGCTCCAGGGATTTTTCCAGGGAGATATTTTCTGGGTTCATCAAGGTCAACAAGGGGAAGAAGATAGCAATTACTGATCACTCGGCCATCTTGGCTCCTGGAACCAGACTGAATTGGATTTAAATCTGGTATGTGCTCCTGAGCTTCCTTTCAACTCTCCAATTCTGTGATTCAGTGATCTGAGGCCAGGAAGAACTCTTTCTGTTCAGGGAGCAGGGAAGGTAAATGGAGGAAATGGTATGTATATAAACTGGGTCTTGAAGGAAAGATTAAATGGGCAGAGATATGGAGATAGTTCCAGACCTGGGGATGATCTATGAAAGTATATGGGGATAGTAAAAGCAGGGTGAGATCAGGGTACAGTTAAGAGTCAGACTGTGGCTAGAGTGTAGAAGGGAATTACTGTGAAGGGAAAGACTGCAGCCAGGTTGTAGAAGGCTTCCTCTGCTAGGGTAAGGGGTTTGCATTTTATTCCATAGGTAAGAGAATTATTGAATGTTACAGTTAGGAAGGAACCCTAGAGGCCACCTCATACCCTTTACAATGTCTTCAACAAGTAGTTAAGTCTCCACATGAAAGTCTCCAGTAAAAGAGAACTTGTTCCTTCCCATTTTACTTTTGGACATCTCAAGTTGGAAGGAAGCTTTTCCTTAGCATACATGTAAATCTGGTTCTCTTTTACATATTGCTATTATTTTTGCCCTTTGGTGTGAAGCTGAACAAATTTTTACCTAGAACACAGAATGACAGCGTTGGAAGGGCCGCAGAAGACATCGAGGCCAACTTAACTTTGCAGATGAGGAAATTGAGCATCAAGGCCTTAGTTAAAGTAACTTGGCTAAAGTTGCACAGCTAGCAGGAAATCATTCTAATTCAGGAATGGGGAATCTGAGGCCCTGAGGCCACATGTGGCCCTTTAAATCCTCAAGTGCTGCCCTTTGACAGAATATTTGTTCAGGGAAGTTTGGATTCAGTTAAAGGGTCACACTTGATCCCCCAGAGGGCCACATGTTCTCCCCCACTGTATGCTTCTCTGAGAGTTCAGTCGTATGATCTCATGAAGGGGAAGGTTCTAGGGACACATCTCAGGACTGTTAGGTATCAAGTCCTGATCACTTCTAGTCAATGTCCTAGTCAACCTCTGTACATCAGCATTCTCAGAGATGCGAAAAATGACTCTCAAGGTTTGGGAATCAGAACATCTTTTCCTCAGATTCTGTAAATCTAGAGTGAGGAAGAACATGTTTTCTATTTTTTCCCAAGCTGTTCCAACCATTTCTTTAGAATGGGACAAACTGAGACATATGCAGAGTCATAGGATTAGTGGATTGGAAGACCCTAAAGATCACAGTGCAAGTCCCTAAGAGATAGCAGGGTAGAGCAGACAGACAAATGGACTGCAAATCAGAAGATCTAGGCTTGTGTTCCAAGTCTAATCACTAGTTAGACATGTGATCTTGGGCAAGTCTTTTAATCCCTACATTCCCTGGTTGTTATTATTGTAAACCAAAAAGAACTAGAGAAATAGAAGCTACTGTTATTATGTGAGAAGGAGAAAACTTACAAAAGCCCAGGAGAAGAGCTTTGCGCAGGTTCATGTTGAGAAAGAAAAAGAATTAGAATGAGGAACTACATCTTCTCATTTCTTAGTCCTCTTTCTTAGAAAAAATTAAAATATATTATTGATATATTTACATAATACATAACAAAGAATACTTTAAAAAAGGTAAAAATCTACAAATCCAATCAATACATGGAAAAGGTCTGAAAACACTAGTTATTATGATGAAGAAAACAGCATTTATTAAGCACCAAGTATGTGCCAGGCACTGTGCTAAGCACTGTACAAATATTATCTCATTTGATAGTAAGTACTATTATATTTAGGTGAGGTGCTCTATCCACTGAACCATCTAGCTACCTATAGCCTTGTAATGTCAGAAAGAAGACTGCAGAAAGTTAAGAACAGTGAGGGGAAAGGAAGTGGAAATATCAACTATAAATGACTTCTCAAGGAGTTTAGCCACAAAAGTTAGGAGAGATATAGAATGACAGTTATCAGCAATGGAGGGATCAATAAAGTTGTTTTTGTACATAGAGGAGATATGGAAATGTTTGTAGGCACTAGGGAAGCAGCCAGTAGACAGGAAGAGATTGAAAATAAGTGGGAATAGGGGAGTTAGAGGGGATAATCTGCTAGAGAAGATGAGATTGCAGGTAGAGGTGACTGCCTCGGTGAGAAGGATCAGCTCTTCATGTGAGACAGGGGTGAAGGGGATGGAGGGAGAAGGCATTCATGCAAAGGGAGATGAGGAGAGAAAACAAGCCCTCAGCAATTAGGATTCATCAACATCCCCTTTCAATTATTTGTCGGTTGTTATATCCAACCTTTTTCTGTTATACCAAGCTGGAAATTCATAAGTTCACACAAATAGTATGCTAAAATTTGCTAGTTTTCCTAAGATTTTAAAAGATTTAGAAAAAATACAAAAAAGTCAGATTGGTTCCTTAAAACTGCCCTCTCTTCTCTCCTCAAAGCCTTTAGAATTCCAAGCCTTGACAGTCAACCTATTGAATATCATTGGGAGGTGAGTCTTTATGGAAACCAGGGAAGCCAAGAGGCAGAGACAAAAGGGGGAGCACTGTGGGCATAACAAAGAAAAGGAAAATGTTGGTGCCCTCCCTCCGAGACGACCTCCCGTTTACCTTGTGTATATCTTGTATGAATAGAGTTGTCTGCTTGGTGTCTTCCCCATTAGAATGTGAGCTCTCTGAGGGCAGAATTACTTTTGTTTGTCTTGATATCCCTACCACTTAGCTCAGTGCCTTGCACGTATTAAGTGCTATTTAATAATGCTCATTGACTTGACTTGAGGGAGTGTTATGCATGAAGAAGGTAAGCCACTGTTACTGGGTCACCAAGTATTTGGAAGGTAGGAAAAGTGTAAGATTAGAAGGAGGAAGGGGTCAGGTTGTAAAGGGCTTTCAAGACCAAACAAAGGATTTTACATTGGCCTTTGGAGGTGCCTGGAAGCTGTGGAATTTATTGAATGGTCGAATATCTAGGAAAGGATCCTAGAGGGGTGGCTGGTAAGGCCTCTCCTTAGTTGTGGGCCTGGGAGCAAGTCAGGGGCTTTCTGAGACTCAGTTTTCTCATCCACAAAAAGAAAAGTCTTTTTCTAGCTAGAACACTGTATTCCAAGCCCCCAAACTTCCCTATCCTGTGTTCTGAGGTGCTGGTGGGCAGAGACATGCAGCAGGTTTATCTGTTAAACAAATCCCCCCCTCCCCACCTTTTTCAGCACTGCTGTAGGCCTCAAGAACAATTCATGATGTTCACTGTTGAATTAAAAAAGAGAAATTGTTGAAGAGCAGTCTCGTATATAAGATTATATGCAATTGTCACACTTCAGTCTACATAGTAATGCAGTGCTGATGTTGCAAGACTCACCATGTAACAATATAAATAGACCGCAGTACTAGAGTGAAAACCAACAGTCCATACATGACCTGGAGGAAAAAGAGAAAATGTAATGTAAGTACAACCTTTAATAGATTTTTAAAAAGGGAACTATTTTCAGTTACCAAAAAAAATTCACACTGAATTTGAACTTGTTTTACCTCCTCTACCATTTAAAACCAAATAAAAATAGTTCTTTCTTCCCCAGAATCCTAAAAACCAGACATTTGTTCCCTCATTGATCCATTAGTCAGTCAATAAACATTTATAACAGTCTTGTATGTGCCAGACGCTGTGCTTAACCAGATTGTATTAGAAGACTTATAGAAAGAACTAATATTAGAAGTCATATGTTGGTTTGATGACATTCCTGCAATTTAGAGCACCTGGACTTTGTTTAATATTTGCCTAAATGAGTAACAGGATAGAAGTTTAGTGTACTACAATGAGATCTGGACTAGGAGTCGGGAGTCCTGGGTTCTAGTGTGGCCTGCCACTTACTCTCTGTGACCTTGTAGAAATCCCTCCTCATCTGTAAAGTGTGGTTGCTGGGTCATGTCCCCTCCTCACTAGGGTCTATTCTGGCTGTAAGAGTCTGCGATTTGGAGTTCATCATAATCTTTGCTCCACCTTGGTAAGCAGGCACTGGGAAGTGAAGCAGTCTGATTCCACACTTCCAAGAGTAGCTCTGGGGTACGAGGGGCAGAAAACTGCAGAAAGCTGGTGCTAGAGGGCACCTCAAGTGCTTCCAGTCCAACCTCTTCATTCTATAAAATAGGAAACCAGCTCAGGGAGGAAAGGTGATTATCCAGGGCCACAAACCAATTCACTGGTACCTCTTGGACCAAGACCCAGGGTTCCTGGGGTCATTCCAGGACCCCTCCTATGATGCCATGCCACCTCCTGTAGAGATCACAAACAGGCCAGACTGCTAGGGTATGGTTAGAATTGAACACTGTGTCATTTTCTCTGACCTTCCATGATCACGTCCCTTGTCTGGGCATAGTATTCTGTGCTTTAAGGTTCATACAGTTCTGTATCTACATTATCTCATTTGATCCTTACAAGCACCTTGTGAGGCAAGTCCTCTTTCTACGGCCTGGATCTGATGTCATCTGGTGCAGGAAGTTCCCAGAAAGGAATTTTCTCTAACAATGTAGGTCAGCACTTCCTTGGCAAATTCACATCTTAGAGAATTGTCTAGTACAAAGTGAGGTAGGCAATATAATGTATAATTATCCCCATTTTACAGACAAGGAAAGTGGCTGAGAGAGGAATTAAATCCCTGAATTTTCGCCTTGAAGAGCTAAGTTACATGTATCCTACGTATGAGTTCCCATGCCAAGTCAAATGCTCTTTTACTATGTGGTAATGCCTCCCACAGAACAAAAAGGTACACATTCTTCCCACTTTCATAGGCTAATACCAACAAAGGGCCAGAACTGGGATGAGGCTCAGAGGTCACCCAGTCAAAGCCTCTCCTTTTACAAAGGATGAAACTAAGGCCCAGGGAGTTATTTGCTCAAGATGACCCAGGTGACAAGCATGAACCTTGCTCCTCTGACTCCAGAACCTGTGTACTTCACCAGGCTCTGAGCCAACGCATTTGTTTCCTCTTTGCTTAAACATCAGAGGTCAGTCTGGAAGGGACCTTAGAAGGGACAACAGCAGGATTAGAAGGAGACTTAGAGCTCATTCAGTCTAACTTCCTCATTTTACAGAGGAAACTGAGCTCTAGAGAGGGGAAGGGACCTTCTCAAGGTCACAGAGCCTATCAGTGGGTCCCTCATCTTCCACTCTTTCTGCACCCTCCTCTAAGATCATTAAACTCCTTGTTTGTGTTTGCCATGGTTGGAACACCACGAATGCAGTTCAAACACTAGACATTTTCATAGTGGATGGAGCTTAGGAACAGGAAAAGCATTTGAAAATAAAAATATGTCAAAACCCAGTTTTCCAATCTGATTTGATTTCTATTTGCCACTCCTTTCAAGCCAAGAAATCAGGTAAAAAGATTTTAATTTATTTTTAATGCTACCACAAATAGTAGCTCACTCACCTGTATTTCTAATTCACTCTTAGGCTTACAGAATACTTTCCTCACAAGACCCCTGTGAAGTAGATACTGAAAGTCTTATTATCCCCATTTTACAGATGAAGGAACTGAAGTGGTTTACCCACATTCACAGAGTTGGTTATGTAGAAGAGATGGAACTCAGCCCCAGGGTCTGTGATTCATATACTGTGTTCTTCCCACTACATCAGCTTTCTCTGATTAAAACATTTCATTACATCTGTTGATTCATGTTGCTTATTGGTTATGTTTAATCTTTAGTTCCAATATATTGCCAATGTATCTTCTGGAAAACTCTTACTATAAACAAATTTCACCACCAAAAAGTCATTTGTAGTCCCAGTGTCAAGAAAAGAATACACAAAAGAGCAGGGTTCTGTTCCTGGCTCTGTCACTTACTGCGCAGGTGACCTTAGGCAAGTCTTTATTGGACTAGATCATCTCTAAGATCCCTTCCAGTCTAAATCTATGATCCTTGCCCTGATGACTTCACTGGTCCACTGTGAGAAGATTCTGTGAGATGATGGCTATTAAAGTGCTCTGAAATGCACAAAAAGCAACTGTCATCACTGTGGAATTTCACCTGTCTAAAGGAACACAATATAATAGTAGGTTCATATTTTGATAGAACCTTAAGCTTTACAAAAGCACTTTCAATACAAGGATCTATTGGTACTACACACAATCATCCCTTAGAATCTGTTTTGTAAGTAGATTTTTCTATACTTCCTTTTCCTAAATGGCTATCTGTTACCTCTCATTTTTCACCCCTGACCAGTCTATCTTCTTTTTTCACTCATATGTCTCTTTCTTTGACAGTCACAGTTTTTAAATAGTTTACAACCTAATGGGATAAGGGGTAAAGATAAACATACAACTATACTACAAAAGCAAGCATGGTAAGTATCGAAGAGAGGGTTCTAAGTTTTATGAATCAGTTTCAGTTCTGATGGGAAGGTGTCAGGGACATTTTCATAGAAAAGGTAGTATCAGAGTTGAGTCCTGAAGGAAGGAATGCCCAGAAAGAGATAAAAGACATTTATTCCAGGCATGCGAGATGCTGCAAACAAACAAAGGTCAGAAAGAGCAGAACAAGAATAGAGAGTGGAGTGGAGTAGAGATAGTCCAGTCTCGATGGAGTTCAGAATGCATGAAGGGGAACAGTATGAAATAAGGCTAGTCAGAAAGCCTGGAGACAGACTGTGCAAGGCCAGAGTCAGGTATTTGCTAATACTGATTTAGGAGACAATGGAGAGTCATGAAAGCATTTAAGAGAGGAGTAACATTATTATAGGGGTGAACATTATGAAGATTATAGAATAAAAGATTCTCAGAATTGGGAGGGGTCTGAGATGATCTAATTCAATTAGGAGTCTAATTTTAAACTATTTGAACAATAGATATAAGGGGTGAATTACACAGAAGATAAACTAGAAGCAAGGAGACTGGTAAGAAGGCCAAAATTACAACAGGCTAGAAGTAAAAAGATCAGGATCTTGTGTTGTGTTCATCCTTGGTTATTGAAGAACACCATGCTATCAGAGAAATGATGACATGACTTGTGCTTGACTTTGTTTTGAGCGAGTGAGGGCTGTGCAGGTCACCAGCCTCACTTCTCTCCCACAGCCATCTGAATCCAGTGACCTGGAGATGACCCAGGATGCAATGGGAGACCTTGGCCTTTTAGGCTAAGGCCTTTTCAGGTACTCCCTTAAAGTGAGGTAATGCCTATTCAGTGAATAGGTTTCTTTAAAAAGTAGTCAAGGGTTGGCCCCTTTAATAGGATCTAAATATGTACGATTGGAATAGAACTGGAGAAGAAGGGCATGATGTGAGAAATACTGCAGAAATAAAAATGACAAGATTGGCAAATGAATGTATGGTATATAGAGTTAAACAGGATCTTACTCTGTCAAAATGGGCATAGTTTTTGGACAAGCTGATTCACAGGATTATTGAGGAAAGTATTTTGTAAATATTAAATGGTATAAATAAAAAAATGCTATAAGAATGTATATTGTGATCATACAGTTAGTAAATAGTGACAGACCTAGGTCTTTTAACTCCATTTCTTTCTTTTTCCTCAAATCACATCACAGATTTATTTTATCTCCAGTTACAAAAATGACTCTTTCACATGAACAGACATTTGGAAGCGAGAAGCCTGAAATATACCTTTGTATTCCAAGATCCTCCCAAAAAATCAGAGAAAGGAAAAAGGGGTCAGAGGACACATTTACGCATACACATAGAAAGGCGGGGCTCCGAGATTATCCAGTTGTAGGCGAGGCAAGGGGGAATAAGGACTCATGTCCACGAGCTGGCAGAGATGGAACAAGATCTACCCTTAGGAACTGACAAGAGCAATATTGTAGAAGATTCGTACCTGCACATTGAAACCCTGGTACAAGAGAGTTGATGGTTAACTGATGACAAGGTAAAGTGGGGCAAGTTAGAGGGAGTGGTGAAGGTCATTCTCAGATGGTACTTTAGGGCAACTGGAAGAAGAGCTTTTCAGAGAGGAATGGAAAGGAAGGCTCCAAGAACAGGCATATTTCTTAGCTCTCTGAGGTGCCACACTCTCATATCTCACTGTCTAAGGGCAGGGGAGCCAGGTAGGGGGAAAAACATTATAGTGTTCAACCTCAATGAAATCACCTTATTTCAAGCCTAGCTTTGCTGGGGTCCTTTGGCTAGTAGCTCTTAACCATAAAAAGGAGAACTTATGTCCTTTGGATCCCATGACCTCTGCTTAGTGAGATACCAGTATTCTAAGAGGAGCACTCTGTGGGCACAGTGACCTTGAGCACCTGATGTTTTTCTTGCTCCTGAACCTGGAGCTAAAGTTTCTTGCCTGACTCTGTGGACTCAGGAGTCTAGTAGGACCAAATAACCATTCATGTCAGCCAATCTAAGCACAGGGTCTTGTAGGTGGGACTACAGGGAAGTTGCACCAATAGAAGCAGCCGAATCTGAGCAAGGGGCACTCTTGGGCAGGATGACATGCGATCCACTTTGATCTGCAAGAGCTCAGACATAATGATAGGCCTGAGCAGCCATTTAATTCACTTCAACAGGGAAGAGTTAAGGGATTTCCCTAAGTCAGAGCATCCTTCACCAAGACTGTTTCATCCTCAAGGTTCTGAGAAATGTAGCCCATGGATAACAGAAACAGAGACTCTGTAAATACCTTATTTTCCCAAGGGATTTTGGTAATTTCCTGGACAGATCACTAGGCCTGAGAAGAAAGGGAGGAGAGGAAAGGAAGGTTTCCTGGACCAGAAACATCTCCTGCTTCTCTTCCTTTCCATCATTAGTTCTTTGATTTTTTTCCTCATGAAGACATTGTCAAAGGATGGGCCCAGAAAAGGAACTCTGAGAACCTAATCCAAAGCTTCCCTGCCAGGGACTCTATTGAATGGTAGTAGCCTAAGATCTTTGGAGAAGAACTGGTAGCTGCTATTCACCTTGTCCCAAGATATGGAGAATGCAGGATCTCCCCAACACTGCAGGTACCACTGTGGATCCACAGGCCAAGCACAGGTATTGCCTGCCCCTTCCACACTGACATTGTCTCTCTGGTGGTCTCTGCTGTGACTCCCCTGGCACCAATTGTACAAGCTCCTGAGGAACAGGGAAGAGGAGGTTTTGCCCAGTCTGATGTTTCTACTCTGCTACACTACTTCCCCTAGTTGACTCTAGGGTCCAAGAGGACAAACACTCACACTTTTCATCTTTGTACACAGAACTGAGCACCAGAACTGGCAGTATAATAATCGGATTCTCAAAAATACTTTTGAAAAAAGACTTAAACTATAATTTCAAATATTAGAAGTGGAAAGAACTTCAGAGGTCATCTGTAACTTGGAAATGACTAAGAATCCCTAAAATGCTGTTATCCAACTTTTGCTTGAAGACTTCTGGGTCTCATTATCTCAAGAGACTCTGGTCCACTTTTGAATAGTTCTATTTATTAAGAAGTTTCTCATAGACTTGCTTAAACCTTCATTTCCTACCATCCTGCACTCCTGTGGCTTCTCTATTATGTCCCAGAAAGCTCTTTATCCTGGAAGATCACTTCAGTCCTAGAACTCACAAATTCACATCTCAGAGGACCCTCTTGCCCTTGGCATCTCTCTTGCTGATTGGAGGGTGGAGAGCTCCTCCTGGAGGATACCCAAATACTGAGAAAAGTCTCAAGGGTTACAAATATTATCTTTCCATGTAGGAAAGTTAACAGTTCAAGTTTAAAAAGTCCTCTTGATTTCTCTTTCCTGTTTATCTTTTCATGTTTCTTTTGATTCTTGTGTTTGAAAGTCAAAGTTTCTATTCAGTTCTGGTCTTTTGATCAAGAATGTTTGAAAGACCTCTATATCACTGAATGACCATTTTTTCCCATTTCATCTGTTTTGCTGGGTAGGTGATTCTTGGTTTTAATCCCAGTTCCTTTGACTTCTGGAATATCCCATTCCAAGCCCTTTAATCCCTTAATGTAGAAGCTGCCAGATCCTGTGTTATCCTGATTGTATTTTCACAATACTGGAATTGTTTCTTTCTAGCTGCTTGCAATATTTTCTCCTTGACCTGGGAACTCTGGGATTTGGCTACAATATTCCTAGAAGATTCTCTTTTGGACCTCTTTCAGGAGGTGATCAGTGGATTCTTTCAATATATATTTTGCCCTCTGGTTCTAGAATATCAGGGCAGTTTTCCTTGCTAATTTTATGAAAGATGATGTCCAGGCTCTTTTTTTGATCATAGCTTTCAGGTAGTTCCACAATTTTTAAATTCTCTCCTGGATTTGTTTTCCAAGTCAGTTGTTTTTCCAAGGAGATATTTCACATTGTCTTCTATCTTTTCATTCTTTTGGTTTTGTTTTATAATTTCCTGATTTCTCATAAAGTCATTACCTTTGATCTGCTCCATTCTCATCTTTAAAGAACTATTTTCTTCAGTGAGTTTTTGAACCTCCTTTTCCATCTGGCTAATTCTGCTTTTGAAAGCATTCTTCTCCTCATTGGCTTTTTGGACCTCTTTTGCCAATTGAGTTAGCCTATTTTTTAAGGTGTTATTTTCTTCAGCATTTTTTTTGGGTCTCCTTTAGCAAGCTGTTGACTCAATGATTTTCTTGCATCACTCTCATTTTTCTTCCCAATTTTTCTGCTTCACCTCTCTTATTTGAGTTTCAAAATCTTTTTTGAGCTCTTCCATGGCCTGAGATCAATGCATATTTATTTTGGAGGCCTCTGATGGTAAGCATTCTTCTTCCTCATCTGAAAGAATGGAAGTACCTGTTCACCAAGAAAGTAACCTTCTATAGCCTTTTTTGGGCATTTTCTCAGTCAGTTACTTGACTTTTGAGTCCTCTATCAAGAGGAGGGTGTACTCTGGGGACCTATAAGTTCTCAGTTCTTCCAAGGTGGCACAATCAAGGGAGAGTAGTTTACTCCCTGGCCAGGCTCAAGGCTGAGATTCAGATTAGCTACTTGATTCCCCCAGGGACATTAGGTGGGGGCGGGCCATCACTCAGGGCTGAGGTTCAGATCAGCTGCTCAATTCCTCCAGGGCCTTTAGGCTGAGAGTTCCACAAAGGGACACTGCCACTGCTGCTGCTGCCACCACCACCTGGGGCTCGGGCCGGGGGGGGGGGGGGGACCCTGCTGTCCTCCTGCCCTTAGAAAAAGCCCTCTCACTGACCTCCAAAGCTCTATTTGGCACCTGTGTGTTGAGGGATCTAAGAATCTCCACTGCTGCTGCTAGGGACCCAGAACCCAAGGTCTGCTCCAGTTCTGCTCCCCCAGTGCCGTGCAGCCAAGGCCGGGTTGCGTTCCACCCTGCATCCGGTGCGACTGACCTTTTCCATCGGCCCTCCAGGCCACCCTGGGCTGGAAATCTCTTTCATTCTGCTGCTCTGTGGCTTGTACTGCTCTAGATTTTGCCAAGAGTCATTTTTTACAGGTATTTTTTGGCCTGGGCGGGGTGGGGGTAAGAACTAGCATATGTCCATCTTTTTATTCTGCCATCTTGGCTCCACCCCCCAATTCTATTTCTGACCTTAGAAACTTACTAGCTGTGTGACCCTGGGCAAGTCAATTAAAGCCTGTCTGCCTCAGTTTCTTCATCTATAAAATGAGCTGGAAAAGGAAAAATGGCAAACCACTCCAGCTTCTTTGCCAAGAAAACTCTAAATGAAATCGTAAAGTATTGGACACAACTGAAATAACTGAACAACCACAAAAGTGGCTATGATGCTAATCTCACAGGATTGTTAAAGAATCAATTGTCATGTAATAAAAAAAGCACAACACAAATGTTCACTATAAAAAAATACACTGGCATAAAGTGGCTCCCAATTATCAAAGTGAGCCCCTAAAATACTTGACGCTACAATGTTCTCCTCCAATTCAAGGTAAACATTTCTGGTTCTTTCAAGCAGAGTTCTTCATGGAGAATCAAGGGAAAGACATGAAAAAGAATTATCCAGGCTGAAAAGGCTTAGATGGTTTGCCATTTGCACTGGTGGAAGCAGATCATTGATGCATAAAAATATGGAAATCATATTAACAGTAAAGTTTATACTCCTTAGTGACTAAAAGGTACGATGCTGGTAGAATCTGTACAAGTAAAAGGATAAGGTAACAGAACTATATTTCATTTTAAGAAAACTCAATACACAAAAATTCCAATTTTCAGAACAAAAAGGAGAGGAAAGGAAAAAAAATTGTACTTTAAAAGGATTCACTATATCACTCCTTTACCCAGCAAGCGATGTTTTTGTAATAAAATTTCATTTTTATAATTGTATTTTCATCATCATAATCACAATTATGATGAAGAACATAAGCAATACATACTGAAGCCCTTACTGTGGCCAGGCCCTGTGCTAAGCACAGTGTTTCTGTTTCAGGTATGAATTGGATAGATGGTTTGCATAAGAGGAAGCATGTGCTTCCCCCACTTCAGGGAAGCATAAA
The DNA here is from genome assembly GCA_023548195.1 of Bettongia penicillata ogilbyi. Taxonomy (NCBI): domain Eukaryota; kingdom Metazoa; phylum Chordata; class Mammalia; order Diprotodontia; family Potoroidae; genus Bettongia; species Bettongia penicillata. The sequence goes on from JAJHZJ010000031.1 coordinate 5,806,798, forward strand.
AAAAAGGCAACCATCAAAACCAGAAGCTATGAGAAGGAAAGGACAATTCTGAAACTACACCGTGCTAAGCACGAAGAACGGCAAACTCAATCGCTGCCCTCAAGGAACCCACATTCTAATGGGGGAGACAACATGTAAATAGTTATGTACTAACAAGGTATGTCATGGGTAAATTAGGGATAATCCCTGGAGAGGCATTAGTAGTAGGAAGAGATGTGAAGGTAAAAATGACAAGAATTAGTAACAGATTAGATATGTAGGGTGAATAAAAAGAGAAGTCACAGATGATACCAACGTGAATCTCAGTGGATTTATACATATGTATACATATATGTATAAAAATGTATACATATGTATAAATAAAAACATAAACGGCTGAGAAAAGAAAATTTAGGCTCCTATGTTAAATAATCAAGAACTGAGAGAGAAAAAAAAAGACTTACCTGATGGAATATAGGCTCCTTAACTTTTAGGTAAACCTGCAAAGAGTTAAAAGAAACATGCATTAATAAAGCTCATCATAAAATCCAAGAGTCTAATCTTCATTCACAAGTTACTCCATGCTCTATCTTACAAATGCTATTTATTTCTCAATCCTGATTTTAGACCCGCTGGGGGCAATCCAGAGCAGATGAAAAATACACACAAGAAGGAGTGTTGATCTCTGAGTCAGAAGATCTGAGTTTGAGTTTTGGCTCCATGATTTAATGTATGACCGTGACAAAGAAGGCATTTCCCTTCTTTGGGCCCTAGTTTTATCAGCTCTACAATAAAGGAGAAAGGTTGTTTGTTTTCTTTTGAATCAAAGAAAGGGTGGGAGTCTGGTAACCTAGGATTGCCTTTGTCCTTAACTTGCTGTGTGATCTTGAGTAAATAACTATCTTTCTGGATCTATTTTCTTCTTTGTAAAATATGGGGGTTGGATTAGATGACCTTTCAGCCCTGAATTGATGATTTTGAGAAATTCGGTTCAGCACAGTTTTTGTATCAAGTATAGGCTCTCTGATGCTTTTGAAAAAAAGTTAAATCCACTCATGGGGCAGCTAAGTGACACAGAGGATCAAGTGCTGGGCTTGGAGTGAGAAAGACTCATCTTCCTGAGTTCAAATTTGGCCTCAGACACTCAGTAGCTGTGTGAACCTGGGCAAGTCACTTCACTCTCTTTGCCTTAATTTTCTCATCTGTAAAGAAAAGCAAGCAGGAGAAGGAAATGGCAAACCACTCCAGTATCTTTGCCAAGAAAACTCCAAATGTATCCACAAAGAGTTTGACCCAACGGAAACAATTTAGTAACAACTAAAATCCATTCATGACATACATAATCTTAGATGCTTAGACAAGCTCTAGTTTGTTAATGTCTCTCTTAAAATGTGATTCCCTAAACTAAGGTTAATGAAGTCTTATTTTAGATGGCATGTGACCAGCACTGAATGGAATAGGACTACAGTTTACCTCATTTTGGCCACTAGGATCCTATCCATGCAGTCTAACATTATGTCAGCCTTTTTTTGGCTGCCATAGCACACAGTTGGCTCATAAAGACCTTAGAATGTGCTAAAACTGTCTAATTCAAGTGCTTTCTGGCACCCAGTACAACACAGATCCTCACCAAATACATTCTAGAAAAAGCAGTGGCATCTCTGGGAAGAGTTTTATCTTTTTTCACAGGATGGTAATCTATGGTTGCTATGAATTCCCTGTTCCTGAAGGAAATTAGACAATGTAAATGGCATTCATGCAATGCTTTTTAATCTTTCTGAATGACTATTTTTCCTCTTAAGCCTGGATGAAAATTATCACTTAAAGAACAAAGGGTGATAGGATTGAGAATCATCCTTCCTTTCTTCTCATAGCTTCTTGTTTTGATGGTTGCCTTTTTTTGCCTGCTTTCCTGAAGTGGGGGAAGCACATGCTCTCTTTATGCAAACTATCTATCCAATTCATACCTGAAAGACAATCCTCTCTACAGCTTACTCAACAAGTAGTCAAGTCAGCCAGTCTTTGCTCAAAGATCTCCAGTGATAGGAAACTGCCTATCTTCTAAGTCACTTCTAGATGGCTCAAGTGGTTAGGATGTTTTTTCTTTCTTTACAAATATCTCATTTTATCCTCACAACAAAACTGGGGGCCAGGTGCTATTATTTTCCCATTTTACAGTTGAGAAAACTGAGGCAAACAGGTTAAGTGACTTGTACAAGGTCACATGTCTAGCACATATTTGAGTCTTGATCTGAATTCAGCCTTTTCTGACTTGAGGCCGTATTCTGTCCACTGTGCCACCAAACCGTGTACTACCTGTCTACATGGCCTAAGATGGCATTATTTTTTTTTTTTTTGGTTTTCACAACATACTATCAACTCAAATAGAGTTTGTAGTCTATTAAAACCCCTAAGAATTGGGAAATGACTAAAGGAATTGTGGCACCCAAACATAATGAAATATTACAGTGCTGTAAAAACATGATGAATATGGAAAAATATGGACTCATACGAACTGCAGCAAAGTAAAGAAGAGCCAGAAAGACAATGTACACAATGATTACAACAATGTAAATGGAAGAACAATAACCACAAACAACTGAAACCAAGGCAAAATGTAAAAGAACAAGCTTGCCACTACAAAACAGATATGACACCTCCCCTAGCTTCTCTATGGAGTGGAGCTGGGGAGGGGATAAAGGGAAATCCATGGATATGAATTGTTGTATCGTTAGACTTTTTTCAATGTTGATTGGTTTTTCTACATTGTCTTTCTCTTCCTTTAAAATTTTAATTCTTTGTTATAAAGACTGGTTTTCTGGGAGGAGGAAAGAGAGGGATATAGGAGGACATCTAGATATTATAAAAAATTTTTAAATTAAAATGAACAAAAATCTATTTTTAAAAACTCATGTTGACCCTTTTTCAGACAAACAGATTTCGAGTTACTATTCTCCCATCTTGTACTTGTGAAAATGATGCTGATGAATGTAAGCATAAGATTTTCTGGGTATCCCTATTTAAAGTTCACTTTAAGTGATTCAGTCCAATATTCTAGCCAGTGGATGTTGACCCTACAATGAGTTATGTATTAACTACCCCTCTAGCTTTGTGTCATTTGCAATTTTGATGAATATACTATCTGTGCTTTTACCCAAGTAAGTGATAGAATTGTGAAGCAGGACAGGGTTAAATAAAGATCTCTGTTCAACAAACATTTACTAAGTGTCTGCTTTGTACAATGCACTGTACTAGGAACTGGGTACAAAAAGAAAAAAAAAAGGAAAAGTTCTTGCCCTCAAAAAGACTACATCACTTTAGAGGGGATATAGCACACATAGGGACAAGAACAGGCAAGGTAGGGAATGAAAGGAACAAAGGAGAGGCCCAAACAAAGTGAACTAAGAATATTGGAGGAGGAAAAATTAATAATATCCTATAGTTTATGTTCTAGCACCTACTTTGTACCAAGGCATTGGAGGGCTTTATGAAGGAAGTAGAGAACATTTTCTCAATGCAAAATGTCTGTAACTAGACGACAAAGACCCAAGTCTTAGAAAATAATTGCCACAGCTTCACATTGTTGACTGCTAAAGTGGTCAAACTAAGCTCACAGAATAGCAGGGTCAGTAGTTTTTCTGAAAAGAAATACATCACTGTGTTATATTTAAATGTTACCAAATATTTATACAAAACTTACGATTCTTATATTTTATAAATGATTTCACTTGAGTCATCCCCCAAGTATTATTATCCTCATTTTTACAGACTAAGGTTCAGAGAAGGGAAATGACTTCCTTAGGATCACAGAGAAAGAACACAACAGAGTAACATGTGGTGGCAGACAGTGGCCTAGACTGGGAGTCTGAATTCTGGGTTTAAATGACAGATCTGTTACTTAAAAAAAAACAAACAAAACCACCCTATTTTACTGATGTCTTCTAACTTCTCACCATCTTTATCTCAATCCTTTCTTCTAGGGTGATAAAGGAAAAAAATTTCAGGAAAATCTTGATACAATGACTAGCCTTCATAGGTGGCACAGTGGGGTAGAACACAGGGCCTAGAGTCAAGATCTGAGTTCAAATGTAACCTCAGACACTTACTAGCTATGTGATGTGGGCAAGTCATCTGACCTCTGTCTGACTCAGTGTCCTCAACTGTTAAGTGAGAAAGTAATAGCACCTACTTGTATGTTATATATTATAACATGGTTGTTATAAGGATCAAATGAAATAATATTTGTAAAGTACTTTGCCAACTTTAAGGTGCTATGATAAAGGTTATTTATATCATACCATCATCATCACTTCTATCTTTGACTTTGTTGAGGCAGATGCCCAAAAGAAGATTCCAGGGTCAGAGCATAGATGCAATTTAGTCAATTTTCTTGAATGATTCTAAGCTGACATCCAGAATGGTCCAAAAAGTTCACCACTATACCAAGTATAGCAGGCACCTGTTGTCATAACTTCTCAGACATTCCATGGTCCTACTTTGGGTTAATTTTGCTAATTTGTGTAATGTGAGGTAAAATCCAGACTTGTCTTGATTTTCATTTCTCTTACTAATAACATTTTGGAACACATTTTCATGTTTTCATCAATAGTTTGCAATTATTTTGAAAACTGTTCATATCATATGATTACTTATCTGTTAGATAATGACTCCAAGTGTTAGATATTTGTTTCAAGTCTTTACATACTTTATATATCAGAATTTCATCAGAGATACTTAATGAAAATATTTTTCCTGCTCTACCATTTCTAATTCCAACTCATTTATGCAAAAGCTTTTTACTTGTATGAAATCAAAATGTTCTTTTTTTTAATCTTTTATGATCTCCTCTCCAGTTGTTAATAGCTGTATGATTTTTGGCAACCTTGGGAACTTTGCCTTCTTGAGCCTTGGTTTTCCCTTCTGTTCAGCCCTCAGGGGCTGAACTTGAGTTCTAAGATGCCTTTTAGCTTTAAATGCTATTATGCCAATACAATTTCCACTTAGTATTTGAATCCAAGTTCTTTGACTCCAAATCCAATGCGCTATCCCCTACTGAACAATATTTAAAATGACTCATTTTCTTTGCTACCAAAGAATGATTTTCACCCTCCCTCTCTTAATAAAAAAAACAAAAACAAAAACAACAAAGTGCTTTTGTAAGATATTTCATCTAAAGCAAGAACTGAAATCTGCACATGAAATAACTTTTCTGGTTGTAATCTCTCTAAGTTAGGTCTCTATCTTTGATCAAGAGAGATGTGTTCTGTTGGCCCAGTATGAGTATAAACTTAGGAGATGACAATGTGCCAACCCTAAATGGCAAGAAAATTACTTGTCCACATTCATAGCTCTGTAGGACACAAAACAGGACTTACTGTGGTTACTATTAAGCTGAATAGCATTAATATGAAAATCAGATGGTAATTAACTGTGTTCTTGGCCTTGAAACTTTCAAACCTAAAAGAGAAAAGAGACATGTCTCAAAACCAGAACCATCATAATAAAAAGAATATTGTTTATTCTCATATTACATTCTAATGATTTGTAGTGATTAAAGAATATTTCTTTGGAAAATTACTTTATAGCTTTTAAATCAGTTGGGCTTGATAACCTCTGATAAGAAGACACATTGCTCATGCTGGGTTAGCAGACAACCTGCTAGGCAGGGAGCTGAGCTCTGGGGACAGAAAGGCAGCATCTTGTGGCTTTATAAGGGTATTGGCCTCTCTCATTTTCTGTAAGCTCTAGAAATAGAAAAGAAGGAAGCCCAGAACTCTGGGAGGATGTGCCATCAATGAACCCTGACAATGTGTGTGACCACAGAATTAAGTGTGTTAGTAAGAGAATGTGCAGGAGAGCCAGGGAGACCCCTTTGTGTAGCTCTAAAGGGTCTAATTACTGGAGCGTCTCCATGTGTTTTGTCCCGTGTTATACATGTCCCTGGAGCTGTACCGTAAAGCTGAAAGACCTCTTGGGGACAGAGAACATCAAAGGATGCAGCAGAGATGACCATGTCACAAAGTCAGTGAGAATCCTTGGTTCAAATGCCACCCACTACAGGAGATCTGCCCTGGCCCACACTCCCCTGCTTCTGATGCCTTCCTCTCTCAGACTACTTTTGCCTACTTTGTGTGTATCTAGTATATCTGGACAATGGGGTGCTCATATGTATGCGTATTCTACATTACAGCTTTTGTATAGGCACTGTATATTTTGAGTGCTAAGAGTACTATACTACTTGTACTATTTATCCTATGAAAGCAGGTATTTTACTTCTTAAGAACAATCAATACACATTTACTAAGTACCCACTACATGCCAGGCACTGTGCTAAGTACTAGGGGTCCAAAAATAGGGAAAAGACAGAACCTTCCTTCAAGGAGCTTACAATCTAATGGTGGAAACAACATGCAAACAAGGATGAAAAGTATCATTATTTCCACGTACATGTAATTGTATGGAGGAAACTGAGGCTGCTCAGGACCATACAGCTAGTAAATGCATTCATTTCTTCTTTATTCACATTGTCACCTGCACTATTGCAATAGTTTTCTAACTGGCCTCTTTGGATTAAGTCTCTCTGCACTTTGTCCATTCTCCACATAAAATGTAATTTTCCCAAAGCACAGATGTGTCCACGGTATTCCCTCCAATGGCTCCTATTGTGTCTAAGGGCAAAAATAAACTCCATTTGGCTTTTAAAGCCCTTCCCAAGTGGTCACTAACCAACTGCTCTAGCTTCAGAAGACAATATTCTCCCAGCACTTCCTGTACTCGACAATCCAGTCAAATTGGGCTTCTTATTTTTTATACGTGACACTCCATTTCTCCTCTCTTTGCCTTTGTTTTGGCCATCTCTTAGGCCTGGAATGTTGGAAACACATTACCTTATCTCTTCTGATTCTAAATCTCATTTCCTTCAATTCAAAAGCACCACTTTCTAAGTATGTCTTTCCTATGTGCCCTCCCTGATAAAATTACCTCATATTTATTTTGTAGGAAAGTTGGTCTGATTTGCAAACACACCAGGAAACAGACTCTCTAGTTAGAGTCTAAAATAGAAAAACAAATTGCTGTTTTTTTCTCTGTAATTCTAGGGCAATCAAAGAGGGTCCTGGATAGAGGATCTCAAAATCCACAAGGAGAGGGACTGTCTCATTCTTTCTATTTCCAGAGCTTAGTATAGTAGCTGGCAGAGAGAAAGTGATTAATAAATGCTTATTAGTTGAGCTTGAAGCACTGTTGGGCACTCTGTACACTATAACATCCTATTCTCTGACATTTACTAAGTATGTAACTATGGGCAAGGTTATAACCATTAAGAGTCTCAAACTCTGAAAAGTTTATCCACTAAGTTATCTATAACACATGGTTGAGATGTCATATAGAAGGATGGGTCTGCAGAGCCATGATAGTGGAATAGAAGGATGGACCTGCTCTAGCTCTCCACCCCAGAGTGCATAAAATACCTGTAAAAAATGACCCTAAACAAAGTCTAGAGCAGCAGAAACCACAAAACAACAGAGTGAAAGAGATTTCCAGCCCAGGACAGCCTGGAAGGACTACAGGAAAGGTCCACTGCACTGCACGCAGAGTGGAGCGCAGCCCAGCCTTGGCCCCATGGCATGGCAGGGACAGGACTGGAGTAGGCTTCAGCGTGTGGAATCCCAGGCAGCAGCTGTGGTTCCCAGATTCAAAGGTAAGTGATAAAGCTCTTTCACCTGGGTGAGAAGGGAACAGGACCAGCCCCAAGGTGGTGGTGGTCTCTGAGGCAGCAGCATCCATTTTAGGAACCCTCAGTGTAAAGACCCTGGGGGAACAGAGCACTTGATGTGGATCTCAGCCCTGAGAGGCCTGGGGTGAGGAGGAGCACTGGCCTGGTGGAGCTGGTAGAGGCTCTAGAGTGAGGATTCTATTCGCAGATCCTGGGCAGAAAAGTTTGTGGTTGTTCCCAAACTAGTGCGCTGACTAGGAGAGGATTCTTTCCACCTCCCAGTTAGAAAAAAACAATTAGAATATTGTGGAAATACAATCAGGATAACACAACGTCTAGCAGCTTCTATGTTAAGGGATCAAAGGGTTTGGAATATGATATTCCAGAAGTCAAAGGAACTAGGATTAAAACCAAGAATCACCTACCCAGTAAAACTAAGTATAATACTTCAGGGGAGAAAATGGTTATTCAATGATATAGAGGACTTCCAAGCACTCTTGATGAAAAGACTAGAGCTAAAAAGAAAATCTGACTTTCAAACACAAGAATCAAGGGAAGCATGAAAAGGTAAACAGGAAAGAAATCATAAGGGACTTACTGAAGTTGAACTGTTTACATTCCTACATGGAAAGATAATATTTGTAACTAGACTTTTCTCAGTATTTGGGCAGGTGGAGGGATTATATACATATAGACAGAGGGCACAGGGTGAGTTTAATAGGAAGGGATGATCCCTAAAAAAATTAAAATTAAGGGATGAGAGAGGAATATATTGGAAGGAGAAAGGGAGAATTGGAATGGGTCAAATTATCTCTCATAAAAGAGGCAAGAAAAAGCTTTTTCAATGGGGAAAAGGGGGGATGTGAGAGGGGCCGAAGGAGGAAATAACACACACACTCAATTTGATATGAAAGTCTATCTTACACTACAGGAAAGTAGGGGAGAAGGGGAGAAATGGGGTATAGAGGGGATGATAGAAGGGAGGGCAAATGGGAGGAGGGAGTAATTAGAAGTGAACACTTTTGGGGAGGGACAAGGTCAAAAGAGAGAATAGAATGGGGGGGCAGGACAGGATGGAGAAAAATATAGTTAGCCTTTCACAACATGACTATTATGGAAGTCTTTTGCATAAGTACACATGTATAGCCTATACTGAATTGCTTGCCTTCTCAGTGGGGATGGGTGGGGAGGAAAGAAGTTGCATGCAAAAACAATTCTCAACATTCATTCCTAAAACTTTGGAGTTCCAACTTGGCAGAACTGAAAACTCACGGGTCCCCTAGAGTATAACCACCACTTGACAAAGGACTCAAAAGCCAAGTAATCAGAATGCATGGAGCCTTGGGGTGGGAGGAGGGGAGAGATGGGGAGAAAATCTGGAACTCAAAGTCTTGTGGAAATGAATGCTGAAAACTAAAAATTAATAAATTAAAAAAGGATGGTAGACAGTGTTTCCATACAAACAAAATGATAAAAGTTTGGTATATGACGGTAAAAGGGAAAGGAGGAGTAGTGGGAAAAGCATATTGTCACTGCTGCTATTACTGATAGATGAACTAGTGGGAATTCAAGATTTAGTTGTAGTCTGGAGCATAATTCCCTTCTCCATTATTCCCACCTTGAGGAGTGGTAACAAAACCTCAAAAGATGGCAGCACTGGACTTGAAGTCAGGAGATCTTCTTTTCTTTTTAAAATATTTTATTTATTTGTTTTTAGTTTTCAACATTCACTTCTGTATGATTGCCTTCAAAGTAAAGAGGAGAGGCGAAATAGCTTAGTAAGTAAAATGTTAGATATTGCAAATACCACAGAAGCAGTGTTTTAAAGTAGTAAGAGAAAAGTCAGGTGGGTGTGACCAGGCAACCCCGGTACAAAGAGATAGTGATTTTGAGGGCAATCAATTTTAAGCTACGTCAGTTCTTTTCTAAACTGGAACTAGTTTTTGGATAACATAAATTTATATTCAGCGCAAATAACACTTTTGCCAATGAAGTTCTCCTTCAGTTTCTCATCATGATGTGGAGGTGACCCTGAGCTCTTAAAGGATATATGAAGGTAGGACCAACCCAGCTGCAAAAGCTGTAATTTTGGGCATGGAGACTATCTGTGTCCCTAAATGCCTAAGGGAAGAGGGACTCATCACTAAGAGGTAAGACATCAGGTGATGCATTTTGGGGCCACATAAACTAGGCTATAAACACTGTAGATAATAAAGTGTTCATTCAGGTGTGGAGGTACTGAAATCTCTATTAGTAGCAAGAACAAGGACATTAGTAAAATCATGGAGTATACATAACACATATTTTTCAAATTGTTTAAAGTAATGCAACTTTATCTGCTATTAATGAACTATTATTTATTCATGAATGGCCAGAGGGTGGATCTTACATTGATTAACTGTATGACTGGAGGCAAGTCACACAGAGTTCTCTCTATACAACATCTGGATGACAATTCTTGCCCTCCTGACCTCAAAAGAGAAATGTTTTAAGATGTCTTATTACAAATCAAACTGCTGGGTCATTTCTCTCCTGAAATGTGAGTACTTACATGCAGTAGACAAATATACAACAGCTGTAGATCATGGGAAGTTCATCCAATAGCTACAAAAGGAAAAGACACACAAAATTTGAATAACTGCTCATGTCAAAATGAACATAATAACAATAAAAATACAGAAAAACCATACCAAGTTGACCAGTGTGTGTGTGTATGTGTGTGTATGTGTGTGTGTGTATGTAATAGAAGATGGCATATGTATCTATTGAATTGAACATAGTAATCATCTCACTTTCCACTGAGCGTCTGCACTTTTTTAATAGTAAATAAAAATTGAGCAGCTATTACATACAGAGTGCTGTGCAACATGTTAGATAAATCCCTCCTCTCAAAAGAATTATAATTTACAAGGGAGATATATGATAAGTAAAAAAGTGCAATACAAAATGGAACATAAGGACATGAGAGAAAAAAACATTATGCAAAGTCTAAGGAAAAAAAATTCTACTGGGAAAATCAGGGAAGACTTCATGGAGGACGTCCCATGTGAGCTGGGTCTTAAAGAATGCTTAAGATTTGAATCAGTGGAGAGGGCTATAGAGGAAAACAGCCTGAAGAAAAGTACAGAGTTAGGAGTACATGAGGTATATAGGAGGAAGAAAAGTAGACCACTTTGCCTGGAAATTTAAGCACATGGAGGAGAATAGTTTATGATAAGACTAGAAAGGTAGAATGGTGCTTGATCAGAGGCTTTAGAGTTGGAAGGGAACTTAGAGATCCATCTAGAGTAGAAGTGTCAAACATGCTGCTCACAATACACCTGAATGCAGAATCAGATTAACATGTAACTGGGAAATATTCAACAAAATAAATAAAAATGTAATGGAATACAGATAATATTAATGTGTTTTTATAAGTCAATATGCAGTTGGAACACGTCCTCTATTTTTATTTGAGTTTGACAACATTCATCTAGAGTCTAAATTCTAGAGTGAGTTCTCAATTAAGACTATCACTGGGGGAAGCAGCTCAAAACTATTTTCATAGCAAGGAGTAATAATGATATTTAAGCCCAGATTTTCTGACTTTAAATTTAGTGCTCTATTCATTATACCACGCTGTAGAGAGCCTGGGATGCCAGGAGAGGGAATGAGACCTTAATTCAGTAAGCAAAAAAGAACTACTGAAATGTTTAGAGTTATGCACAAGAAAGATTAGTCATCAGACATTACAGATTGATTGGAATAGTGAGAAAATGGAGGCAGGCAGACCTGTTAAAAGGCTACTTGCAATACTGTCATAATAGAGTTGAAAGGGACCTTAGAAATCAACTGTAGGCCAGGGAGAACAGTTAGATGGGTGGTAATGAGAGTCTACACTAGGGTGATGGCTATAAGATCAGAAAGGAAGTGATTACAGCAGTATTAGTTTTATGGACCTGGCAAAATGTCCATGTGTGTATGGGACATAGGGAGACAGGGCAATCTTTGGGGGAACAAAAACAGTGTCTTTTACATCAGAGGTGACACACAGCCAGGTATTGTGGCCCTGCAATATTCCTGAGTGTGCCAGGACCAGAGTAAAACACAATTGCAAAATATTTAACAAAATAAAAACATAGAGAAAACTAATTTGTGATTTTCTAAGTCCAAATGAGACCAGTTTAGTGGCTGCTATTTCTGAGTTTGATAATCACTGCTCTATAATACCTTAAGGATGTAAGTTAAAGAAAAATTAAAATAACCATAAAGAGCAACTTTTTAAATAATAAAGTTTAGCTATCACCTAATGACATTTATGTAGACACAACCTCCCAAAGTTTCTTTATTTAATTATTAAAATAAAGTAAAAATAAAAAGATAATCTAGGAAGTCAACAGAATAAAAGTACCTGAACCTTTGTGAAATGAAAAGCTCTAATATAAGAAAAAATAGATTCACAATTTATTCTTTCCTTATCATACTCTTAATTTGGTAGAAAAATGTTTATGAAAGTTAAATTAAAGATTTTTTTAATGAGTGGCTTGGAAGCTACAATGAAAATTAAATACAACTTTTGTTCCAAGGATAATTTTCTTAAGTGTGATAGCAATGTTAATATGTATATCTTAATTTACTAAATAAAAATACTTTAAAGTAGTACCTCTCAATAAAGACCAATAAAAGTGTATTTAAAATAGCATTCTAAACACAATAAAGAGAATTTCCCTTTCTCTTTATTTCATCCTCCAAGGATTTATACAGAGTATCCCAAATAGCTGGAAAGTGTAGCATGAGATACCTTGCAATTATGGTTCATAGAGAGAGATTTAAATGATAGGATCTTTTCCTTTTATTAAAAGAAATTCTTTTTTTATTATGAACTTAATAATTAACAGCAAACATGAACACTTAAGCATACAAATGTAATGGCTTTGCTGCCCTCTGGTAGAAGTGCAGAGGTCACATTATTGGCCTTTACTCTGCCTTGAACCTCTCCAGAACAGGCAAGTTTAGATGTTTAAAGGCCACCAGAATATAGCTAATCTTTGGCCAACCAACAGCAAGCTGCCCCTCCAATTCCATCATAGAAATTTCTATTTTCTAAAATTATAATAAGTAGACACTTATTTAACACACAAAAAAGTGGGGGGTTTTGTTTTGTTTTTGTTACAGCAACTCATAAATCCATCTACGAAGATGTAGTAATGTTACTGAAAATCTCATCATGGGTTATTTTGAAATAGTTATATGTGTTTCTCTAAAATGATCTTCCCAGGTGATAAGTCTTCTGTGTTTTCCCGTAAAGAGGTAGATGCTACTAGACACAAGAATACAGAAAGGCCTTTTGTAAAAGGAAAGATAATTCAAATTCCGACCACTGAGTAATACTGACAGTTGTCTTTGTGACTTACAGAAACCTGCCTCATTTCTTTGAAGAGTTTACTCCCCAATTTGTACGTCAACTCTTGAATATGCTTCTCTTCTATCATTACAGATTTGGTGAGGTATATAGGGTATTCAGGGAAGACTAGCACCTCTGGTGGGAGGGCTTGCTGAGCCCTTTTCAGATCCCTTGCTCATCCACGTCTGGAGTCTGCTTACTCTCAACTGTGCTTCCAAGAAGTTGTAGCAAGCTCCACAGACACAGCCTATCTTGGCAGACAAGTTAAACCAGGTTTGAGAGAGATCAGTGGGCCTCAAACTTGTTGGTGATCTGGAGGGTGTCCACCCCAAGCATGTGAACACTTCCCCTGGCAGAATGGGAGGATGTGAACAATTTGTTCCAACAACCTCAAAGGCAGCTAAAGCAGGCACTGTGGAGAACTTCGAGCTTGGTCAAACGTCAAAGCTATGAAGGTCATCCACTGCATCCCTGGTCACTGCCAGTCATCTTGACTTTCTGTCTTGCCATTGGACTTCAATGACACTGGAAGATAGAGTAAGGCTGATGACTTCGTACAACTCTGCCTTACTGAAATCCAATTCACAAATCAGTTAAGACACCACCCTGTGACATCATTAGTCCTCTTTGAAAATGAAGGACAAACAACAGAGGTCTAGTGTCTTCTACATAACCTCAGTGACATGTGCAGAATCTTTAGGCTTTAGTCATTATGATCTACAACATTAAAAAGGCCACCCTGAATGGTAGAGAAAACAATACAGGTTTTAGAATGGATCAATCTGGGTCTGCCTGATTTTGAGCATCACATGGGCCTTTGATCTCTTACTCTGCACCACTGATATAGAAATGGAAGGATTAAGGACTAGTTTATGTTTTCCTTTGTTACATGGGTTGTCCAGGAAAAATAATTCATCATCTAGTGACCAACCTGCTGGTAAAGTTCCTCTTAATACTCAGTTAACCTAGTCCTCAAAGGCTCAAACAATTTGTTCTGAGGACCATATGCAATATTCAAAGTCCTTCCAAGATGATAATAGAATCTGCCATAGTTTGTATTCCATTCGCATAGCCTTCAAGATTCCAGGGTCCCTTCATATCACAATCATACTTTGAGATAAGACATCTGTACGGAAATTCTACAAAAAAACTTGATGGGTCCTAATCAAATAGACATATAACAATATTTGGCAATAACTTCATTATAAAATTGGGTACTGGGAAGAATGGCAAACAATATGTTTGAAAATATAACTCATAATTAAGAAACAGAAAATGCCAAAAGTTTATGACTATTCAGAAACTTCAAACCTAAGCACCATTATTATTTTCAAGAGTCAGAAAATGCCAGACATAGTGATCACTGAATAATATAAAAAAGGAAAATGGACTATATGACAGCCAAGAAACAGGGAATTATTTCTGAATCAGTTGTCTAGGTGCTATAAGGTTATCAACTTATTAGACTGAAGGTCAAAAGCAACAACAGATTAGAAGATAAAATGAAGATATGAAATATATAATTACAACAGATCCAATTTGTTCTAATAAATATTAATGATTCAGAAAAAGTAGCTGGTTTTCAGTCATGTCCAACTTTTCATGACCCTATTTGGGGTTTTCTTGGCAAAGATACTGCCAGTGGTTTGCCATCTCCTCCAGCTCATTTTACAGATAAGGAAACTGAAGCAAATAGGGTTAAATGAATTATCCAGGGTCAGAAAGCTAGTGGGTGTCTTGAGGACACATTTGAACTCAGGTCTTCCTGACTCTAGGCCTAGCACTCTATCCACTATGCCACCTAGTTGCTCTAGAAGAAGGAGAGATAAATGCTAAGATATCAGTAGGGCCTACTAGAGTCAGCCATTGACATAATGATGAATATAAAAACTCTATAAACTTCCTTGATGTATAACCACTCTCTAATCCAAGAAGAGGAACATGGAATCCCATGGTAAGTGCTGGTTCAGAATATAAAATAATTTTCAAAAATTAATGGAGAAAGATGGCAGAAGATTCTAAGTAGTGTGACCTAAAAAGTTCCCAGCAAATGGTGATGGAGTAAAAAACAGAGTCTGCAGAAGTCTTGATATGAGACCAAGTTATGCCAAATCATTCCAAAGGCACTAAAAGATAACATTGGGTAAAGGGCAACGAAATAGAATAATTACATTACTATTTATATATAACAAACTGTTTTCATCATTGGTGGTATTAGAACCACAACATTTGGACTCTGAAAAAGTACTGTCTCTGATGTGCTGCATGAAGAAAATGAAATGGTATAAAAGAGGGGAGAAATAGGAAGATGGAACAGGCAAAAATACTCAAGAAATCCATGTTAAAAATGTGAAAGCACTGAGGGACTGACTTTCAAGATTATCTGATTAAGAGCTTAATACTGAAATGCTGGAAAAATTATGGATAACATTACTATTGAAACAGGCATTAGAGAGGATATAAATAACTACTAGCCCTCATGCCTACTGTTATAATCTATAAAATTATTATGAGGATGACCTATGTACACACTGATGAAAATATGAAAAGAGAACAAGCATAAATGATTTCTTACAACAGACACCTTTTCTGCCACATGAATGATTGAAAAGGTACACACAGAATATATTATTGTGTTTGCAGTTTGTTAACTTAAAAAAATCCCACCTCATTTTGACTTGATAGAGCAAATACAGTCTTAAAGGTTTTTAAACAAAACGCTTCTACTATGCATATTAAGATGATAAAAGATTCCTCAACAAGAAATAAAATTATGTTTGATGGGTCTATGATTATTAATATCAAGTGAGGTGTAGAACAGTGAGATGTATTTGGGGAAATTGTTTGCCACTGTTATGGATGAAGGCCAGAAAAAATTGCAAATGGTAGAGGTATTCCTTGTAGAAAGTGAGGACCTCCAGCCCCTCTTATTTGTGAATGACATTCTAATCAAGTCTCTCAAGACTATAAGTTGTAGAGAAGGTACTGACCTACATAGAGAAAGTTTTCACACCTAAAGTTTCCTATACCAGTGTGAACTGCATCAAATCAAAGAACATTGTACAGATGCTTTAATGAGATCTATATCTACCTTGAAGGATTTAGTTTACCTTCACAGGAAAAGCAAAATAAAAATAATAAGTGAAGTATGCATCCTGTCCACATTCTAATAACAAACATTCATTAAGCATCTACTATATTGTCATGGTCCTCTTTGAGAACAAAGGCCAAATGACAACCTGCGAGTAGTCTGAGCTGCCTGAATGGGAACCCAGTTGGCCAGTTCCAGTTGGCCAACTCAGTCCATTCCAACCTCTGCTCTCCTTTCTTCTTCCCTTACCTGAGGATGTTCTGCCCAAAGGAAGGTAAATTTTGATGGCTGAAAGCTACCTAGTTAACTTGGGGTTTACTGGCTAGATTTCTTTAGATTTCATTCTCAAAGATCAAGGCTTAAACCCAATTCACTGTAGATCTTATGTACTGGACAACAATAAGTCCCTGCCCAAGCACCACTTAATGGTTATTTTTGGGCCCTCCTGGCTCAGAGTGAATGTAAATAGTAACTATTTGTCTTTTGGCAGTAACCCTGAGGCTCTTCCCCTCCCAGTTCGTTTTTTTAAAAAATATTCACTGAACGGGCAGTGCTTTACTCAAAGTGAGAACCTGAAAATAAGGTTATAAGAGCCAAGATCTCCCACTGCATCCTGGGTCATCTTCATTGTCCTGATCAATATCTGGCCACTGGACCCAGATGGCTCTGGAGGAGAAAGTGAGGCTGGTGACCTTGAATAACCCTCCCTCCCTCAAATCAAAGTCAATTGCAAATCATGTCATCATCTCCCTGATGTCCTGGTCCTCTTCGAGAACGGAGGACAAACCACAACTATGGACCAGGCACTGTGCTAAGTGTTAGGGATATAAAGATAAAAATGAACCTTTCCTGTCTTCAAGGAGGTTACGTTCTAACAGTGGAGACAACATGTATATATGTAGGTCTATACAAGATAGAGACTGAGTAGATACAAAGTAACCTTAAAGAACACACACCAGCAGCTGGAGGGATCAGGGAAGGTCTCTTATAGAAGGAGGCAACTGAGATTAGTCTTTCGGGAAACCAGATATGCAGTGAGATGGACTAAATGCATCAGTCCATCAACACATGTATTTGGATAGAAAAATCAGGTAGATAAATAATGAGCAGAGATTTGAATAGGAGAGTAGGTGAAACTATCTGGAACACTATATAATACTTTTAACAATCCCAAGCTTCTCTATGAAACAAAAAAAACTTTTTTTGAGGGCGGCACCAATACATTTTTGCATGTAATATATATGGCTACAAGTCGAAAAATACCATTACCTCTAAGAACCAAAATTGTGGGTGACCCAAGGTGCAATAGAGAGACCCAGACTGGGTATAAAGTGGCAACAAATTACTGGTGTTGCCTTGTGCAGAAAGATCATTCAGATCAAGTACGATTAGAAAAGGAGGGAGAAAAGGAGAGAGATATGTCATCTAGTAAGATTAAGGGATAATAGATGGAGAGACTAGAATGCTGGCTATATTCATAACCCTGTGATAGTTAAAGCTCTGGAATAAATCTTCCAGTGAATGGGGCAGATTCTTTGTTGTATTTTAGGGAAGATATGTGCAAGGGTATACATGGGTTGCAATCAGTATAACATGAGAAAGTACCTAGATTGATCAGATCATGGATTCACTCAATGAAGTATACCCTTTCAAAGTAATTTTACAGTCACAGGGCTAAAGTCCTAGCAATACCAATGAGGTCAAATATGCCTCAGTTTTAGTCCTGTGCAGTCCTGTGCAGCTCCTTTCAGCTACACAGAGACAGAGGTAAGCTAGTAGAAAAGGAAGAACATTATGAATCACATGGTTTGTAGACTATACATAAACTTAATATGACTGTACTTTAAATGTGAGGTTCTTGTTCATCTACTGATAATTAGACATGCTTCCAGAGGAGCTGAACCTTTGTAATTCTGACATTCATGCTATAAACAAAACTTGAAGCAAAGAAGGAAATGACAGCTAATCTTTTGGAGAGGTAGGGGAAGAAGTTAGTAGATTTTATTTCATATATTCAAAGGCACAAAAGAAATATTATTTCATGAGATTAGCAGTAATAGATGATGTAGCACTGAGGATAAGAAATTACACAGGGCCATGAAAATAATTAATGTATAAGTACCATCATCAGTTGCTGTGAACAGAGAAGGAGAAAAGTTCTATAAAGAACTTGGTAATACCCTCAAATTACATAAACATATACTCTGATAACTCAGAGTCTTCAATGTGATGGGAAAAGCTGAGGATGGTAAGAAGCATATAGAAAAGAAGGAAAAAGAAGAGATGTTAAAGACTTGTAGGTTACAAAGAAACCCCAAACTTTTAAATCATAAACACTTTTTTTTTTGAGAAAAGAAGTGATGACCATTCAAAATGGTGAGCATATCACAAAAAATGAAATGGACATTTTAACTGACAGGAAAAGATTTGTTATTTACATAGGATGCTACTCCTGAATCAGATGTATATAGTTAGAACACTAACTTTTCGCAGCAAACATCAGAATTAGTAAAAAAGGAAGAAGAATAATGAAAAAAATATGGCATATAAAATTGAAACAACTCAATCCTGGATTACTTAGACAGTAATCAGCAATAAGAAATGTGAAATGGTCTCTAAAATTTACAATGCTACCAGTTTTTTACAAAAATCAAAACAAAACCCTTTTGACAAAAGTTAAATGGTATAAATACAATGCCACAACAAAAGTGAAAGTGTCCAGGAAGGAATAAAGGAAAAAAGAAAGGAAAAAAGGAAGGAAAAAGCATTTATATAGAACCTACTATGTGCCAGGCACTGTGTTAATGCTTTACAAATATTATCTCACAGCCCTGGGAGGTAAGTGTTACAATGGAGGAAACTGAAACAGACAGAGGTTAAATGACTTGGTCAGAGGTCACACAGCTAGGAAGTTTCTGATGAAAGATTTGAACTCAAGTCTTATTGACTAGAGGCTCAGATCTTAATCACTGTACCACCTTGCTGCCCAGAATGTACTTTAGTCAGAAAACATATGACTTGACTGTCAAGTAGAGAGAGATGGAGGCCAAAGTCAAAGCAGATTTAAAATAAACTTTGTTTATAAAATTTTAAAATGAAGGATGATGCGTGACTAAGAGTAGTATTGTCTCAAAAAGTAAAGTAATGGAGGGTAAACTCAGTTGAAAGGAAGCTTTGCAAGTGATCCAACTAAGCAAACTCATCCCAAGAGCACTGAAGGATGAAAACAGAAGAAAGCGAGAAAATAGAAAAATGGAAAAAGATCTGTAAAGATTACTATAACAAACTAATTTCACCAATAAAGGAAGTACAGTAGAGGCACCATATTTGAACCCTAATATTACAGTGTGATTGTGTTTATAGGGTAGGGAAAAATAGTACCCTCCCTCCTCAAAAAGGAGATAGGAAATGCAGCTGAATTAGACTAAATGCATGTTGAGAAGAATCATGCTGGACAAGACGCAACTGGGCTACATCTTCCAAGCAAGAGTATAAACAGCGCTCCCTTTATCTTTTTTTGCTTTTCTTGATCCCTGTATTTTATGTCAAATTTTCTATCCAGCTCTGGTCCTTTCACCAGGAATGCTTGGGAGTCCTCCACTCAATTAAAGATGCATTTTTTTCCCTCACCTGGATTACACTCCATTTTTTTGGGTGGGCTATTCTTAGTTGTAAGCATAGATTCTTTACTTTCTGGATTATCATATTCCAAGTTCTCTGCTCTTTGATTCTAGTGACTGCTAAATCTTGTGTAATTCTGACTGAGGCATCATAGTACTTAAAATCTTTCTTTCTGGCTGCTTGTAGTATTTTCTCCTTAAACTAGGAACTCTGGATTTTGGCTTTAATATTCCTGAGAATTTTCGGGAGTTTCCTTCAGGAAGTGACTGATAGATGCTTTCAATTTCTACTTTGCCTTCTGGTTCTAAGAGATCTAGGCAGTTTTCTTTTATATATCTATATTTTAATATGATGTTTGGGCTCTTCTTTGCTCATGGTTTTCAAGAAAGTTTAATGATTCTTAAATAATCTCTCCTTGATCTCTTGTCTGGGTTAGTTGTTTTTCCCATGAGGTAGTGCCTATTTTCTTCTATTTATTCCAGTCTTTTGATTTTGTTTTACTATTTCTTGATGTCTCATGGAGCAATTAACTTCTATTTAGTCAAATATAATTTTTAAGGGGTTATTTTCTTCAGTAAGGTTTTCAACCTCTTGCTCCAAGGAGTTAATTCTCTTTTCATATCTTTTCTCATAGCTCTCATATCCTGTTTTCTCCCCTGATGCTCTCATTTGCTTATAGATGTTTTTGAGTCATTTTCTTCTTCTGAGTTTGTGTCTTAAGCTTTCTTGTTGTCATGATATCTCTTTATGATGAGACTTTTTTATTTACTCACTCTTCTAGCTTCTTAACTTTGGACTTTATGTTAGTGCTGGTTCTACATAATACAGGAGTGGTTGAGGTGGGAAGGGAAATGTTTGGCTTGAACTTCTGTCCTCTTATAACCCACTGTTTTCATAGCTCTTGCTGTGAGTCTGCAAGCTTTTAGTGCTACCAAAATGATGTGATCTGGGATGAGATCTGTTCAGATCCTTTGAGTATGACCTCTAAGTTCTTGACTCAGTTTGGGTCTGTTGGCTTAACCCTGACGAGGAATATCAGTAGACTGCTACTGGACTAAGCCTAACTACTAGCTAACTGACAAGCTCTTTAGGTTCAGAGTGACTGAATTAAAGGCTCTTCTTTAATCTGGGATTCCTGTTCTGGTTATTCCATTGTAGGCTTCAACGCAACTTCAACACTGAACTCCTATTCTGCTCCTGGGATCAGAGCCAAACTCTAAATATCTGCTTCTGAAATTTATTTGTTGCTCAGTACACAACAGAGCCCATGCTCTCCCTTGAGATCATCTCCACTCAAGATCTATGACCCAGCACTGTGTAGTGAGTGACTGACCTACCAGATGGCACCTGTTCCTGTCCTTGCTCACAGATCTCTTTCTGGCTTCCTGCACTGGGGCTCAGTCTCAGTCCTCTTTTAGTTCCTGGGTATCAGAATGCTCTGTGAAAAGTGTGCTCCTGCTAAATCTTGTCCTTGCTTTCTGTTTCCCTAAGACTCCTTGGGCCTGAAAAGTTACTCATTATGACACTTTTGGGTTTTAATCATCAGAATTATGGTCTAGTGCATTTTCTAGATCTTTGTGGAAGAGATTTAATGGGGAGGTATGCTATATTGCCATTAAATACTCTATCATCTTGACTGTGTCTCCAGAGAACAACTGTAAAAGTGTTTTAGGGACAATATGCAAGGAATCTAAGGGGAGAAGATACTAAAGTAGTAGAAAAAACTTTGGACCATATCAATACCTAAAAATACAAAACAGAGAAGATCAGCAACTACTTAGCTATACACACACACATTAACCCCCCATCCCCACACTCTTCCAACTATGTAACATTTTTATGAGTCATCTACATACAGACAAAGGGAATCCTTTTTGGGGTATTAACAGGGCACAAGGAGGCTTTCAAAGCTACATACACCAAAGGACCACTTCTTTACCATATAAATTATTTTTTCTTTGTCTCTTTAGTACCTAGTATACTGTCTAGCACATAGTAGGATCTAAATAAATGCTTGTTAATTTCTTGAAAGATGCTGAGAATATAAGACTACATTGTTTGATTATGAAAAAAGTACTTGATTTAGCAACACAATATGCTGCTTTAAATAAGGCTATTTTCTAACAATGTATCTCCATCCATATATTTCAAAAAATCCTTCAAAATTCCCTGAAAAACATAACAGAAATAACTTTTTTCAATGACCCTCTGATTTTAAATGTAAGGTGAAAAATAAAAGAGAGATGTTATGTTCTCTATGGTTTCTTCCATCTTTGTGGCAAACACTACGAAGAGATAGAAGAGACCCTGTTCAGAGACCAAGTTGAAGAGGGCTAATCTGTGGATAGTGAGGTTCTCCAGATGTTCCCATTTGTAGATGACATTATGCTAGTTGCACTGTATCACAAAAACATAACACACCATCCTGGAAGACATCTAGAAGCATTTAAAAAAAGGCTAGCTGATCATCCCCATAAGAAAGTCCAAATGGATGAAGAATATCAATTGCCTGGATTATTACATGCATTTGGAAAGAAAACCTGTAAAGTTTGTCCATCAATAAGCATACCTAGGACACATAGTACTCATGAATGTTAAGCTGGTCTCAGAGTTGAATAGGATGTGGTGAGTAGATTGGAATGTCTTTGGGAAATGGCAAAGCTCCTTGAAGGACTCTAAGCTTCCCACAGAAATAAAGGCCTATCTGAATATTTGAAAACATAATAGGATTTCTAGTTCACCTTGTTTGCTCCCATTTCCGTACATCTATGTACTGGTATCTGAGGCCCTGAGTCTTATTATTAATTCCTTTCAGATTCCAGCATCTGTGAATTACTGGGCATCTCTATGGCAATTTTTCTTCTTACATTTTAACTCTTTCTACGATATCTAGCTTGGTGGATCTGCCATATGCTTTTTTTTTTTAAACTCCTTTTCTCTTTTTGGTTTTGAAAAATAATTAGTAACTAAAATCACTTATGGAGTAAGGTGATAAGTATATAAGAGCTGAACTAGTGGGAATTATAGCTAATGTTGTGTGAAATTCATTCCAATCATGTAAATAAAGCATTTAATGAGCTTCTAATAGTTACAATAACAGTGATAAAAGTTCACATTTACATAGTATTTCATAGTTAACAAAGTGCCATTTCATTCACAGCAATTCTTTGAGTATAGGTAGGGTATTACTATCCTACATTACTGATGGAAAAAAAATTACGTATTTTTGAACATTCGTAGCTAGGCAGTTAAAAGTGAAGCCTGCACTTTGGATGCTGTCAATTCAATGAATATTTATTAAGTGCCTATAATATGCATATATATGCATAGATAAGGAAATGTTAGGTAATTTAAGGAGAGATCAGGGACAACTTCATGTGGAAGATAGAGTCAAGAAGAGGGAATGTGTATTCAGAGAAATCAATTAGGAAGTTATAATAGTTCAGGTAAAAGGTAAGGAGTCTGAACCATAGTAGTGGCTATGTAGGTGGAAGTAGGGGGACAGATGCAAGAGATGCTGTATCAGTACAATCAACAGGATTTGGTCATTGTTGAGATATGCAGTGAGGTAGCAGGCAGAAATAAGAAATAAGAAATAACTATGAAGTTGTATGAATGAGGATAACCAGGAGAATGAAGTGGGAAGTCTGAAGGCAGGAGAGTTCAATAAGGAAAACATGGAATTCTAATTTAGACATTTGGAATTTCAGATCCTATTAGAACAGTTAGGTAGATATGTCCAGCAGACAGTTCATGCTATGGGATAGGAGTTTTTGAGAAAGACTGGGAATAAAAATATAGATTTGGAGTAATTTTTTAATGTTAATGTCAAATGACTTAAGAACTGGCAGCAAAGATAGATTCAGTATTAAGAAGTCCTATGAGATTGAGGTGAGAAGGGAGGGCATTCCAGGCATGAGGGACAGCAAGTCCAACAATATAGAGGAGGCAAGAGTTTTGTAAGTGAGAAACAGAGAGAAGACAGGTCTGGCTTAATCATATGGTGCAGGAAAGGAATTAATGGAAAATAAGTCTGGAAAAATAAGTTGGGGCCAACTTGTGAAGGATTTTAAAAGTCAAATAGCGGATTACACATACACACACACACACATGTGTGTGCGTGTATGTATGTATTCCATAGGCATAAAAGTGAGCCACCAGAGTTTACTGAGTTGCTGTTTGTCCTTCATTCTTGAAGAGGTCCAGGACATTGTGAATGTGATGTCATGACTTTCAAATGAACTGGCTTTAAGTGAGGGAGGGCTGTGCAAAGTCAACAGCCTCACTTTCTCCTCCAGAGCCATCTGTGTCCACTGGCAAGATACTGATCAGGAAGACTGGAGATGGCGCAGGATGCAGTGGGAGACCTTGGATTTTTTAACCTAAGGTCTTTCCCAACTCTCGTTTGTCTGAGGCAATGCCCATTCAGTGACTAAGGCTAGGTAAGAAATTAGGGAAAGGATGGCCTCCTTTACCTAGTTAAAAAAAAATTAATTTGGGAGGGGAAGACCCTCAGGACTTCTGGCCAAAATAGAAACAAGTGCTATTTAGTGACAGATCCATGCTTAAGGAAAATCACTTTGGCAGCTGTATGTGGCCAAAAGGGGCCTTGGAACATAAAAAGTGAGAACGTGATGGAACCTAACAATACAGAATGTCAGAACTGGGTAAGCCTTTAGAACTTAAAACATAGAATGCCAGAATTGAAAAGAACCTTGGACTCAACCTCAATCAGAAAGCGTTTCTCCTACTATGTGTTAGGCACTGAGGCTAGGTACTGAGGAAACAAAGAAAAAAGTGAAAACGGCCCCCACTTTTAAGGAGCTTATAGTCTAGTTGGGGGTGACAACATACATGCATGTGTAAGTATATACAAATTAGATACAAAGTGATCTAGATCTAGTTCGAACTGCACCCCATCCCTGTCCCCACCTATTTTACAGACAGGGAAATTAAGGCCCAGAGAGGAGTGACAAAATACCTTTCTGACTGCCAGCCCAGGACACTGACACACAATGCCACCACAAACTGATTTGTGGGATTATGTACGTATGGCCCCAATTTGCTCTTCGCAGACTCTGTCAGTCTCACTTCTTCCAGATATATGAATTTCCAAATAGATTGGAAAATTTAGGGTGGAGGTGGCGGATGCATCAAAGGGAGAGAGTGTGAGGGTGTATTTCTTTGGCTTTCCCAGAACTCACCACTGCTATGCATTAGGAAAATACATGCCTGTTCAGACCTAGTTGGTGTTACTGACCTGCATTTCATACTGCAGAGTCATATGGAAGCACCACGATCCCAATCCTACCACTGAAATTGAAACAAAGAAAAACAACAATTAGCACAAAATTTGGGTTGGAGGAGAAGAGGATGCAGAGGGACGTGGGAGCAAAGCAAGATAACATTACCAGTGTTAGTTATTTTCAAAGAAAACAAATTTCAGGAAGAACGTGAATTTTCTGATGTAATTAATAATGCACTAATGAAATTTTTGCAAACAAAGTGTTGTGTCCTTGGGTAAGTCCTGGTATAGAGGAGACCAGGTTGTATGAGCAGAACCATTGGAGAAACAGTTTTGACTTTTTTGACACGATGAGATATTTCAGTTGGTTTGTAAATCATACAATAAACTTTTATCTTCAACAATTTGAAGTGGGATGATTGGTATTCTAACTGAAGAAATAATCAGGAAGTAGATTGTTAGTATACTGATTTAACTGTAGAATCAAAGAAATATGTTGGTGTGTTTTTTCCACTTACAGAAATAAAGAAATGGGACTAGTATCTTGCCTTAACTGGAGAATAGAAGTGGGACAGTTAGTGTCAATGAATTTAAGAAGAGTGGATCAGTGTCCAAAGAAGTGGAATGGCTTAGATTTTTTTCAACCAGAGAATGAAGAAAATGGAATGACAAGAAGATGATTTCAGCTGAAGAAACTACAAAGAGAGATGAAGGATGTTTGGTGCATATTTTCAAAGGAAGAAGTAAAGAAGGTTTTATGATATTCAAAAGTAGAAGACGTAGAAATAAAGAAAAGAAAAGATGGATCTGGGCCACCCTGAAGGGAAAGGAATGTCCTCGTTATACATTGCTGCTTCTTCACTACTTTCAAATTTTTTCAATAGCTATTGAATTCAATAGCGGCAATCCCTTTTAATTTGAAACACATGTAAAGTACTGGGCCCATTACAAGGAATATCTGGAGCACAAATCCCTGTCAGCTCTTTCAATGATCAGGGGGAAGCTGCAAATCAAATACAAACTTGACAAAGTTAGGTAGTATAGAAATTAACTGCTGATTACATATGCTTCCCAACTTATATATTTTGCCATGAATTCCAATCCTGCATTTCCAAGGCCTGCTGGGCAATTCCATCTAAATGTCCCACAAGTACTTTAAACTTAACATATCTAAAATTGATCATTACCCTTCTTCCAAAATCTGCTTCTCCCTGTCATCTGCCTGTTTCTGTTAATGGTCCCACCTATATGTTTTCATTCATTAAGGTTGAAATCTCCCTAAACCTTCCCCTATCACCAGTTCCCCCTCTACCTCTGTCACCTTCTGAGCTGAGGACTTCATGTTAAAAATCCAAAAAAGTGAGGTCATTAGCCGAGAACTTTTGACTTCTAACATTCAGATGTCTTCTCCCACTATTCCCTCCTTCATACCTGTCTCATGTGATGCAGTGGCCCTTCCCCTTTCCAAAGCAACCACCTTGACATGTATCCTTGATCACATCCCTTCTCATCTTGTTCACAGATTGACTCCACTGTAATCTATTGTCTCTATAATCTTTAATCTTTCCCTTTCTAGTGGTTCATTATCTGCTGCCTAACATGGGAGTATGTCTCTCCTTTAAAAAACCCTCACTTGATCTGACCATACCTACTAGCTATCATCCTATATAGTTTTTGTCCCCTTCTCAGTTAATCTTTTTTAATAGCATTTTTCCAATTACATGTAAAGACAATTTTCTTATTTTATTTTATTAATTTTATTTGTTTTCAGTGTTGTACAATCACTACCATATAAGATATTATTTTTTCCCCTCCCTCCCCAAGACGGCATACAATTTTACATAGGTTCTCTATGTACATTCCTATTAAATACATTTTCACTATAGTCATGTTGTGTAGGAAGAATTAAAATGAATGGGAGAAATCATACAACAAACCAAAACGCAATACAAAAGAAAATGATCTGCTACATTCTGTGATTGAATTCCATAGTTCTTTCTCTAGGTACAGAAGACATTTTGCCTTTTTAAAAGACCATTGGGAATTTTTTAAAGTCCTTGTATTGCAATGAAGTTCCAAGTCTATCAGAAAAAACTCTCGCACACTGTGGTTGTTGCTGTGCACAAAGTTCTCCTGGTTCGGCTCCTTTCACTTAGCATCAGATCATATAAGTCTTTCCAGGCATCTCTGAAATCTTCCTGTTTCATCATTTTTTATAGCACAATACTATTCCATTACGTTCATATACCATAAT
Organism: Bettongia penicillata ogilbyi; assembly: GCA_023548195.1. NCBI lineage: Eukaryota > Metazoa > Chordata > Mammalia > Diprotodontia > Potoroidae > Bettongia > Bettongia penicillata. Next base: position 5,834,085 of record JAJHZJ010000031.1, read on the forward strand.
TTATTCAGCCATTTCCCAATTAATGGGCATCCCCTTGATTTCCAGTTTTTGGCCACCACAAAGAGAGCTGCTATAAATATTTTTGTACATGTGAGACCCTGTCTCATTTTTATCTCTTGGGGATACAGTTGTAGAAGTGGTATTGCTAGGTCAAAGGGTATGAACATTTTTGTAGCCCTTTGGGCATAGTTTCAAATTGCTCTCCAGAATGGTTGGATCAGCTCACAGCTCCACCAACAATGAATTAGTGTTCCAACTCTCCCACATCTTCTCCAATTCCTGTTCTGTCATGTTAGCCAATCTAATAGGTATGATGTGGTATCTCAGAGTTGTTTTGATTTGCATCTCTCTAATCAATAGTGATTTAGAGAATTTTTTCATATGATTATAGATACCTTTAATTTCTCCCTCTGAAAACTGCCTGTTATATCCTTTGACCATTTATCAATTGGGGAATGACTTGTATTTTTGTACATTTGACTCAGTTCTCTACATATTTTAGAAAAGAGGCCTTTATCACAGACCCTAGTTGCAAAAATTCTTTCCCAGTTTTCTGCTTCCCTCCTAATCTTGGTTGCATTGGATTTGGTTGTGCAAAAACTTTTCAGTTTAATGTAATCAAAATTATCCATTTTGCACTTCATAATGCTTTCTATCTGTAAAGACAATTTTCAACACTCATTTCTTTGAAAGATTTTAAAGTTTCAAATTTTCTTCCTCCCTCTCCTCCCCTTTCCCAAGACGGCAAGCAATCTGATATAGGCTATGCATATATAAAATAATGTAAAACATTTCCACATTAGTCATGTTGCAAAAGAAGAAACAGAGCAAAAGGAAAAACCACCAAAAAAAAAAAATGAAAAAGTATGCTTCAATCTGCCTTCAGACTCCATCAGTTCTTTGTCTGGATGTGGGTAGTATCTCAGTCAATCTTCTTGAGAAAACCATCTTACAAGATGCCTCCACTCCCTCTCCTTTCACAAAATTCTTTTTAAATAATTCAATTTCATTTTATTTACAGGTCCAAATTATTTTCCTTTCCCTTCTTCCTCCCCCTCTCCCTTCCACTCATTGAGAAGGCAAGAAAAATAAAACCCATTATAAATATTTATAGACATGCAAAAAAAACTTCCACATTATTCATGTGGGAAAAAAACCAGAAAGAAATAGAAGAAAATATGCTTTAATTTGCATCATGAGTCCATCAGTTCTCTTTCTGGAGGTAGATAACATGTTTCATAATTAGTCCTTTCAAATTATAATTCATATTATATAGTCAATGAGCGGATAAGTTACTAATTCTTTCAAAGTTGATTATTTTCACAATATTGCTGTTACTACATAAATTATTCTACTGGTTCTGCTCCTTTCACTTTGCATCAGTTCATACAGGTCTTCTTAACTTTTTCTGAAACTCTCTCCTTTATAGTTTCTTATAACACAATGATATTCCATCACATTAACTTACCATAACTTGTTTAGCTATTTCCCAAATGATGAGAAACCCCTGAGTTTCAATTCTTGACTACCACAAAAAAGATCTATTATAAAGATTTTTGCATATCCAGGCCCTTTTCCTCTTTCTTTGATTTCTTTGGGGGTATAGACCTAGTAGCATGATCAATGGGTAAAAGGGTATGTACAGCTTAATAGCTGTTTGAACAGAGTTCCAAATTGCTGTCTAGAATGGTTAGACTACTTCACAACTCCACTAACAAAACATTAGCATACCTATTTTCCTGCATACCCTCCAGCATTTGTCATTTTCTTTTTTTTGTTATTTTAGGCAATCTGACAGGTGTGAGGTGCTTTAATTTTCTGTATTGATGATTTAGAGCACTTGTCATCTCACTTATTTCTTTCTCTGAAAACTTTCTACTCATATTCATTGACCATTTATCAGCTGGGGAATAGTTCTTACTTATTCTTGTAAACCTGACTCTGTTTCCTACATATTTTAGAAATAAGATCTTTATCAGAGGAATTTGTGGCAAAGAGTTTTTAAATTCAATTTCCTGTTTTTCTTCTAAGTTTAGTTATGCTGGTTTTGCTTGTATAAACTTTTTTATCTTATGTAATCAAAACAATCCATTTTACTTCCTGTGACCCTCTCTTTTTGTTTGGTCATGAACTCTTCCTCTTCATCTGTCCACAGATCTGACAGGTAATTTCTTCCATGCTCCACTAATGTGCTTATGGTATCAACCTTTGTATCTAAATCATGTACCCATTTTGGGTTTATTTTAGTACGCTGTGAAGATGCTGATCTATGCCTAGTTTCAGCCAGAATACTTTTGAAGTCTGTCAAATTTATTTGTATTTGTTAAATACTGAGATCTCTCACTAATAGTTGAGTTCTTTGAGTTTACCAAACACTAGGTTACTCTGATAACTTGCTTTTGTAAAGTGTGTACCTAATCTGAGATAGGATATTGCTAGTCTCCTTTCTTTCCTATTTTTTTCCCACCAATTTCCTTAATATTCTGACCTTTTGTTCTTCTGGATGAATTTTGTTATGATTTTTCCTAGCTGTATAAAGCATATTTGTAATTTGATTGGTATGGTACCAAGTAACTAAATTAATTTAGGTAATATTTATTATTTTTATTATATTGGTTTGGCCTTCTCATGATAATTCTCTATTTAATAACTTTGTACAAAGAGTGTTTTGTAATTATGTCCATGTAGTTCACTATGTCTGCCTTGGTAGGCAGACTCTCAATTATTTTATACTACCTGTAGTTATTTTAAATGGAATTTTCCTATGTCTTCCTGCTGGGTTTTGTTGGTAACATACAAAAATGCTGATTACTTGTGTGGGTTTATTTTATAACCTGCAATGCTGAAATTTGACTCTCTAGAGTTCTCTATATAAACTATTGTATCATCTACAAAGAGTGGTATTATTTCCTCAAAGCCTATGCTCATTCCTTTAATATTTTTTTCTTATCTTACTGCTATAGAAAACATTTCTAGTACAATACTTAATAGTAATGGAGAGAATGGATACCTTCACTTTAACCCCTAGTCTTACTGGAAAGACTTCTAATTTATCCCCATTGCAAATAATGCCTGAGTTTAGCTTTAGATAGAAACTATTTATCATTTCAAGGAAAGCTCTGTTTATCACTGTGCTTCCTAGGGTTTTTAATAGGAATGGGTATTATATTTTGTCAAAAGCTTTTTTCTGCATCTACTGAAATAATCCTATGATTTTTGATGTTTTTATTGTCAACATGGCCAATTATGCTTCTAATTTTCTTAATGTGTTCGAACTAGCTTTGTATGAGATCATGATTGCCCTACCTTTTTTTTTTCTTTTAACTTCAGCTTAAGCATCATACATTCTGCTCTATGTACAACTGTCTGTTTCAAGTGTATTTCTTGTTGTTACATTGTTGGATCCCATTACTAATCCATTCTACTATCTTCTTCCAATTTATGGGAGAGTTCTTCCCATTCACATACAGTTGATTATTAACTGTATTTTCCTACATTTTATTCATTATACTTCTCGTTCTCTTTTTTAACACTGTCCACTCTTTAAGAGTATATTTTGCTTCTAATCACTGCTTCTCTTAATCTACCTTCCTTTTATTCTCACCTTACCCTTATCCCTCCCACTTCTCTGTTGGTTAAGACAAATTTCTATACTTAACTGTGTGTATATATATATTTTTAGAGTGAGGGTCCAATGTTGACCATTCCCCCTGCCCATTGTCTCTTCTATTGTATAAATTGTTCCTTGTGTACCACATTTCTGTGAGGTGATTTTCTCCATTCTTCCTCAACTTTCCCCCTACTCTCAGTGAACTCTTCCCTACCATCTATTCTTCTCTGATCATTCAACCATAACAGAATCATACTCAGGTCTTCTGTCTAGATTCTCCCTCAGAACCACCGTAATGATAAAATTCTGAAGGGTCACATGCATATCCCCATACAATAATATAAATAGTTTAACTTTTTTTTAGACCCTTATGATTCCTTACATTTACCTTTTTATGGATCTCTTGAGTTCTATGTTTCAATGTCAAATTTTCTATTCACCTCTGGTCCTTTAATCAGACAAGCTTTAAAGTCCTCTAATTAAAAATCCATTTTCCTTCCTAACCTGCTGGGTAGCTTATTCTTTATTATATTCCTAGATCCTTTGCCTTTGGGAATATCATATTCCAAGCTCTCTGTTCCTTTATTGTGTTACCTATTAAAACTTGCGTGGTCCTTACTGTGACTTCACAGTACTTTTAATACTTTTTGGCTCCATGCAGTATTTTCTCTTTGACCTGAGACCTCTGGATTTTATGACATTCCTGGGAACTTTCATTTTGTGATTTCTTTCAGGAGGTGACTAGGAGATTCTCTCAATTTTTACTTTCCTCTAGTTTTAAGATATCTGTGAAGTTTTTCTTCATAATTTCTTAAAACAGGTTATCTGTGCTCTCTTTCTTGTTCATGGCTTTCAAGCTAGTCCAATGATTCTTAAATTATCTCTGAAACTATTTTCCAGGTCAGTTGTTTTTCCTATCTGATATTCCATATTTTCCTTTATTTTAAAGTCTTTTGACTTTCCTTTATTATTTCTTAATGTCTCATGGAGTCATTAACTTTCATTTGGGCAATTCTAATTTTTAAGATGCTATTTTATTCAGTGAGGTTTTATATTTCTTTTACCAAGCTGTTAATTTTCCCCCCCATAACTTTCTTGGATAGCTGTCAATTCTTTCCTCATTTTTACTCTACCATTCTTATTTAGTTTAAAATATTTTTTTGCTGTTTTTTCTCTTCCTTTAGCTCTTGCTATAACTCTTCTAGGAGTTATTGTTGGACTTGTGTCTAATCTGCATTTTTCTTTGAGGCTTTGCTTGATATTTCAAGTGTTTGTTTTCTTTGGTATCTGTGTCATCAGCTTCCCTGTCATCATTATAGTTCTTTATTTGTAGTTTGTTTGCTTGTTTGTTCATACAATCTACTTAACGATTTTAACTTAGGATTTCGTGTTAATATTGGAGTCTGCTCACTTCTGGGAAGGAGCAGTGTTTGACACACATCTGTGAGTGCACAGCTCAGTTTGAGGGCCTGGAAGTTTTCAGTACTTCCAAAGTGGTATGATCCAGGGAGATGTCTATTTACTGCCCTTCTGATCTGGAAATTTCTGACCCAGGTTTGAGACTGCTGGCTTGTGTATAGTTGAGTTTCAGTTACTAACTCAGTCTATGCTAGCCCAAATGTTTTCTTCAGCTAGCATGATTTCTGGATTCTGGAGGGGATGTTAGTCCAGTGGGAGATGTTGCAGGTTCAGAGTGACTGAACTTCTGGATACCCTCTGGTCTTGGTCTCTCATCATGATTTTTCCCCTCCAGGATTCTATGCTGAGCTAGGTGGAAGAGTTGGGAAGACTCATCTTCTTGAGTTCAAATCCAGCCTCAGACATTTATTAGCTGTGTGACCATGGACAATTCATTAATCATGTTTGCCTCAGTCTCTTTTCATCTGTAAAATTAACTGGAGAAGGAAATGGCAAACCACCCTAGTGTCTTGGCTAAAAAACAGCAAATGGGGTTGTGAAGAAAAGGACATGACTAAACAACAAACAAATTTAGAACTGGGTCACTGCTCTGCTCCTGGGCTTGGAGCCACAGGGCTTAGCTCCTAGAACTTGGTTTGTGCTCAGTATTCAGGCAGGGTCAAGCCTGCTCCTCTCTACCCTAGCTCTGTGACCCAGAATGGATGACAGAGCTGCCAGAAGGCACCAATTCTTGGCCCTAGTACTAGTTCAGGGGTCCCCTGGGCTCTCTTTCTGCCCTGGTGCTTCCTGTCTTGGTGATCTATCTAGGTTTCCTTTCAATCTCTGGGTTCTGGGATGCTATTGGTGAACTGTATTCCTGGCCAGCCGCCACCCCAGTCTCTGTTTGTCTTCCTAAGCTGCCCTGGGTTGGAGAAACGATTCACTGTGATTTTTTGTTGGCTTTACTATTCAGAATTCATTCTAGCATGATTTTTGGATTCTGGAGGTGATGCTGGGAAAGCTAGGAAAAAATATTCCCTTTTACTCTGCCTCCCTCTCATTACATTCTAAACCCTGAATATGTAATCTAGCTTCCAACTGATCTCATTATTTAAATGAAACTGCTCTCTGAAAGTTACCAATGATTTCTTAACTGCCAGACCTAATAGCCTTTTTTCAGTTCTCATCATTCTTGGCTCAGCTACAGCTTTTTGGCACTGCTGCTCATAAACTTCTCCTAAAAAAATTTCTTCTCCCTAAGTTTTCATTATGTTATTTTCTTCTGGTTCTACTCCTACCTGCCTGACCACTCCTTTTCAATCTCCTTTGCTGGCTCCTCATCCAGGTGACATCTACTAACCACGTGGCATCTCCCAAAGCTTTGTCCTGAGTCCTCTTCTTTCCCTTTATACTTTTCACTTGGTGATCTCATTAGCTCCTATGGGTCCATCTCTATTTCCCAGATTGATAAATATAGTCTGAGTCCTAGTCCCACAACAAGAAGTGCCCCCTAAACACTTCAAATTGGATGTCCTGTAGGCATCTCAAACTCAACATATCCAAAACAGAGTTCATTTACTCCCCCAAATCCTCCTCTTTTCTCAACTTTCCTATTACTATTATCATCACCATCTTTCTAGGTATTCAGTTATTATCCTTGACTCTCCCCTCACATTTATTCCACATATCCAAACTACTGCCAAATATTGTCAATTTACCTACATAAAATCTCTCCTATATATGTTCCCTTCTCTTTATTCAGTAATCATGCTTTTTCATCTGAAGTTTTCTTATTTTTATTTTCTATTTCTGTCAGGCAATAACAGTTTATTAAAATCCTGAACCTGCCACTAACTAGTTAATTGACCTCCCTGAGCCTGAGTTTTCCCATTTGCAAAACAACGGAGTTAGCCTTGGCATGTCTCTAAGTTACCTTTCACATGGACAATCTATGATCTAACATTCATTTTAGTGGGCTTACATATTTTATGATACTTTGTAGTGCTGACATTCTCTGAGTAAATGAAATATTGACTCAACTTAATTTTTAAAGTCTAATATACTTTAATCATATCTAATTCTTTTCTTCCAGAATTTGGGCAGTATATCAGCAACTATATCCTAATGTGGTGAGGCTTATAGTACCTGTCCTTTGAACTAGCAGGCTCTAGGGGGTGAGGAGGAGGTATGTGGGAGGTGGGGAAAAAAAGAAAAAGAATTTTGATATTTTAGCAATCTGCTAAAACTGGAGTAAGAAACTGTTTCTAGATACATGGAATGTGAGAAAGAAAATCAAGTGCAACAGAAAAATAAAGAAATGAAAAGTCATTACATTTATAAGGACTCTGTCTTGCAGAAATTGACATGTTTCAATGATAAGGAAATCTTTCATTCTGTACAGTAAACAAGTAATTTTTTTAATGAAACATATCACATAAATAGTGATTGAGAAATCCCACCAAAGTCAATTAGATCAGTATGACTCGTTTTAATAAAGGCAAGCTTATTTATGTATCTTGTGATAAAAACAAAGCTATCATTTAAGGATGAAATAAAATCTATCTTCAGAAGATTTTTAACATTTTAAAAAACATTTAAGCAATCACAGCTAACATTTAGACTTCTATGGTTTATAAATGTTAACTAGAATGTCTGAACTACTTAGAAGATTCAACAAGTATTATTTGGTAGTGACTTTAATTACAGAACATCACAATTGGAAGAGACTTAAGAATAAAGAATATCAGAGTTGAAAAGGATTTTAGAACACAGAATGTCAGAACTGGAAGGGACCTTAGAGCTTGGAGAGAACTTAGAATATGGAATGTCAGCAGGGCTCTAATGAACTGTAAGTACTCACCTGGAAGTATTTGCTTGCTTTATTCATCAGACAATAGAATTAGAGATATAAGGGATCTCAGGGATCCCTAAGTCCCTAGTAGCCTTATTTTACATATGAAGAAACTGAAGCCCAGAGAGATTAACGGACTTGCCCAGTGTCATACAGATAATAAAGCAGCAGAGCAAGCATTAAAACTCAGATCTTTACCCAGTGCTCTTTGCAATGAAAAGTGCTGCCTCAGTATTTCAAGACTAAATGTCCCTCATGTCCCTTATCAAGTTCCAATCACGTCACATTTAACCTATCTAAAAGAACTCTTTGGCTCCAAATGAATTGTGTATCTTGATATTTTTAATGATTGGTCAGTATCCTGTTAATCCCCAATAAGCTCACTGGTCTCTCTACCTGTTACTGCTTCCACCTCATCTACCCAGGCTCTTCCATGACACTGCTCAGTCATTTCTTTTTTTTTTTTATTATTTTAATTTTCATTTTTAACACAGTTTATAACAGATAAAACAATTCAAACTTTTGGTCAGTTGATATTTGTTTTTAAAGCATTTACAATATAGACCACCCCAAGAGAATTTTTTTTAAACATTAGCCAAATGAAACACAAATAATATTTATGTTGCTAACTTCACAAGCTCTTGACCTGATTGTCTCCACAGTACTACTAAGAATTAAAGGACCCTAACTTATTGTTGTTGGTCTAAAGTCCTAAGCCTAGTAGCTTAACTTTAGACTTAACCTCAGATGTTCCCCTAGCAGTAATCTATAATTTAATAGATGTGGTATTAAGCTTACAAACCTTCTGACTATAGGAAATTGCCACCAAGAATAGGGACATTGCAGGGAAACAATATCTCCCCATCTTCATGTCAATTCCAGGCAGAAGTAGACTGTCAACTTGCATTCAGTCAGGCTTAAAGTCTGCCAGGTGTCAATGGGGAAACTGAGTCAGAAGAATCCTACCTCAGCCCAGGCTGAACAGCTGCTCTCCCACCCTTCCCATGAGATCACTTTTTGCACTTCATACCAGCCTCTCACAGGCTTACTGGCATCATGGCTTGGAGGCTCAGACCGCCTTTCTTGCTATCCATATCTGGAGTTAGACTCAGAAGAACAGTCACTTAATAGTCTCATAGTATCTAAAAATAGCAATTTCCAATAACCAGGTTTCAAATATGATTATGATTTCACTTTGGCTAAGGAATATCTTTTGAGGCAAGTTTTAAGTGGCTTACATGTCTTTCTATATATGTTCTAGTTCTTGATTAAATAGCAATCATAAAATCAAATTTACCATTAAAACTTTAACTTTTCCATCAATGCTGAATTTTATGCAAGGTTACCTTTCTCTAGGAAATTTAGACTAAAATTCTTTTCCCCAAACTAAAGATGTCCTTGATTTATTCTCAGTAATTAATTCAGTCAGTTGTTTTAATACTAATTGTTTTTACCTCACTTTGTAATATGTCCAATTTTTTCTCCCCCTGCTTCCTAATACTTTGCATTCTGATTACTCCTTCCCTCAATGTACCTTCCCTTCTATCACACCCCACCCTTCCTGTATCCCTATCTTCTCTCTTTTCTTATAGGGCAAGATAAATTTCTATACCCCATTCCCTGTATTTCTTATTTCCCAATTATATGCAATAAAAATTCTCAACATTCGTTGCTAATACTTTGAATTCCAACTTCTCTCCCTCCCCCTCCCTTCCCCAATCCCACTGAGAAGGCAAGGAATTCAGTACAGACTAAATATGTGTCATTTTGCAAAAGACTTCCATAATAGTCATACTGTGTAATACTAACTATATTCCCCTCTGCCCTACTCTATCCCCCCTTATTTTTCCCTCTTCAATTGACCTTGTCCCTTCTTGAAAGTGTTTATTTCTAGTAACTCCCTTCTCCCATTTGCCCTCTGTTCTTCATTTCCCTTATCCCACTTGTCTCCTACTCCCCTACTTTTCTGTGGTGTAAGATAGATTTTCATATCATATTTAGTGAGCATGTTATTCCCTCCTTCAGCCATATGTGGAGAGAGTAGCTTCACTTTTCCCCTCTCCTCTTCTCCCTTTTCTCCTCTATTCAACAAGATTTTTCTTATCTCTTTTGTGAGTTATAGCCTGCCCCATTCCATTTCTCCCTTTCTCCTCTTGGTATTTTCCTCCCTTACCCCTTAATTTTTATTTTATTTTTTTGTGTAGATATCATCTCTTCTGATTCAACACACCCTGTACTCTCTGTCTATATATGTGTATGTGTGTGTGTCTGTATGTACAATCTCTCCATCTACCCAAATACTGAGAAAAGATTCAAGAGTTATAAATATTTTCTTTCCATATGGTAATGTAAACAGTTCATCTTTAGAAAGTCTTTCCTGATTTTTCTTTCCTGTTTACCTTTTCATGCTTCTCTTGATTCTTGTACTGGAAAGTTGAATTTTCTATACAGATCTGTTTTTTTCCTCAATATGAATGATTGAAAGTCCTCTATATCACTGAATGACCATTTATTTCCTTGAAGTATTATACTCAGATGTGCTGAGTAGGTGATTCTTGGTTTCAATCTCAGTTCCTTTGACCTCTGGAATATCCCATTCCAAGCCCTTCAATCCCTTAATGTTTAAGTTGCCAGATCCTGTGTTATCCTGATTATATTTCCACAATACTCTAATTGTTTCTTTTTCGCTGCTTGCAGTATTTTCTCCTTGATCTGGGAATTCTGAAATTTGGCCACAATATCCCTAGGAGTTTCTCTGTTCAGGTTTCTTTCAGGAGGTGATCGGTGGATTCTTCCAATATTATTTTGCCCTCTGGTTCTAGAATATCAGGGCAGTTTTGCTTGATAATTTCATAGAAGATAATGTCTAGGCTCTTTTTTTGATCATGGTTTTCAGGTAGTATCATAATTTTTAAATTATTTCTCCTTGATCTATTTTCCAGGTCAGTTCTTTTTCCAATGAGATGTTTCACATTATCTTCTATTTTTTCAAATTTTTGGTTTTGTTTACTAACTGCTTGTTTTAACTCATAGTCATTCATTTCCCTGAACTCAATTCTCTCTTTCAACAAATTATTTTGTTCAGTGAGCTTTTGAACCTTCTCCTCTATTTGACTAATTCTGTGTTTTAAAACCTCCTTCTCCTCACTGGCTTTTTGGACCGCCTTTTCCAATTGAGTTAGCCTCTTTTTAAAGCTGTTATTTTCCTCAGCATTTTTTTGGTTCTCCTTTAGTAAGCTGCTAACTTGTTTTTCAAGCTCTTCTATTGCCTGAGCTCAGTTTATGTTCCCTTTGGAGGCAGGGGCCTTGACTTCCTCTGACAGGATGCCTTGTTCTTCCTCATCCAAAAGGATAGGGGAGACACCTGTTTCCCAAAAAAGTAACCTTCCATGGTCTTATTTTTTTTTTCCTTTTTTGGGCATTTCCCCAGCCAGTTACTTGACTTCTGAGTTTCCTCTCCACAACCACCTCGCCTCCAATTCCGCCAAGTCAGCACTGGGGGCTGAGATTCAGATGAGCTGCTCTAATCCCTCAGGGGCTTTAGGTGGAGGCAGGGCAACTATTCAATATGAGATTAAGATCAGCTGCTCAGGTTGGGGTAGGGCCGCCACACAGGGCTCAGTTCTCTTGGGGGCTTTACAGTGAGACCTTCAACAATGGATGCAGGCTACTGTCTGCCTTGGGAGCCCCCGTCTGCTGCTTCCTCCACTGCTGCCACCTGAGGAGGCCTGAGTTATGGGGACATGGGGACACCCTGCTCCCTTCTTGACCAGCCGAAAAAAACCCTCTCACTGACCGTTAGCGCTTGTGGGTTGAAGGATCTGCGCTGTGGTTGGAGATTCTGTCCCTGAAGCCTACTTGGTTCTGCTCCTCCCGGTGCCACGTGGCCAAGACTGGGCTGGGCTCTGCTCTGCGTCTGGTGTGACAGACCTTTCCCGTCAGTCTTTCAGGTCATTCTGGGCTAGAAATCTCCTCCACTCTGTTGTTCTGTGGCTTCTGCTGCTCTAGAATTTGACAGTTCTTCTTTACAGGTATTTTATGGGGTGTGGGGGAAGAGCTAGTGTATGTGTGTCTTTCTACTCTGCCATCTTGGCTCTGCCCCCAGTCATTTCTTGTCTTAAGCATCTTTGATGTCCTTTCCAAATATCTCTTCCTGTTTATAAACTCAATTCTTACTATCCTGAAAAAACATACAAGCTTTCCTTGGCCCTTCTACTCCTTCAAGCTACAACTCTGTTTCTTCCCCTTCATTGCCAACTAGAAAGACTGATCTAAACTGATTGCTTTCCTTGTTACCTATTCATTCTTCAGTTCCTTACAATCTGTTGTATTCCCACTGCTCTTCTGAAATAGTTTACCCTATAGTCACTTGTAATCTTATCACTAACATCAGTGGCCTTTTATTTTTTTCTGTTTGCTTTCTCAAAATAATAATAAAAATGGTTAAAATTGTTTTTTCATGTAATTGGGAAAATAGAATATTAAAAATTTTTTAAATATTCCTTTTGCCATGTACAATATCTTCCTGGTTTTACTTACTTCACTTTGCATGAGTTCAAAAGATCTCCCTGCTTTTCTGAAACCTACTCCCCCTACCCTGTCATTTCTTAATGCACAATAGTATTCCATCACAATCATATACTAGAACTTGGTTCAGCTACTCCCCCACTGATGGGCAGTACCTTGATTTCCAATTCTTTGCCATCACAAAAAAAGCTGATATAAATATTGTTGTACGAACAGTTCCCTTTTTATTTTCTTTGATCTCTTTGGGATACAGACTTGTATTGCTGGAGCAAAGGGTACACACAGTTTTATAGCTCTTTGGGCATAGTTCCAACTTGTTCTCCAAAATGACTGGACTAGTTCACAGTTCCACCAACAATGCATCAGTATGCTTATTTTTCCACATCCCTTTCCCCAGCATTCTTAAGAGCTTTTGACCACTTCGGGCCTTAGTCTATAGTATTTAGTCAGTAATATTATCTATCCTTTCTCTGAACCAGGACTGAAGATCATGCTAACAGTGGAAGGAACTAGGAATGTTTAGCCTAGAGGAAGGAAAAGTCAGGATGTTGGGGGACAACAAAAGCATTGTCTTCACATGTTTGAAGGGCTATCATATAGGATAGGAATTAGATTTATTCTTTTTGGCTCCAGCTAATAAATGCAGGTAAAAAAAATGGATGGAATCTACAAAGAGGTAAATTTTAGCTTGATATATGAGAAAAAAATTTCCTAGTAATTAAAGCTCTACAAAAATGAAGACCACTGGACATGTACAAGCTACATGACCACCTATAAGATATGTTACAGAGGGAATTTCTGTTCTAGTATGAATCAGAATAGAGAGCTCTGAAAGTTCCTTTCACCACTGAGATTCTGTGACCAAGTGATTTCTCCCTAAGATCCTTGGGAATTCAATGGTTTTCTGATTATTTCTCCTTATATTTTCCTCAGGTGCTGAATGAGTGTACTGTTGTTCACTGATGCAACGTCTAGTGGTCAGAATGAGATAAAAAAGGAAATAAATAAGTTAGGAAGCTTCACAAACTATTTCAGAAGGTCCTTCTCACCATGGTACATGAATTTTATTTTTCTGTCATTATTCATAGTAATTGCATCAATTTAAAAGGTTATTAGTTTTTTATGCTCTGAACTTAAAGTTTCTTCAACACCTTTTCTGGATAGAAGGGCATAGCACATTCAGATAATTTCTGATTAGTCTTATGTTAGTCTGATTCAGTCAAGACAGTATTTGACTATAAGTACCCCCACTCTGAAATTAATCAATTAAAGTTCCTCTGTTTAAAGAATTTCCAATGGTCCCTTTGTACAGGAAATTACTCTTTGTTCTTTTACCCCTTCAGTGCCATCTTATTTTGATTTTGAATTGTGAATAGGTATCAAATTTTTTGCTATGGTTCTTTTACTTTTTAATTTATTTCATCTATTTTATAATTTACTTTATTTTCCTTGCCAATTTCACTTATCCACTAAAGGGATGTTGGAACTGGAGTTTAGAAATGACCATTGAGGAGGGGAGGAGCCAAGATGGTGCAGTAGAAAGACTCACGTATGCTAGCTCCGAATCCACAGCCCATAAATTTCCTGTAAAAAGAACTCCCCACAAATTCTGGAGCACTTCAAGCCACGCAGAAACACAGTGGAAGAGATCTCCAATCCAGAGAGTCCAGGAAAGCCGTCCCCAGGGGTCCGTCGCGCTCCGGACAGCGGGGCACACCCCTGCACTGCCCTGGCCGCAGGGCCCCAGAGGAGCAGATCCGAGCAGGCTTCAGGGACGGAACCTCCCGTGGCTGTGAAGGTCCCTCTGCCCACAGGCGCTCCAGGTCAGTGAGAGAGACTTCTGGGCTGGCTGAGAAGGGAGCGGGGTGTCTCCGTGACTCGGGCCCCCTTGGGAGGCAGCGGCAGAGGCGGAGGCAGCGGTGGCCGGGCGCTCCCGGAGCAGGTAGGAGCTCAGGGCCATTACCGATGGTCTCCACATAAACCCCCTGAGGGTAGTGAGCCTGGGAGGCGGCCCTGCCCCCACCTGAGCACCAGAACTTAAGCTCACATTGAATAGCAGCCGCTCTCGCTGCTGAAAGCCCTGAGGCTGGGGAGCAGCATCTGAATCTCAGACCCCAAGCACTAGCTGGGCGGATCTAGGCGGGGGTGGACAGGAATCTCAGAAGTCAAGTAACTGGCTGGGAAAATGCCCAGAAAAAGGAAGCAAAATAAGACCATAGAGAGCTACTTTCTTGGGGAAGAGATGTTCCTTCCTCCTTTCATTTCTGATGAGGAAGTACAATGCTTGCCATCAGAGAAAGCCATGGAGGTCGGGGCCTGTCTATCCCAGATATCCGAGGTGGATGTCCAGTGGGCTCAGGCCATGGAAGAGCTCAAAAAGGATTTTGAAAATCAAGTTAGACAGGTGGAGGAAAAACTGGGAAGAGAAATGAAAGACATGCAAGAAAAGCATGAAAAACGGGTCAATACCTTGGTAAAGGAGACCCAAAAAAATGCTGAAGAAAATAACACCTTGAATAGGCTAACTCAATTAGCAAAAGAGGTTCAAAAAGCCAATGAGGAGAAGAATGCTTTCAAAAGCAGAACTAGCCAAATGGAAAAAGAGGTTCAAAAGCTCACTGAAGAGAATAGTTCTCTCAAGATTAAAATGGAACAGATGGAGGCTAATGACTTTCTGAGAAACCAAGAAATCACCAAACAAAACCAAAAGAATGAAAAAATGGAAGATAATGTGAAATACCTTATGGGAAAAACAACTGACCTGTAAAATAGATCCAGGAGAGACAATTTAAAAATTATGGGACTACCTGAAAGCCATGATCAATAAAAGAGGCTAGACATCATCTTTCATGAAATTATCAAGGAAAACTGCCCTGATATTCTAGAACCAGAGGGCAAAATAAGTATTCAGGGAATCCATCGATCACCACCTGAAAGAGATCCAAAAAGAGAAACTTCTAGGAACATTGTGGCCAAATTCCAGAATTCCCAGGTCAAGGAGAAAATATTGCAAGCAGTTAGAAAGAAATAATTCCAGTACTGTGGAAATACAATCAGGATAACACAAGATCTAGCAGCTTCTACATTAAGGGATCGAAGGGCGTGGAATAGGATATTCCAGAAGTCAAAGGAACTAGGACTCAAACCAAGAATCACCTACCCAGCAAAACTGAGTATAATACTTCAGGGGAAAATATGGTCTTCCAATGAAACAGAGGACTTTCAAGCATGCTTGATGAGAAGACAAGAGCTGAAAAGAAAATTTGACTTTCAAACACAAGAATGAGAAGAAGCATGAAAAAGTAAACAGCAAAGAGAAGTCATAAGGGACTTACCAAAGGTGAACTGTTTACACATTCCCTACATGGAAAGACAATATTTGTAACTCTTAAAACTTTTCAGTATCTGGGTAGTTGGTGGGACCACACGCACACACACACGTACATGCGTGCGCGCACACACACATACACACATGCATGCACATACAGAGACAGAGAGCACAGAGTGAATTGAATAGGATGGGACCATATCTTAAAAGAAACTAAGGTACATGGTGAGAGAGAAATGTAGTGGGAGGAGAGAAGGTTAAATGGAATGGGGTAAATTATCTCTCATTGAAGAGGCAAGCAGGAGACTTTTTAGGGAAAAAGAGGAGAGCTGAGAAAAAAAACATGAAGTTTACCCTCATCCCATTCGACTAAAGGAAGGAATAAAACGCACACTCATTTTGGTATGAAAACCTATCTTACAATACAGGAAAGTGGGGGAGAAAGAGATAAGCAGGGTGGGCGGGATGATGGAAGGGAGGGCAACTGGAGGAGGGAGCAATTTGAAGTCAATACTCAGGGAGGGACAGGATCAAAAGACAGAATAGAAACAATGGGGGGCAGGATAGGATGGAGGGAAATACAGTTAGTCTTACACAACATGACTATTATCGAAGTCATTTGCAAAACTACACAGATAGGGCCTATATTGAATTGCCTGCCTTCCCAAAGGGAACGCGTGGGGAGGGAGGGATGGGGAGAATTTGGAACTCAAAGTTTTAGGAACAACTGTCTAGTATTGTTCTTGCTACTAGGAAATAAGAAATACAGTTAATGGGGAATAGAAAGTCATCTGGCCCTACAGGACAAAAGAGAAGATGGGGACAAGGGAAGGGAGGGATGACAGAAGAGAGGGCAGATTCGTGATAGGAAAAATTAGAATGCTCAGTGTATTGGGGTGGGGGGAGGGGATAAAAGGGGAGAAAATTTGGAACCCAAAATTTTGTGAAAATGAATGTAAAAAGTTAAATAAATTTATATTTAAAAAAATGAAATAATAAAAAAAATTAAAAAAAAAAAGAAATGACCATTGATTATACAATTTCAAATTTGGAAGGGACTCTAGATCAAAGAAAACTGGAACACAGAAAGAATAAAAAATTTTAGAAGATGAAGGGGCATTAGAGATAACCTTATACAATTCCTTATTTTTACAGAGGACTGATCCAGAGAGAGGAAGTCACACACATCTATGTGATGGCATAGCAGAGACACGAGTCCAAGTCTTTGACTTTCAAGTCCCTTGGGGAAAATATGGGGCTCCCTATTCAAAATAAGCCTTCAAAGGCTTCAAAAGAAGTCCCAGAATTTTTTAGTTTATCTCTACATTAAGACCATGCCTGCAAAAAGCCACTTATATGACTTTGGGGTTGTTCATCCAAACTATACTCAATAAATGATAGTGAATGTTGCCGTTGACCTTGTTATCTCAGAGGGAAGGCATTAAGATTAGGGAGAATTAGGAAAGACTTTTTCTAGAAGGTGAGACTTTAGCCAAGACAGGAAGCCAGACAAGCCAAGATGCAGAAGGACATTGGAGGCATGGGAACCTGCCAGTGAAAACCCTTGGCAGTCAGGAGATGGACCATCAGTCAACTGACACCAGCATCATTGGATTAAATAGTGTATGGAGTAGGGTATAAGAAGACTGGAAAGGTAAGAAGAGGTAAGGTTATGAAAGGCTTTGAAAGTCAAAAAGAATTTTATATTTGATCCTGGAGGTAAGAAGGAACAACTGGAATTTACTGAAGAAGGGGGTCATATGTCAGACCTGCATTTTCAGAAGATCAGTCTGATAGCTGAGTAGAAGATGGATTGGAGTTGGAAAGGGACTTGAGGCAGGGATACTAAATAGCAAGCCAATGCAACATTCAAGGCCCGGGGTAATCATGTCCTACCCCAGGGCGGTGGCAGCGTCAGAGGAAAAACGTGGTCGTATTTTAAAGATATTACGCCGGCAGAAATGACAAGATTTAATCACTGACTGGATATGGGGGGAGGTGAGAGAGAATGAGGAGTAGAAGATGCTATCTTCTGGGTGACTGGGAGGATGGTGGTACCTTGGGGATTAGAGGAAAGTTAGAAAGTGGGGAGGGTTTGGGGAGGAAGATACTAAGTCATTTTAAGATGTTTAAGATATCTAAAAGGAGCCCCACATTTTCCCCAAGGGGCTTGAAAGTCAAGAGATAAGAGATTGGAGGACAGGAGAGTAACTAGGAATAGACAAGAAAATCTGAGAATCATCTGCATAGAATTAATTAAACCATGAAAGCTAATGGAATCACTAAGTGAAACGGTATAGAGGAAAAGAAGAGGGTCCAGCATAGACCTCTGTTAGCAGGAATGACACGAAAATCCATCAAAGGAGACAGTGAAGGGGTGGACAGATAGACAGAAGGATAACCAACAAAGAGCAATGTCATGAAAACTTAGAAGAGAGTATCAAGGAGAAGAGTGTGATAAAAAATGTCAAAGGTTGGAAAGGGCAAGAAGAATGAGGAATGAGAAAAGTTCTTTAGATTTGGCAATTAAGAGATCATTGGTAATTAAGGTGAGAGTAATTTTGGTTGAATAATGAGATCAGAAGCCATGCTGCAGAAAACTGAGATTAAGAGGAAAGGTCATGGAGACACTTAATGTAGATGGCCTTCTCAATGAGTTTTGCCAGGAAGGGGAAGAGAGACAAAGGATGAAAGATTAAATGGGAATTTTTTGGGGATGGGAAGACACGATCATGTTTGTAGGCAAAAAGGAAGTAACCAGTACAAACAAAACATTTCAAGATTAGTGAAAGAGTAGGGATTATAGTAAGGGCAATTTTGGGGAGAAAATGAGATGAAATGGGATCACTTGTGCATGTAGAGGGACTGGCTTTGGCAAGGAGAAAGGTTTCCTGTGAAATAGCAGTGAAGAGTGACATAGTGGCAGAAAGAACCTAAGTTCTGGAAGATGGGGGAGAAAAAAGAGATCTCAGTGAATGGCCTCAGTTTTTTTTCAGTGAAATATGAATGAGATGGTGGAGAGAGAAGGAACTGTGGTTTGTGGAGGAAGGAAAAGGTTTGATGGACTATGAGTCTCCTGTCTGAGGAGCCTAGATCAGTTCAAAAAAGGCTCATCACCAGAAGGCTGGCCAGTCTAGATGACCACTTTCTGGAGATGCTGTGTGTTGGTTTTTTTTTTTTGAAACAGATTGTATTATTGCAATAGCCTCCTAATTGTTTTCTCTGCCTGAAGTCTCTCCCATACATTCTCCAGAGTCACTAAAATGATACTCCTTAAGCACAGGTCTGACCATGTCTCTTTTCTTCTCAAAAAAGCTTCAGTGACTCCCTATTACATCTAGGATATAATTTTCCAATCTGGCTCCGGTCTACCTTTCCAGTCTGATTACACACTATTCCCCCTTCCCAGGCTCTAACCAAACTGGTCTACTTGGAGTGATATTCTCCTTACATGTCACTCCATCTTCTATCTTCAT
Organism: Bettongia penicillata ogilbyi; assembly: GCA_023548195.1. Lineage (NCBI taxonomy): Eukaryota > Metazoa > Chordata > Mammalia > Diprotodontia > Potoroidae > Bettongia > Bettongia penicillata. The sequence continues at coordinate 5,853,275 of JAJHZJ010000031.1, forward strand.
GTCTTCACATGCCTACAATGTACTCTCTCATCACTAATACTCCCTTCAAAGGTCAGTGCAAGTGCTACCTTCTATATGAGACCTTTCTTCAGCCCCCTGCCACCCCCCTGCTCTGTATTTGTGTACCTCTTTGTACTTACTAGTATGTGCAAATGTTGTTTTCCCAGATAGAATGGTTTTTGTCACTGTACTCTTCAGCAGACAGATCAGTGCCTGGTACATGGCAGGTATGTTTTGTTGAATGATGTCCTTGAGACTCTTCCAGCTCAGAGTATAAGATTATGTGCCTGAACCCAAGAGGAACAAGAGGTAGGAGCTAGGAAAAAATGTTCTGTTGATCCAACTCCTCTGAGCTTTATTTTTTAATTGCCCTGTTACAGTACAAGCCAGAGTTTCAAAACAGGAATGGTGTTATTTGGCAGTGATTGAGGACTTCTCAAAAAGGATTCTATGAATCTGCATAAAGAACCTTCTTTACAGTCTTCTAAACTCATGTTGTGCTGGATTCAAGGACTGAAGGTCAGAAAAATTTCATTTTACTACCTTAGAAAGTGTTTCAGAATAAAGGTAACCATCTACTTAAAAAAAAAAAACAATTACAAACTCCCAAACCCAGACCAACCTCACCTAGAAATTCATATCAAGGTTTTCATTTAGGCACATGAGAATATGAAAACATTAGTTTTTCTTAACAGGTTTACAATGCCAAAGTGTGAGCATTCACTTTTATAGACAGAAAAACAAAAAGAACATGCCAATGTTGCAGATAACCATTTCATAGGAAGTTCTACCCATACCTGTAATAGCCAAGTAGGAAGCTGTGTACCGCTTTTCCAGTCCATCTCTGACTGTCTGAATGGCACCGTAGATTGGAGGTAGAATCATAATCAGGTTACTCAGTGTGTTCCCTGTGGCAGAAAAACCCAAGAAGAGACTGAGAATGAAAACATAAATAAGATATGTTTCCTGTAGTTCAAGAGGGCAAGGGCTCTTATGGTCACTCCAGCAGTCTTCTCAGAAATGAAAGGCACCTCTCATAGGTCAACTAGCTCAGTGCTCACCTGAAGCATGAATCCTTTCTGCTAAATCTCTAATAAATGATCACTAACCTATCTGATCTCTGCTTGACAACATCCAACAAGAGAACTCTCTCCTTCACTGTTTTGGTCTGGTCATGTAACTTCATAAATTTAGGGAACTATGGTACAGAATATCTCTGTACCAGTGCAGAGTGGCAGTTCATCTGTAATTCTTATCTTAGGCAGTTAAGTGGGGTAGTGCAAGGGAAAGTGACTTGTCCATGGTCCCCCAGCCAGCAGAGAGATGCAGAACTTGAACCCGGGTTTCCCTGACCCCAAGGCTACTCCCTTTATCTCTTCTTCTCTTCTCCATCTCTCTTATCTCCCAAGCGGATTCTCAGTCATTTTACAGTCCTTCCTAATCACAGTAAGCACAGGTGATTCAGTGAAACCCACACCTGAAGCATGACATTTCTTTACAACATCCCTGACAAGCAGTCACTCAGCTTGAATATTTCCAGGCCTGGGAGTTAAAAACCTCCTAAAGGAAGGGGAGAGGAACAAGCATTTAATATGTGTGGGCCATTGTGCTAATAAGCACTTGCACAAATGTCATTTGACCTTCACAACAATGCCACAATGTAGGTGCTGCTAGTACCCTCATTTTACAACTGAGAAAGCTGAGGGAATCCAAGGCTAATGACTTATCCAGGGTCATGCAGTTAGCAGGGACCCCATTTGAATGTGGGTCTTTGTCCTCTATCTTCTGCTCTACCAGGTGGTTCATAAGAAAGACTATCCCATGAAGTTGGAGGTCATCACCTCTTTCCAAGCTGAAATTGACTTTATACAGACATTTCTAAATACAACCCATTTATCAGGTAATAAACTATCATTTTAATGGCAAGAAATGCTGATGTTATAGACTATTAAGGACTAAAAAATATTTTGCCAGGAATTTCTTAAAAAGAAAAGCTCAAAGATATAACTGTCAGAGTTAGACTTTTCTTTTTTGATGGTTATTCAAATAAACTAAGTATAATGGAAGATTCCCTGATTCTGTTACCAACAATTTAAAGAGCTCCTGGTTGAAATAAAGGATTCCACCTGTATTGCTTTACTAAATGATTATAAAACACCTAAGGACAGTGCAGTAGAATGGAAAGAGCAAGAGATTTAGACTTAAAAGATCTAGATTCAAATGCCATCTTGTAAATGTTTTAATAGGAAGGAAAAGTCCATCAACTTGAATTGTGTATTTTTAAACCATTTTATCCATTACTGATGTGATCCTTTAAAATTCACTTCAAGTGTAAATTTGACAGTCATTAAGCATCTGCTATTTACAAAACACCTACTATACCATATAATAAGGGGTATGCAAAGCTACATAAGACGCTAAGATTCACACCTTGACCTTTGTGAGCTCAACATTTGGTGTGTGATGTATTGTAAGAAATAATGAGCAAGTTGATTTTAGAAAAACATGGAAAGACCTGCATGAAATAATGAGGAGTGAAATGAGCAGAACCAAGAGAAAGTTGCACAGAGTAACAGCAATGTTGTTCAAAGAAAAACTGAAAGACCAAGCCGTTCAGATTATCACAAATATTCAAAACTACTACAAAGGACCTGTGAAGGAAGATGTTATACACCTTCACAGAAAGAACTGATAAACAGAAGTATGCATAGTATGGTTTTATATATATGTATGTATACATACACGTGTGTACGTGTGTGTGTGTGTGTGTGTGTGTGTGTGTGAGTGAAAGAGAGAGAAATGGTGGCCTTCTCTACTTCTCTAGTGCTGAGTGGGGAAGGAGGGAGGGAGGGAGACAGTTTGGAACCCAAAGTATAACCAAAAAACAAATTCAACTTAATTTTAAAAATTGGTGAAAGAGAGAACAACACAAATAATTGTAATGAAAGTAGACTGTTAAATTAAAGTACACAATATTATGAAAGTTCCAAGGAAGGAAAGATTATTTCTGATTGAAAATGAGGGATCAAGAAATGGTGTGACTCTGACAAGACAGTAAACCTCCAGTGACTGAAAGTGCTCAAGAGGAGGCTGGATGACCCTCTGTCCAGGAAGCTGCACACCCGTAGGACGTGGGTGATTCTGGCTTGGGTAATCTTTGACTTACCTTACAAATCTAAGATATGTAAGATGGTGTACCATAGTGGGAAGAGTACTAGGTTTGGGGGGAGAAGACCTGTTGTTCTACTGTGTGACCTTGGGTAAATAATTTCCCTATTTCATGATCTCAGTTTCTTTTTCTACGAAATGACATGGCTGGATTATATTATTTCTGCAACTCCTTTTTGTCTCTAACAACCTAAATCTAGGATTTCCATAGGTAGACATGGGAATTGAGAGGCATCTCAAGAGTAATCTAGGGCAAACCCCTTCCCCTCTCTGGACCTCATTTTCTTCATCTATAAAATGAGAGTATTGTATTAGATGACCTCGAAGGTCCCTTTGAAGTCTAAATACTACGATCTTATAAAAATTAGAAAAGCTGACAATGGTAAGGAGAAGCAATTCTCCAGAATCTAGGGAAGTTTTCCATACACACACACACATACATATGTATAATACATGTATATGTATATAGTACTATAGAAAAAGATAAAGAGAACATGTGGTTCTACCCCTCAGAGAAAGGAAGGAAAAGATAATAATAGAGAAGTCCTTGAAAAGGCAAAGGCATTTAATCTCTTTTTCACTTCCGTCTTTGCATGTGAATAGCATATGAGAATAAACCTTGCTCATAAGGAAAGAATAAAAACTCATGGGGAAAGGAGACTGAGATGAATGGGGAGTCAAAATGATAGGAAAAGGAAGCACAGAACAATAGAACAGAGTCTGCTCAGCAGAATCTAGTGACCTGCAATGAAGGGGAGAAATTTTACAATGACTTTTCTGAGGAAGCATCAAGGACAAGGGAAGGTCTTAGGCTCTGTGGAAAAGACAGATGGCATGCCCCTTGAAAAAAATCAACAAATAATAAATATACATTGTCAATAAAAATTGTATCACTCACAATAAGAGCTAAGATGTAAAGCTGTACTTTGGGTCTCCACATACAGGTCTCTTTCACTACAGGTGACAAACATTTACTAGGTATCTATCATGTGTATATCTTGAGTCGCATATACAAAGATGAAAAATGGCATACTTCAAGAGCTTACAATTCATTAGGAATAATTAACTACAAAATAAACTAGAATGTGATAAGTAGTATGAGAGATTAAAGGAAAGAGAGATTACTCCCAGCTGAAAAGGGAAGTCAGCGAAGACTTCCTAGATAAGCTTCCACCCAAGGAGATTAAGAAGTTAAAGGGAAATTCATTGCAGGCAGAGGTACAGGGTCTGAAAGGGGTAACAGTCAGTGTAGCAAACTGGGTAACAAAGAATGTGTAAGTGAAGCAGTGTGAGATGAGGCCAGAAGGCAGGGTGGGTCCAGACTAGAGTCTTGAAAGTAGCACTCAGGAATTTATAGTCTATCATTTGGTCAGAGAGAAAGCCCTGTTGATTTCTGAGCTGGGGAGGGATATGCTTGGGCATTAGTAAGATTATGTGGGCAGTGGTATGAAGGATAAATGAGAAACAGGCAGATATGAAAATTAGGAAACTATCATCACACCCCAGACAAGAAGGCCTGAGTTAAGTTGGAATGCAAAGGAGGTTGAGAACTAATCTTAAGTATTTATAGACAAGTCACTTTAAGATGGAAATCTGCCAAGGTTTTAGCTCAAAAAGTCAAACCATCAACTGGTCCAGCTCTGAAAAGAACATAGGTAGAATCTGGGGAAAAGCAAGTTTAATTTTCTTCTGTGACAAAATGACAGGTCACATATCTAAAGAAAAAGTAATGAATGAATACATTCTCAGTTTTAGCACAGTTTTCAATTCTCCCTCATATGACAGCTCACAGAAAAATGGGAAAATTCAGTGATAAAGCAGATAAAACATTGGAGTCAGGAAGACCTGAGTTCAAATATGACCTCAGATACTTCTAGCTGTGTGATCCTGGGCAAGTGAATTGGGATAATAGCACCCACCTTGCAGGGTTGTATAACAAATAATAACAAAGTGCTATATAATTGATAGCTATGGCTATTATTATTTTTACATTCATTGTATTCGTCAAGGTATGTGGAATGACTACTTGTGTGTTACATGTCTTTTATCATCTCTTAGACTGTGAGCTCTGTGAGCGAAGAGACCTTGATCTCTTTGATCTGTTTCCCCAATTGCCCAGCACCATGGGCAGGTGCTGAATAAATTTTGAATTTATTTGAAAGTACTTAAAGGGCCAGTACTTGGTTGCTGTTTTTTAAACTGGTCAGCAGAGGGCAGCAAAATCCAGCTCTGGGCAGCAGGGAGTCTGTGGATGGCAGCTAGTCAGCTCAAGTTACAGGACATTCCCCAGTAGGGGAGGGTAAAAGACCTGGCTGTGGCAAAGTGAAAAGCAGGCCATGAACAGGTGAAAATTGGGAACTTTGACAAGAGGGAAACAAAGGTTCCAAGGCAGCAAAATCAAGGGCCTATTTAAAACTCATCGAACACAACATACCATCTCCGGACTCCATCTCTTGTCACATCTGCACATCAGCTGACCATGCCTAGAATGTCGTGGTCCCCTCACTTCTTAGTCTCTCTGGTCTCCCTCAAGGCTTTGCTCAAATTCTCCTTTCTACAGAAGGCCTTTCCCAGTCCCTGCCAGCCCTTCTCTTCCAGATTTTCTCTTTCTCCTGTACATATCTTCTGTGTATCTAGATATTTGCATGTCTTCCCCATTGGGATATTTTTACATTCCTTGAGAGCAGGGTCCATTTACTGCTTCTCTCTCTATTCCCACACAGTACAGTTTGGCATATAGGAGGTGCCACCTTTGGCAAACAGCAGTATATGTTGTGGACTAAGATTCTGGAAGGGAATCGAACCTCAGTCAGGTGTGCCAGTCCTGTACCTGCAAGAACAGAGGCCAAGCTGTAACCCAGTCACAGGCAGAGTCACAGAATCTTAAAAGCTAGAAGAGGCCTCTGATGTATCTTGGTCAGAGGGAAAGCCCTTCGTAAGAACTAGAGCCTGTGAGGTTCCTGTAACCTGGGAGACCAGTCTGAAGGGTTGAAGTGGTGCTTTCTCTCTGATTCTTACAAGGGTGGACACATCTCAGTTGGCTGCTGATGCTTAGTCTATTTTGGAGGCAATTATAAAAACATCTGCACTGGGTAGGAGTCCCTCCCAACACTGAGATTCCACACAGTGCGCACATAGAAAGATAAATAACAGTACACGGCAATTCATAGTAAAGGTGAAACATGATACAGAATAAGTGCTCCAAGAGTTTACAAAAAGAAGGTATGGTGGGCTGGAGCAGTTTTGAAAAGCTTCACAGAGGTAGTTGATTGCAGTTGGACATTAAGAGATGGGTACAATTTAGATAAGGAGAAGAAAAGAAGCCATTCCTGGGAGAAGAAACAGAATAAATAAGGGAATTAGTTCTGTTTTGTTTCAGGCTGGGAGGAAGGCAGAAAGGAGACCAATCTGGCTAAAGCAAAGGGTCTATCTAGGGAGGTATAGCAGGGGTTTCCAGTTTATAGTGCATGCTAATCTGGTGTTCATAACACTCAAATGTTTTCACTAATAGTATCAAAATCTGCTTCTCTTCACAAAGTTTCAGAAACATTACATTTTAATCTGAGCAAAGGGAGAAATGGCTACTTAATTCAATTCAACAAGTATTCATCAACTACTAATCCTGTGCAAAAGATAAAAAGATCAAAAAAATGACAGTCCCTTGGTCCATAAAAACTTACAACTTTAAAGTGGGGAAGAGGGCTGAGAGATGTACACAAATAATTACAATACAACTTAAGAGTAGAATTAGCTGGATAGGAAAGGTCAAAGGGAGATGTGTCAGAGAAGCGGAGGAGAGGGATCACTTTAAGCTTGGGAAATCAGGGAAGGCATCAGGGATGTAGTGGCACCTGAGGTAGGCAAAGACCATTAGATTTGGCAACTAAGAGGTCATCAGTAATTTTGTAGAGAGGAATTTCAATTGAATGATGAAGACAGAAATTGACTGCAGGGAGTTTAGACAAATAAGAGGAGAGGCAGAGGCACCTATTGTAGATAGCCCTCTCAAGATGTTTAGCCATGAAAGAAAGAGAGATATAAGATGATAGCTAGCAAGGATGGACACATCAAGTGAGGGTTTTTTAGGATGGGAAGATGTAGGCAGGAAGCAACTGAAGATTTGTGAGAACCTGAGGATTATAGAAGGAATAGTTTACTGGAGAAGTCAAGATGGAATGGGATGACTTGTGTATTTGCTGAATTGTGTATATAGAAGGATTTGCCTTGGCAAGGCAAAGGCCACCTATGAAGAGAGGCTGGTAAAGTAAGTTAGAGCCAGATTATTAGAGGCCTTCAATGGAGGAGCTGATACTTAACTCAGTACACACTGAGAAAGTTACTGATGGTTTCTGAGAGATGGTGTAATTAGACCTGTGTATAAGAAAGGTTACTTTGGCAGGAATGTGAAGGATGGAGTGGATAGGGTAAAGACCACACAAAGGCAGGGAGACCAGTGGGGAGGCTATTTAAACAGTTCAGTTAAGAGGTAATGAGGTTCTGAACTATGTATGGTCAAGCCTGTGTGAATAAAGAGGAGACAGTACGGAAATACTGCAGAGGGAGAAAGCATAAGACTTGGAAACTAATTGGCTATGGAGTATGGAGAAGAAAAAAAATAAACATGACTGAGATTTTTAGTTTGAATAACCGGAGGGCAGGAGAAGGGGAGAATAATGACATCAATAGGGCCGGTTTATGACTGCCAGGATAAAGTACTGTGATGTGGGGGATCAGCTCTATCCCACAGTAGTCATCAACAATTCAAAGTCAACCTTGAAAGGAATATATAGAATGTTATCCTACAGGGCTCAATCCAAGGACTGAATTTATTGGAAGTCCTTCAGATTACATAGATAAGGGAGCTGAAAATATTCTCAAATTAACAGATGAAACTAAATTAGGTAAGGTTACTGATCCTGTGGGAAAGATGAGTGCATTTGCAAATGCTTTGGAAACATGGTCCTACAAATTGCAAGGGATTCAATCAAGGATGAGTGGAAAAGTTTATACAACAGGATAGAAAAGCAGTGTAACAGATATAGGGCTGGAAGAGAGAAAGCAGGAACAAGTATGAGCATAAGATTACATAGCAAGATAATATATAAGGTTTATACTTGACAACAAGCTGAATATGAGTCAGAAACTGGTATCTTTCTTTGGAAAAACATTTAACAAGATCCCTACAACAACATCCTTCTGTTAAAATAAACAGTGACTTTTCTGGTATAGTCCTCATTTTGTTCAGATCTTATTTAGAGGTCTTGTCCACTCAGCTCAGGGCCTTATGGTATTTTTTTCCATCACCTCGATACCAAAATAATTCCATTATGCTCATGTGCCACAATTTGTTTAGCCAATCCCCAACTGACAGGGCCTCTATTTGGTTTCTAGTTAGATGCTACTTTAAAAAAAGAAAATGAAAAGAAACAAAGTGAAGCTGGAATGATTTCAGAGAAGGAACAGGAGTAGTGGTGTGGCAGAGCAGGAGAAGCACTGGCCTGGGAGGTAGGAGAACTGGTTTTGAAATTGTGGCAATTCACTTCCCAATTGTGAGACTCAGTTTCCTAATCTGTAAAATAAAAAACCTGAGATTACTTCCAGCTCTAATATTTTGTGTAGTGGAAGAACTATATTTGAACTTAAGAGAACTTGGGGTTGAATTCTGGCTCTGCCACTTATTGTGTGAATTTAGGCAAGTCTTTTAACTTCTCCAGGAATCAGTTTCCCGATCTGAAAAATGATGAGAGCTTGGATTTAATCTCTAATGTCCCTTTCAGCTCTAAGTCTATGAACCTATGCTGGAAGGCCCTTCTGAATCTAACAGTCTATGTGCTTTCTATGTGATTCCTTAACTCTTAGCAAAGTGAAGGTTAAAGGAGGATTACCCAAATATGCAGAAGATTTTTAATAATGAAGAACGTGGTCCCTTGTTCTTAGAAAACTGAAAAGGAATAAATGGGTTTAAATTAAACTAAGGTTCCCCCCACCCCCATCCCAGCTTTTCAATACTAGGATGGTAATTAAGCCTCTGACTAGGTTATCTAGATATGCCATCACTGAGTCTTCTATGAAAAGAACAGATGATCACTTTTCTTGGGTTAAGTTAAGGTAAGGTTTAAGGTTTAAGGAATGCTGGTTGGAGTCAAATGACCAAGGTTCAAATTCTAAGTCTACTCCTTATTAGCTATGTGATCTTAGACACACAATTACAGAACCTCACCTGAAGTCAGAAGAGAATTCAGAGAATTCCAAACTAGGCCCAACTAACTAATGGTCTCATCTACATCCCTGACAAACCGTCAGTTGGTTGGTCAATAATCATCCAATCTCTGCTTAAAGTTTTCCAATAAAAAATTCACTATTTCTTACGTGGCAGCCCCTTCTACTCATGGACAGTTCTGATTGTGAAGAAGCTTCTCTTTCAACAAAAATGAAATTGTCCTTGCAGTAAGTTCTCGCAGCTAGTCTGGATTGTCCCTTAGGAACCAAGCCAAATAAGTTTAATGCTCCTTCTACAGGAAAACCTTACAAATAGATGAAGGAAGTCCTAATATCCCCTCCAAGTCTTGTCTTCTCTTTTTATTTCAATCAATTACTGCCATAGTAATTTTATACAGTTATGAGTTATGTAGAATCCACACCTATCAGCATGTTCTGACCATGATTTTCATGCTCAAAAATCTTCAGTGGCTCCTTATTATCCATCAACAGGACAAATGTAACTCTTTAGCTGGGAATTCAGGAACTTCTCCAGTATAGCTCTAAATGACCTCACCAGCCTTATCTCATGACATTCCCTGCACCTGGCCTGCCACTCTTCATTCAGTCCAATTAGTTTACAAACTCTTCTACGATCTCATTCTGACTCTCCCACCTGTATGCAGTGATATAAGACATGCTCTTCACATAGAATGCACTCTCTTCTACACGATGTCTATGGGGAGTCTTTCCCTTCAAGGTCTAGTTCAGGTGCCTCTTTTTCTATGAGGTCTTCTTCAATACTAGAGCCCTCTGGCTGTATAGCCCCCTTCTCCTTACTGGTATTATGTATCACACTCACTATGCATAGAACCTCTAGTAAACTAATTATCTGAAAGGAAAGAAGATGTCACTTTCATCTAGCACAGAATCTCATATAAAATAGGAGCTTAACAAATATTTGCCAAATGAAGACTATAATATAATTTAAAATACTTCAGGGATGGAGTTAACGCATTTTAATGAAAAAATATAAAATTTTAAAACCTTTTTTTATAAAACAGAAGTGGTTAGCCATCAAATTTACTTTTCCTACATTTAGTTACTTATTATTTATTTATTATATAGAATACTTTTATTACTTATACAATACACATGTAGAAAAATATTCTTAACAGTACAATTGCAATGAATTCTTAAAGGAGAGTGTTATTTATTCAATATAACTAGAGATACCACCAAAGGAAGGATGAAAGTATTCATTAAGTCAACAAATATTTATGTGCAAATTTATATGTATATGTATAGGCATTTAATGCTATACAAAGATACCAAATCCTGAGCGAGAATCTAATGACCTTAGAGGCACAGGTGGTGTTCTCGTTACTGATGTCTACTAAAGCAAGGGTTTTAGAAGAGAAAGGCAGATTTGGAAAGTGAATAGATGATTAAGAAGATGGTATCTGAGATAAGGATTTGAGTTTTGAAAACTACAGTTTACATTATAGGAATGAAGGACTCCTGGCCAGAGACGGAATAATGCATCTATCAAGGACTGGTAAAGATACATTTTCTTGAGTTTTGTAAATCTAGTCAAAAGGATTTTAAACTGAGAGGAAGATAGGTATGTGTATCCACTAAGCAAGATAACACAAAGTAATTGACGGAAGAACAGCAGTAGAGAAAACCAGAAATTATGAAACGCAGGAAAGGAACCACAATAAAAATCATGACCTTCCGAAGCCTAGGCAGAATCGCATAAAGTAAGAGTAGCATGCAGGAAGAAGGCCGATCTGACACCATTTATCAGTGAGACTTGTCAGTACAGTACCTTGACTATGATACAGCTTTGGAAGGATATATTTTTATTCAAAGGAAAAATAAATAGCATGACAGGAATGGAGGGTAGCAGCATGTAATATCAAGAAATACTCGTGTAAGGAAATATAAGAACTAAAAAGAGGAAGTAAGGGTGGAACATATTTGTAGAGTTCAAAGGAGGCTAAAACATGATAAATACACCCTCCCTGGACAGAAAGAGGTGGTAGATGAAGACAAACAGATCAAAAGCCTGGTAAGAGAGCATGATTCAGTAGTGATGAAAGACTTCAATTATCTGTTGGAGCTCTTGCTCTGATGAAAACCAGAGCACTTAAACCTTTAATGGCTTATTAATTATAATTTCATACCTCAAAAGGCAGAGATACCAGCAAGGGCAAACTTCATTTCTGGACCTAATTCTTACCAACAAAGATAACTGATTGTTAGAGTAGTAATAATGTGAACCTTAGGGACAGGGGAAAGAACCATTGCATCTTAACATTTGTACATGGTGGATTTTTAAAGAGTAGATTTTAAAGGGTTTTGAGCAAGGACACAACGGAAGCATAGGGTGTAGACAGCTATCTCAAGGAGTTTAGCAAAGAACGGAACCTAACAGTTTCCAGGGATGGTTATGTAAAGTTAAAGTTTTTTTAAGGATAAGGGAGCCATGGGTATGTTTGTAGTCATCAAGGAAGCAGTAGATAGTAAGACACTGAAGATCACAGAGGGAGTGGGAATGAGACAGTGGACAATCTTCTGGAGAGGATGTGAGGGGATGGAATCAAGGATGCATTTTCACAAAATTTTCTTGACAAAGAAAAGGGACTATCTCTTCATGTGAGACAGGAATTAAGGAGGAGATAGTGGAGGAAAAAGTGTAAGTGATATGAAGTGAGGAGGAAAAGAAAAGATGAAATTAATAGCCTTATGAGGTGAATGGCCTTAATTTTTTCAGTAAGTATGGATCAAAGAAAGGACTCAGTGGAGAGAATGCAAGGAGGGTATACTGTAGGAGGGCTGAGGAGAAATGAAAAGGTTTAGAATAACCCCTGTGATAAGTGGGATCATTAAACAGAGAGGTGTTAAAAGGATTTTAGAGAGGGTCTGAAATAGGGTTGTAGCTATAACAGTAGAAGTGTGTGTGTGTGTGTGTGTGTGTGTATGTGTATACATATATATATATACACACACATCTATCTGTCTGTCTATCTATCTATCTATCTATCTATCTATCTATCTATCTATCTATCTATCTATCTATCTATCTATCTATCTATCTATCTCCTCTTTTTCTACTGTTATAGCCACAACCCTAGTTCAGGCCCTCTATTCTATTGCAGGAGCTGTCTAACTAGCTGAGTCTCTCCTCATTCCAGATCATCCTCCATTCAGCTACCAAGATGATTTTTCTAAAACACAGGCCTGTCCAAAGGTCCCTTCCCTACTAACCCCCACCCTGGCTCAAAGAACTCCAGTGGCAAAATAACCACCAGCACCACCAATAAGTAGAACTGGTATGAAGTTTTCCAGTTTGTAAAGCCCTTTACAAACATTTTTTTCATTTGGTCTTCACAAGCCTTAGAGGTAGATGCTATTATTGTCCCCATTTACTGAAACAACAATTCTGGACTCTAGCACGCCATCCACTTCAACATCTAGCTGCCTGTAGGATGTTTAATGCTTTTCATAACCTGACCCCTTCTTCATCCTTATGCCCCTTGCAGCTCCTCAGCTGTCTCTTCATGCCTTTCACTTATTTTCTCACATACTTGGAATATTTTGTCCCCTTACCTCTGCTTCTTAGTTTCCCGGGTTTTCTTCAGACTCAGCACAAACCCTACCCTCTGAAGAATGACTTTGCTGGCCCCCGCAGCTAATTCCTTTCCCTTTCAGATGATTTTCATCTTGTTACCATTCAGTTACGTCTGACTCTATGTGACCCCATTTGGGATTTTCTTGGTAAAGACACTGGGATGGTTTGCCATTTCCTTCTCTAGCTCCTTCTACAGATAAGGAAACTGAAGCAAATAGAGTGAAGTGACTTATCCAGGGTCCCCCAGTTAGTAAGTATCTGAGGCCAGATTTGAACACAGAAGAGGAGTCTTCCTGCCTCCAAGCCCAGCACTCTATCCACTGTGCTATCTGCCCACTTTTATACTCTGTATGTGTTATGTGTACATATATGTGTGTATATATAAGGCATGCATATATTTATACACATATACATAAAAATGTGTGTGCATACATGTATATACTTACATATTTATGTTTGGTCTCCCCCAACAGAATTCACAGTCTTTGACAGCAGGGACTGGGGCTTACTGTTTGTTTGTTTTTTGCCTTTCTTTGTATCCTCGGCACTAAGCTCCTAAGAAATGCCTGCTGAATGACTGCTAGCAGTGAGGGCCCAGTTGAGATTATGTTGGCCTACTCATCATAGTTTCATTCAGCAGTGTGTGAGAGCAAAGGAGGAAGATGGTAAAAGTGATCCAAGGCTGAAGTTTGGCAAATCGTGATCAGTGACGAGACAGGAGGACAGAGGAGTCAAGTACAGAGGATAACAGAGAATTGAACTGGAAAAGAGAAGTCAGAAAGTCAAAAGACATTTTTTAATTGCCTACTATTTACCAGGTACTGTGCTTGGCAATAGGAATACAAAAAGAGACAAATGATAGTTCCTAACTTCAAAGAGTTCACAATCTAATGGGGAAACAAGCAAACAAATATGTACAAACTATACACAGGATAAATAAGAAATAATTAACTGAGTGAAAGCACAAGAAGTGCGAGGGATTCGGACATACTTCCTGTATAAGAGATTTTAGATGGGATTAGAAGGAAGTCAGTAGGCAGAGATGAGGAGGGAGAACATTCCAGGCATAACCAGAGAACATTCACAGAGCCAAGACTTGGAGGGTCTTGTTCAGAGAATACCAAAGAGGTCACTATCATAGGATCAAAGGGAAGTGTGAGTGTGTGTGTGTGTGTGTGTGTGTGTGTGTGTGTGTGGTGGGGGTGAGGTATAAAGAGCTTGCTAAGGTAGAGGGGTAGCTCATGAGTGTAGATGTGATGGCCTTAAAAAAAAAAGAGCTTGAGGGACTAGGAGTTATGGTGAGGACAAAGAACGGGTTAAGAATCACAGGAACCAAAAACAGAATGATAAAAGGTTATGATGTGTCGGAGTTCATGAACAAGCCTGGAATACTTGTAGAGAATGGCCCAATAAAGGCATGGACTTGTTCCTGGCTCTATGTATTTCAAAAAGTGTAAGAGAAGGAACATACAGCCTTGGAAATGGTTCCAAGAGATAAGATGACTTCCAGAGAAAGTAGGGTTTCAATGGGTATTGAATGTGAAAGAAAATTGGTTAATAATAGAGAAGGGTCCCAAAGGGCATGTGGAAAGGGAAAGCAGAGGAAGATAGGGCCTGGAGAGATTTCAGCTTAAGCAGACAGGATTAAGAACACAGGAAGAAGAAACAAAGGTGGTTCTGCTCCAGGTCTGAATCACAGGACTTTGAGGAGCAGGATGGAGGCATTTCCTAGGCATAATATACGAGAAGTACCAAATACTGAGAAGCTAAATCGATCTCAAGGCTCTGGTTAAAATGGCATGCGAGTACTGACTCTGAGGCAGAGTCCCCACAGTTCTTATAACAGGAAAGAGAAGAAAGTATGTTAGTTCTTTAACATATCAACTGCATCATAAATATCAAGAAGTATGGGATGTGGGAAACTGGGACACTAATGCACTGTTGGTGAAGCTGTGAACTAATCCAGTCATTCTGGAGAGCAATTTGGAACTATGCCCAAAGGGCTATAAGACCGCAAATCTTTTGATCCAGCAATACCATTGCTAGGTCAATATCCTGAAGAGATTTTTCCTTAAAAAAAAAAGGAAAAAAGACCCATTTGTACAAAATATTTCTTTTGTAGTGGCTAAGAATTGGAAATGGAGGGGATGCCCACCTATTGGGGAATGGCTAAACAAGCTGTGGCATGTGATTGTGACTGAATATTATTATGCCATAAGAAATGACAAGCAGGAGGATTTCAGAAAAACCTGGACTTAATGAACTGATGCAAAGAGAAGTGAGCAGAACCAGATGTTGCACACAGTAATAGCAACACTGCATGAAGAACTGTGAATGACTATTCTTGGCAATACAATTATGATGAAGCATGCTATCGCCCTCCAGAGAAAGAACTGATACTGTCTGAATACAGATTTAAAGCATGCTATTTTTCACTTTCATTCTTTTTCTTTACTTGAGTCTTCTTCTGCAAAATGACAATTGTGGAAATGTTTTACATGATTGTTCATATATAACCTACTACATCTGATTGCTTACTGTCTCAAGGAGGGGGAAGGACAAAGGGAGAGAATGATAGAATTTGGAACTCAAAACTTAAAAAAAATGCAAATGCTAAAAAGTTGTTTCAATTTGTAATGGGAGAAAAAATAAAATATGTATTTTTAAAAAATAAATGCTAAAATTTATCTTTCCATATAATTGGAAAAAATCAAGTACTATTAAAAATAAAAAAATATTAACAAACATTTCTTGAGTGTTTATTCCATGTAGAGAAACTACAGAAGAGATGTGAAAAACAGCTCCTGTCTTTGAAGAGTTTACTCTCTGCTTTGGGAGTAGGGGAGCACAATGGCAAGTGGCCTCTACTGTACATCACTCTGCTGATTCCTATCACTCTACATGGCATGGATAACCCTAGGCCAAATGTTATGATGGATGCTCCACTCTGGTGAGAAAACAGAAAGAGAAGAAATTTAGATTTGACATACCAAAAAGCTTCCTAATGATTACAGCTATATAAAACTAAAATGGGCTCTCTTAGGAAGTAGTGGGTTTTCCTTCACTATATGTCTCCATGAAAAGGCTGTACTTGTTGAGTATGTTGTAGAGGTTTGTTTAGTCATGGGCTGGACTAGCAGGCTTCTGGAGTCCCTTCCTTATTAAATTCAATAATCAAAACTCTTCATAATTCAGTCTCCTCCTGCCTTTCCAGTCTTTTACATCTTGCTCCCTATCATGTATTCTTTAATCTAGTGACATTGGTCTCCTGGCTGTTTCACAAATAAGACCCTCCATCTCAGCTCCAGGCCTTTTCTCTGGCTGTCCCCATGTCTGGAACACTCCCTCCCCTCCACTCCAACTACTGACCTCCCTGGGTTCCTTTAAGTCCTAACTAAAATCCTATCCTCTACATGAAACCTTCCCCAACCCCTTTTAATTCTAGTGCCTTCCTTCAGTTAATTATTTATTATTTATCTTGTATATATTTATTTGCATGCAGTCTCCTCCATCATATCACATGCTCTTTGAGGGCAAGGACTGTCCTCTTTTTTTTTTTTTTTAATTCCCATAGCTTTGCATAGTACCTGGGCACATAGCAGGCACTTAGAATAGAAAGAAAACAATTGGAAAGTCTCTGCCTAAGGGAACTTACTTTCTACTAGACTCAGATTGAACTTGGGTTATCATACTCCTATCTTTATATGCTCTATTAAAGTACAGTCCCTTTGATAATTTTAAATTTGAAGTGCTTCTATCTCCACTAAGATACTTCTTTAAAAGGTTACATGGTTCCCCAAATGATAAACTGTCAAAGGATATGAACAGGCAATTAATTGTCAGAGGAAGAAACCCGAACTATCAATAATCATATAAAAATGCTACAAATCACTAAAAATTACAGAAATGTAAATTAAAACAACTCTGAGAGACCACTTCACATCTATCAGATTGGCAAAGTTGATAAAAACCAGAAAATGACAAATGCTGTAGGGATTGTGGGAAAATAGGAATGTTAATTACTTATTGGTGGAACTGTGAACTATCCAGCTATTCTGGAAAGTAATTTGGAATTACACCCAAAAAGCTATTAAACTTCATATTCCCTTTGACCCAATGATTCTGCTAACAGATACATATCCTAAAGAGATCAAAGAAAGGAGGAAGGAACTCACTGTAAAAATATTTATAGTAGTTCTTTTTGTGGTGGCAAAGAACTGGAAACTGAGGAGATGTCCAACAAATTGGGAAACGGGTGAACAAGTTATGGTATGAATGTGATGGAACTGTACTGTGCTGTAAAAAATGATGAAGGAAATGGTTTCAGAAAAACCTGAAAAGAAGTATATGAACTAATGTAGAGTAAAGTGAACAGAACCAGGAGAACAACTATACAATATAAACAACTTTGAATGACTTAAGGAATGTGGATTAACACGATGACTAACTATAACTCCGAAGGACTCATGATGAAATATACTAGCCACCTCCAGAGAGAGAAGGTAGGGACTCAGAGTGGAAAGGGAAGCATATTTTCTTTCTTTTGGAGGGAGAAGAGAGGGGGAAGGGACATGCGTAATGTGGAAATTTGATTTGCTTAACAATATATTTGTATTCTCCATGGGAGGGGGAGAATTTAGAACTGAAAAGAAAACAAAACTGAATTTTAAAAATTAAAGAGTTTACAAAACAATAGTTCTATTCTACAAATTACATATGATTCTTATAGAGCTTGAAATCTTACATATAAAGACAAGTTATTAGAATATGATAGTCCATAAAAGGACTATAAAGAACTTTAAAAAAAGATGCAGGAGAAACCGCTTCCAGATGGGCCATCAGGGAAAACTTCATGGAGGAAATAGTACCAGGGTTGGGCTGTGCAGGTCTATATAAAGGTGCAGATACAGTGGGGGGATGGTTTGAGGAGGTGGGGTTAGGGACAAGGAGAGCAATCCAGGAATGGGGAATAGCACAAGAAAGCATACAGAAAAAAGTGATAGGCAAGAAAGAGGAGAATGTATATGAAATGTGCCTGATCAGCTCCTAGTGCAATGTGGTACAGTAAACATTTCAACACTGAAACTGAATTTAGAAGCCTTAGCTTCTACTTAGCTCTTCCACTTTCTAAAGAGGTGGGATGACATCATGAGTATTGGACTTGGAGTCAGGAACCCCAAGAGTCACAGCTCAGTTCAGACTTATTAGCTGTATGACTGTGCAACTCTCTTTCTTTCTGAGTCTGTTTCTTCATCTGTAAAGAGAGGGGGTAGTAATAAAATCAAATCCACAGGTTTGTTTGGGAGCAAGTGAAATTATATATGTAAAGTACTTTGCAAACTCTATATAAATGCAAACAAGAATTATCAGTCATATAACCATGGACAAGTCACTTTCCCTCTCAGAGCCTCAGTTTCTTCACCTGTAAAATGCATTTGGACTCCCTATCAGGACTGGGGTGGGGGGAGTGATTAATAAACTACAACAAGAGGTTATCATAATTACTGGAGGCAAAGAGAGGAACTTTCTTTTTTGTGAATTGCAATGTCAAGCTGCTGCCTCCATGGGGGGCAGTAAAGGAAGCTGTTCATCAGTCCTGTGTAGAGCAAAACCCTGAGGAACCAAGGGAGACAGCACTGAGTTCATTTGAATTTAGAATTGCAAAACCACCACCCAGCATTGAAGATCAAAAATTGCAGCCCTAAATCCCAGTGAAATCGAACAAGGCGGGTGTGCTCCTGCACTGCCATGGGAAAAAGAAGAGCCAACGGGCCAGGAAGAAGCCCTGAGTGTTTGGGGCCTGAAAATGACGCAGCATACGTTTTCCTCAGGTTAAGCTGTCAATGATTTTTACTGATTATGGAACTATTTCAAACCACAGAAATGCTCCTAGAAACACAGAGCTGGCAGAGTTCTCTGAGTTTATCTCATTCAGCCCCAAGCTGAAGTATGAATTTTACCTTCAATATCCCTGAAATAATGGAGTCCCAGCATGAAGAGCTTGAAGTAGCTCATTACACTTCTGGACAGCTCTGACGGCTCACAAGTTTTTCCTGACACTGAACTAAAATCTATCTCCCTGCACCTTCTACTACTGATCCTAGTCCTAGTCTCTAGAGCCAAGAACAACTATTTTAATCCCCTTTGTGGTACACTGTATTGCTGTAGCTTTAAGTACAAAGTTCTTTATCTCCAAATCTCCATCACACCAAACTTGGAGAACAGACTACTTTCTCATCTGCAAAATAGGGATAATATTACTTACATTACAAACTTTATATATTTGTTGTGGGGATCAAATGAAATAGTGTGTGTGTGTGTGTGTGTGTGTGTGTGTAATGGGGGTAAACATGTAAGCTTCCTCTTTGCCCCATTCACTGAACTTTAGCCCACATTTTGGTGGTCCAGGGGTGTTCAGGCTCAACACAGAAGAGATCAGTGCTTTAAGATGATGCAGCAAACCATAGGTGACCTCTTGGTTCCCACTTTCCCCATCTCACCTCCCTGATGATGACTACCAAAGAATGTAGGAAAATGAACCCTACCCTTCTCTTCAGAGGCTAAACTCCCTTAGGACTAAGCCTAGAACTAATGAACCCTTAATGGAAAAGGGACCCCCAGGGTACAGCAGCAGGTCTATGCGAACATAAAGAAAACCTCTTAGTTACCGAAAACTAGTATAAAAACATGCCATGTTTTCATACTAAAGCAATCTGTGCACTCACTGTTGAAGGTATTCCTTCTACTAATACAGAGAGTAATTCTGCTTTTTCAGGGAGTTGCCATAGCTAAAAAAAAAAAAGCATTATTTAGTGGCCAACCTGCTGAAGGATGAGACTCTCGGCTCCCAGTTAAGCTGGTCCTCAGACAAAAGGCACACACTGTGGCCTTCATTTATCTGATACTTTTATAATGTAGTAGGACCTGCTGGAACTTTTATCCCACTGGCATAGCCTTTGAGAATACAGGATTTGAATCCATGCACTATAAAAATGTATTCATGAGGCATCATAGGAGGATGTTAGTGTACAAAGTTCTATGATCAAAGGAGATTTTATATACATATATAAATATGTATTATTAGTATGGTGCTTTACAAACTTTACTGTACAAATGCTTTAATAATTATTATTAATTCAAAGTGCTAAAAAAGTACACGAGAAGGAAAAAAGTGAATTTGAGTTTGAGTGTTGGGGAACATCAGGGGAAGATTAATGAAACAGGTGGCAGCTGAACTATGCCTTGAAGGACAGAATCACCAATATGTCTATTTATTATACAACTGTTGGCCTAGTTCCAAATGCTGATTTTTTTTTTACCCTTGCTGACACAAACATGCTCTTATTTACCAGTCCCAGATATAATAAAGTGAGGTATTTATGGAAATGAGTAAATGGGAAATGCGTAACTAGGATGAGAACCTTGCTATAAGACTGCATGGTGAAGCTGAAAAAGGAGTTAAGAGATTTGTCTTGGCCCTGGTTTTAAAAACCAAATCTTGGCCCTGGTTTTGTGACAATGTAATCTCTCTGGACTTCAGTTTTCTTATCTGTAAAATGAAGGAGCTAAACTAGCTGGTCCCTAAGGGTCCTTCTAACTCTGATATTACATATTCTAAAATCATTTCCAATTCCGCCATTTTATGATAATTGATGCAGCTGTTTTCACTGGGCAGTGTGGTAGGCGGCAATGACCTACCAGTCAGGCAGTGAAATGTGTACTGAGCACCCTCAGAAAGCATAGCTCAGTTCTGCAAATTATTTTTTTTAAATCATTAAACCCACAGCATTGCCATGACACTCTCACAAAATCAGCACTGGTCCTTCTCAAACTGACCAAAGGCTCTTTATTCTTCTTGGCTATCAGCACATCCTTCCAGAGTTTCCCATATTTGAAAAGAGCAGAAATATCTGCCTGCAGCAAACAGTACTGAGATCTCCTGCAGAGATTCCAATGAAAAAAATGGGAAGAACATATTCAATTTCACTGTGCTGCTGCAAACATCAGGTCTAGGGCAGGAGCTTAGAATCACAGTGGATGTGGTAGCTCTGCAAGCTTGCAAAGTACCTTCATATCTGCAATCTAACCTGATCTTCCCAACAGCTCTGTGAGGCAGATGGTGCAAATGTCATCACATCTGAGGCTCAGAGATGAAGGACTTTCTTAATCACATGGCTAATAACTGTCGGAGACAGCACTGGAACCTGGATCCTCAGATTTCAAGATGGCTCTTCCTGTGTTCTTGGATTTCCATGAAGTTCAGGTGAGACTCCAAAGGGAGGAAGCATGGCCTATCCAAAAGTGCTGAGAAATACTACAAAGAACCCTGGGTCCATGTCCTGACTCCATTAATTCCTTTCTGGGTGATAAGTATTTGTGCTTTCCAAACTTCAATTTCCTTATTTGTAAAATGATGATACCTGTTTCTCAAGACTGTTATGAGAAAAGTGCTTTGCAAAAGTAAAGTACTACAGAAATGTGAATTATTATTGTTATTATTTAGAGAAGCAGCAGGGTGTGGTGGAAATAACCCTGGACTTGGGATCAGAAGCCCTGATCTCAAATCCCAGCAGCTCTATGAGGTACTAGCTATGCAACTTGCGGCAAGCTGTCTGATCTCTGAGCCTCAGTTTTCTCGTTTATAAAATAGGAATAACACACTCCTTGATACTTCATCAGCTTGCTATTCTAGCAATGAATATTCTAGAAATTCTAGAACTGTCATTATTTTTCTCATCATTTTAAGCATATGGGTTAGCAGAGTCAATATTATGTTTACTTCAAGAGAGTTCACAAAATCTTAACTAGGGGCCTAATGGTAAATGTTTAACATCTGGCTCTCTTGTGGCACACTTTTAAGTTCAATCTGTACCCTTAACATTCTTTCCATCACTTTCTTAAGTCTAAGCTGTCAACTAAACAATCACTCAGGTGCTGACTTGTATCATCAAAAGCATCAAAATACGCATCAAAGCTTGCCCTGAACATTTCACAATGGTCTCCCACAAGCTGACTGCAACGGGCTTCCTGGAGCAGACCCCTGCTTCTAACCTTGGCCTACCTTTGTTGAGGGAGGCAGCACCAATGGTCAAAAGGACACTGCAACATTTGGAGCCAGAGGGGCTAGAACAGAATATGGTGCTGCCATTTCTTACCTTTGTCACTACTCTAGGCTCAGTCTCCTCATCTGTTAAACAACGGGGCCTGCACCAGATCTCTTTGAAAGTTCTTTCCATCTTTAAATCCATGATCCTACTCTCTCTCCGATATGATCCTGGGAGTTCTTAAGACCTTTGACTGATCCTGGGGCCTGGTCCTAAAAGAATCTGCAGAACATGCTCCTGGTCACTGCTGAGGGGGAGTCAGAGAGGCCTTTATGTCTGGTTGTTGCCTGCACTTTTCTCTCCCTGCTGCTGGCTTCCTGTTTCTTCCTGGGCAGTTTTAAAACATGATCATCAGCACTGTGTCTCTGGGTGCCTTCTCCCCAGTCCTCTTCCTCTATGCTCCACACACCTCTCCTACTATCCTCTTTAAATAGAGGGTGACCTAAAGTAGCTGAGATTCCAGAACCATTGGTACTTTCCCTGAGCCACGCTGTGTCTTCACTCTCCACACTCTTCTGTGACAGCATATTTATTAGAAAGAGGTAGAAGACAGGCTTCTAGTCCTTTTTCTGCCACTTTCTCTTTGACATTTTGGCAGTTTCCTCATCTATAAAATGAGGAGACTGGACTATATCAGGGATTCTTACCTTTTGTTTGGATCCCAATAGTTCTCTGGAGAAGCCTAGGGACCCTTTCTCAGAATTATGCATAAATAAAATTCATAGAAAAAGGAAACCAGTTGTACTGAAATACAATTATTAAAGTATTAAATAAAAAAATTCATAGGTTGTCAAGTTAAGAACGCTGGAACAAGATAACAATAATGGTTCATACTTCCAAAGTGCCCTACAATTTAAAAAGTACTTTCCATAACAGCAAGAGTCACAAACGACTAATAATTACAAGAAAGACTGCTTCAAATCACTAGTAATAAGAGAAATGCAAATCAAAACAACTTTTGTGTTTTATCTCACATCTAGCAAAATGGCAAAGATGATAAAAAGAAGAAAATGGCCAACATTCAAGGGTTGGTGAAAAGACAAGCACATTTATACATTCATGGAGCTAAGAACTCATCTAACCATTGTAGAAAGTAACTTGGAACTACGCTGAGAAAGTGCTTCAGCAGCATTTTATAAAGGAGAAGGCTTAAAGATATTAAATGACTTGCCCTTTATCACTCAGCTAGTAAGTGACAGAATTAGAATTTAAACCTACATTTCCTGTTTCTAAGTTCAGTGCACTTTCTGTTTTTATATATATATATAAATATATATATATATTTATATATATACATATATAGCTTCTCGTACACTGGATAGAATGCTATTGTAAAAAGAATATTAGATATGAACTTAGGAAGAACTTGGGTTCAAATCCCACCTCTGACACTAGCTTTGTGACCAAGGGAAAGTTATTTAATCTCTGAGTTTCAGTTTCCGCAGGTGTAAAATGAGAATAAAATATCCACATTATTTATCTTCATTCTTCTGCATCACCTATATTCAAGCCAGATGCCAAGAAATTGATCATATCTCCATAGCATCTTTGCATCCGTTCCCCTTCTATCTCCTCACATGGCCACCTCTCTAGTTAAGGTCCTCATTACCTCTTCCTTAGACTACTGCAATAATTTCCTGATTTGTCCCTTTGCTTCAAGTTTCTCATCTCTCCAATTCCTCACATAGTAGCCAAGGTAGTATTCCTAATGCACAGGTCTGATCCAGAAACTCCATACCTCAAGAAGCTCCAAGGCTTCACAAATACCTTTGGGATTCAATATAGACTCCCATTTTGCATTTAAAGTCCTTCATCATGCTCTAGGCTTATTTCCTATCACACCTCTTCAGTACTCTACCTTCTCATCTCCAGACCTTTTTACAGGCTGGCCTCCAGACTAGGAATACACTTCCTCTTTGTTGTCATCTCAGAAACTGTAGTTTTCTTTAAAACTTCAAAGCTCAGTTCAAGTGTCACCGCCCCCATAAAGCTCTTTCTGATTCCTCCTTCCCCTCAATGGGTTCCTGCCCTTGCCAGTATTTAATATTTATCCCAGATACACTTTTTATTTACTTTTAAGTGTGTATGCTATTTCCTCTGATAGAAAGTTAACACATTAAAACCAGGGGCAGTATGTTTTTATCCTAGGATGGTGCCTAGAATATAGTAGGTACTTAATAGAGACATGTGGATTGTTTTCAAACAATCCAGTCCACTCTCATTCTCCTATCCCTCACAAAGTTGTTAAAAGGATCAAATGGTCCAATATAAAGAAAGCTCTCTGAAGTACTATGTGACTATCTATTGTTATAAGAGGCAATCTCAGTGCAGTGGAAAAGGGTTCAAGGCCCTTTTCCTCTGATACTCAAGTCCCACCTGTGACATACTGGCTGGGTGACAGGAGGATACTGGGTAAGCCACTTAACAATTCCAAAACCCTAAAGTTCGAAGAAGGTGCCAGCACATATGGGTAGAGGGGGTTTCTTCATGTGGAAACTCCCTTATATATTTACACATATCTCTAATCACTGAGAGTTCCTTCCAATTATATGAATCATAAACCACTCACATTTGGTCACTCTATGTGATTCTTATCTGTGCTTTGCAAAAAACGTTTGCAATAGGAGACTTGTAGAAGTGCTAGAGGCACTTCCCCCAGCTTCAGAGGGCACCAGCAGAGTATTCTGACTTCCTACCTTTCACTTCTCTTTCTTGTCATCCAATTGACCCATCTTCTCATCCTGTCAGAACATCCCTCCATTATGCAGTTGGGACCCAATCCTTCTTTTAGGTCCTTACTGCTTGTGTATTGCAGACTGCTCATACCAAACACGTGACTTTCCACTGTCTTCTCCGTATGAAACTCTTTAGTCATTTGGGGATGTTTCTTACTGCCACTGAGCAATACCCATAATGTGCTATTACTATCAAAGAAAAAAACTCATTTTTTTTCCCCACAAAAAGCAGGAGGCAGTAGAAAAGCTGTGCAATTTCCCAAAAAACAATCAGCTCAGATCAGTGTCCATCTATACTGCCTGTTCCAGATACACACACTATTGGACAAACATTTGGTCTTTCCTGTGTGGATGGATGGATCAAATTTCTTTGAATGATTATAGATCTTTTCTAGAAGGCTCTTCAGTGCCCTGGATCTTCATGCAATAGTGCTTTGTCATCCACAAAGGAGTTATCTGGAAGACCTCACCATCCACAGAGAATCCCTCCTCAACCTGAACACTGCACTGGATTATCTTGATCACAGTAACAAATACACTTTGGCAAACACACAACTCCCTATTTTATGCCTTGCTTGATGATTATTATCAGAGAGAGAGAGAACAGTATAATTTCTGTTTATATCTTCCTAGGAATCCTCCATGATTTTCATGCATGGATGGGATATAGCATGCTGTAAAGGAGTCTGTACAGTGGTATTCTATTCTAGCCAATCAAATGCTTTTTCCTAGTAAACAATAAGTACAATGGTATTTTATGTTTTCTACATCTTTCAATTAAATGCCAGGTGGTAAAGATGTATCCACTGCTATTTATCAGTTTCAAAAGCTTCCTTTTGCAGAAAAGGAGTGCAAAAAAAGCCCAGTGTGAAACCCCACTAATACTCTCATCAAGGATTCCAAATGGAGTGAGATAGAGGCCAAAGATTCATGAATAGATGACTTCCATAAAGATTTTTTAATTGGTGGGAGGGTAGGCATTTGGGTCAGTGGGTACTGCTACTCTCTTGGTCACTTTTTTTTTGGGGGGATTAATAAGGCCCAAGATTTTTTTCTGTACCCTCTTTAAGGTACCCTATCTATTGGTCCTCTAAAGCCTTCACATTACATCACCTCAAGCATGGATCTCCTCTACATTTAACTTGATCCCATCTGGCTACTTTTCTTGTTTTTGTTCTCTTTGGCACTATTTCTACCTCCTCTATAAGCTCTTTGGGGATTGTGATATTAGGATCCAAACACAGTAATTACATTATCTTTGATGGAAAAAAATAGCTCATTAAAATAATTTTGGCAAATCTTTTTCCTTTTTATTCTGTTTGCAATCCTTCCATTTTCATCCTTGAACGTCCACAGAATAACTTGACTTTGCTTAACTGGATATGTTGCCACGGTTTCTTCAAACTGGTTTTATCTTCTATTTCTTTCTGCTTTATGAGACAACATTGCTCATAATTGTCCATCATCCTTCTTCATAAGATAACACAGATGAGGTTATATTCTAACTCGGTACTGTCTTGAGCAACTATCTCACTTTGTCTGGCAAGCAAGTCGGATATCTGATGACTGAAGTGCATTCTGGGATCTTTTGTTGTTCTTGCTGTGGCAATTAACTTACACTAGTTAAAACTTCCGGATGAAACTATTAGTGTAAGTCAATGTCATTTCTGTGGCTCATTTCCCATTTTTTTTTTATTTTCAATTGCTTGTTTACATAATTCAGGGTTAAATCATTTTAATTG
Source organism: Bettongia penicillata ogilbyi (assembly GCA_023548195.1). Taxonomy (NCBI): domain Eukaryota; kingdom Metazoa; phylum Chordata; class Mammalia; order Diprotodontia; family Potoroidae; genus Bettongia; species Bettongia penicillata. The sequence goes on from JAJHZJ010000031.1 coordinate 5,879,859, forward strand.
AATGTCATATATGTTTTCACTATTAATGCTGTCTTCTGGTCTTTATATAAATTCTGTCCTTAGCTCTGCTGACTTGGTATAATTGTAGACAGACAGCTGACTCACGGATAACTGCCACACAAAAAAAGGCACATTTTTTTCTGCCCCTTAAAATACAATGTACTTTATCCTCTGTGGTATTATGCAGTACTTTCTATGTGTACTGCCTACCCACTGCTTTTTTTTCCCAAATAAAATATCCACAGAACAGAAGCCTGAGGCTTCTGAATAATCTTCAAGTCTCTGATCTCTCTTTTTTCCCCCTGAACATTATTTTCCCATTTTTCCTTCCCACCTTTTCAGTGACATCACCAAATATCTGAATGTATTTTGATTTGATTTGGAGAGTCTTATCAAGTTGTTTGTGGAACTTCTCTATGATTTCTTCCTTAGCAACTGATATGGGGGCAGAAGCTTCTATGACTTCCATGGTGGTCTTTCTGCAAATACTTATCATTAGCAATATATTAGTACTGAATGCCAAGTGACCCATGAAATGTTTCCTGTAATTTGGCATATGATAAAACCTAGTCCTCAACTCCTTCCTTTGCCTTTCCAGGAATAACTCATGAACCATCATAAATGGATCTAACTGTAACTTCCTTCTTTCTTCTGGTTTCATTTACAGCAGGAATGTCAAGCTAGATATGACTTAGCTCCAAAAATTTGTCAACTTGTTGGTTACTGGACCGCATCTGGAGAATAAACAGTCAAATTAAAATTTGTTGATGGTATAAAAAAGTGTAATTCTTAGCACCCCTTGCTAAGTACTCCTGCCTCTTTACCACTGCCATCACAGAAGCAGCAGGAGCCACTACACAGGACTGGGAGCCATTTGAAAATTTTTCTTGTTTCTTGGGTTGCTATGGCTAGAAATAAATAAATAAATTCAACAGGAGGAAGACAGACTCTTGATGAAGTATCCTTTGGTATTTTCATAGCTTGGTCCTTAGAAAAGAGATCTGAACTGCCAGTGGGGCTCAAACACTTTCCAGTATGATAGAACTGGTCAGAGTTTGTACGCATTTTGAACTTTTAAGAATCCAGGGTCACCTCCACACTAAAATAAGGCATTGGAATAGGACTGGATAGGGGAGGAGTTCTTTCTAACCAATGTAATTACAAGACTTATCTCTATCCTGATGATGATGAGGAGGAGGAGGATAGTGGTAGTGATATTATCATCATTACTATTAACCACATAATCTTTAAACTCCCTTCTAACTCTATTGTTTTATATCTATGGAAATACTCAAATAAAATAGATCTGCTGGAATGAGAAGATGTCTTGCAACAAAGAAAAGATAATGGGGTCATTTGTTAAAAGTCTAAGTATTAAACCTGTACAACCTGAAAACTAATAGTTTCACATCTAACCTGGTTCCTGTAAGTTTGTTTTCTGGGACTGAAAAATCAAATCACAGATCTAAGATTGTAAATGTAATACAAAATAAATGAGAACATTCAATGAAGTCAGCTGCACAGAGATCATGGAAACATGACAATAGCTTCACAGTTAAATCTGCTGCCAACATATGCAGGAGGCAAGCAATGGCACAGGGACAAATGATCTAACTAAAGAATGAAGGGATTGTGAGGTTCATACATAATATGTCAGATAAGAGGCACAGGCTATATAAGAAACCACCTAAAATGATCTATGAAGAGTTTCAGATCACAAAGGTTCATCAGAATATTAAAAAAGCAGCAAATGAGGTAGCAACATGAGCTTGGCCAACTGAGTCTACAATCTAGCAACTTAGCTCACTCTACTTACCTTTCTATTATTTTTGTCTCTGTTGATAACTTCTCCTCTATTTCTACTACCTATTTCCATTTGTATGGCACTATGAAGAAAATACTAAACATGGAGTCAGGAGACCAGCCTTCAAATCCTATCTTTTACATTTATTTACTGCAGGACCATGAACTAGTTACTCTCTGAACCTCAGTTTCCTCATTTGTAAAATGAGGATAATAATAACGACTATTTCCCAGAATTGCTGGGAGGATAAAATAATGTTTGTAAAAGGCTTTGCAAACTTATATAAGTATGATCTGCTATTAATATTATGATGATGATTATTACCCACATATTTTCCATTCCAGTAAAGCTGGCCTAGCAACTGTTTCCCATACTCAAAACTCCACCCTCCACATCTGGGCCTCTAGAAGTGTTGCCCCATGTCTGACATACATTGCCTCCTCAGTTCTGTCAAAGCAGTGCTCAAGTGCCAATTCCTACATAAAACCATTCCTGATGCCCCAGTTATTACACAATCTCCCTTCTGAAAATACTTTGGACTACTTTTTGTTTTTACTTATTCTATGCTTATGCCAAATCTCCCCACTCTGTGCCACCCTTTCCTCCCCTTCCCCCCGGAGAATGCAAGTTCCTTGATGACGGGAATGGTTCCCTCTTTCACTTTGTACCCTCTGTGTAATAGATGCTTACTAAGTGCTGGAGTGAACTGAACTGAATCACACACCTTTCTCCCTGAACTTCAGTACTGGAAAGAGCTGTCACTGAGAAACGTATCAGAAAATGAGACAGATGCACTTACCTACTAGGGAAAGAACACTAACTATCTTGTTGACATCCTAGTTTCCCTCTTCAAAGTGTATGTTGTTTCTCTTTTGTACCATTGTCAGGTCTTTCAAAATAGACTTTGAACTCCTTAAAGTTAGCAATCACATCTTACTTGACAACTCAGTTCAACAGAAATGTATTAATTGCATGCTATGTGAAAGCTTCTGAACCCCTTGTTAAGGTTGCAAAGAGGAGTAATAATTCATTCCACAAATTGATTAAATACCTACTATGAGCAGAATGATTTCCTAGTCACTGGAGGAGATGACGGTTTAGTCAAATCACATAAAGTACATATATATTATGTAAAATGGTACATTATGAAGTCTATTAGGAGTGTGAATTGCTATATGAGGCCAGAGGTGCAAAAGTTATATATTGCTCATTTCCATAGCAATTTATATTTTAATGTTAATTGATTTAATACACACTACAGCCTATAAAACAAGGAATGCTCATGTTTTTCTCCTTGTTTTAAAGAAGAGGACAAGGAAGCTTGGAAAGCTGCAGTGGCTTGCCCATGATCTCTTCAGAGTCCAAGTTTTGTCTTATAAGGCCTAATCGTGTCTTCAAAGAGCTTAAAAAGTTGTTATTGTGCTTGTCCATCGTTGCCAAAGAAGACCATGCCATCAGAGAAATGATGCCATGACTGGCACTTGACCTTGTTTTGAGTGAGTGAGGGTTATGCAACGTCACCAGCCTCACTTCTCCTCCTGAGCCATCTGGGTCCAGTGACCAGATATTCATCAGAATGCCTCTGCTTAAAAAGTAATAAGGAATGTAAGGCATATATGTAAATTACTGTTGTGCAAAGGAGATACAATTAAAGGAGAGAGACAGAGAGATGGTGAGATGAGAGAGAGAGAGAGAGAGAGAGAGAGAGAGAGAGATCACTTCATAAAAGGCAATCAGAGAACACTCCCTGGAGGAGATGACCATAGGCTGGCTGTTAAAGGATCCAAACAAATGCAGAGAAAAGTACAGGTAAGCATTTCAAATATAAAGACAATTTGAACAAATATGTAGAGACAGGACAGCACAGCATAACTTCAAGAACACTGAGTAGTTAAGTTTGGAAAATGGTAGAGGATGGAGTCAAATCCTGGAGAGCTCTGACTCCTAGGTTAAGAATTTTAGACTTGAACTTACCATAGGTATTCTACCTCACTGCTTTCCTATCATCCATAAAAGTTGTAGGTGCTCAGTTAAATAAATTTTAATGACAATGATACAAAATAAATTATTCCCCCAACCAATCAAAAAGTATTTATTAAGCAATTAGTATATGCCTGGCACTGTGCTAAGTAAGCAGTGAGGGTACAAAAAATGCAAAAATAGTCCTGGTCCTCAAAGACCAAGGGGTAGAGACAACACATAAACAATCACATATATACAAAAGTATACAAAATATAGGTGGCATATATGAAGAGGTAGAGATTTTCCAGAATGGGGAATAGCCACAGAAAAGGCTGATAGAGGAAAGGGACTATTGTGCTTAAGAAGCAGAAAGTAGGCCAAAGTAGTTAGTGGAATAAATGTAAGAAGACCACAGAGGCAGGAAGGGGCCATGCTATAAAAGACTTTAAATGGCAAAAAGAAGACTTCACATTTTATGCTATTGACATGGTCATGCCTGCACTTTAGAGAAATCACTTTGGCAGTTAAGTGGAGGAGAGAATGAAGTAGGGAGAGACTTACACAGGAAGACCAATGAGAAGGCTATTGCAATAGTTCAGGTAAGAGGTAAGGAAGGCCTATACCAGGGTGGTGACTGTGTGGGTACAGTAAAGGAAGTGTTATGAGAGGGAAGAAGTGCTATGAAGATAGAAAAAACAAGTTTTAGCAATAGTTGAGAAAAGTAGGGTAAGAACAAAGAGTCAAGTATGAGGTTGCAAATCTGAATCCAATGAGAGGATGATGGCTTATTCGACAGTAATGGGGGAGTTACATAGTTTTAGGAATAAAGCTGACATGTTGAGATGCCTATGGGATGTGGACATCTCATCAACGATATCTGAAAGGCGGTAGTGATTCAGGACTGAAACTTAGGAGACAGACTAAGGCTGGATATATCATCTGCATACAGAGGATAAGTGAACCCATGGCAGATGACAAGATTACCAAGCAATACAGAAGGAGAAGAAAAGGGGGCTAATAGAGTATTTAATGAGAAACTTCAGTGGCAAAGGAAAATAATAAAGTTGGAACAGTGATAAAATAATAACAGTTAAATTTTCTATTTACCAAGTACTATTAATGGTACCATGAAATAGGTAACAGTATTATACCCATTTTACACTTGCAAAAACTAAGGATTCACTCTGATTAGATAAATTAGTCAAGGTCAAATAACTAATTAGTGACAGAGTTGAATTTTAATCCATGTCATCTGACTTCAAGTTTGGTACAAGGTGACTATTACATGCCAGAATGCCAGAGAAGGAGAGCTAGAGTACAAAAATACTAGTAGTATTAAGGTATCTTAAGCACACAGGTCACTTAACAGAATGAGGGTTTAGATTCACAGAATCAGAGACCTTGGACATCAACCTCCTCCTGTTATAGACAGGGAAAATGAGACCCAGAGGAGAGGAGAGATATTTGCTTCATGGGAACACAGAAAAGCCCATGAACCAGCACCAAAGTCTACCTCCCAATTCAATGTTGTTTTCTACTACATTATCCTGAAGTCATCCCTTCTAACCAGGCTTGCCAGTTCATTCTTCCCACCATGGACTCTAAAAGAATTAAATGAAGTATGACTTTCAGGTTTGCTTCTTATTTAACGGTAGGTGTGATTTCATGACCCCTTTGTCTTTCCCACTCCTACCCACGATATCTATATTTTCTGGTTGATAGCTGGAATTCTCTTAATACCTGATTCCATGATTAAAGGCTTAAAATTTACCACCAAGCCAAAATAATACATTAGATAAACTTCAATTCAAGTATAATCACTAAATAAGGCAAATATGAATAGTTGATTAGGGTTTTTTTCCCTCCCTGCTGCTGCTTTTGAGGATGTTAGAGGATTCAAAAGTGAAAGGGGAGAGGTACATAACGAAAGATATCAGGTAATGCCAGATAAATCTGATTTCCTTTTGATAAGTTTATTAAACTGATAGATAAGGGAAATACTGCTATAGAGTTTAACCTAAATTTTAATGAGGTATTTGATAAAGTCTCATGTTATTCTTGTGGAAAATATGGCAAGTAGCTGGCTAGATAATACTACAATTAGTGGGATTTGGAACTGGATGAACAGTCAGACCCAACAAGTAGTTAATGGCTCAATGTTAACTTGGGAGGAGCTCTTCAATGGCTGTCACAGGAATGTGTGCTTGGCTTTCTACTATTACCATTTTAATTAGTAAACTGGATAAAGATAGAGAGGATATGTTTAAAAATGATACAGTTAATGGTTTGCAAATACAAAAATAAAACAATCTCTACTCTAAATCAAAGGAAGACAATATGTACACCCATGTTACACCCTGAATAAATTTTTAAAAATACAACAAAGTAAAATGCAAGGTAGTTAGGGAAGGAGGACACAAATAGTTGGGAGATCAGGAAAGGCTTCCTGAAGGATGCTGTTAGAGTTTCATCTTGAAGGAAGTGAGAGATTCTATGAAGCCCGCAAAAAGCGTGTGCCTTCTAGGCGTAGGGGACAGTTAATGCAAAAGTCACAGAGAATGGAGGTGGAATACCATGAGTGAGAAACATAGATAAGTTCAATCTGACAGAGTTCTAGAGTACAGCAAGAGGAGTAATATTTAATGAGGCTGCAAAAAAGGTTGTGGAAGGGTTCAAAGGTCTTGAGTTTATTGAGTAGGGAACAAAACTGGTAAGTATGGCTACTCACTGGACAACAGAATACAAAAAGATCCTGACAGTTTAGAATCCAAATCTAATATAATGAAATTTAATAGGAATGAATGTAAAGTCTTATACTTGGGTTAAAAAAAATTGATTCCACAAATACATAATAGAAAGCCGCACGACGAGATGGCAGATAGATTTAGGGATTGGAGTGGACTGAAAGCACAGTACGAATCAGTAATGTGAGCAGCCCAAAAACCTGATGTGATCTCAGATGGCACTAAAAGGTACACTTTTCAGGTATAAGAAGGTGTTAGTTGCACAGTAGCTTGCCCTTATCAAACAACATTCACTGTATTGTCTTCAATTTCTGAGCAATACATTTTCTGGAGCACCTAGAGAAGAAGGCAGCCAGGACATGGAAGAACTGTAAGTTCCCGCCATATAAGAAGCAATTAAAGAAGCAAGGGAAGTTTAGCCTGGAGAAGAAAAGTCTTAGGTCTTAGGGGGCACATGATAGCTGTCTTCAGGTACCAGAAGCATTATCATGTGGAAGAAGAATTAAGTTTATGTTATCACAGGATTGACTTTGCAGAGTTGGATAGGACCTCAGAGGATGCCTAGTTCAAATTTCACAGATGAACAATTTAGTCTGCCTGGCCCCAGAGACTAAAACTAAAAGCAATGTTAAGAAATTGAAAAAAGGTAAATTTAGCTTTATATAAGGCAAAAATTCCATACCATTAGAGCTATCCAAATATGTAATAGGAGATGATGGGTTACCCCCAACGGAGATTTTCAAGTACTAATCCTCAGTTCAAATCCCAGCCCTGACACTTACTCCCCAAGTAATTCATGTAACCTCTCCTGGCCTCAGTGCCTTACCTGCAAAATAAGACTGATATTCCTCTTTCAGGTCTAAATCTTTATCTTATGATTCTGCAGCTTAAAAAGCTGACAAACTAAGACAAAAAAAAAATTTCTCACTGATGTGTTATCTATGAACAGGCCCAGAGCATGAAAATGTGATGTCTGAAGCAAGAATAAGTGTTGAGGACTCTTAAGAAAATTACTACCATTTTTTTCTAGGGCAGAAAGGAAGAAATGAACTCTTCCAACACTGACTTCTATTTTCTAAGGTCCTTTCCAGTTATAATAGCCTATATAATCTAATTGGGGAAAAACAGCTGCTGAGTATTCCTAAGTTAGGACCATAAAGGGAAATGCTCATAAATTATAGGTTTCTTATTGCAAAAGGAAACAAAGAAGAAGGGAAAGGAATGTTTTTTTCTTGTAGATATCCATTTATTTTATATTAACAAAGAGGAAGGTATCTCTACCTGATATTTTGGCTTGTTTGCCTAGAGTTCAAGCTTTCAAAATTGCCTAGAACATGAGGAGTTTCATCAGACCAGTTATGGGGCATTTAAATAGAAGAAGAAATATATAAAGCTGTTCATGCTTTTTAGATAATTGCAGGGAAGCTTCCAATAAGGATTTCATGCACATCTGCACATGGTGTAGTACCAAGTGGCCAAACACCCTTTACCCCTCTAGATGAAATTTAATCCTTTAAGCTCCTCTGAGAAATGATGGCCTCTAATATTGTATAGGGAAAGAAATTAAATTTTCATTAACATTCCATTAATCAGAGTGTTGCTGTATTTTTCATTGTCTACAAAAGGGTTCATGCCAATTACCCTATTCAATCATAAAGCCAGAATTCTGGAAATTAAAAATGGAATGGATTTCTTCTATTACATTTGCTACTACAATGCACTTCAGTTCAAAGATTTCTATCTTGTCAACTAAGCATGAAAGAACCAAGCAGGGTTTCAGTCTGACTTACCCATGACCTCTAACCACAGTAAAGAGGAATAAAGACGGGGCATTAAAGGATCTTAACTCTCTAGAATAAGGATTGTGTTTCTTATGCAATCTAAGTTTTTATGGGCATTAAAGGTCTCATTTTTATGTACTAAAGTAACTAAATACTAAAATATTTTCAGGTATTAAAATTACGAGTACATGTGTCTTTTCCCCCTACTAGATGATGAACTCCATGAGGGCAAGGGATAGTTTATTTAAGTGTTTATATTCCCCACACACTAGGCATACTGTTGTCCACAAATAAATAAATGTTTCTTGAATGAATGAAAGCAAAGCAGTGGAAAAAGCATGGATTTGAAATCAGGAGCTCTAGAGTGAATTTCCTGCTGCCTCCCAAGGAGGTCCCATGGCTTCCTGCCTTGGTGTTTTCGCTCATGATATTCCTTCTGCCCAGAATGGCCTCCTCCATATACCCCTCTGTGCCTCTTGACATCCTCACTATCCTACAAGATTCAGGTCCAATTTCAATATTCTCCATTAAGCCTTTCCTGATTCCCTCAGAAAGGAGACTCATCTGCTTTAATAGTGTTTTATACTCCTCTTATATTTTAACTTGTATTTAATTTGTATTATAATTATATTTGTATTATACTGTAATTATGTTAAGTCACTTTCGTAGACAGTGAGCTCCCTACAGAATGGGGCCAAGTCTGACTTGTCTAAGCTTTGTTTCTACCTGAAGTTTCATGAACTTTGTAGTTCCTTATGGTTGCAACACTGATTTACCTACAAGCACCTCACTGAAATACCTCGATATAATGATGCACTTTCAGAAATTCAGGAAAAGATATTTGGAACTAAAGACAGATTCCAATCTCAGCTCTAGTACCAGGGTAATGTCAAGTCATTTCCTCCTCTAGGCCCCTGTTGTTTTCTCTTCTGTGAACTGAGGGGAATTAGGCTAGATGCTCTCCGGCCTGTAATTTAAAAGATGAAACAAAGAATGCTAGAATTATGTGGGATCCTGATCATCTCACCGAAAGAATCTCCTTATTTTACAGAGGAAAAAACTCAGGCCCATCAAAGGTAAACAACTTTCACAACATAGTTTTGGGAGGAAAGGGACAGAAATGGAGGTCTTCTGATTCTTGGTCTGATGCTTTCCCCACTACATTACTTTATATTTCTGAATCTGAGTGAAGAATACATTTCCTTTGCACTTGGGAAGAGGAGTTTGCTTTCATTTTTAATGAAAAAGCAAAAGCAAAAATACTTCCAACATCTGATTCTCAGTCAGTGATAAAGCTGAGATCAACGTATCATACATGCAATTATAATTACCATATTACTTTGAAAAAAAAGATCTTTACTACAAGCCTGTGAAGTGGACATGATAGAACATTGGGACACACAAAGTCAAATGTTAGTATGTAATTAAATATTTACCTCAGACCCATCTAATGTGATTATGAAAGGGGTGGAGTCCAGGACTCTTGTTTTATTCCTACTGATAATAGAGGTTTCAAGGGTTGTTGAAATGGACCCAGTCCTACAAGGAACCATTATTTTAGATCAGTCAGTGAGGATCCCTCTCTCTGGTGATACTTTCCAAAGACAAGTGAAACAGGTCACCTAGAAGGAAATAATCTCCCTAAAGGAAAAATCTCTTTTTTCTCTCCTCTTAGCTAATCCAAATTGGAATCTGGAAGACAAGGAATTCTCATAGGCCCTGTGTGAAGGTACCACATCAGACTTCTACAATGAGGAGTCTGACTGTACCATCTCTTTTTAAAAGAGCTTATACTGCTGATCTTACTAAACAAAGCCACTGGAAATGATGAACCACATTGAATTCAAGTCAGCTAAGAGGATTGAGAAGAGAATTCAGTTACAATCAGGGAAAGTTTGCTCATTCCTTTACAAAACATATTATAAAGAACACAGATTGAAATTCTCAAACTCTAATATTAAAATATTGTTGCATTCAACCTATGGCTAGCTACATATTTCTAAATCATCCAGAGTAGAAACAAAACCTCTCCCTTAATTAAGGATTACAATCCTTACTGGGGCTTCATAAAACCTTGGAAACAAAATTTCAATAGGTACTTAGTAATAGACAATTCCTTTTTAAAATGAAATTATGCCAGGGAAAAAGCCCTCTATAAAATAAAAATAGGTTAAATGAATATTCTATAAATTAATTTTCAAAAGATATAGGCTACAATATTTAAAGGAATACTATATAACTGCAAATAGAACTTAAATTTGGGGGCACTATTGTGGAAAAGGGCTGAAATGACTGAATGACAACAAATTGTAGGAAAAGCCTCAAAGTAGGAACTTACTTTTAAATAAGCATTTGAGCAGATAGAGACCATGAGCTGAGTCCTACAGATCAGGAGTCCATAGTGTGGCAGAAAGAACAGGACTTTTAAACTTGGAAGACTTAAAAGTCCTGCACCTGCTACTGCCTTCTTTGGTGACCATGGGTTCAAGTCAAATATCCCCTTCCTGGCCTCCAGTTTCTTCATCTGTACAATTAAAGGAACACACTAGATAGTATTTAAGATCCCTTATGGGTTTAATTAAATAAGGAAAAACAGACTGTTCTAACAAAGAATGTAGAATGCTAGAGCTAGAAAGGACCTTAGAAAATAGAATGTAATTCAAAGAACAGAGAATTATTAAATCTATTTTGTGGCTGTTCGGTCATTTCAGTCATGTCTGACCTTTATGACTGCAATTTGGGGTTTTGTTGGCAGAGATACTGGAGTGGTTTGCAATTTCCTTCTCCAACTCATTTTACAGATGAGGAAACTTAGGCAAATAGGATCAAGTGATTTGCCCAGGGTCACACAGCTACTAAGTATGTGAGGCCAGATTTGAACTCAGGAAGTTGAATCTTCCTGACTTCATGGCCACCACTTTATACACTGTAGCTGCCTCTTAAAAGGGAAACCTGACTTCACTTCTGATCTGGGCAGGGGGACAGTTTCACTCCTCCTATGGCAACCTGGAGACCTTCACTACCACCTCTCCAAGGGATTTACCATATTGGTGTGGGGCTTAGTTTGGACGCCCAATAGGCTTAGCCCATTACAGTTCAGAACTACCAAGCTCAAGAAATCTACCAGCTTCATCCTCCCCGGTAGCAAGGACCATCAGCATCCACCATTGTACCTGGTGACCAAATATATAAACACATACAATATTTTCTACTGGTAGTCCTGGGTCTCTCTGTCATGAGTAGGAAGTTGGCCATTATTCGGTTTCCAATTACTCTGGACTCTAGGAATATTCCAGGTGACAGTCGATAAACATTTATGAAGTGCCTAATTTGTGCCTGGCACTGTGCAAAGTGATAGGGATACAAATAAGAAAAAGAGACCTTGTCCTCAAAGAACTAATGAGGGAAGACAACATACAAAAGGAAATTGAATAAGAGGAGGCAGGGTGGGGAGGGGTTGGGGAAGAAGGTGCTTGGAGAGAGATTGTGGTAAAATCCAGTCCAAAAAAATGTAGCAGGTAGGAAATAAAGAGTTGCTGGCCTGGGAGTCCTCCAATCAGAGGGGCAGAGGGTATCTGCTGGGTACACAGTGTAGGTATTGCACCAGACACTAGAAATTCCCAAATGCTCTATCTCTTCGTGTGGAAACAACTTAAAGAATATGTTTAAGAGCAACATGCCAACAAGAGCAAATCTACTGAAAACAAAGTGCTACGGAGATACAAACTAAAGGAAAAAGGATTATGGAATATCTAACTTTGGAAGTTTTCTTGGAGGTGCATTTTATGGCATATTTTGGAAACAGCTGAGGGAGGTTGGTGGAAATAAAGGGATATTATTCTAGGTGGAGGGAATTACCATGAATTCAGTGAGAGCAATAAATTAAGTTAGTGAAGGGACAAAGCAATGATTGCTTCCAGAGAGGAAGTTCATTACACACGGCATGTCTGCAGTATCATATATAGAGATGATCTATTTAGGGATGCATAGATATCAAGGCACTTCAAAATCTCACACGTATTCTAGTCCAGCTATGGCTCAAAGCATGATCAAGTAGTCAAGCAGTTCCAGTTTTACGAAGACCTATTTTATACTTTGGTTGCAGAGGTTGGTAAGGCACAGTAGAATGAACTGAATCATAAACTGGGCAGACATGGTTTGAATCACTCACTGGTTTTCTGAGCTAGGTCAAGTCACTTCTCCTCAGCCAGCCCACCAGTAATGATCAAATGCAGTGTCTGTTCATGTACAGGGTTGGGGATGGAGTGGGAGTACAAGGAGCAGCCAGGTGGCCAGTAGAGCTAGACTCTAGAGTCATGGGCAAATCGGAAGGAATAAGACTAGAAGAATAAGACTGGACCAGGGGACAAAGGGCTGGCTTTAAGAGTCAAACTGGAACTTGTTTCCCTCCTCCTCAAAACCTTAGAATTGATGATCCTTCAGGTAATCCCTTCCAGCTCCAAGTTCCTAAGTTCCAAAAGGAGAATTTCCCCTGATTCTATTCCTTGGTTTGCTACATTTAATAAAGTATCCCATTCTCTTCTAAGCTAGTAAGGATTTACTCTTGTAAAATGGCAAGACAGCCATAATAAATCTGCTGACTTTGCTAAAAAGACCAAATAAACTTCTTTTAATATGCAGAAGGCATGAGTGGTTCACTGGTTACTTCAAAGGTGAATGGAACCAGGATACATGAGGAACTTATTTGTGATTGAAATTCAGGGCCAAATACATACATATCTCAAAGGAAGAATGTTTTCTAGAGAAAGGAGAGTACTATGGCCTCTCAGAGCATGATGAGATACATAAGTAGTCTATGTGAGAAGAAAAAGCATGTTGGATTAAGCTCTTACTGAAATTGCCTGGTCCCACTTGGACAAGAAGCAATCACAAACAAGATGTAAAAATTTTAAATGAAAAAAGTTAATAGGCAAATAGCCTAAGATTTACAAAGAAACTGATTTTGGAAACAGGGATGATTCAGGAGAGATGACCCAAGCTTGCTGAAACTACTATTAGAGAGGCTAAGGATAGTAGGGCACTTAAGCTCAGGAGTTTTGTGTAGGAGGCCAAGGTGATGGCATGTTCTGCATAGTGTCTGCATCCAACTGAATGGGAAAGAGTGGAGTACCAGGCTATGTAAGGTAGGGCAATCCTGCCAAAGTCCCAGGCAATGAAGACCAAAGCTCCTGTGCAACTGGTAGCGGTTTTAGATCTGTAAGTAGCCACTGCACTTCTGGCCAAGATGAGGTTGAGATCCAGTTGCAAAAAAAGAGAAAAAGGAAATGAAAGAAAAAAAAGATAAGGAAAGAGAAAAAAGGGAAAGCAAAGAAAAAAAGGAAAGGGAAAAGAGTGAAAAAAGAAAAGAAAAACAGGCACAATACAGGAGCAGAGGAAAAGGAAGGTGAAAGGAAAAATCAACACACATTGATTAAATGCTTACTACATGCCGGGTTTGCATCTTTAACTCCCTACTGGACATACTGAACTAGATGTTCCACAGACATCTTAAACTCAACACGTCTAAAACCTAACTCATCATCTTTCTCCCAAAACCTCTCCTCTTCCTAACTTCCCTAATACTGTTGAGGGTACCACCATCCTGCCAATAACCCAGACTGGAAAGCTAAGTGTTATTCCTGAGTCCTCACTCTTGCCTCTCATATCCAATCTGTTGACAAGTTCTTCTGATTTTCTCTAATACCTCTGGCACGTGCCCTTTTCTCCCTTCTGACACTGCCACCTCCCTATTCCCCCAACTCACTTGCAGGCTTTAATGCCTGAACTACTGCAATAGTCTGCTAGTTGCTGTCCCTGCCCCAGGTCTCTCCCCACTCCAGTCCATTTTCTACTGTCAAATTAATCTTCTTAAAGTTCAGATCTGAATATGTCAGCTCCCTATTCAAATAGATTTCAGTAGCTCCCTGTTATTTCAGATATGATGTTATTTGGCATTCAAAGTCCATTATAACCTGGCTCTTCTACCTTTTCCATTCTTCTCACAGCTTGTCCAGGGTAGCACAGTTACATATTTCCATACAACCTGGGCTCATTGTACAGTCTGACAATTATAGCTATTTAGATTCAATAAATAAACAGAAGTCATATTGTCATTTAGTTGTTTTTCAGTCATGTGCCTGATTCGTGACTCCTTTTGAGATTTTCTTTGCAAAGACATTAGAATGGTCTGATATTTTCTTTTCCAGCTCATTTTACAGATGAGGAAAACTGAGGCAAAGTTAAATGGCTTGCCCAGGGTCACATAGCTAGTATCTGAGACCACAGATCTGAACTCAGGAAGATGATGAGTCTTTCGGACTCCAGGCCTGGCACTGCATGTACTGTAGTCAGCTAGCTATCCCAATGGAAGCTATAGATATATCAAAAAAGAATGCACTTCTCAAAATACCCTACATTATTTTTAACAAAACAAGTTAATATGTCTCTAATAATTTTAAAAACAAAGACTATCCCTGTGCCTCTTTCCCCTCACAGCATTTCTGAGAATGTTTCACCTAAGCTTCTCTCCAACTACACTTATCTATTCAAGATCAGTTCTTGCCTCCACATTTTTGGAGCTACCTAAAGACAGGCAGCTTATTTGGGGAGGAGCCATGAGGAAGGGCTAATGAGGCAGGGAACAGCGATGTGGCCTATAGAACCGACTGTTTGCACTGAACTGTTCAGCTCTGCAGATCACACGAGTTATAAGGACTTCGTTCTGACCCAGTTTCAACAATTGTCACACAAAACACTCTTGGTAAATCATCTTAATTTCTGTTGGAAATACAACTGTTTACCTCTCAAGAAAGCCCAAAGGTTGCATTTGTTCACTGAGACAAACATAGCTTTCGTCTGCTAAGACACAGCTACCTTTAGAGAAGACAATGACAAATAACAAAAATGTAGACAGAAAAAATCACGCTGAATAATAAAGCACCAGAAAAGTACATGAACAGCGAGGGATAAACAGAGGTAACAAAGTCAGTCACCAAATGTTAGAAACTTAGAGATCATCTAAGTCTAATCCCTTCATTTCCCTGTAGAGGAAATTGATGGCCAGAGAAGTTAAGTGACTCATTCACCAAATGCCACACTGTGAGATAGTAGTAGGTAACTGGGAAGAGACTGCATAGGGGGCAAGGTGCAGTTTCGTGAAAGTAAGCTGAATTTGGAGTCAGAGGACTCAAGATTGAATACCATCCTTTGCAAACTATCTACCACTTTTATGATCTTGATTGTATCAGTTAACCAACATGGACCTGTGTTTTCTCTATAAAGTGAGTGTTAGCCTAGACTAGACAACTTTTAAGGCCCTTTCCATGCTGCAATGAACCTATGAATATGAGGTATGCCCTCAGGACTGGCAGTGGATGAAAGGCCTAATTTTCAAAAAGAATAAGGTAGACTCTGAAAATCATAAATCAATAAGCTTGATTTAGATTCCTGGAAAAATTATTAAATGGATTAAAGGATAACTTTATGAAAGTGGCTCTCCCATTTAGGAGGGAAAGAGAAATGGACAAAGAAAGTCAAAAGAAGTGTGTTCTAGTTTTGGGTCTCTTGATAATTTATCATGTGACTTCAGGCAAGTCATTTCAGGGTCACAACTGCTTCATCTAAGATATGAAGGATTAAATTACATAGTGTCTAAGAGTCCTTCCAGTTCGAACATTCAATTAAATGAGACAATATATGTAAAGTACTCTGTAAACCTTAAAAGTCATTTATGTGAGTTATTATGCTCTACAATCCTATGTTCTGACATCCTTTTAGCTCTCACATTACAGCTGTTGTGAGGAAAGTACTCTATAAACTGCAGAATTCTATAAATATGAATGATTACGCTCTGAGGTCCCTTCACAGCTTTAACACTCCATATTTTATGTCCTAACATTCTCCATACTAAAGTCCCTTCCAGCTCTAGTACAGGTTCTGACATTCTGATGTTTTATGACTCTATGAGTATTTACAATAACATATACTTTTCCAGAAAACTACCAACCAGAAATATTTAGGAGGAAGGGGGAGGAAAAAGAAGAAAAAGTGAGAAAATGCCATGACAAAACTTACTTTAAAAAAAAAAAGAATTTCACTGTTATAAGACTATTTCAAAAAAGAGGATTTTTTTATCAGTCACACACCATTTCAATTTCACTATTTTATTTCAGTCTTATACCATGAAAATGGTAGAAGAGGACTAGAAGTTAAAACTTCTCTTGGTCTATTACACATAAGGAAACTTTTTAGAAATGCTTTCTGATAATCCATAATGCCTCCAATTCTTCATTACGGTTTGAGCACTGGCTCCTGGGCTCCTTTGCTCCTAAACCTGGCAAGCCTTGCCATTATGTAACCTTTCCCCTACTTTGCTGTTCCAGAGAATTTCAAAGGAAAGGAAGTGCATCACTCTTGATTTCTTAGCCACAAGACATGGTTTTCCATTGCCCACTGGATACTGTGTGGAAATCCTTCAATAAAGAGACAATGCAGTCACATCTAGAAACTACTTCTCTCTGCACATTGGAGGCCTGACTTGATTCTGAGGTGGGACATCCTGACCTTTGTAATCATTCGTTACTAGAATAGTCAAATTGAATTAGTCAAAGTGCTGATGTGCTCTTAGGCTTCATTAATAGAAGTCTAGTGTACAAAATGAGAGAGACTCCACTGCCCTCTGGACTGCTTTTTCATAAAAGTAACTTAGATTATCATGAATGCCAATTCTATGACCTCATCTAGAATACTCTGCCCAGTTCTGGGCTCCACACATTAGGAAAGACAATGACAAACAACAGTTTGTACTAGGGAGGGAGACCAGGATGGCAAGGCAGGTTTTAACTCAACTTCATAATAATAAGAGTTGTACAAAAATGGAATGGGCAGAGTAAGCTCTGTCACTGGCATTCTTTAAATGAAGATCAGACAGCCACTCATCAAGGATGTCAGAGAGGGAATAATGATTTGGGTAGCTGTTAAGATTAAATAATCCGAAGTCCCTTCCAATTCAGAGAGCCTATGATTCCCTGACTGTCAGAAGCCAGAAAAGTTCCCTAAGCTTAAAGTTCTTTCTCTGACCTGATGGTGACAGCAGTTGAATTTCAGCTTGTTAAGTCATCCCTTTAGGTTAAGCAACAGCTCTCTCTCCCTTCCACTTTTCAGCTTAAACAAACTTCCTTATTTCAGTATGACCCTGTACACCTCACTCCACTTCTTTGGGATTCCTTTTCACCTATAAAAATGAGGGGTCAAAAAATAGATGTCTGTGGATTGGAGTATGGCCAGACACGCATGTAAGAGAATATTACTGTGCTGCAGGAAACAATGTCTATGAAGAATAGTCAGAAGTTTGACAAGACTTATATGAACTGATGCAAAGTAAAGCAAGAAGGACTAGGGAAATAATGTACATAGTGACTACTGAAAAAAACACAAAAACTCAAATTGAATACAATCAACCATAATGACCTAAAGAAGACATGGGAAAATAAACTTCCTTCCCTTTTATGCAGAGATGGGGGCACTGGGGAATGAACACAGACTGCTATCCCAGCTGATTTCAAGGTGGGGAGGGAATAGGGAGATGTTCAGCAATGAAAGTGATATGAAGACAAAAGGTAGCAATAAAAGAAATTTTTTAGATGAAGGGGTTGGACTAGGTGATGTCTAAGGACCTTTTACCACTAGATCTGATATTCCTAAAAATTTCAGGATATTGAATTACTGATGTTTAGTTTGATGATGAATCATTGCTCCCTAGAAGAAGAAATCCTGACAACAGCAGAAAAAAAATGCCTGAGATTATCATTTCCAAGCATTTTAGGGTTTTTATATTTATTTACAATTTAAAGAGATTGCTCCCTTTATTCCATTTGATCCCTCCTCTGTTCATCCTGTGAGAGAGACAGAGTAAGAATTATTATACTCTTTTTACAGAGGAGGAAAATGAGGTTCAGAAAGCTTATGTGCCCTTTGCTCAAGGTCACGTAGTAAATAGAGAAAAACAAGGCATGAACTGAGGTCTTCTGACTGAATCCAGTCCTCTCATATACTAGGCTGCTTTCTCAGATGAAGAAGGGGACAGGGTGGGAAAGATAGATACAGGAGTTAGAGGTATGTTGAACAATTCAATTCAACAAGCATTCACCAAACACTTAGTATTTGTAAAGCACCATTCTAGGAGCTGGGGATACAAAGGCCAAAAATGAAAAGAATCCCTACCTTCGAGGAGTATGAATACAAATAAATACAAGGTAATTTGTAGAGAGAGCACTAAAAATGAGGAGATGAAAAATGATTTCACAGAGGAGGTGGCACCTGAAATGAGTTTTGAAGAAGACTAGGGATTCCAAGGCAAGAGTGGAGAGGCCATGCACTCTAGGCAAGGCAGGCCAGCAGAGAAGTCGCTTTTCTTTTAATTTATTAACACTGCTGAAGACCAAGAGGAGGCATGCCAGTGCAACTGTTAAGGGATGGGTAGCACACTGTACCAAAAGAAAAGATGAGAATATTAGAAAGTCAATCACTACACAGGCTAGAAACAGTAGTGCTAAAGTAATGTGTGCAATGCACAAATTGTACTTTTTTTAAGAGAGTGTGGTACAACGTAAAGTGTGCTGGATGAGGACCTAACCTTGAGCAATGGCATATCTGGGTCTCAGTTTCTGCATCTATATAATGAGGAGACTGAGCTAGATGATCTCTGAAGTCTCTTCCATCTCTAAAGTAAAACAAAACAAAAAAAAGTTACTCTTCTAAAAATAAGGCTAGTAAAAAAAAGTATTTAAATCTCCACTTTAGGAGAGGGAGCTAGAACTAAAGTTTGGATTATTTGGGGAAGTAAAAATTAGCAGAGACTAGATTCAAGTGAATCATATTTTAATGCAGCTGCTCAGAACTAGCAATCACTGATCTCTAACTGGACTGTACTTCCTTTGGCCTTTGCAACTAGCTCCTCCTGTACAACCCCACCTTCTAAACTTGCATTTCACACCTTTCTTAGCTATGTACAAGGACCCCCTTCTTCTCTAGAGATGGCCAAACTGGTGCAGTGAGGGTTCCTTAAACACAGCAAGAGGGACCAGTGTATGCACTCAGCTGCGCAGATTTCATAAGAGCTGAAGTTACTTCTTAGCTGGTACTGCCATATCCCAAGACCAAGTGACCACTGGCACCTATAACACTCTACCTCTGAGGCCATGAACACAGAAAAGGCTTTGCACCAGTTGGGAAGTGTGCCAAGATTTTGAATCCTTTCCTCCAAGAGTCAGGCATTCCTGCTGCTTCCTTCTGTCTCAAGAAAGTTGACTTCCCCAAAAGGTCTTTAAGTCACTGAAATGCCTGTCTTCCTCACTGATAAAAATGTTAAACAGCACAAGGTCAAGGGAAGATTGCCAAGCTGGCATTAATCAATTAATAATTACTCTCAAGAGTTATCTACTCCTAAGATTTTTTTTTGTTTTAAATCATATCTCTAAATGTTTTCTATAAGAATAGTATGAGGCTTTGTTAAATAACTTGTGACAAATTTATTCACTAAATGAGTGAATGAATCTAGTAGTTAAATATTTTAAAATGTCTGTTTTGTTAAGCTAATTAAAATTTAAAAAAAAACACTGGTTAAATAAAGCAATATATATCTATTTGGTTATGATTGTCATCCTAGTATGTAGTAACAAAAATAGCCCATTAATAGCTAATAGATTGGAGATCATTGGACACCTAATGACTCTGAGTATCTGTTTTAGTTTTGGTAAACAAAATAATCAAATTGTTATTTTTGTGCCACTGATCTGAGTTGTAACCTATAGAATTTGAGAGCTAGAAAGCACTTTTTTCCCCCAAGGGGTCAACAATCACTTTAATCAAGCACATATATCATTCACTTAGTTCAGGGGGAAAACTCAGCACCCTGAACTTCAAAGAAAACACAGAGAAATCAACAGACAGTACTTCCAAACTGTTTGACAGTAAGCAATACATACATCACAACTCAACAGACAGATGCAACTGTCTGACATACATACATAGTTACCAAGAGGGAAGCACCAATATCTGGCTTTTCAAAACTGGGGGGCTGCAAAGTGGCTTCCCAGAGTATCATCTGGCACACAAAGCTTCTTCCAAAAACTAAGGCCCCTGGAAAGCACTTTAAGATCATCTAATAGCCTCCCCAACTGATACACAGTCAAAGGCTATGAAGAAATTTTCAGAGACAGAAATCAAAGCTACCAACAGTCACAAGAGAAAATGCTCTAAATTACTAATAATTAGAGAAATGAAAATTAAAACAACTCTGAGGCACTACTTCATACCCATTAGATTAACTAAGATGATAGACAAGGAAAATGACATACTAGAGAGGATGTGGAAATATATATATACACATCAATGTACTGTAGCATAAACTCTGAACTAGCCCAGTCATCCTGGAAAGCAATTTGGAGCTATGCCCAAACAACTATTAAACTTTATGTACCCTCTGACCTAGTGATACCATTTTGAAGTCTATACCCTAAGAAGATCAAAGAGGGAAGAAAAGGGCCCATATATACAGAAATATTTGGAGTAGCTCCTTTTTGTAGTGGCAAAGAACTGGAAGATGAGGGTATGCTCATCTATTCGGGAATGGCTGAACAAGTTGTGATATATGTGATGGAATACTATTATGCTATAAGAAATGAAGGAGACAGTTTCAGGAAAAAATGGGAAGACTTCTGAGCTGATGCAAAATGAAGAGAGTAGAACCAGGAGAACATTGTAAACAGTAACAGCAATACTGTAAAAAAAAAAAAAATCCACTTTGACACTTAGTAAGTCTGATCAATACAACAAACAGCCACAATTCTAAAGGACTCATGATGAAACATGTATCCACATCCAGAAGAAGTGATGGTCTCAGGGTGAAAATAGAAGCATATCTACTTCTATTTTTTTCTTTTTCTTGCTTTTTAAAAAATATGACTAATGTGGAAATTTGTTTTGTATGTCTATACATATTTGTAATGGGTTTTATTTTTCTTGCCTTTTCAATGAGTAGGGGAGGGAGAAAAGGGAGAGAGAGAAATTGGAGCTGAAAATAAAATAGAATTTTAAAAAGATCACATAACATCTTCATTTTAAGATAAGCAAATGAAAGTAAATATAATGAAAGGAAGGCATAAGAGAGATAATGCAAAATGTCAGTGGTCATACAATCATATGGTAAGTAGTAAAGTCTGGATGTGAACACAAATTCACCTAACCCTAAAGTTCTTTTTGCTATACCACACCACCTCTTTAGATTAAAACTGTAAAACATAAATGCAAAATGAGTAACTACATTAAATTTAATTTAATTTACATTAAATTGAAAAGGTTTTGCACAAACAAAATCAATGCAGTCAAGATTAGGAGGGAAGCAGAAAACTGGGAAAGAATTTTTACAACTAGTGTCTGTGATAAAGGCCTCATTTCTAAAACTGAGTCAAATTTACAAGAATAAAAGGCATTCCTCAAATGATAAATGGTCAAAGGACATGAACAGGCAGTTTTCAGAGAAAGAAATTAAAGCTATCTATCAAATGAAAAAATGCTCTGACTCACTATTGATTAGAGAGATGCAAATCAAAACAACTGAGGTACCACATCACACCACCAGATTGACTAACACGACAAAACTGTAAAATGATAGATATTGGAGAAGATGTGGGAGAGTTGAAACATTAATTCATTGTTGGTGGAGCAGAGAGCTAATCCAACCATTCTGGAGAGCAATTTGGAACTACGTCCAAAGGACTATAAGAATGTGCATAACCTTTGACCCAGCAATACCCCTCCTAGGGTTGTATCCCAAAGAGATCATAAAAATAGGAAAAGGACTCACATGTGCAAAAATATTTATAGCAGTTCTCTTTGTGGTGGCCAAAAACTGGAAATCGAGGGGATGCCCATCAATTGGGGAATGGCTGAACAAGTGATGGTATATAAATGTAATACAATACTATTGTGCACTAACAAATGTCAAACAAGTGCAAACCTGGAAAGACTCATGTGAACTGATGCTGAGTGAAATGAGCAGAGACAGGAGAACGTTATGTACAGTAACACCTACAGTGTGCGAGGACTGTTTTTGATAGACTTAGCCTGTCACAGCAATGCAAGGACCTAAAACACTTTCAAAGGACTTGTGATGCAAAATGCCATCCACACCCAGAGAAACAACTATGGAACCCAAATGCAGAATGAAGCAGACTATTTTCTCCTTTGTCATGTTTTGTTTTGTTTTTCTCATGGTTTCTCCCCTTCATTTTAATTCTTCTATGCAACATGACTAATGTGAAAATTGTGTTTAAGAGGAATGTACGTATAGAACCCATATAAGATTGCATGCCTTCTTGGAGAAGGAGATGAGAGACAAGGGGAGAAAATTTGGAACTTATGGAAGTGATTGTTGAAAACTGAAAACAAACAAATTAATAAATTTTGGGGAAAACTGTGAAACATAAAATCTAAAATTTTGGATTAAATTTTTAAAAATTCCCCTGCCTCCTAATTTAAACCAGATATAAAAAGGGGGAAAAAAGCCTACAAATGAAATACAAGATCAAAACTTTCCATCTTTTGTTTGTCTTATTCTTGTACTTCTTAAACAAGTGGCTTTCTGGGTATGCCTGAATCTTTGGGTCAAGTTCCCAAGAACAGGGGATGCATTTTTTTAGGGTATTCATTGTCTGAAGTTTGGCTTTCAAGTGGCTGAGAAAAGCTGCTTTAAAGAAGGCCAAAGGGAGTGAAGTAGGGCAGCCAAAGGGTGTAGGCTGGGGAGCAAACAGAGAATTCTCTGTGACCCAATTATGGCAGCTGTGCTGCTGGTAAGCCCACACACAACTAAACACTACCGTGGGGTGGGGCACCCATAGTCACACCCAGAGTCATTACATCAGCTGTAGTTTCTATTTCTTTTTTTACCATAAATCCCACAACTGAAAAAACGAGGCATAGATTTTCAAAGACTTAATTAAATCTGACAATGTTAAAAAAAAAAAAGTAAGCAAAATGAGAAATGGAAATGGGAGGAAATCAAAGAATGCAGAATGTACAAGAAAATGAAACAGCAACAAATAAAAGCAGATTAAAGGAAAAACAAACAGCGAGTGAGTGAACAAAGTGAGACTATGATTAGCGTTCTGTTTTTAAGCAGAAAGTAACCCATATATTTCTGACTATTAGGTCGGACTCTGTTCTTTCAATACAACATCTACTGCCTGTTTTATCTGCAACCATGAAATGAATTTCTTGTAATATTTCTCGTATTGTTGAATTAGGCTAGGCATTTTGATTGCTATTTAACATTTCACAATTTTTATGCAGGGTTAAATTATTTTTTAAAGATAATTCCCATGTTTTCTTATCCTCCACGAAGTCCTACTCATGGCCTCATCATTGTATAGTGGTGACTTGGGTTTCAAAAGTTAAACACAAGCAGGGTACAAGTTATGACAAGTTATTTCATGTTAGAAAAGTCCCGGCTACAGACTAGGTCTGCTCCCTGAAGACCAGCTTAGTAAGTTTAAAGAGGCTCATGCTAGGCTGACCACTTAGTAACCAATTCTTTCCATAGTAACTCTTGAAATAAAGAAAAATACAAAATAGTTCTCAGTTCTGCGTGGCTCCTTTTTGCTTTTGTAATGAGAGTGAGAATGGTAGAAAAATGGGCAGAGAATACTAACAAAAATCACATAATTTTTAGGCCATATATAAATTTTACCTTAGATGTTTTTTGTCTAAATGTGATATCCTTAAGTCAATGACCAATAAGTCAATGTACTAAAGAAGGAACGGAATCATATCAATCTTGACATTTTTGCTAAAAATAAAACCTGAATACAGAAAAAACTATTTAAATGAAAGAATAGCTCATAGGTTCTCCTTAGAGAGACATATAGTTCAGTAGGCAATTGTATGTGGTGTGTCCAGGAGCAATAAGAAACATGATTTCATGGAAACTTTATTGGTCATGTGGCATCACAATGCTTATATTTAAATATTTGCAAAGAACCCCACTACCATAGCTTATTCATCAACATTCACTGCAGGGGTAAAGAGACAGAACAATTATATGACAAACTTAAAAAAGCCTTCCAAAACAAATCAATAGATAGACTCATATTCAAGTCATTTCAATTAAAGGTGGAAAAATAGCTAAAAACACAACTAGAAAATATGAATCAAGAATAAGGGCCCAAAATATTTAGACTACACAGAAATCTTACACCAGTATATCATGTATGTCTTCTTCAAGAGAAGAATTGTGAAGCACTAGATTTGTTAAGTACTTAACTAACTTCAAAAAACTTATAAGTTGAGATACTACTTCTTATTAATGTGGGGCTCAGTCCTGAATTAGCTGTCTATGCATAGCCAGACTGCCAACTTGTTAGAGAAAAGACTAAAATAAGTATGGAACTAAAACAAAAATGAGAAATTATATGGCATGCAATCAGACAATTCCATCCTGAGCTTTTTAAACAGGTTATTGATGATGAAAAATGGAACATGATGGAAGAAAGGAAAAAGATAGGCTATGATAACAGGGATATTATAAGGGCTCTAGTCAAGAAACACTTGATATTCTTGCCAAGTGGAGAGTAGGCAGTCAAGAATAAAAAGGTTTAGCATATAAACTTATTAGTAAAATCTTTTGGAGAAAGATGGTAGAAGTCACGGACAAGGACTAGATCTATGACTTATTTGGTACGGGGAAGTCCTAAATAGCAAACTTCCCTCTTCTATGCAGGTCTACATTTTCCTGCAATTTATAGGGTGAGAAAGTTGCCCAGGGCACTCAGAGACTAAGTTATCGACTTAATCTGGTCATTCTGTGTCACAGGCAGGACTTGAACCCAGTTCTTCCTGACTCCATGGATATCTCTCTATTCACTGGACCATGCTCTGCCTCATAAAACAAAGGGAAACAGTGGGAGGTAAAATTAATTTAAAAATTGCTTGGAAAAAAACTGGGAAGACCTTTATGAATAGATGTAGAGTGAAATGAGCAGAATTAGAACAATTTATAAAATGAAATTTTAGAGAAAAACAATTTTAAAAGATTTTAGAACTCTGATAATACAAAGATAAAACACAAGTCCAAAAGAAAGTTGAAATATTTCATTCTCAGCTCTTGACAGAGAGATAATAAACTTAACATATAACTTGAATTTTCAGACCTGGCCAAAGTGAGAACTAGTTCTGACCACCCATGCAGATAGGTATTGAGGAATGTTTAAAAATTTTATTAAATGAAGGGGAGGGAGTAGTGAGAGGAAAAGATTAATAAAAAATATACTAAAATAAATAAAAATAAAAAGATTATCTCAGAAAGGATGAGTGAAAAGAAGAAAACATTTATTAAGCACACTGAGTACCAGGCACTAAGTACTTTACATTTGATCCTGACAACAACCCTGGGAGGCAAATGTTATTATTATCCGTATTTTACAGTGAAGGAAACTGAGGTGGACTTCAATTAAGTCTTAGGCCTCATTTGAACTCAGATCTCTCTGACTCCAGGTCCAGCACTCTATACACTGCAGTATCTAGTTCAAGAAGGATTCAGTAGGAAGTGTGATATAAAAATAAAAAGATAATAAAGTTTATTTTAAAAAATGTAATACAGCAAATGACTCAACTAAGCAAAATCATTCTGAGGATATTCATGGATGAAAATGGAAAGCAGGACAACAAATAGAAGAAAACTGCAAAAGATCTGCTAAGATTTTTATAATAATTTTTTTACCATCAAAGATAGTAACATCATCATACTGAGACATTTGGATGCTAAAGTAGTCATACATACATGGAATACATGTCTGTGGGTATGTGTGTGGTGTTGTGTATATGTGGTAGAAAGGACACTAAAGGGAAAGTAGATGGAAAAAACTTTTTTAAAAGCTAGATTAGACAAAGAGAAGATTTATGCCAAACACAATTGTGAGACTGACAAATCTGTTCTCAGAGTACCTAAAAGGAAGGGAAAATATCAAAGGCATGAAAAATATTTCAAACCCTCTTAATATGGAAAATGAGTAATCAAGAGAGTATCAACAACCATGGATTTAGAGGCCTACTTATTCCCATAAAACTTCTGTGAAAATCATCTGACCATAAAGTAAGGGCCTTTAAAAATGTTTAATAATAGATCATACAACTGACTGAAAAGCATAGAGATTTGGAGATCCTATTGTGCTTAATTTGTTGATTTTTTTTTTAAAAAAAGCATTTTTTTTCAGTAAAGCAAAGTGCTTCCTTAAAGGTACTCTTTCTACAAAATGTTTCCTATCCATAAAAATTGTTCAAAATTCTCTTAAGCCTGTTGGAGGATCTTCAAATCATTATCAAGTGAGGCATAAAACAAGGATAATGGATGCTTGCCATGTGTTCACCACTGTGACTGAGGAGATAAAGCATTTATTAAAGTACTTAATATGTGCCAAGCATTGTGCTGATTCAGCACAGTTCAAGTTGCAAATAGATTCCCTATAAATGAAGTCCTCCAAGATGTTCTGTTTATGGACAAGGTGGTGTTATCAAGGCCCCAAAACACTGTGGAACCTCTTGGAAGAGATCTATAACTAGCCATTTACACAGGAAAAACCAAATGAATGAAGAATGCTTATTCCCTGGACTATACCACACAGTTAGATCAAGGATTCTTAACTTGGGATGAACTTAATTTTTTTTTAAAAAACATAACTGCATTTCAATACAATTGGTTTCCTTTGTAATCCTATGATTTTTACTTTTTGCGTTTAAACCATTATCCCGACAAAGGCCCAGACACGAGAAAAGGATCAGGAAGTCCCAGGTTAGATGGGGTTAGAGTTGGCCAAGATACACATAACACCTACACACACACACACACACACACACGTAGGTGTGTGTATATGTACATAGGTATATATCTTAGTCAATTAATGCAAATGGACAATGAGTTGGGCCCAGAATTAAAGAGAAGAATAGACTGAATCGCTTTCAGGAAACTGCAAAATTCCTTTAATTATCCCAAGGTTCTCTCAGAAAAAAAAAGGTCCATCTTTTTCATACCATTTTTCTACCAAAATTGTTTCATGTCTGCAAGCCATGTAATATTACAATTTTCAAATAATTAAAAATGAGCATCATGGAGTCTGACTAAGGTGGTTACCTAAGTGAAGGCAGGCAGCCCAGCTTCCCACAGAAAAAAATAAAAAATCAGAACAAATAATGATAAAAAATCCAATGATAAACTACTGTAAATCATTTCTTCTACCTCCAAACATCACAACAAAGACAGCCAGAAGCCCACACACATTAGGGAAAGGAGCCTTCTAGAAAAGTTAATGCTAACACAAACAAACAGGACAGAAGCCTCTTAGGATTACAAGACTAAACAGAGTAGCCCAAAAGGCTCTGTATCCACAGACAGCAAGGGCATTGGAGTCCCCTAAGAAGGCCCCAGGGTAGGTGGAAACTCAACAGTGTGGATCTTGGAGGCCACTAGGAATGGTAACAACTATTCCAGGTACTCACTCAGCATTCAGAGTAAGACACTGCAGACCCAGGGGTTCCAAGGTCCCTAGGTCCTCAGCACTCTTATGCTGAGACACTAAAGATCCGGTGCTTTGAACCTGAAAGACTGAGGTGGGGGAATAACCGTGGGAAATGCAATCAGCACAGGAACTGGTTACCCAAAGCAAGAACACTTAGGGCAGATCCAGCTCATCCAAAAGTATAGTAAATGGAAGGGCCTGGCCCTTTCCAAAAGCTCTATTCCAGGAACTAAGATTAGAGAGGTGCGTAAACCAAAGAAGATATTAACCACTATAAAGAATTAAGTACTTAGGGGTAAGTTTATATCTCTAAATGCTTATATCAATAAAACACAGAAAGAGCAGATTAAAGGATCAGGCATGCAACTAAAAAAACTAGAAAAAGAACAAATTAAAAATATCAAATTGGAAATCCTGAAAATCAAAGGAGAGATTAATAAAATTGAAAGAAAACCACTAAACTAATAAGAACTAGAAGCTGATTTAATAAAAAACTGAAAAACAGATAAACCATTAGTAAATTTAATTTTTAAAAAGAAAGAAAAAAACAAATGACCAGTATCAAATATGAAAAAGAAGAATGAAGAGGAAATTGAAGTAATTATTAGGAGCTATTGTGCTCAAATATATGCCAATAAATCTAACAACTTAAGTGAAATGGATGAATATTTACAAAGATATAAACTGTCCAAATTAAAAGAAGATAAAACAGAATAAATAACTCTATCCTAGAAAAAGAAACTGAATAAGTCATAAATGCTGCTATGAATGTTTTGATATATATAGCACTTCTCTCTGACTTCCTTAAGCCACATCAAAAGGACCATAGTAACTGTTTTAAAGGATAAGAATTTTTAGTGATTTTCCTCTTATGCAATTCCAAATAGTTTTCCAGAATGATTACACCTATCACAGCTCCACCAAAAGTGCAATTAATTTCTATTCAAATGTATTCCAAGAGCTCTGTTTATCAGGCTTCTCTACTAAAGTGTGGCAGGACAAAAAGAACAATGGACTTGGAGTCAGAAGGAATGGGTAAGGGCCCCAAGTTTGGCCACTTCTGGCTGTGTGATTTGAGATAGAATTCATTCTTTGGGCCCCAGGTTTCACATCAGTAAAAAGGTTCTTTCCCACTCTAACATTTTGAGATTCTGTTAAGTCCTCCTCTGATGTGTCCTTCAAACATGGAAGTAACCTTAAGTTCCAAACCTCAACAGAGTGCAAGCTCTGACAGGAACCACCAAACTGGAAAGGATTTTGTTATAGGCCTGGTGACAGCCTGTCTGTTATCTGAGGACTGGCCTAGCTAAGCAAAGATGCTCATCACCAGAATTATGGTCCCTGAAGATAAAATATTTTAAGTCATTGCATTTAGTCACTGCAATTAATGAAGACAATCAAAAGGAAACAGACAAATCCATGTGGGGGAATGTAAGGGACTCAAAGTAAAGGACAAAATTATTGGATATTTGCAAGTAAAACCTCAACAAACACATCTGTGTTTTTCAATGAAAACAAAGTTCAAATCAAGGTCAATAAAGTGAGACTAACATGGCAGAACAGAAATAATTTATCACAGTATGTTCAAATGAAGTCAAATTTGAATCACAGTATGCAGAATCCTATTTTGGGCCCTATCTGCCACTGCTAGTTGGTGTCTCTGCCTCAAGTTCCCTTTCAGTCCATCTCCCCTATTCAGTCAATCTTCTATTAAAATGACTTTCCTTAAGCACACATCTAACAACTTCATTCAATAAACTCTAGTGGCTTCCCTTTACCTTCAAGAACAAATATAAAAACCTGTTTGGCTTTTTGAACCTGTTTCACATGGTCCCTTTCCTATCTTTCTAGTCTTTTTATACCTTACTCTCCCTTCTAGGTACTGGAACATGCAGTGACACTGGCCTTGTCATTGCTTACATGACAGTCTACCTTCTGACTGTTCATTTTTACAAAATATCCTTCATGCTTAAAATTCTTTCTCTTCATCTCTTCTAGATGCTTTTAATAAGCAAAAATGAACTTCCTCAAAAAGCATATATTGATATTCAAAATACTGATTGCTTTATAAAGGCTGCTTTTAAAGTTCCTAAATGGGAGGTAAGGCATGGAGTCAAGATGGTGAAGAAAAGCCAGGAAGTTGTCTGAGTTCTCCTCAGTTCCTAATCAGCTTCTGGAGCAACAGAACCCAGAAAAAGATGGAGTGAAAAAATTTTCCAGTTTAAGGTAACTTAGGACTTTGGGAAAGATTTGTCTCATTTGCACAAAAGAGGAGCACAGCCTGGCACAGATGGTGTCAGGGCAAGCCAGTAGGTGGCTCTGAGCTGCAGCATGGATCAACAACTGAGGCCCTGTGGTCCAGGCTCAGCAGGTCAGTTGTGAGGCCTCTAGCCCCAGCGCAGAAGGCAAACTGCCAACCCTGGAACCACAGCACAAAAGGCATGACTAGGTGGGCCATCGCAGAAGAGTGTGAAAGTCACTCGTACAGGCCCTGGTACAGAAAGTCAGTCACCAGGCCCCTAGTCTCAGCATAAGAAGTTTGGGACAGTGCCCCTGTGCCCCAGAGGCAGAGCTCAATTTTAAATACATAAGCTAAAAATGAGCAAAAAAAGAAAAGACCATAGAAGTCTACTATGGCAACAAGGAAGATCAAAACACAAACTCGGAAGAGTGTTCAGTGTCAAAATGCCTACATGCAAAGCCTCAGAGGTGAACATGAATTGATCTCAAGCCCAAAAAGCCTTCATGGAAGAGCTCAGAAAGAATTATAAAAATCAAATAAGAAAGGCAGAAGAAAAATTGGGGGAAAAAATGAAACTTATGCAAGAGAGAGTCAAAAGCTTGGAAAAGAAAGGACAAAAAGTGGACTGAAGAAAGCAATTCCTTAAAAAATACAACTAGCCCAATGAGAAAAAAAAATCCACTGAAGAAAACAAGTCCTTAAAAAGTAGAATTGACCAAGTGGAAAAGGAGACATAAAAGTTAACTGAAGAAAATAATTCCTTAAAAATTAGAATTGGGAAAGTGGAAGCTAATGACTCTATGAGACATCAAGAATCGGTCAAACAAAATCAAAAGAATGAAAAAATGTAAAATGCTTCATTGGAAAAACATCTGACCTAGAAAATAGATTCAGGACAGATAATTTAAGAATTACTGGACTAAATGAAAGCCATGATCAAAAAAAACCCTAGACAGCATCTTTCAAGAAATTATCAAGGAAAATGGTCTAATATCCTAGAACCAGAGGATAAAATAGTAATTGAAAGAATCTACCAATTACCTCCTAAAAGAGATCCTAAAATGAAAGCTTCAAGGAATACTGTAGCCAAATTTCACCAAAATTATCAGGTCATGGCCAGAAAGAAATAATTCAAATATCAAGGAATCATAGTCAAGATTACACAGGACTTAGCACCTTCTATTTTTTTTTTCAAGGTGTTAATTTCCTCAGCATTTTTTTGGGTCTCCTTTACCAAGGTATTGACCCGTTTTTCATACTTTTCTTGCATCTCTGTCATTTCTCTTCCCAGTTTTTCCTCCACCTGTCTAACTTGCTTTTCAAAATCCTTTTTGAGCTCTTCCAAGGCCTGAGCCCACCCGCCACCCCCCTGGGGTGTCTGGGGTACTGAGGCCCCGCCCTCCATGTCTTTCCCTGATGGCAAGAATACGTCCTCATCTTCGTCAGATCTGAAGGTCGGGATCATTTGCATTTGTTGGAAAAAACTCTCTATCGTCTTATTTTTCTTCCCTTTTCTAGGCATTTTCCCAGCCAGTTACTTGACTTCTGAGATTCCTTTCCACCCCCGCCTGGATCCGCCCAGCTAGTGCTTGGCCTCTGAGATTCAAATGGGCTTTCCGCGGCAAGCTTTAGTTCTGGCACTGGGGTGGGGGCAGGGCCGCCTCCCAGGCTCAGTTCCCTCAGGGGCTTTATGCAGAGGTCTTCAGTAATAGAGCAGGGTGGGGGCAGGGCCATCTCCCAGGCTCAGCTCCGTCAGGTTTTACACAGAAACCTTCCGTAATGAAGATCCTGCCTGCTGCTGGGGGATTCCTGAGTCCTGGGCTGCTGCCGCCTCAGCCGCCGCCCACGCCTCTGCCTCCGCCGCTTCCTGCCCCATCTCTGCCCCGCCACTTCCTCCCGAGGGGGCCCGAGTCACGGAGACGCCCTGCTCCCCCTCTCGTCCAGCCCAGCCTTCTTTCTCACTGACCTGTAGCTTCTGTGGGCAGAGGGACTTTCCTGGCTGCTGGAGCTTCCGTGTCTGAAGCCTGCTCAGGTCAGCTTCTCTGGGGCCGCGGCCAGGGCAGCGCTGGGGGTGGGGTCCGCTTTCCGGGGCGCGACGGACCCTGGGGATGGGTCTCCAGGGCTCCCTGGAACGGAAATCTCTTCTACTCCATTTCTGCACACCTTGTATTGACCCAGAAGTTATGGGGGGGTCTCTTTTTACATTAATTCTATGGGCTTTGGTTTCAGAGCTCCTAAACGTGTGTCCTTCTACTCCGCCATCTTGGCTCCATCCCGACTTAGCACCTTCTACATTAAAGGACTGGAGGAGTTGGAATACAATATTCCAGAACAAGAATGATCTACTCAGCAAAACTGAGCCTAGTTTTTCAGGGTGAAAGATGAATATTCAATAAAAAGGGGGATTTTCAAACTTTTCTGATGAAAAGACCAGAGCTGAACAGAAAATTTGATCTTCAAATACAAGACTCAAGAGAAGCATAAAAAGGTAAACAGGAAAGAAAAAAAAAACCATGTATTATTCAGTAAGATTAAACTGTTCATATCCCTACATGAGAAGACGGTACTTCTAACTCTTGACAACTGTATCTCTAATAAGGCAGTTAAAAGGCAAATATACAGACAGAGGGTATGGGTATAAGTTGACTTTGATGTGATGATATAAAAAATTAAAGGGTAGAAAAAAAGGATTATACTAGGAAAAGAGGAAAGGGGGAGGAAGAATAGGGTAAATTACATCACATGAAGAGGTGCAAAAGACCTATTATTGTGGAAGGAAAGAAGGGAGGGAGGAAGCATTGTCTAAACCTTGCTCTCATCACATTTGGCACAAAGAAGAAATAACATACACGCTCAGTTGGGCATAGAAATTTATCTTACTCAACAGGAAATTAGGAAGAGAAAGGGGAAAGCAAAGGGAGAGGGGGCTGAAAAAAGGAGGGCAGATTGAGAAAGGCAGAGGCCAGGAGCCAAAAATGATAAGGAGGGACAGGGTGAAAGGAAAGAGAAAACTATAAACACAGGGAAAAATAGGATGGAAGAAAATAGACAACTAGTAATCATAACAATGAATGTGAATGGGATGAACTCTCCCATAAATTGGAAGCAGATAGCTGAGTGAAATCAAAAACAGAATCCTACAATATGCTGTTTACAAAGAATGCATCTGAAGCAGAGAGAAACACACAGAGTAAAGATTAAAGGCTAGAGAAGAATATATTATGCCTCAACTGAAGTTAAGTAAAAAAAGGCAGGTAGCAATCCTGATCTCAGATGAAGCAAAAGCAAAAATAGAGCTAATTAAAAGAGATAAGGAAGGAAACTACATCTTGCTAAAAGGTACCACAGACAATGAATCAATACTAAATGACAAGGAATCAATATTAAACATATATTCACCAAGTGATATAACATCCAAATTCTTAGAGAAGTTAAGTGAGTTACAGGAAGAAAGAGAAAGCGAGACTATACTAAAGGGGATCTCAACCTCCCCCTCTCAGAACTGGATAAATCTAACCACAAAATAAACAACAAAGAACTTAATGAGGTAAACAGGAATTTTAGAAAAGTTAGATATGATAGACCTCTGGAGAGAACTGAATGGGGACACTCACTGTTACAAGGCATTTACATAAAAACTGACCATATTTTAGGGCAAATGCAGAAAAATTAACTGCATCCTTCTCAGATAATGATGCAATAAAATTATGTGTAATAAAGGCCAATAGAAAGATAGATTAAAAATTAACTGGAAACTAAATAATTTAATCCTAAAGAATGAGTGGTCCAAACATCAAATCACAGAAACGAGAAATAATTTCATCAAAGAGAATGACAATAATGAGACAACATACCAAAATTTATGGATTGCAGCCAAAGCAGTTCTTAGGGGAAATTTTTAGTTCTAAATGCTTACATAAATACAGTGAACTCCCTAAGAAAAACTGTTTAGGGCCAGAAAGATTTAAAAGTGAATTCTACCATTTAAAAGAGGTTCAAAAGCCAATGAGGAGAAGAATGCTTTCAAAAACAGAATTGGCCAAATGGAAAAAGAGGTTCAAAAGCTCACTGAAGAAAATAGTTCTCTCAAAATTAGAATGGAACAGATGGAGGCTAATGACTTTCTGAGAAACCAAGAAATCACAAAACAAAACCAAAAGAATGAAAAAATGGAAGAGAATGTGAAATATCTCACTGGAAAAACAACTGACCTGGAAAATAGATCCAGGAGAGACAATTTAAAAATTATGGGACTACCTGAAAGTCATGATCAAAAAAAGAGCCTAGACATCATCTTCCATGAAATTATTGAGGAAAACTGTCCTGATATTCTACAAGCAAAAGGCAAAATAAGTATTGAAGGAATCCATTGATCACCGCCTGAAAGAGATCCAAAAAGAGAAACTCCTAGGAACATTGTGGCCAAACTCCAGAATTTCCAGGTCAAGGAGAAAACATTGCAAGCAGCTAGAAAGAAACAATTCCAGTATTGTGGAAATAAAATCAGGATAACTCAAGATCTAGCAGCTTCTACATTAAGGGTTCGAAGGGTGTGGAATAGGATATTCTAGAAGTCAAAGGAACTAGGACTAAAACCAAGAATCACCTACCCAGCAAAACTGAGTATAATACTTTAGGGGAAAATATGGTCTTTCAATGAAACAGAGGACTTTCAAGCATTCTTGATGAAAAGACCAGAGCTGAAAAGAAAATTTGACTTTCAAACACAAGAATGAGAAGAAGCATGAAAAAGTAAGCAGCAAAGAGAAGTCATGAAGGACTTACCAAAGGTGAAGTGTTTACATTCCTACATGGAAAGACAATATTTGTGACTCTTAAAACTTTTCAGTATCTGAGTAGTTGGTGGGACCACACACACACATACGTACGCGCACACACACGCACACACACATACACACGTGCGCGCACACACACACACACATGCATGCACACACAGAGACAGAGAGCACAGAGTGAATTGAATAGGATGGGATCATATCTTAAAAGAAATTAAGGTAAATGGTGAGAGAGAAATGTAGTGGGAGGAGAGAGAGTGAAATGAAATGGGGTAAATTATATCTCATTCAAGAGGCAAGCAGGAGACTTTTTAGTGGAGGGAAAAAGAGGAGAGCTGAGAAAAAAACATGAAGTTTACCCTCATCACATTCGACTAAAGGAAGGAATAAAATGCACACTCATTTTGGTATGAAAACCTATCTTACAGTACAGGAAAGTGGGGGAGAAGGAGATAAGCAGGGAGGGAGGGATGATGGAAGGGAGGGCAATGGGAGGAGGGAGCAGTTTCCTGGGAACAGGAACAAAGAAAGATACTAGGGAAAATTTTGGTGATATTCTAAAAACAAAAAACAGCAATAAAATTTATTTTTAAAAAAATGCCACAATCTCAGAGGTAATAGGGAGCCACTGGACTCTATTAAGAAGGAGCATGGCATGGTCAGACTTACATTTAAGGAAAGCCACTTTGGCCACTAAGTAGAAAATGTATCAAAATGGAGACCACCAAAAGTACTAAAAAGCTCATTATCTCATCATGAAAAAAGTAAACTAGGAAGTTCAAAAGATAAGAGCACTAAACTTGAAAAGTCAAGAATCCTTCCCTAATTGATAAATGGTCAAAGGATATGAAACAGGCAGTTTTCAGAGGAAGAAATTAAAGATATCTATAGTCATAAACCACTATTAATTAGAGAGATGCAAACCAAAACAACTCTGAGGTATCACATCACACCTATCACGTTAGCTAACATGACAGAACAAGAAGATGATAAATGTTGGAGAGGATGTGGGAGAATTGGAACACTAATTCATTGGTGGTGGAGCTATGAGCTGATCCAACCATTCTGGACAGCAATGCCCAAACAGCCACAAAAATATGCATACCCTTTGACCCAGCAATACCTCTTCTAGGACTGTATCGCCAAGAGATCATAAAAATGGGGAAGGGTCCCACATGGACAAAAATATTTATAGCAGCACTCTACGTGGTGGCCAAAAACTAGAAATCAAGGGGATGCCCATCAATTGGGGAATGGCTGAATAAATTATGCTATATGAATGTAATGGAATACTATTGTGCTACAAGAAATGATGAACAGGAAGACTTCAAAGAGGCCTGGAAAGACTTATATGATCTGATGCTTAGTGAATGGAGCAGAACCAGGAGAACTTCGTGTACAGCAACGACCACAGAGTACAAGGACTTTTTCTAGTGGACTCAGAACTTCATTGTAATGCAAGGACTTAAAAAAATTCCCAATGGTCTTTTAAGGCAAAATGCCTCCACATCCAGAGAAAGAACTATGGAATTCAATTGCAGAATGTAGCAGATCATTTTTTGTGTGTGTATTACGTTTTGGTTTGTTATATGATTTCTCCCATTCATTTTAATTCTCCTATACAGCATGAATATAGTGAAAAAGTATTTAATAGGAATGTATATGTAGAAACTATATAAAATTGTATGCCATCTTGGGGAGGGAGGGAGGGAGGACATGGGGAGAGAAGGGGAAAAAAATCTAAGATGTGGTAGTGATTGTAGAATACTGAAAATAAATAAAATATTTTTATAAAGCCAACAAAACAGCAAAAAAAAAAAGGCAGGAATCCTGAATTTGAATGCTGCCTAAGACACCAGCTATGTTAATTGTGCACAAGTCACTTAACCTCTCCGTGTCTCATTTTCCTCATCTTTAAAATGAGGATTATAATAGCACCTATCTCCCAAGGCGGTTGTAAGGATCAAATGAGTTAACAAAAATTAAACACCTGGCAAAACTTAAAAAGTGCTACATAAAGCTATTATTAACTATTATTAAATGATAATTCCTAGCTGTATGACAAAAGGATTGCATTTTATCCCATTTGCCCTCCAGTCAAAAGTTTAATACTGCAATCATCTAATACATAATAAATAATGTTAATTTGTACTCTGAAATTTCTCAAAATTTCCAAAATCTGGGACATTCTGCCTATACAGATTCCTAGCTGAACCAAGAATAATCAATCTTAATGCTGATAACAGATCTTGGCATTAAATGAAACTTCAGTAGCACCTCTAAAGTACAATATATTAAAATCAAAATACATAAAGAAATGCATAATGCAGATGGCATGCAATAATAACAAAAAGTTACATTTATGGAACACTGACAGTTATGAAAAATTTATATACGTTATCTCATTTGACCTTATATTAACAACTATAATATCCTTTGAACCCGTGAAAACAAATGCAGTATGGCATACTGAATAGAGCCTATTTCAAAGCCCAGAAAAGTGGGTTCAAGTTTTGTCTCTGATATATTCAGACTACATGACGCTGGGCATACAAGTCATTTATCTTTTTAGTGTTCTAGGAAGGTCCTCATGATGAGTTGCAGAGAAGCCAGTGACATACACTGGTCTACAAGTTCCTGATATCAATGAAATACAAGTGCAGCCTCCTAGTCCCTTATGAAAAAAAAACTGTGGTCCATGATAGAGATGAGGCCTGTTACAATGAATTTTTTTTTCTAATGGTGTAGTGAAATTAAACTAAATCATGTGATCACAGGGCATAGAGAGGGAAGAGATGATTTAAGGTCACCTAGTCCAATCCCCTCATTTTAAAGATACCCATTTTATTACCTAGTATATCTTAGGACAAATGGCAGACATACGGCAAGATAGTTGACTAGAGTTAAGGACACAGTCTGTGGCTTCTTAACACACCAAAGCTAATTAGGAGGACCTGAACCATTGCTATTGTGGGGCTTGGCTTCCAAGAACAAGGAGGTGATGGTCATTCTGCTGCCCTCTGTCCTCATCAGGCCATATCTGGAATACTGTGTTCAGTGCTTGGCATCATAGCTTAGGGAAGGATTGTGGATGATGTCCAAAGAGCAAAGAGAGTATGGTGAAGTCCATGCCATGTGAGCTGAAGGAATTTGGGTTGTTTAGTCAGTTAATCAACTAGCATTTACTAAGTGTCTACTATGTGCCAGGTATTGTGTTGTGTGAGGATACAAAGAAAGTTTAAAAAAGTCTCTGTCCTCAAAGCATTCGCATTTCAGATGTGGAGATAGCATGTACATAAATGTCTGAAGAAGGAAAGGTTCATAGGGAAATACGACAGTTCTCTTCGAATAGCTGAAGCTCTGTCACTGGAAGAAGAGATTAGATTTGTTCTGCTTGACCCTACTAGACAAATGAAAAGTGCAGAGAAAACTTGGATGTGATATAAGGAAACACTCCCTGACAGCTATACTAAACTAGTATGATCTGTGAGGCAGTGGGTTCTATCAACTTCACTGGGTGTTTTCAAGCAGAGGCTAATGACCACTTGCCAGGTTCATTAAAATGAAGATTCCCTTTCAAACATCATCTGTACTAGGTGGATGGTCACTGAAGCCTCTTCCAGCTCTGAAATCATGTGATTCATTGGCTCCAATGTATCTTTCCAGGCATATTTTCCATATATATTAATATATATATTTATATATTTGTCCACATATATTACTGTATCTTCCAGTCAAACTGTATTACTTGATGTTTCCAAAAACTCCATGTGTTTTTTCCTTGCTCTTCCCTCTGTCTACAAAGTCTTCTTTCCAAATTTACACTTGCTAAAACTACCTACTCTTCAAAATTCAAATGTTAACTCCTCTAAGGTCACCAAAATAAAGTGGTGGCTTCCTTCTCTCAACCCTAACCTCAATATATGCATACCTCCTTTCCTGTGAACAATCTGCCTTCTGCGGTAGTTATGTAGTTACATGCTTTATGTGTTAGAATTGAGAATCCCAGGGCAAGGGCAGGCAAATGTGTGGGGAAGACATCATTGGTGAACCTGTCTGCAATCATTAATTTACCTCATGGACTATAAATGAGCATCAAAACTTTCTCTTGGCACCAGTAATCAGTGGATTGGGCGTTGCATGAACACCCCTAGGTGTTTTGTAATAAGTATGAGAAATAAAGAATATACAACATGAAGAACAGAATATGAAGGGAAACTTAGTGTTCACCTGAATGATTAGTGGCTTGAGTCAGAGAGTAATTAGTGACACGAAGCTGAGGGAGTATGAGTCAGGGCATATAAACAGATGTGTGATGAGGTACAGATCCCCATGAAATTTGATGGAGTGTTTCGTACATGTGGTTTTCCTAAGAGTTCAAGTTGTTCCCTTCAATTGGACCTCCATTTGAGATTAGGAAATCATAGATTTAAAATGGAAGGAGACAAGATTATCATCTAGTCCAAGCCTTTCACTTTACAGATGAGGAAAAAGGCTGAGAGAGGTTTGTGGCCTTGAGCAATCACTGGTACCACATCTTCTGCTCAGATCTCAGATTTGACAAGGTCACATGTGCAGCCCTTAGTAACTGAGTCCCAGAAAGAAGCAATAGGTAGCTCCATAACAGACTACTGTTCTTTAGCTAACTGACTAAAATACACAATGCTTTTTGATATGACAAATTCCATAAAAGTCCCAAACATCTTGGCAGTGGCCTCCAAAGTACGGGTGTGGTATGCTGTAAGCGATGAATGATAAACCAATTGGTGGGATGGATAGATCACATTCTACTGTCTCCGTAATACTCAATTGTGGGCTTATCTCCAATACAGATATACCATCCCTTTTCACCCCTTATGGCTCAACACTCTCACTTTTCCCTCTCCTTCCACTATTCTCCTATTGCTGCAAAAGGCAATATAGAGGCTCCTACAGGTGGGATGGGTGACCTGAGTGCAAGCCATGCACTAGATCTGCCTGCTGTGCAGGCAAAATTCCCTGCTCCCAGATCCTCTCCTGGCTATGACAAAAGGTCAGATTCTCTGCTTAAGAACCCTGCCCCTTTCCCCTTTTCATTTTAGGCAGGACAGAATAAGCCACACAGAATAAATGGGAATGGGTGAGTTTCACTGTCCATAGATCTCATTACATTATCTTTTCCTCAAAATCCAGTCCTCTTTCAATCTTTCTTGTTTCTATCATGGGCATCACACTCCCCCTCACCCTCCAGAGGATATCAGTTGCCAAATCTCATCGTTTCTATTGTCACAACATCTCTTCCTCTTCCTTCCACTGACCTCATAACCTCTGACTTGGATTATTGCAACAGACTCCCAGGCTCTACTGGCTTCCCTGACGCTAGTCTTTCCCTGTTGAAATCCATCCTCCACACAGTTGCCAAATTGATATTCCTAAAGGAGAGTACTGACTATGTCAGTTTCCTATTCAGTAAATTACACTGAATCCATACAGACTCTAGAATCAAATACTACTTCATCTTTATCTTTTTTTATAAATTTTGTTTTTGTATAAGTTCTATAACGTACATCAGTACAGTTCCACATGTTTATAATTTTAAATAAATATACATATGCTATAGCTGTGTTGTCAAAAATTTTTGGTGACAGAGGTTGCCCATTTTAAAAAATCTGAAAACTACTGGAAAAAGAAATGCAGCTCTTTGGATCCACTGGATTTCTCCTTTCCCTGGACATTGCTGTTGCCCCTG
The DNA here is from genome assembly GCA_023548195.1 of Bettongia penicillata ogilbyi. Lineage (NCBI taxonomy): Eukaryota > Metazoa > Chordata > Mammalia > Diprotodontia > Potoroidae > Bettongia > Bettongia penicillata. Next base: position 5,920,481 of record JAJHZJ010000031.1, read on the forward strand.
ATTAGTCTAGTTCCCATGACAAGATGACCTAAGAGCTTCCCTTGTCAATGCCTAGCTTGGGTAGCTGTTGTTAACCTCATTCCTTTACCTAGTAAAAGAGGCTGCTGTTGTTTTCTAATTGTCTTGTTGACTCAATTTCACCCAAAGGACCAGTGTGCACCTACAACGGAAAAACAGAAAAGCCAGAATTCAGACCCAGGCCCCTGCCTTCAAATTCTCTGCACTACCTTGCTGCTTCCCAGGTGTTTGGCAAGGGTGATAATAAGGTAGCATGAACAGATAGATTCACTCGGCTTTCAATTACCTAATGAAACAAGAGAGCCTCCTAAGTTCCAGGGCTAATCACCATTAAGCAATTCTAACACTTAAGAACAATTAGGATAAATCCCTGGTAAGATGTGAAATATCTGACTGGATCTGAGCTACCTGAATAGTCTCTGTATGATAAAATGATGTGTATGTAGAGGAGAGGAGTAGGACTGTGCAAGCGAAGCCAGACCCAAAGCACTTAAATGTGAAGTGTGTGAATGTGTCTGTGCCATGTCCTCTACTACAGTAAGCCATTTGACGCTAGGGATCATGTCATTTTAATATTAAAAAGATTATTATCTCTAGAGTTCTTTGGAACTTACAAAGTATTCCTCACAACTCTACAAATTGAGTATTCAGAGCAGGAAGGGAACTTGGAGACCCACTGAGTCCAACCTCTTATGTTATAACCCATATAACCCATTTTAAAGATGGGGTAGTAACTTGCTACTAACTTGGTAGAACTAGCATCTGAAATAATCTGAAACCAAATCAGTGATTTTTCTACCAGATTAGTTAACTCTTTTCATTGCTGTATTCCTGGTAATACCGTGCTGGCAGTTCCTGGATGTAATACGCATTTGATACAAATTTGAATGATATCACTAGTATGTTCCTCTCACCACTTTTCCCCCCAAGTTCCTCATAGTACATCATTCTAGATGAATGAAACAGAGGACAGGCAGGGAAGCAGAAGCAGACTGGACTAAATCTGGAGCACTGCTGCTGAGCTCACTCCTCTCTTACCACCCTCTTCCTTGTAAAGAGGAAGTGGAAAAAAAGGAGAAGAAAAACCACGAGAGAAGAAGAGCTGAAGTAAATACATGATTAATAATCACAACTGTGAATATGAATGGAATTGAAGCACTGCCCATAAAAGGGAAGGGGATGGATCAGAAACCAAAATCAAACAGTATGTTGAATGCATTTAGAACAGAAAGATGCACATGCAGCTCAAAATAAGGGGCTGAAGCAAATTTGTTACCCATAAGGAGATAAACAATAAGATCGGGGTAAAGCAAGACTGTCCATCATCACTATTACTATTCAATAAAAATCCAAGGTGCCATCTCACACCCATCAGATTGGCAAAGCTGATAAAAATGGATAATGGTAAGTGCTGGACGATCTGTGGGAAAACAGATAAAATATACTGTTATTAATGTATTATTGATGAAGTGCTTAATTTGTCTAGTAATACTGGAAAGCAATTTGGGACTGGGAAGCAATATATAAATTTAGAGCAGATCTTTTCCCAGGGTAAGGAATTAGAATTAAAGGGAGTTTCCATTAATTGGGGAATGGCTAAACAAGTTACAGAATGATGAAATGATGAGGGGAGTAGTTTCAGAGTAACCTGGGAAGATATACGAACTGATATAGATTGAAGTGAGCAGAACCAGGAGAAAAAAATTATATAATAACAATAATATTGTGAAGAAAACAACTTTGAAAGACTTGGGCACTCTAGTCAATGCAGTGACCAAACAAGATTCCAGAGGACTCGTGATTAAATATGCTATCAACCTTCTGAAAGACAAGTGACGGACTCAAAATGCAAACAGACACATTTCTTTTGGACATGGCCAATGCAGGATTTTGGTTTGTTATTTTTTTTAACATACAGTTTTTTGCTTTCTTTTTCTTGGTTTTATAATTTTGGAGAGAAGAGGTGTGAGAGAGAAGGTGGATTTTCATTTAAAAATTAATTTTAATTTAAAAAATCACCACTTGTTAGTTAATCTTTTTGTGACAATCTTTCTATATTTAGCTAGGCTCATCCTTGGATACAAAATACACCAAATCTGTGCTTAAAGGCTCCTCAGTTTGGTAGTATCTGTCAGAGTTAATATTCCAAGGGCATAGCCTTTGAGAGTTTAGTCACCTCCACAATATGATGAGGAGGCAGAGAAGGGTTTTTAATGAAGCTTTAAAGACATTCAAAAGCCAGTGGTACCGAGGCAAAATGAATACTAATCTGAAGTAAATAATTCATGTGGAAGCAAAGGCTGTGTATCAAACAGTAACATAATATCCTCTTCTATCAAATACAAGAAAATAAGTGAACTGACATTTGAGGTTCTTTCCAAATTTGATATTCTATGATCTATATAGTACCATAAATATTAAAGTAATAAGTTTGGGGATGAAAGAATAATTATAATAAAATTTCTCTTGTTCCTATTTTTATTGTTTATCATCCAGGTAAAACAAAAACAATTACAATTTCATTTCTAGCATGGTACAAGATCTAACTCAAGATCAAATGTATCATGATAGGATGAGGACAAAAGTGCTACTTAAAGGCAGAAGAGTAAGAAATTGTGCTCTGAACTCATCAAGAATTACAGATTTAGAGCTGGGAGGATTCTAAGAAATCATTCCAACCTATAATATGACAGCTTACGGAACCTGAGAACCAAAGGGTTTTGCCCAGAGTCACACAGGTGGAAAAAAGCAAAGAAACAAACAGAACAATGATTCAAATCCCCTTGTTTATAAGCATTGCTTCTGCCAAATAACATCTTCACATGAATTCAACACACCAAAAATTTCAGAACTTTTAAAAATCCCAAAGCATAACACCAGTTGTAAAATACTCATGAAACTTTTCTATCACTTCATGGAAGACAGGTACAAAAAAACTTTTCTCTAATATATCCTGGGCTACTCTGAGTTTGTATGGGATGTAGGAAACAAGGCTCCATGGCAGAGTAGCTGAGTACAGGTAATTAAAGAAGACTCTCTTACCTGCTATCCTCTAAACAAAATTCTCTGTTAATTGGTACTCTGTTTCTGAGATAACTAATTTTCTCCATCTTCATCCCATTAATGAATACTCCAATACCCAGGGGGACCTGTGTTCTTATTGATGAGCATATTCTCTCCAATAATGTAGATCACACCCCATCCACACCTGCCTATCCTACATAACCCTTTTTCCGGTCCTCCCTTGTTTGCCACAATGCTAGCAACTCACTGAGAGTTTTGCTCATATTCTTTTGACATCTCAGGGATATCAATGGAGCACATGAGCTGTCCATTAGTTTTCCCAGCTTCTCAACCATTCCATATTTATCTAACTTGAATTCTCCTCTGCCCACAGAGTTGTTGCCATGGAAAAGTGATGATGGTGGTATTGGCTTGTAGCTGTTGTCTTCTTCCTAGAAATCTGTTCAAAGATAAGCACTGGAAAACAGGGAGTTCAGGTACCCTGGGGAGTATGCTGTCATAAGGCAAACACCTTGGTCACTACATTCTCATGGCAATTACTGGGCAGATAATGTTACATCTATAATGAGTTACAGACAGTTCCCATTGCCCTTTGGGTGCTCCTCAATTTCAATTCTCCATCTTACTCCTTGACTTACAGTATATATTAATGAAAAAGTGTTGATGTTAAGATGGACTAGCTTTGCTGATTAAAAAAAAGAGTCAACATTTAAATTTATGCCCAAAATCTAAGTTGATAATACTAAAGAATTAAATCACACTAGAAGAAGGGTTCCAATGCGCAGAGTGGATCTTCTACATAGGGTTTATCGGAAGACACGAACAAGAATTTCACTGGATGAAGAGAGAGTAAAGGCAGCACCCCACATCAATTAGATCTATCAAAGAGAAAAGTGAAATCAACATAGAAAACAATGCTTCTGCCAGAAAGAAGAATAAACAGGAAAGTTGTGAAAGCTGTAGTTATATACTTGAAAAGCACGATGTAAATAATAGAGACAGCGTCTTCTAGAATTGTCTTCTAATCTACAATGTATATGGTCGGTTGCTGTCTGTTCTCAAAGAGGACTAAAATGACATCACTACGCTAGAGTCAGGCTTCAACATGTCCAGCTGTGGCTGATCAGAACAATCTGAGCTCTGAACCCTCTATCACAGGTCGGGCACAAAGAGTCCATGTGACCATTTGGGGTGGATACTCTAAACTTGCGCATCCTGCATTTCCTTTGAGTTGTCTCAATTCTGCTTTGCTCACAGAACATAGCACCTTCTCTGACATGGGCACACCATGCTGAGCGGTCCTGTGCCAGAGTTTCCCATGTAAACAATCAATTCCAAAGTTCTTAAGAGACTTCAAGAGTGTCCTTGTATCACTTATTCTGATCACCATGTGAATGCTTGCCCTGTGTGAGTTCTTCATAAAACAGTCTTTTTGGCCAGTCTTTTTGGCAAGTGTACATTTTGCATTTGAACAATGTGGCCAGTCCATGAGAGTTGCGCTCTCTGAAGCAGAGTCTGAATGCTTGGCAGTTTAGTTTGAATAAGGACCTCAGTGCCTGGTATGTTAACCTGACAGGTGATCTTCAGAATCTTCCTAAGACAATTCAAACAGAGGTAATTCAGTTTCCTGGCATGGCACTGGTAGACTGTCCAGGTTTCACAGGCATACAACAATGGTGCATCTCAACTACTCAGTGCTGATGGAGCCACACTGATTAGTGATAAGGATAAGACTCTAGAGAGGTGGGCTGAATACATCCATAGTGTTCTCAACAGGCCATCAATCAATGCTGAGGCCACTGACCGTTTATCTCAGATTGAAGTCAATCCCTCCTTAGCTGAAGCTCCAACTGAAGAAGAGGTTTTCAGCGCCATTAGGCTCCTTTCATGTGGCAAAGCACCTGGTACAGATTCTGTTTCAGCTGAGATTTACAAGGTAAGGGGCCCATTGCTCATACAAAAGCTGACTGAAATTTTCCAGGTTGTATGGCAAGAGGAGGTTATCCCCCAGGAGTTTAAGGGTGCCTCCACTGCCCATCTCTATAAAGGTAAAGGAAACAGATTGTTCTGTGACAATCACAGGGGGTGTCTTTCTCTCTTAGTCTTTGCTGAGAAGATTCTTGCCAGAGTGTTTGTTAATAGGCTGATCCTTCACCTGGGAGATAGTCATTTACAATGTACATGACAATGTTAGGGAAGGGGGAAGGAAGTTAACTTTAAAATAATTTTTTAAAAAGTTGTTTCTCAGAACTTGACCTAAAAGACATAAGATTTTCTCAGAGGAAAAATTATTTTAAGATTTCAGAGGTAAGTCCCAAAGAGGGAAAAATGATGTTTCTCTTCATTTGGGATATAATCATAATCCTAATAATAATTTCTCACATTTCCACAGTTCTCTAGTTTTAATAGTGCTTTCCTCCATACCTCAGAGAAAGTAGGGCAGTAACTTCCCATTTTATAAAGAAGAAACTAAAACTCAGAGAAATGAAGTGATTTGCCCAAAATCAAAAGGTTATAAAGTGTCAAGACTGGAACTTTAACCCATATATTCTCTAGTTCTTTTAAATTCAAATTTAACAGGAAAAATATTGAGAATAAGATGCTCACCTTACAGCAAAGTTGTCTCTTTACTGCACTAAAAAGCAGTTTGAAATCTTTAAGGGAACTTTGTTTTGTTAGTAAAATAGCTGTGAAATAGTAAAACACACACACACACATACACGCACGCATGCGCACACACCACAAAACAAACAAACAAAAAACCATAACTCACTGCATTGAGAAGCCCTGGTTTTGAGCCCTAGCTCTGCCATTAATTAACCACAGGCAAATCACTTGGCCTTTCTTAACTTCTGTTTCTTCATCTATAAAACTGGCTTCAAATGGCTATTATGTGGATCAAATGTTATGAAGTAATGTAAGTAAAAATATTTTGTAACCTCTAAAGTGATCAAGAGAGACAAGCTATGTCAAGACATAGCTGACACAGGGCAGCCAGCTTTGGAGTCAGGAAGACATAAGTTCAAGCCCTGCTTCGACATATACTGCATGACCCCAGGAGTAAGTCCATTGATCCCTGTTTCCCAGTTAATAGTTTTGTTTTGTTTTTTAATTTATTTATTTATTTAGCTTTTTACATTCATTTTCACAAATTTTTGGGTTCCAAATTTTCTCCCCTTTTCTCCCCTCCCCTCACCCCAATACCCCAAGCAATCTAATTTTCCCTATCTCCAACCTGTCCTCTCTTCTGTCATCCCTCCCTTCCCTTGTCTCTATCTTCTCTTTTCTCCTGTAGGGCCAGATGACTTTCTATTCCTCATTAACTGTATGTCTTCTTTCCTAGTTGCAACAATACTAAACAATTGTTCCTAAAACTTTGAGTTCCAAATTCTCCCCATCCCTCCCTCCCCACCCATTCCCTTTGGTACGGCAGGCAATTCATTATAGGCCATATCTGTGTAGCTTTGCAAATAACCTTCCTGATAGTCGTGTTGTGTAAGACTAACTGAATTACCATCCCTCCTAACCTGCCCCTCACTGTTTCTCTTCTGTCTTTTGATCCTGTCCCTCCCCAAGTGTTGACTTTCAATTACTCCCTCCTCCCCTTTGCCCTCCCTTCCACCATCCCCCCCCCCCCCGCAATATCTCCTTCTCCCCCGCTTTCTTATACTGTAAGATAGGTTTTCATACCAAAATGAGTATGCATTTCACTCCTTCGTTTAGTCAAATGTGATGAGGGTAAACTTCTTGTTTGTCTTTTTTTTTCCCCTCAGCTCTCCTCTTTTTCCCTCCACTAAAAAAATCTCCTACTTGCCTCTTAAATGACATATAGTTACCCCCTTCCATTTCCCCCTCTTTCCTCTCACTACATTTCTCTCTCACCATTTACCTTAATTTCTTTTAAGGTATGGTCCCATCCTATTCAGTTCAATCTGTGCTCTCTGTCTCTGTATGTGAATGCATGTGTGTATGTGTGTGCATGCATGTACATGTGTATGTGTGGTCCCACCAACTACCCAGATACTGAAAAGTTTTAAGAGTTAGAAATATTGTCTTTCCCTGTAGGAATGTGAACAGTTCATTTCTGGTAAGTCCCTTAATACTTCTCTTTGCTGTTTACTTTTTCATGCTTCTTCTCATTCTTGTGTTTGAAAGTCAAATTTTCTTTTCAGCTCTGGTTTTTTCATTAAGAATGATTTAAAGTCCTCTGTTTCATTGAAAGACCATATTTTCCCTTGAAGTATTATACTCAGTTTAGCTGGGTAGGTGATTCTTGGTTTCAGTCCTAGTTCCTTTGCCTTCTGGAATATCCTATTCCACGCCCTTCGATCCCTTAATGTAGAAGTTGCTAGATTTTGAGTTATCCTGATTGTATTTCCACAGTACTGGAATTGTTTCTTTCTAGCTGCTTGCAAGATTTTTTCCTTGAGCTGGGAGTTCTGGAATTTGGCCACAATGTTCCTAGGAGTTTCTCTTTTTGGATCTCTTTCAGGTGGTGATCGATGGATTCTTTCAATACTTATTTTGCCCTCTGGTCCTAGAATGTCAGGGCAGTTTTCCTTGATAATTTCATGCAAGACGATGTCTAGGCTCTTTTTTTGATCATGGCTTTCAGGTAGTCCCATAATTTTTAAATTATCTCTCCTGGATCTATTTTCCAGGTCAGTTGTTTTTCCCATGAGATATTTCACATTCTCTTCCATTTTTTCGTTCTTTTGGTTTTGTTTGATGATTTCTTGGTTTCTCATAAAGTCATTAGACTCCATCTGTTCCATTCTAATTTTGAGAGAACTATTAAATTCATTGAGCTTTTGAGCCTCTTTTTCCATTTGGCTCATTCTGCTTTTGAATGCATTCTTCTCCTCATTGGCTTTTTGAACCTCCTTTGCCAATTGAGTAAGCCTATTTTTCAACGTGTTAATTTCCTCAGCATTTTTTTGGGTCTCCTTTACCAAGGTATTGACCCGTTTTTCATACTCTTCTTGCATCTTTGTCATTTCTCTTCCCAGTCTTTCCTCCACCTGTCTAACTTGCTTTTCAAAATCCTTTTTAAGCTCTTCCAAGGCCTGAGCCCACCCGACACCCCCCTGGGGTGTCTGGGGTACTGAGGCCCTGCCCTCCACATCTTTCCCTGATGGCAAAAATACGTTCTCGTCCTCGCCATCAGATCCGAAGGTCGGGATCATTTGCATTTGTTGGAAAAAACTCTCTAAAGTCTTATTTTTCTTCCCCTTTCTAGGCATTTTCCCAGCCAGTTACTTGACTTCTGAGATTCCTTCCCACCTCCGCCTGGATCCACCCAGCTAGTGCTTGACCTCTGAGATTCAAATGCACTTTCCGCAGCAAGCTTTAGTTCTGGCGCAGGGGTGGGGGCAGGGCCGCCTCCCAAACTCGGTCCCTCAGGGGCTTTCTGCAGAGACTTTCAGGAATGGAGCGGGTGGGGGGCCCCGCCTCCTATGCTCAGCTCCCTCAGGGGTTTTATTCAGAGGCCTTCAGTAGTAGAGCGGGGTGGGGGCAGGGCAGTCTCCCCGGCTCAGCTCCCTCAGGTTGGAAAGACCTTCAGAATTGAAGATCCTACCTGCTGCTGGGGGATTCCTGAGTCCTGGGCCGCTGGCGCCTCAGCCGCCGCCCACGCCTCTGCCTCCGCTGAGTCCTGCCCCGTCTCTGCCGCCGCCGCTTCCTCCCGAGAGGGCCCGAGTCACGGAGATGCTCCGCTCCCCTCCCCTAGCCCAGCCTTCTTTCTCACTGACCTGTAGCTTCTGTGGGCTTTCTCTTCCCCTATGTTTATGCACCCCCTGCAGTGATTCAGAATTTATGGGGATCTCCTTTTACCTCAATTCCATGGGTTGTGGGCTCGGAGCTTGTAAATGTGCGTCCTTCTACTTCGCAATCTTGGCTCCGCCCCCCCCAGTTAATAGTTTTAAGAATTAGAAATGAGTTAGCAATCTCTATCAGTGAAGGGAATGTGTGTGTATATGTGCCCTATAATCTACAGATCAACAAGTATTTACTGTGTGTCAGTCACTGTGAGAAGCACAAAGAAAAAGTCTCAAAGTAACACATGTAAATCAGAATGTGTTCGTCCTTCATTGCCAAAGAAGACCACGCCATCAGAGATAGGATGACATGACTTGCACTTGACTTTGTTTTGAGTGAGGGAGGGCTGTGGAGGTCACCAGCCTCACTTCTCCTCTAGAGCCATCTGATCCAGTGACCAGATATTCATCAGGATGACTGGAGATGACCCAGGATGAGGCAATTGGGGTTAAGTGACTTGCCCAAGGTCACACAGCTAGTGAGTATCAAGTGTCTGAGGTGAGATTTGAAGTCAGGTCCTCCTGACTTCTGCACTGGTGCTCTATCCACTGCACCACCTAGCTGCCCCTAAATCAGAATGTACAAATTAAATGGATGGTAGATAACCTTACAGGGGATGATGGTACTAATGTCGGGGGGAACCAGGAAAGGACTTCTGAAAGAGGAGGTGGTACTTGAGCCGAGTCTTAAATAAAGCCAAGGATTCTAAGAGTCAAAGTGTTTTAACAATTAACAGAATCTCAATACTAGCTACAAAGGACAGTACTTAACCCAAAGCGCAAGTATGCTTTAGAGGAGAAAGTCTTGATGATCAGGAACTGGGCAAAACTCCATTACTAAATAACTTCTTAAAAATTTCTCTCTCTAAAGACTTTCTGATCATTCCATAGCTTTCAAATTCCCAGTACCACATTCTTTAAGAATAATTCACTTTTGCAAGTTGGCATAATCCCTGCCTCTTAATAACCGTGTGAAGTAGAGAGTACAAACATCATCCCCATCTGACACATCAGAGACTGAAAGGAAAGCCTCTGGGCCAGTTCTGGGGAATGATTAGAACAGTACTTCTTCCACTATCTTGGGCTACATTTTTCCTAATAATTCCCAGAACTTCTAAGTCCCACAGAATAGAATTATACATTAGAACTGTAAAGGCCCTTGGCACACAGCCTACTGGAGTTGGAAGAGACCCAAGAGACAAGGCCTTTACAGCAACTCCCTTGTTGAGCTAGACAAGGGAGCAGCCAAATCTATCAAAGCTCACAAAGCCAGGACTCAGGACTTCTGACTGCCAGTCTTGTGCTTTTCCTCTATGCCATGACTTCTTCTGCCAGGCTTCTTAGGTGTAAGGGCTTCTTTGGAAAAAAAGTGAGTATTACAGTTCCTAGCACCTAGAAAGTCAAAAAAATAGAAATACTCAATCAGCACTAGACTCAGATGAATAGCAAAAAACCATCTTACTTTCTTAAGAAACTACAGACATACCTCATTTTATTGCACTTCACAGATATTGAGGTTTTTTGGTGTTTTCTCTTTTTACGTATTTAACATTTGTGGCAACTCTGCATTGAACAAATCTATCAGCATCAATTTTTCTAAAAGCATGTGCTCATATCATGTCTCTGTGTCACATTTTGGTAATTCCTATTATATTTCAAATTTTTTCATTATATTGTATTTGTCACAGCAATCTCCCTTCTGTGATCAGTGACCTTTGATATTACTATTGTAATTGTTTTGGGGTGCCATGAACCATACCCATATATGAAAACAAATTTAATGCTGTGTGTATTCTGACTATTCGACTGTCCTTGGGCCTCCCTATTCCTGAAGATATAGTAATACTGAAATTATGCTAATTAATAACTCTATAGTGGCCTTTAAGTGTTTAAGTGAAAGGAAGATTCAATCTATATGGAAAACTACATTATAGCCTCATTTTAAGAAATTGCCACAGCCAACCCAACCTTCATCAACTACCACCTTGATCAGTCAGCAGACAAAACTTTGAGGCAAGACCCTCCACTAGAAAAACAATTACAACTCACTGAAGGCTCAGATCATTGTTAGCATTTTTTCAGTAATAAAATATTTTTAGTTAAGGAATGCATTTTTTTAGATATAATACTACTGGCACACTTAGTAGACTATAGTATAGTGTAAACATACTTGTATATGTACTGGGAAACCAGAATAGTTGTGTGACTCACTTTATTGCGATTTTCACTTTATTACGGTTTATCTAGAACTACCCTCAATATCTCTGAGATATGCCTGTAATTTCCTTTCAATTTCATGATCTTTACTACTGGTAAAAACAAATTCTGAAAACTAGGCTTTTCAACACTTGAACTTTGAAAAGAAAAATGGAAAAGTCCAGGATTGTCAACTGGCTAGTTACGATCTTCCTATGATAGCAGAACTGTCCAAGATACAAATGCCTTTCTGCTCATCCAAATTGCCATCAGTTCTATGGTGCTTAGACCAATTAATTTGCTTTCTTAGCAAACTCTTTCTATGGTTTCTCATATTCAAAACTCAATCACTGCTTAGAGTCTGAGAAATACATATGTGTATGTGTATCACACATCTAGCACAGCCTTTTTATCTTTATCAATATTTTATGTATTTTATTTACATATTTTACCTTTATCAATATTTCTCACATCTGTTCCATTCTTTCTATTCTCAGTACAACCACACTAGCTCAGAACTCATTACCCCTCACTCAGTCTATTATAATAGTCCGCTTAACCTAGCTCCTCCTCCAGAGCTCTAGTTTCTATCCCTCATCTATCCCATGTATACTATCATAGTCATCTTCTTAAAAACATACCTATCACATCAGTCTGTTCAAAACCTGTCACTGGATCCCCCTTCCTTACTTCAAGGTCTAGGGCATGTGACACCTCATCCATCAAGCTTTCTAGTTCCTCCTGATGACAAATGACTTTTTCCTCTTCAAATCTCTTATGTCAGCCCGTTTGGACCTCCTTGTATTTCTATTATATCAACAATCATACATATGATCATTAAGTAGAAAGGTACCCCAGGCCTCTAATACAAGTCACTTAACCACTTTAAGCTTCAGTGTTCTCACTTGAAAGGCAGAGATAATAATATTCATTCTGTCAACAACACAGGGTAGCGACAGAAGTGCTTCGTAAACTTCAAAGTGCAAAAGAAATGTGAATTAATAACTGTCTCAGTCCATTAAATCTCTCTCCCCCCTCCTTCCTCTCTTTTTCTCCCTCGCTTTCTCCTCCTCTTTTTTATTCTCAAATAGAGGTAAAATCAAACAGGAAAAATGCTCATGGTAAATCAAGTGTTAAGATAACTCTTTGGTTATTATGCTGTGTTTCAAGGAAAGAGAAGTTTTTAACTCTTGACCCAGAGGCTCTGAGCTAAAAAACTGTTGTGAAACCTCATTATTGGAATTTCTACACTTCTCAAAGAAAATTATTTTTCATTTCCTAGTAAAGGAGAAAAATGGTAAGATATTCTTACCTTCCAAAGATTTAGGGTTAGGGTTAGATTTAGAATGTGGAAAACATTTCTAAAACACTAAATGATACCATCTTCACAAATGGTTAAATAATGGGATGAGACTAGTAATTTATCTTTGTAATCTAGTAGTCAAAAGTATCAGACTCGGAAATAAAAAATCTTAATGTTATTTCCAAACCCTTTGTCTCTCAATAAATGTTTGTTTTTTAAATTTCACAGACTCATAAAATGTCTGTTCTATAGGGGACTTAAGAATTTTTTAGTTCAATTCCCTCATTTTGCAGATGAAGAAAATGAACCCCCACAAAAGGAAATGAATTGCATTAGAGACCTATGCAAGACCATACCAGACCTAACTTTTCCACTTACCAGCCTTGCAACCTTGAGGAAGCCACTTACTTTCTCTGAGCCTTAATTTTCTCATAAATAGAGATAAATAGAGATAAATAATCTTTATAATGCCAACCCTCTCAGGGTTATGAAGAAAAGGTCTTATAATTCTTAAAGAGCTATATAAATATAATCATAGAATTATAGATTTGTTGCTAGGAGAGGTTTTAAAGACCATCTAGTCCTACTCAATTTACAGATGAACAGACTGAGGCCGGGTGAGGTTAAGTGATCTGTGCTAAGCTCACAGACACAGCAAAGTAAAGCAGGATTCAAAACTAGCATTTCTTACTCCACATCTTTCCTCTGGACTGCACTAAACGTCTATATTACCAACTTCATTTTGAACACTTTAAATTCGATGGGTTCCCTGTAGCCATCTCAAATGCAACCTGTCCAAAACATAACTCATTATGGTTTTTGCTACTCCGAGCAGCACCTCCAGCCCCAAACTCCCTCCCTCCTTCCCTATTTTCCATCTAGTAGGTTCATTCTTGGCCTTTGTCTTGAACTCCACACTCTCTTATCCCATATAAGCAATCAGTGGCCAAATACAATCATAGACTGCTGTCAGTATTTGACAGTGCTTATATGAAAAGGCATTTCAAAGATGAAAAATGTAAAATCTCATTACAGATTTTAGCATTAACAGATGAACATTTGCAGTCTATTTTCATGATAAAGAACAATAACTCTGAACCCAGTTAAGTGAAATGTTATCTCCCCCAAAATTCCACTCTTCTTATTAGTAGGTCAGCATTACACAAAAATTTTTAATTTTGTCAATAAAAGGGAAGAAATTTGTTTTCTCTCTTGTCATATAATTATCTACATAATAATCTTGGTTTTGTCTTTTGCCCTCAAAGCCTAAAATATTTACTATTGCACCCTTTGCAGATAAAGTTTGCAAACCTGTGATTCACGTGTTATTTTGCTCAGTTGAGCATAGGGAGAGAGCTCTCCACTATTGATTCCTCATCAGGTTTATGTTGTCCTAACTGGCTATGCAGAAAGTGAAGCCACAGGCAACTGCAAAGCTATCTCCGGGGGAGTAAGTAAGAATAAAGTCTGAGAAATGAGAAGGTAAAACAGAAACATAAAAGAGTATTCAGAAAGGATTGGAAAGGAGAGATAAGAATGAAAGAACCAAAGACAAAACATATGGACGCATTTCTTAATAACAAACTAGGAGATCAGAGTTTGTTTAGGATCGAAGAGAGAAGGAAGAGGAGGAGGAAGTCACATTTCCATAGCACTTGAGGTTTATGAAATATATTTCTCACAGCAATACTATTTGGTAGGTTAGTGCTAGTACCATTAAGTCCATTTCACAGATAAGCTGAAGCTCAAAGAAATTTTATAATTTGCTCCTCAACACATGGCCAGTAACTGTGAAGATTTGAAATGAGGTTTTCTAATTTTTTCCACTATCCCACATTGCTTTCCTTTACTAATTTACAAAGTACCTTATATTGATTACCTCTCATATGATCATAACAACAACACTAGAAAGTAGAAAAGGCCTTTATTTTACAGATGACAAATTTAAGCCTGGAAGATGTATACAGTAATCTGCCCCAAATCACAATCCTATTAAATGAAATCCAGGTGGTCGTATTTCCTATCTGCCACACTTCTCCAGAGGTTCTGCTAAAAACCCGCATTAACTGATATGTGACTATTTATGGAAGACAATGGAATTCAGAGGGATGTACATTCTGCTCACAGATAGATGGAGCTATATGACACAAGTCTGAGAGTCTGGGTGTGAATCTCGACAGTGATAAATGGAAAACTGCTCCAAAAACTGAGGTTGAGCATCATGTGGTAGACAAGACTGACAGAGACCAAAAAAAAAAAAAATTCAGTCAATAAGTAGAATTTTTTTTAAGAAGGTTTATTTCTGAATTTCTTTCATTTTTACTCTAACAGAAGGAAACAAATAGAAAAAACCCAATTACCCAATGCAGACAAAAGAGAAGGAAGCATCTTCTTTAAACAGGAAACTAACCTCATACTATACGCTAACTGAAAATAAGCAGGATGCAATATGTATTAGAGAAACATCAGCTGGAAAATAGTTCTACATGAATACAGTTAAGAGTACCAAGGTAAATTCAGCTCCACACTCATCAGTGAGGCTTAGGAGAATATCATTTGTGACAGGAAAATGACAATGGAAGGGCAGCTTCTTTTTAACTTCATTCAAAGGAAGTATTAGACAAGCTTGCAGAGTAGCATCAACCAAATATTCCAATAAAACATTCCTCTTGTAAGGAAACCTACCAGGGTAGAGAGGGTGCAGAGGGAGGTGAAGTAAAATGAGGATGATCAAAAAGGAGGAAAACCCCAGGTTAATGAAAGCAGGGCTGTGTTACAAGCCACCTGGCCAGGTGAACAGGTTAATCAATTCTGAACAAAGCTCACAATACTGGCACTGAGAGACAGAATTTAGGGGAAACTTCAAGTACCTGGAAACCTGAGAGGGCTTTCTTTACTAAAAGTAGAGTAACTGATAAATTCTGTAAATTTATCACCATTTCAGCCATCTGCTGCTCTAGAAGAAGCTAGGTTTCATTTAATCAGAAGAAGCATGAGAAGCTTCTATTTTGGAATTGCTTGTGACCAATAAGAAGGGACTGATTTTTTCTTTAAAAAAAAAAGGAACTGAAGAACAAAGTAGAAATGCTGGAATGTTGGAAATTACCAAACATTCCTAAGAGTTTCTGATAGCTAAGGGAGTAAAGCTTAGCACAATGACATGAAAACTTAATTTTTGAAGAGTTCGGAGAAATAGGATCCCAGGGTCAAAGATTCTATAGGAGAAACCGGCTCTCAATAGAATTCGGAAAACACAAATAGAAATTTTTCTAATGAAAAACAAAGAGAGGAGCCACAAACAATGTGGCTTTATTAAAAAAATCAAGCAACCAGGATTTTCAAAAACATTAGAAAATATATAGAAGAAATAGCCAATAACTGAGATTGAAAAGAAATGAATATGGTGTTGTAAAGAATGAACTGAGGCTAGTCTTGGAGGCTAACAATGGCAAAGGTGAAGATTTGAAATGGTGTCTCCCGATACTTTTTAGTCACTGTGAAACACTGCCTGGATTCTTTCACCATTTACAAAGTGCTTTTAGATTGATTACCTCTCATGTGATCTTAACAACATTTGAAGGTTTAAAAAAAGGCAGGGATTATTACTTCTATTAAAAAGAGCTTTGCTAAAAAAAAGGAAAAAGATCTATATGTACAAAAATATTTGTAACAGCTCTTTTTGTGGTGGCAAAGAATTAGTAACTGAGGGAATGCCCATCAACTGAGGAATGGTTTTACAAGTTGTGGTATATGATTGTGATAAAATAGCATTATGCTATAAGAAATGACAAGGTGGATGAATTCAGAAAACCCTGAGAAGAGTTAGATGAACAGATACAAAGCGAAGCAAGCAGAACCAGAGAACATTGTACATAGTAACAGCAATATTATAATGATACTCAAATATGAAAGACTATCCAAGACATTTCTAAAGGATTCATAATGAAAAATACTATCTACCTCCAGAAAGAGAATGAACTCTGAATGCAGATTGAAACATATTTTTTCACTTTATTTTTTCCTGCTTTTTTTCTGCAACATAGCAAATATATTTTACATGCCTTAACATGTATAACAGGTATCATAATGCTTGCCTTCTCAATGGATGAGTGAGGGACTGGAGGTAGGGAGTGACTTTGGAACTCAAAATAAAAAAATATTAAAAAATAAACATAATTTAAAAAAAAAAAGCTTTGCAGTAAGAAGTGCTTGGGGTGGATGGGATAACAACAGATGACAAAGAGAAAGAAAACATATGTCTACTGAACATTTTATTTGTTTTCTGTTTTTTCTAATAATCATAATCATAAGACCTGAGTTCATATCTGACCTCAGATACTTTCTAACTGTGTGATGACCCTGGGCAAATAACATAATTTCTCCCTACCTCAGTTTCCCCATCTGTAAAATGAGTTGAAGAAAGAAATGGCAGACCACTCCAGTGTCTTTGCCAAGAAAACCCCAAATGAAGTCCTGAAGAATCAGATGTGACTGAAATAACTTAAACAACTTCCTAACTCCAGGTCCCTGATCATGTCTGGAGCCACTTAGATGCCTTTTAATAAATAAAATTTAATGCATGACTTTTTTCTCCAAAGAGTTTGGAAAGGATAGAACAAAAACAGTTTGCAGATAACTAAAACAGGATGAATAAGATATCAAGACAGCACTCAATTAGTTCAAGTTACCAGACCTGGTTAAACTAAATTACAGGGTACTAAAGAACGGGTAGATGTGATTGTTGAGCTACACTTAGTGATTTCAGAAATATGGAAAACAGGAAAAGGCTTTTACCTAAGGACTAGAGATGAGGAAATACTATTCCAATTTTTAGAAAAGGGGAAAAGAAAGGTTCTTCAAACTTACCTAGCAAAAATTAAAGAACAAATTTTAATGGAAAAAGAGAAACAATGTTTACTATAAAGCAGCACTGATTTAAGAATATTTTGTCACAATCTAATTTTCTTTTCTGATATATACAGGAGATGAATCTGGCAGTCCTTGATCAAATTAAGTCGTTTTCCTAAGCAATCCAATAACACAGTATAAAGGAGATACCTAAACAAACTGATAACATTATATAGCATGCTGGCCATTAAATAAAACAACTGACAGAACACACAAATCTCTGGAGTCCGGTTGGCTGCATATCAGCTATGTTCCTGATAGGCTTAAAAAAGCAAATTGGCACCTCTCTGAACCAACAAGCAATTAGGGGTCAGTTTAATGTAAGGAGGACTGAACTCTTTCAGAGTGCAGCAAGGTAAGAAGGGCATTTCTCTTTTCTCCCCTTCCCTAGCAGGATAATGGCACCATGTGCTTACATGTAGCCTGACCTAAACTCTGACCTTCTGTATAGACAGCCTGGTGCCTGGAACTGGAATCCTACTGCTCAAGAGAGAGCCGAATTCAGTCAGAGCCAAGATTCTAAGCGAACTGAACTGGAGAAGATTCCCACTGATACCAGGGCAAGGGTTCTTGTTCTTTTCAAAATAGTTTAGCCACACCCTAACCAAGTACTTCAACTGAGACAGAAACTGGAATTAGCAGAGACTACAGATAACTAGTAAAACTAGATGACCTAGAGAAAGCAAGCCCGATGAGCCTCTATAGTAACATCCCTGCAACGATGAGTAGAGTTCAGTAAGTCCATAGCAATAACATGCCCAACCAAGAGCAGCATGGAAATATGAAGAGTCCCGCAGTCAGGTCATCCTCCACACGTTTCTCACATATAAACCCTAATTATGCACAGTCTGTACTTAATAATTCTCCCTACTGATAGTGTGTATATTTGTAGGAGAATGCTTGCTAAGTTTATGATGGAAATGAATTATTGTAAATCTTCTTGTGCCATTTCAGTAAAAGTTTTTGCTTTGAAATGGCAATGAATTCTGGCATAATATTAAAGGCAAATATATCGGTATGGGCTCATGAGCTATATCTGGGAGTAGGCCCACAGAATTATTTTAACCTGGGGTAGTCCTTTACAGCACCCAACCTGTTAGTTTAAATAGGGGGGTGAAAATAGGTCACTGCAAACAAAATGACTTGCATGAAGGCATAGGTGACATACGTACCAAATGTATAAGCGAAACAAAACTGGAAGAGGGAACTAAGAAAACGACCAAAAGAGGATTAAACTTGCTTTGCTTAGCCCCTACTTCAAGATGTTGGAGAGCAATTCCTGCTTCAGGTGTGGAATGGATTAGATGGCATGTAAGGTCTTATTCAACTTTAAGGTTTTATAATTCTAATATATATATAGTTTAATGGAACAAGCTCTGAACTTGGAGTAAGGAGATCTGGTTTCACTTCCATCTATAAAACCTACTAGTAGTACGACCATGGGCAAATCACTTCACTTGAATTTCAGTTTCCTTAACTGTACAAATTTTTTAAAACTGTAAGACACTACAGAAATGAACTGTAAAAACCTAACAGTGATTCAGCAATTTGAATTCATATCCTCTAAATTCCCAATAAGCTGTCAGAAAGTCATCTTTGATTACAGATTTAATCAATCATAGGCTTAGATCAACATCTGCCTCTTTCAAAAAATCAAGTTGAAAAGAGAAAAATTAATTTTGCCTCACCAGCGAGGAAAAAATAAAATGACGCTTCCTCTGCAAGCAAAGCAAGGCTATCCTTCATTTATACTCCAAATAGATAAGGCTTTAAGAAATAGTACGGGAGTATAATGTAGGAAGCATTATGAAGGAGAATAAGAGTAAAGGATGTTATTGGAACTTTCAGGTCATGTGACACAACACAGATTCAAACCTAAACATATCCCTGTACCCCATTCATCCCTCCCCCTTTTGCAGTGCTGCAGAGACCCCATCTCCAGCCTGTGGAAGATGACTCCAGCCTTTACAGGCAGCTCAGTCAAGGCCCTTCACTCATTCTCCTTAGCTCACTCTTCTAGGTGGAGGAGTTGGAATATTCCTTGCTCTTCATTGCCATCTCCAGGTTTCCCACTTCCTCCACCACTCAGTAATCTCTCTTCCTTTCGGGTTCACACTATTCATATCCACCAGTCAATCAAAATCCTAGTAGTTGCTGTCTATAGTGCCCTAAGTCCCTCCCCTTCCTTCCTCAATGACCCTCACAATTTTTCTCTCCTCCCCAATTTCTGCCCTCATACTAGGGAACTTCAACATGCATATGGACTCTCCCTCAAGTCCCCTAATCACTCAGTTTCTCAACCTACTTACCTCTTCTACCTCACCTCACCACACACAGAAATGGTCATAGCCCTGATCCTGCCATTACTTACAAATGTACCATACCTATGTTCAAGAATTTCAAAATCCCCTCATCCAACCATAATCTATTACTTTTCACTTTCCCCTCTGCCTTCCCTCACAAAACCCTACTCTTCAGCCATACCATAACCTTTAATCCCCTGACCCCTTGATTCTCTCCCACTTCCACTGCTCACTCTCTCTTCTCCCCCGCCCAATTTGACCCCTTGGTGAACCAATTCAATTATACTATGTCCTCTTTAAATCTCTAGCCTCCTTACCATATCGCTGATAATATTTAGCCAAGCCTTGGATCATTCCTACCATTTGCCACCCATGCTCCTGCACATGTGCTAATGAATGAAGATAAGAAAATAATACAACAGTGCCATACAACCTCAATTGGACCCTCGATGCTGTTAGGCAATCCTACTAAAAACCTCCCTTATAAACTCACTAGCCCACTCTGCACAATGGCTTTTCCAAACCTTTTCATCACTCCTCAAATCTCCTAGAACTCTCCCTCCCCCCACTGTCTCAGCCGAGAACCTTGTGTCTTATTTTATAGAAAAAACTGAGGCCATTCACCATGAGCTTACTCTTCTCCATTCTCCCTTATCTTCTATCCCCCAAGAGCCCTTTATCATTATCTCCTCCTTTACCCCTGTCTCACATGATGAAGTGGGCTTACTCTTTACTAAGTCTCTCTATTACCTCTCAAATCAAATATAAATTCCTCAATCTGGCAATTTAAGCCTCTCTCAATTTGGCTCTGACCTAATTTTTCAGGCTTATTACCCTCTACTCCCTTTCACATTCATGCACTCTACAGGTCAGCTAAGCTGGCCTTCTTTATTGCCTCTGTACACCCTGCCCCTTACATGCGTGCACACACACACACACACACACACACACACACACACACAGAGTCTGGTGCCAGAGCAGACACTTAAACAAAGGCTTGTGAACCTCCTACTACTCATACCACTTTGTTCTTCCCTTTAATGCAGTATTTTAATTTGTATTCCATTTATCTGCGTCCCAGGTTGTAAGCTCCCAGAAAGATGAGAACCTTGTATTATTCACCTTTTGGTTCCCTCATATACTAGCATAGCCTATTGCATGCAAAAAAATAAATGTATGAAACCACGTCAGCCTTGGAAGTCATTCAGTCCATCCCCAACCTGAAGCCTCCCTCCTTTACTCGACCTTCTTTCTATTCCCTACTTGAAGTCTCTAATGATAAACTTACTATAGGATGTAACAGTGCATTTCATATTTAGAGAGTTTAGATCATTAGCACATTTTTCCTTACACCAAATTGAAATCTGCTTCCACTTCTACTCATTTTTCTCTAATCTTCCCTCTGTGATCAAGTAGAATAAATATAACCCCCCTTCCATAGGAAAAGTCTTCAAATATTTTTTAAGTGTTCATGCTTCTCCCTGTATTTCATTTCCTCAGCTAAACAAACCCAGGTTTTTATGTGGCATGGTATACAGTTCTCCCAGAACCCTAGGAACTTTCTCTCCTCTGAACCTTCACCTTAGGAAGGTTCTCCTTCTTCAAAGTATCTGAGAGTACTTTATCTGCCTCTCTCATTGGCCTCCTCTCTCCCTCTGCCTGCTACTGTAGTTAACTGTTAGCCCATTTTAAATTCCTCCACTGTAGGATAGAAGACCCCTGAGAGCAGGGCTGTCCACTTTTGATCTCTGTATGCCCAGCCTTTGGCACACTACCTTGCACCTTGGAGACGCTTATAAAGGTTTGTAGGATTTGAATTTGGCATAATCCCCTCTTGCTAAAATCTTTCCTAAAATGTGAGGTTATGAAATGGGGAATGACAGGAAGAAAGGGAGGCTTGGAAACTTGTTTTGGTGGGAAGTCCAGTTTCCCTACCACTATCAAGAAATGTTCACAATGCAGGGTGAGGCAGAAAATTACGATGAAGTGTATCTCTTGACCCTTTTGCCACTACATGTCTCTATGCTGCTTCACTTGCTATTTAGCAGTTTACTGAATTTTATACAACTTTTGCCATGCTTTTCTTTAAAAAAAAAAAAAGACCCCTTGTCCCTCCTAAAACTCTGCCTTTTCCCTTTAATTGGGAAGCAGTTGAAAAAGCAGTCAGAGAGGAACCCTGGATAGAAAGAACAGTGTCATTCCTTGGGATCATATTGTTATACACTGAGCAAAATTTTCTTTTAGCTCTACATGGCTTCATTTGCCCAGGACAAAATGAGCCAACACAGTGAATTCCATATTTTTCACCTATTCATAAAGAAAGTCTGTCACCCTTGTACCTCCCACAGTACCTATACAGTACTGTGGACACAGTAAGTTCTTGTTTTCTAATTCTAATTCTTCAAAGGCCCATTATCTTCTTAGTCAAAAACAACCCTACATCTTTCCTCCCACCCCGCGCCCCCTCTCCCCCGCACACAACATACTACAAGATCATGGTTCACATCAGTTAAATATCTTGGAAAGAGATCTGGGCCAGTACTTGTAATGGTAATTTAAATGGGAAGATCTTTCCCATCCATTAATAGGCCCATGTGACCTGCTTACATCAGATGGAAGCCTAAGTCACATGTGTGGGAGGAGCTTGCTGAACAGGTGGAACAGAACTGAGAGGAAGTTGACAGCAGTAAAGGGCAGAGGGAGAGGATACAGGCAAACAGACAGCTAGGCACCTGAGTGTTTGTTTGTGGGAATGCCCCAGCAGGAGGGGGAGGCTTCAGAATGGCTTTGTCCCCTGCAATGATAATGTGTATTGATTTCTTGGCTACTATTACAGATTTGGCTTTCTGGTTTTTGGATTTGGCTTTCTGGTATCTAAATAAATGTTTTTCTTCTGTCTTCTATATGGACAGTCTATTATACTTTGAGATTCTAAACTTTGCCAGCATATTCATAGTCATCCTCAGTGCTGTGAATACTACCTAGGCAATACAGTACTCAAGTTCAGGGAGACCTGAAACAAAGTCAGATTTCTTTAAGCCCCAGCTTGCACATGCTTAAGTCATCTATGTACAGATATAGCCTCTTAAGGATAATGGAAGTATGAAGTTTATAAAAGGAATCACGAGTACTTTGTCCTGGGCAAGCCTGTCTAAATTATAGCATTCAATTCTAGAAACAATACTTGAGGTGAAGGATTGACAGAATGGCATAATCTACCCTCCAACAGGATCTTTGGAAACAATCTGGTCCAAGCCTCCATTTTAGAGATGAGGATACTAAGGCCCAAAACCTCAGGGCACCTAAGTAATAACCAGGTGAGCTAGAATTGCAACCCACATCCTCTAACAAACTAGTATTCTCTCCACTACAGTCTACTGGTTTCTCAGGGCCTGTGCCAGCACTAGGTAAGACCTGCCAGAACCTACCAAGCTGGGAAGATTTCCAGTCCTGGACAACTAACTGTCTGCTATCTGCCCAGGTAAGTCTGGAGAGGCTCCTCATTGTCAGGATGGCCAACAGGTGGTGGATTCTGGGGGGCAGGGGATCAACTATATTTACGTTATCCAAGGACGAGCCTCAAAAACATGAAGAGGGTCCTCGCTAGCTAGCTGCCACAGCAGCTCTCAAAAGTCCATCTACTAAGTAGGAGAAGTTGCAATGTGCATCAATGAAAGAATACCTACACAGACGAAAATCTGTCTTTTGAGGGTCAATACTAAATAAATATTGATCAGATTGACAAATGGTAAAGAAGAAGGCAACTAGGAAACAGTCAATATTTAGCAAGTACTTTTATGTATCATGTGCAATATAAGAATTACTTGAGGAAATCGGAAATGTTAACAAAGCAAAGACTTGGGAGGGGAGGGGACTATTTTCAAATGTTTGAAAGGATGTCATGATAAAGAAATCAGAACTGTTTGGCCTGGCCCCAGAGGGCAGAACTTGGAGCAATTGGTATAAATTAAGGGGAGAGAAATTTTGGCTTCCAACCAATTATAGCTGTATGCCTCAAGGCTCTTGGTTCCTGGAGGTCTGTGAGCAGTAGTTAGCTGAGTACTTCTGGGAGGTAGTATTACAGAGAGCAATCACTCTTCCAAAAACATCTCAGAATGTAATAGTTGTAAGGAACATCAGGTCATAAAGTTAGAGCACTACGTTAGAGCCAGAGCTCCCTCCTACAGCTTCCTGTGGTCATTGAGCCTCCAAGTGATAAAAAAAAAAACCTACAAATTTCCTCAGCTAAAGTATTTCACTTCTGGATAGCTCTGTTAGGATAGCTACCAGCACTTTCAGGTTCACAGATCACTTTTACATATGTTATATTTTTTAAGCCTCACAAAATAATAGTACAGCTATTACTGTTCCAATTTCATAGATGAAGAGGCTGAATTACTTGTCTATAATCTAACAGTATGTAAAGGGAGTTCGAATTTTGAGCCTTCCTGATTTCAAATCCAGCACTCTTCTACATGAAATTAAAATGTACCGCTCCCCCGTTGCTCCTAGTTCTGGCCTCTGAGGCCAAGTAGAATATGTTGTAGAATCACAGTCTAAACCTCTTCCATTTAAGAGTAGAGTGGTTTCTTTTTGTCTTGTTGTTATTGTTTCCTCAGAGTCTAGCACATAGTGGGCATTTAAATACATATTGACTGACCGGTTCATGCTAGTCCAAATACTTGAAGACATCCACCACATTTGCCCTTAGCCTTCTTTTTTCAAGGCCCAGTTCCTTCAGTCAATTCTCATATGGCATAGTCTTCAGTTCCCTCTCTCCCCCTGCTGGTCACCTTCCTCTGAACATGTTACAGTGGGTTGATGACCTTCCTAAGATGTACTACTCAATATCTGAATGACTATAAGCCCTCCTTTTGAACACTATCTCTATAGATACAGCCTAAGAATGAATTTTAAAATTACAACCCCCTCAAAAATGACTAAAATGTCCACACTTTTTGACCCAGAAATCCCACAACTAGATGTACATACCTTAAGGAAATCAAAAACAGAAAGAAAAGTCACAGTATATACCAAAATATTTATAGCAGAACTTTCTGCGATAGCATTTATAGCAGAACTTTCTGCGATAGCAAAGAAGTAGAAAACAAAGTAGATTGGGAACTAGCTAAAACAATTGTAGAATGTGAACATAATGGAATATTACTGTGCCATAAGAAACAACCAACATGAAGAATTCAAAGAAATATAGAAAGACATTTGCAAAATGAAGTAAGTAGGAAAAACAATATACACAATGACAACCACATATATGGAAAGAACAGTGAAGCAAGACAGAAAGTAGGCTGTAAAGGCCAGGTTGGGGGATTAAAGGTAGAATGTTGCATATGTTGGCAGACATCATCAGTGTGTTGGTCAGGTTTAAGGGAAAGTTCACTGTGTAGTATGGGAATCGGTGGGGAAGGGTATAATTAATATGCGATAGAAAAAAAAAGCATTCATAAAACTAAAAAACAAGTGAGGTGGGCAACAGAATCACCATCATAAATAAGAGAGTAAGTAAATTCACTAAGTAAATAAAACTTAAGATTGTATGCTGATGACTCATGTGGAGCTGACAACACATTAAAATACCTGTATTTTTTTCACAGGAACCATAATATCTAGCTATGTCTCCCCCATCATGGATTTGTGAGGTTGATTATTTGAACAAAGAAAGGAAGAAAAGGGAGGGAGGGAAATAACCATTTACTAAGCACCTACTATGTGTAAGGCACTGTGCTAAGTGCTTTTTACAAACATAATCTCACTTGGTCCTCACAACAACCCTCTGACATAGATGCTCGTATGATCTCCATCTTACAGACAAAGGTTAAGAGACTTGCCTGGAGTCCTGTGACTAGTATATGTGAAGCCATTCTGAATTCAGGTCTTCCTGATCTTAAGTCAAGAAGGGTAGGTTTGATGTGGACAATAACCCCTGAGATTCCTTCTACTTCTGTAATTCCTGAAGCAGCTTTCATTCACATTGGAATCACAGAATCTCTGAATCCCAAGACTATACAGGAACAACCTTTTTCACTTCAGTCTAGCTCATTATTCAGTAGTCAGTCCTATCAGCCCAATGCTCCTGAATTGGAGCATAAATGCTAGGATACTTCTGCTTTTTCTGAGGCCATGTGATTTGGTAACTACTAAGAAGATACATCATAGCTACCTAGATTATTACAGTTTCACTCACAAAGAGGCAATATTATTAGCCTTATTTGGAAAGATCATTGATTTTAGAATGAAAAGACCTAGGCTTGAGTTCTGATGCTTCAATTAGTAAGCATTTATTAAATGCCTACTGTGCCAGACATCGTGCTATATATATTGGAGACACAAGTACCAAGAATGAAATAACCCCTCCAAGCCAATGAGGTTACAATCTGACCCTTCACAACTGTGTGACCTTGGACAAACCCCTTAACTTCTCTGAGCCTCAATTTCCTCAGTGGCAAAGTGGTACTCAACCCTTGTACCACATACCTCACTGGAGTACTGTCACTCAGGTCTCATGTACTTTTACTATGTTCAAATAATGTTTTCGAAAAGAGTAGACTTTTAGACAAATCATTTCACCTCAGCATCTTTATCTGTAAAGTAGGGATTCATGCTAATTTCGTAAAGTTGTAAAGAAAGCTTTCATAAACTATAAAGCATTTTAGAAAAGTGAGCTGTAACTATGATTATATTACCTTTAGGTCACTCCAGAAAAGCAACCTTCTAAATGTCATGTATATAGTCTAGGAATGGAATGCTACTTGCACTTGCAATGGTTAGCTGGATTGCAGAATGATAATTAGAACTGAGAGGGGCGTAGTAATTAGAGAAGTGGCAATAAGAGGATAAGTGAAAGCTGGCAGCACTTTTTCCTTATATGCTGGAAGAATTATTATCTCAAAAAAAAAATAACTATTATCTGAAGAAAATCTCATTAAAAGGCTGATGAGGCAAAATGAAGGGTTGAAATTGCTGGACAGAACCTTGGAAATCATCTAGTCTTCATTTTATGGGAGAGAAAACTGAGAGGCCCAGAGAAGGGAAATGATGTGCCCAAGGTCACAAGGGCAGCAAGCAAGAGAGGCTGGATTTGGACCTGGCTCCTCTGACTCTAATACACAGTATCCTAACTCAATCAAAACACACAGGAGAGCTTGTCACTAATTTCCACTTGTGGCAAGCACTCAAAATTCATCTTTAGGGAAGTAGTAAGAAAAAGACGTATTAATTTGGTACATGAGAGTTCAGGACTCATAGGGACTTGTAGGGAAGGTATACATTGATTATACCCACTGTACTCTAACCCATGGACTCTTCCTTAAAACTCCTCTTCCAGAATTTTGTTCCTATTCTGTTAACTTATTTTTCCACCATTTGCCCAGAACCCAAAATCTTACTTCCCTCATGGACACTTTTTCTAATCGGAGAAAAGTAAGGTTGTTTGGTCATTGCTCTTTTTTTCGGAGCTAACTTTTCCTTAGTACTTTTCAAACAGAGCTCAGGAACCTTGTGGGGCATCAGGCAGCCAATATAAGCATTATTTATTATTCCCATTTATAACTGAGGATGAGGAAGGCCCAGAATAGTAAAAGGAACTTAGGGAGATCAGTCAGAAAGTGGAAGAACCAGAACTCCAATCTCCCTACATAGGTCGTATGTTCTAAGTTCATTTTTCTATCTATTATCATCATGACATATGTTCTTTAAGGCATTCAACATTTCTTTTTTTCAAAGGCTTATCTGTCCAAATTTCTTTTTAAAAAGGGGGGAATTGGAAAAGTGACACCTTCATTATCTAAAATACTTCAGGTAATTGTGCAATACAGTAGCATGTCACAAAGGGTTATGTGATGTATTGCAACAGAGGCCTGGAATGTTACCTTTCAAGGATGCTCCAGAGAGGCCTGTGGGCTTGAGTGAAAGGTTAGACTAGGTAATCTCTAAAGTCATTTCCAATCCTGAGAATCTAGAAATACTGAGCTCATCTCACAATTTGTTTTTCTATTTATCTCAACCTCTACATCTTTCTAGTTATCTCAACATTACAAATTTACATTTCTCTTTGAGAATACTAATATTTCAGATTTTTACAGCACCTAACATAATCTCACAGAGCTTAAGAAAAAGTGTTAGAACTGGAGCAGACCCTGAAGATCATGTAGTCCAATGCTGTCACCTTAAGAAGAAGAAACAATGCCTGACACTGTACACAAGAATAAAATCCAAATGGGTACATGATCCAGGTATAAATACTAATACTATAAACAAATTAGTGGAGCAAGGAATAGTATATTTATCAGATTTATGGAAAAGGGAAGAATTTTTGACAAGAGATAGAAAACATTATGAAATGCAAAATGGATAATTTTGGTTACATTAAATTGAAAAGTTTTTGCACAAACAAACCCAATGCAACAAAGATTAGGAAGAAAGCAGAAAACTGGGAAACAATTTTTGCAACTAGCGTCTGTGATAAAGATCTCATCTCTAAAATATATAGAGAACTGTGTCAAATGTACAAGAATACAAGTCATTCCCCAATTGATAAATGGTCAAAGGATATGAACAGGCAGTTTTCAGAGTAAGAAATTAAAGCTATCTATAGTCATATGAAAAAATACTAAATCACTACTGACTACAGAGATGCAAATCAAAATAACTGAGATACCACATCATACCTATCAGATTGGCTAACATGACAAAACAGGAAGATGATAAATGTTGGAGAAGATGTGGGAGAACTGGAACACAAATTCATTGTTGGTGGAGCTGCAAGCTGACCCAACCAGTCTGGAGAGCAATTTGGAACTATGTCCAAAGGGTCACAAAAATGTGCATACCTTTTGACCCAGCAATAGCCCTTCTAGAACTGTATTCCCAAGAGATCACAAAAATAGGAAAAGCGACCACATGTCGCTTTATTTATAACATCTCTCTTTGTGGTGACCAAAAACTGGAAATTGAGAGGATGCCCATCAATTGGGGAATGGCTGAATAAACTGTGGTATATGAATGTAATGGAATACTATTGTGCTGTAAGAAATGATGAACAGGAAGATTTCAGAGAGACCTGGAAAGACTTATATGATCTGATGCTGAGTGAAAGGAGCAGAACCAGGAGAACTCGGTACACAGCAATGACCACAGTATGTGAGGATTTTTTCCGACAGACTTAGAACTTCACTGAATGCAAGGATTTAAAAAATTCCCAATGGTCTCTTAAGGCAAAATGCCTTCCACATCCAGAGAAACAGCTATGGAATTTGATCGCAAAATATAGGAGATCATTTTCTTTTGTATTACATTTTGGTTTGTTTTATAATTTCTTCCATTCATTTTAATTCTTCTATGCAACATGACTAAGGTGAAAATGTATTTAATAGGAATATATGTGTAGAACCCATATAAAATTGTATGCCATCTAGGGGAGGGAGTGGGGAGGGAGGGGAGCAGAACGGGGAGGGAGGGGGAAAAAAATCAAAGTTATATGGAAGCGACTGTAGAACACTGAAAGAAATAAAATAGTAAGAAAAAAATTATAAAAAAAAAGGGGGAATCAAGAACTTTGTCAAGAGGCACTGCCAGCCAAGGGCAGGCTGGGAACTAGAATCCAGTTCTCAGGCCCAAGTCCAGGATCTTCCACTCATCATGACACTCCCCTTATTTTGTACTCACAACATGACAATGGGAGTTCGGAATTGTAAGTGATTACCACTGTTATTTTAGAGAAGGAAACTGTTAGTTCAGAGAGAAATGTGACTGGTCAAGTCAGGCCTCAAACCCAGATTTCTGACACCAGGGTTCTTTTCACCCTCACCATGCTGTCTTCCTATGAGACCTAACCTTAATTTCTTCCAAATTAAACAGCTTTCCCAGAATACTTGGGCAAAGTCTTGCCAGTCCTTCACCTTATCCTCTTATTGAAAATCTACTCGTTTCCTGCATAATGTTTCCTTCTCTAACTATGCAGAGAAATGAGGCCATTTCCCATTTATAAGGGTTACCTTCCACATTCTCTCCCTCCCTCTTTTGTGGACCTCATGAAACATCTGCTTAGCTATCTCCTTTGGTTCTAGCCTAAGACTCCAAGGCCTTTGTTACTATAATTTGTGATAGCTTCCTCTGACAAATAATGAGTTTTCCAAGGTCATATGTACAAACAACCAAAAGGGATCTCACCTCTGCTGTCAGAAGTCTGAGTTCTCCAATAATGCATAAGCACAGTTTTTAAAAACCCAAGCGATTCTAATAGCTTGCCCCCTTTAAAAAATACATAAATAGCTTTCATCATAAAAATAGGCCTATAAGACACTGATGACTTGAAGATCCAGAAGGCCACTTTTTTCTTTTCTTCTCCGTACATACGCTGGGTCAGAACAAAGGATGTTTGCCTGGAATGAAGCCCTTTGCCCTTCTACTGGGAGCAGGTGCTTTGGGGAGAAGTATAGCAGGAATAAACTATAAGTGCAGTTTTGCTCAGGGATGGATGGAGAGTATCATCAAAAGCTACAGGAGTATCTTGTATGCTGACAGAAGCCTGAAGGAAAAAGATAACCACAGAAAGCAACAAAAATAAACAAGATGGGCCATGGAAGTTCAGGCAGACCTTGCCTTGGCCTTCTTGGGTCGGACCAATACTAGTCACTAAGGCAGAAGGGCACAGGTCCCAATAAACCTCTCCACCCCACTTAAACCATGGTTTAACAGGGACACTGAGCTTAAGGATTGGGACCTGTGTCCCCAGGGACATACAGAAAAGTGAGGTCATATCCTCGGATGGCTGCTGTGTTCTTAGGGGCCAGAAAGGAGCAGGAAATAATCAGGAAAAGATAATGACTGGGGAAGCAAGAGAGCAGAGTGAGTTAATCTCTGGTATGTGGGCTAACTCAGGACATCATCCAAGTGGGGCATTAAGAAAATGGTATTTGGCAAGCAGAGTTGGAGAGCTGTGGTATGAAGAAAATATCAGGCACACACAGCAAAGCCAGGTGTGGATCCCGCCTCCTGTCAAGCTGAGGAACACAGTCCTTAAGTACTCTTTGCCCTGACCAAAGGGCCTGATGAAAACAGATAACTGAAGGAAGCAGAATGTTATCGTACCCTCAAAACTCAGCAGTTGGCAGAGAGGGGATAAGTACAGGTTGTTAGTGGATGGAAAGCTATGAGTTTTTATTGTGGGGTGAAGAGAATTTCCCCTGAAGCTTCAGAGCTGGGTACAAGCAGTACCTAAAGTAGTCATGTTAGGAGGAAAGAAATTTGCAATAAACTCATGGCAGAATGCGAAAATTAGTGGAAGGGAGTAGGTTGGAGGGGTGCATGAACATGGGAAATTACCCCCAGGCACTGAAAGCCAGCTGGGGTCAAGCAGTGGCACAATAGCAGGGCTTGGGGAGGGCAGGGAAAGATCAGTGCTAAGTCTGGTAAGAGCAGAGAGTACATGATATTGAGAAAACAGAGAAAAGGAGAGGACTAGGACTTCAGGTTGCTATCCCTCACCCCTGGAGCCTGGTAACCAGCAGAGAGCTAAGGGGGAGGGTGGCAAGGGTGGCAGCACCTGGCACAAATATGCAGGGAGCTGATTTTTGTTTGTCCCAGTGGGTGGAGACCGTCCATAGACCTCTAGTTTTTCCAGACTGTTATGGATGACCAAATGCCCTGCATTAACTTGACTGCCAGAATCTAAGGGTGTCCTTGAGGGATCCCCTACTTCTCAGCGCGCAGGGAATTCCCTGTTCTCTTTCCCAGGATCTCCCAGGTCTCCTCAGTCTCGCCCCTGGAAGCTGGGTCCCTGCTCCTCCTAACCCGGGGGGGGGGGGAGCGGAGGCTCCATTCATTCTCTCCCAGCTCCTTCCTCGCCCACAGGGTGCTCCCCGCATGCCCCGCACCGCCCATCGGAGGATTCGCCCCCTCCCCTTTTTAAGGCCCTGGCCAGCGCAGGCTCCAGCCGCGTCTCCCCTCTTGCGGAGGGAGGGTCCCCTCCTTCCCTCCGTCCCGCACCGAAGGGTAGGCCTCCGCGCTCCCCGGACGTTCTGAGCTGGGGAAGTAGTCGGGTCTGCACGCTGCGCCTTCCCGGCCTCGGGGAAGGAAGCGGGTCTCCACACTCCCCCATCACCTGACTCGTGGGGAGCGGGGGGCGGGTCTGCACACGCCCAGTCCCCTAACTTTCAGAGGTGGGTCTCTACGCCGCCCACCCCTGCCTCACAGGGTCTCCAGGTTGCCCATCCCCGGCCCCGGAAGGAGTCTGCGCGGTCCCTATCCCCTGCCCTGGGGGGTCTACGAACTCCCCATCCCACCGCACTGGGGGGAGATGGGTGCGTCTGGTTACCACGCTCCCAGCCCTCCTGCCCGCAGACAGCCGGGGCTCGCCACGCTCCCACCCCTGGGCCCTGGGGGCGCACGGGGCCCCCTCGCCCGCCCCTCTCGGCTCGTTCGCTCCGGGGCCGCAGCGCCCGGGGCGCCCGCGTACCCCCCACCTCCCCGCCCGTGCTCTCCCCCACCCCCGCGGCCCCGTCACTCACAGAACTCGGCCACGTAGAAGGACATGGCGTAGTTCTCCTCGCACCAGTCCAGGGTGGACGTGGTGGGGCCCCAGTAGCCCTCCCGGTCCGCCCCCAGCGGGGCCATGGCGCTGCTGCCTCCCCGCCGAGCCAAGCCGGGCTGGCCGCGCCGTCACTCAGGCGGCCCCGGCCGGCTCCGCCTCCCCGGCCTCCCCGCCCCGGCCGCCGTCGCAGCCCGGCTCCGCCCCGGGAAAAGGGCGGGCTGGTCGCCAGGGCCGCCCGAGGCCCCTCAGACCCGGCCTGGAGGAGGAGCTGCGGGCGGGGACAGAACGTTGTCCCGGCGAGTCCCCTGACCGAGGCTTAAAGGGGGGGGCTGTCGTCATGGCGACCGGAATCCGGAGGTGGAGCCGAAGCGAACGCGGGGAGGGGCGTGGGGAGGGGGCGGGGCCTGGGTTGCCATGGTAACCGGACGGCGGGTGGGGCGGGAGTGTTGAGGCTGAGGCTGGAAAGATCTTGTCAGAGAGGCGGGGAGGGCTGCGGAGGTGTCGCGGGGCCTGAGGCAGGACGGGGAGAAGGAGGGAGGGGGCCTTCAGGGTGCCCAGTGAGAAATCTCCATCAAAGTTCCCTTTCTGGGGGGTCCAGTCCTGGCAAAGAAGCCCCCAGGATAGAGAGATTGCCAATACTCGGGTAATAAAACGTCTATGCTTAGAGCGCGTCTGACGCTGGGGTAGACTCAGGGTTTAAAGCGAAGTTAAGCCCCAAAGGGGAAGCCGAGGCTCAGAAAGGAGCGACCTCTTGTCTAGGTCTGAAGTCCAGCTGAGTCCTCTGCCTTAAAAATCAGGGTTCTTCCCCTTTCCCCAGGCCAGTGGCGCCTCGCGCAATGCCGGTGGGTGCGGGCACGTGCAGAGCGCGGGTCCCAGCTAACTTCTGTTTGGGAGGCTCACAAGGAAAGTGTGAGACTGGAGAGGTATTAGACTGACTGCCAAACTGAAAGTCTGCTCAGCCGGTTTGCCGACCTCAGAGGTGTGGGAAACAGAGGAAGGAGTTCTGTTTCCACCGGTCAAAACTCTTTTTATTTATTTGTTCGTTTTTAATTAATTAATTTTATTTGTTTGCAGTGTTCTACAATCACTACCATACAACTTAAATTATTACTTTTCCCCTCTTCTCCCTTCCCATCCCTCTCCCTCCCCAAGACAGCATCCAATTTTGTATAGGTTCTACACATACATTCCTATTAAATACAATTTCACTATAGTCATGCTGTGTTGAAGAATTAAAATGAGTGGGAGAAATTATCTAACGAACCATAATGCAATACACACACGCACACACACACACAAATGATCTGCTAGACTCTGCGATTGAATTTCATAGTTCTTTCTCTGAATGGGGAAGGCATTTTGCCTTAGAAGAGGGTCAAAACTCTTAATAATCAGAGTTGTGACCTAGCAGAGTCAGGTAAAGAAGGTGAGACACTCAGAAGAGAGAGGTTAAGTGTTCACAAAGATCATTGGCCCCTAAGGTTACTGAATAAAAATGGCAGGTGGCCCTGATCAATCAGAAAACAGGGGCTTTCAGAAAATCCCAAGAAGATAGAATTGATCCAGCTTAAACAGCTGAGGTCACTGGCAGGGCCACCTAAAAATCCAGCTGTACTTTCTTAATGACATGTGGATGTGTCAAAATATTGTGACCCAAAGGACCAGTCCATCCTCTGATGGGAGGATCTGTCCTGGACTAACATTATGAAAATGTCCTCACTTCAGTATCTCACTTTCTCCCCCTTTCTGAAGAAGGGTGGAGTTCACCTTGGCCAAGGTATTCAATGCCTCTGAACTATAGTAAATTTTCCTTGATACTTTTCAGCGTCAAGTATGTTTCGAACATTGTATGCCTCTGAAACCTGGACAGTCTACCAGTGCCATGCCAGGAAACTGAACCACTTCCCTTTGAATTGTCTTAGGAAGATTCTGAAGATCACCTGGCAGGATAAGGTACCAGACACTGAGATTCCTTCTTGAGCTAAACTGCCAGATATTCAACTCAGCTTCAGAGAGCACAACTCCAATGGGCTGGTCATGTTGTTCCAATGCCAAGGCTATGCTTGCCAAAAAGACTATTTTGTGGAGAACTCAAGAGGGTAAGTAAGCACTCACACGGTGTCAGAAGAAGTGATACAAGGACATTCTCAAGCTCTCAAGAATTTTGGGACTGATTGTGTGACAACGGGCGATTCATCAGAGAAAGTGCTGTGCTCTATGAGCAAAGGAGAATTGAAATAGCTCAAAAGAAACATGAGATGCACAAATTTAGAGAATCCACCCAAATGTTCATGGGACTATTTGTGCCCAACAACCCTTGTTAGAACATTCAGAACTCCTATTGGTCTGATCAACCACAGTCTGACACTGTAACTTGACTCTAGCATAGTGATGTCATTTTAGTCCTTTTCAAGAACAAAAGACAACAGCCAGCCTATCTGCTTAGGGTTTAATAATTATTAACTCATTTGATCATCACACCACCGCCTTGGGAAATAGGTGCTGTTATCATTCCCATTTTAGTTAAGGGAGTTGAGGCAGAGAGAAGTCAAGTGATTTGCCCAGAGGCAGAGAGAAGTGACTTGCCCAGGGTCATGCAGCTAGTGTGAATGAGGCCAGAACTCAAGCCTCTCCTCACTCCAGAGAGGGGGCTTGATGCTCTGGGTTTACCTACTTGTCCTACTATCTATGATGAATAAATACAAAGCAATTTGAGAGAAAGTCTTAACATTTTTAAGGGAGGGAGAGAATCAGAGAAATCTTCCCAGAAGAGGCAGCACCTACAGTAGAGCCTTGATGGAAAATAAGGCTTCCGAGTGACAAAAATACAGAAGGAGTAGATTAATTACAAGTACAAGGGATGACAGGTAAGGGAAGAAAGAGTTCTGAAATAGACGGCAGACAAGTGTGCCTGAAATGTAGAGTTTATGAAGAGAAGACATGGAAAAGTACAACCCAGCCAATCTATGGGGGACCTTAAAAGCTAACAGAAGAATACTTTTTGGAGATGTGGGGATTATAGAATGTTGTATATTCTTTCAAATGTGATCTGTGTATCAGCTGGTTTTGCTTGGCTACATTTTTTTTTTTAATTTGGAAGGAAAGCTCTCTTGGGGGTAGAAGAAATGATTCTGTTCAGAAATGAGATGAAAAACAAAAGACTGATCAATAAAATAATTTTAGTGAGGTGGAACATTGCTCAGTCCTAAACAGATTAATTGGGAAATATTTCACAAAATAAATAAAAATACCATAAGGTATAAATGATGTTCATCTGTTTTCTAAGTCCCTATCCTGCAGGGATCCTTAAGTAAGGTTACTGGCTCCTGTTTTCATTTGAGTTTGTTAGAAACACTCTTGACACTAACAAGGTATGAAGTAAAATTTATTGCAACTGAGTTCAGAGAAATTGATCTCTTTGACCAAAGTGGGCCTCCACCCTCTTTTCAGGAGGAGGGAACCCTGAATACAGAAGTCAGATGAGCTATATATATTGTTAGTTCAAGACAAATTCTCTCACCAGGAGATGACTTGGTCCATCCTCCATTATAATGGTCACCATCTTCTCTACATGTCCATTACATAACCCCCCTTGGTGTGGTTCCTCCTCCCAAACATGATCAGAAAATGGAGGGGTAATTTTATGTGGGATGTCTGCTTCATTAAGCAAGTGTAGTGAAGAAAAGCCTTCTCCAGGTAACTCTAGGTCATTTTTCTTGGCTAGTTCCAGCTAGCTATAGATTTGGTTCCTTTCTCAAAAACTTTATAATTTTCTGAAGGCCACTGCCTGTCTTTTGATTCGTTGAGTCCACATGCAGTCTGCTGGTCTTCTTATTATATAGTTTGTTTCTCAGTGACTTCATCAATTGATAATAACTTACTGTGGAAACTCAACTTTTTGCTGTCTCTCACAAGTTTGACACCACTGAACTGGAGGAGGTGGCAAGTAACAGAAACAAAGGTGTTAAGGTCTTCAAGTAAATTGTAGAGAAGTGTTAAGGCTTCCCTAGCCATTTAGGGGTGGCAGCTAAGTGGTATTGTGGAGAGAGTATGGTGCCTGGAGTGAAGAATGGAGTTAAAATCCAGCCTCAGATACTTAACTAGCTGTGTGGCCCAAGGAAAGTCACTTCATCCTGTTTGCCTCACTTTCCTCATCTATAAAATGATCAGGAAAAGAAAATGACAAAGCACTCCAGTATCTTTGCCAAGAGATAAAAGGGGTCAGGAAGAGAAGGACGAGACTGAATAGCAACAGACTTTCAGGAGCGAAGTGCCTGGCACATAGGAGGCACTATAGAAATGCTTCTTCCATTCCTTCCTGAAGGGTCAGCTATACCTCTGGTACCTTTAAGGGCAAAATACTTTGAGTCTCTATAAAGGGAAGTCATCTCTGTCCATCAGGGAAACCCGATTGTGATTGTGAAGAAGAAAGCCAACTAGAAGGGTAGAACCCATTCAGTTCTCAGCTGGTTTTTCTGTGTCCTTAAAAGGACTTTTTCTTTTCTTCCCTTTGGAGGGAAAGGACTGTGGGATTGAAGTTAGGGTCAGAATTCTTGGGCCTCTGTGAATATTGTTTTTTTCTTTTGAAACCTGTGGAGGCTGATTGTAGAAAACTGAAAACAATAAATTAGTTAATTAAAAAGAAAAAAAAAGAAACCTGTGGAGGCTTCATGGACTCTTCTCCAAGGTAAGCCCCCAAGCAGAGCAGACATCAGACATCCCTGGTTGGGGAGGCATAGGGACACCCCCTCCATAAGGTCCAGGCCTTGAAAGCAGCGCAAACGTTGGAGACAGAAAACCATGTTTTCTTTTTCTGTACAAAGTGATGATCTTTATTAATAATTTTTTAATGTTGAAAAAAAGGAGGCAGCTAGGTAGTACACTGGATAGAGCACCCACCTGGGAGTCAGTAGGACCCAAGTTCAAATCCAGTCTCAGACAATTGACACTAGCTATATGACCCTGGACTTACCCCAATTGCCTTCAAAAAATAAATATAAAAAAGATGGCAAGTTACTATTTAAAAAAATAATCCAAATTATTCTTTGCCTTTTCCCTCCCACCTCTTTCAGAGTCTAGCAGGGAGAGGGAGAGGAGACCTCTTCCCTCCTCCCTCATGGCAACTGATTGGATATGTAGGAATAAGACAGAGTGAGGATTCACGGATAACTCCCAAGTTTCAAACCAGGATGACTAGAAACATGGTGGTGCCCTCAACAGAAACAGGGAAATTTGAAAGAGAGGTGTGTGGGTTTGGGGGGAGTGGGAAGATATAGAATGAATTTTGTTCCTGATATGTTTGGTCGAAATGCCCACAGGTCAAACAGTTTAAAATATACAACAGGCAATTTGTGAATTCAGGAAAGAAATAGAGATGAATGTATATAAGACTTTCCAAAAAGTCTTATTACAATTACAATTAAATTATAATAATAAGCTAATGTATATATGTATATATATATATATATATACACACCACATATATATGTATATGTGTATGTGTATGTGTAAAATGGGACTTTGACACATGCCCAGTTCACTTAAGATATCTCCCATATAGAAGATGTCAGGGACCTTCTTCTGGGAGAGGACATTTTGGGATCTTCCTTCCATTGTCTAAATAACAACAGTTGCTTGCATTTGTAAAATGTCCACACTGGGATGGTCTTGCTTTCATTTTCTGATGATGTCTAGAGGTGAAGATTTCCCCTGTGAAACTGGTCAAATACTTTGATCTTGTTTCACTTGTACTTTTCAGTTCTAGATGCAGGGAGTGGAGTTCCAGACTTGGGAGATCAAACATGGTGATGTTGGAGCTAGGATTCCAGGGGCAAGGTTGCTGCTAGCCTAGCAAGACCGCCTTGAGAAACCAGGGTGCTGGGAGGCAAGCCTAGGAGGGCTTTGGACTTGGAACTTGGTGGGGGCTAATGTTATATAAGAATTGAACTAAACTGTGAACCTAATCCTCCTCTTCTCCATAGAGACAGAGGGACTTTAGAGAGTCCCTCTCTTCTTCCCTAGAAGTTGGGGAAGTATTTGTTTGTTCTTGATATACCTTCAAAGTATAAAAGCTCGTCTTACTGCCTAGTAGTTAAATGGAACTGGGGTGCTTAGACTCCTAAAAATGAAGGGAAACAAATAAATAAGGTCTTAAGCCATTGGCAGAGAATAGATACCCTCTGACCCCTGTGGGAGGGTAAAATAGAACTACTGAGTGTTGATGAAAGACAAGATTTGGTTGTGAGGCTTTCTTTGTAGCCTTCAGCATAGCTACTTTTCCCAGTCACACCTTTTTGTCTCCCACAATGCCATTTTGAAAGGCACAGCCTTCCTTTTCTCCCTAACACTGCCCTTCCTTCCCCACTCCTCCCTTACTCATTGCCTAAAGATTCTCTGAAACCATTCCTGTCCAACTCAAATAGAGACCAATACCACCAAACCATCCGCAGTGCCTGCTGTACTGACTTAGTTTTAAAATAGCACAATATCTGTGTTTTGTTGTATTTTTATTTATTTTGTTAACTATTTCCCAATTACATTTTGATCTCATTTGTGCAGCACTATGGGAACATTGTGGTCCATGTGCAGCCTGCAAACCTTCTTTTTGACATCTCTGCTTTAGACCCTTGAATCTTGTTCCATCTGGACTTGGTTTTTTAGCCTAAGGATACAGGGGCCTCTATGGTAGAGATTCATGTGAATCCCTAATGTTATTTAGGAATTCATAAAACTTATTTTTATAATAATTTTATAATAGGCAGCATTTATATAGGTGCTTTAAGGTTTGCAAAGTGCTATGAATATTATTTTATTTATTTTATATCTAAACTATAAAAATCTTTACTTCTTAGAGCCTTCCAGCCAGGATAAATCTTATTTTAAATAGAGATACTCCCATCCTGTTAAGTAGTTTAAATGGAAATGGAGTACTTGGACTCCTAAATT
The DNA here is from genome assembly GCA_023548195.1 of Bettongia penicillata ogilbyi. Classification (NCBI taxonomy): domain Eukaryota; kingdom Metazoa; phylum Chordata; class Mammalia; order Diprotodontia; family Potoroidae; genus Bettongia; species Bettongia penicillata. The sequence continues at coordinate 5,959,541 of JAJHZJ010000031.1, forward strand.
CTGCATATTTCCAGATATTCACTGGAATATTCCATTGTCCTCCCTGCCCCACCCCCAAATTAAAGGCATGCATCACAAAGAAGTTATGATCAAATATAATTTTTTTAAGTATATGAAACAAAATCAGGAAATTGGCCAGCAATACGTCTAGGGTAGGGATTTGGAGAAGTTAAACCTTTTGCAGCTTTTCCCAGATCTCAACTGGACAGGCTAGCAGTCTTAGTCTGTTCTAGCCATCCCATCAGAGTTCTTTGGGGTGGGGACCTGTGGCCTCCTGGCCACAGGCAGCCTTCTAGGTCTTTGGGTGCGGCCTTTTGACTAAGCCTAGGTTTTACAGAGCAAATCCTTTTCTTTAGGGGATTTGTTTTGTGAAGTTTGGATTCATTCAAAGGTCTGTCCTTGAGGACATGGAGGGGGCTACATGTGCTCTTAAGACCACTCCTGCGGGGTCTCAATTTGCTAGTCTGCATTCAAAGCGCCTGCTTTCTCAGAAGCAATGATTGGAAATTGTAAAGTGGTAGATACAGGTTTGAGGTCAGGGTCTTTCCAGACAAAGTACTACGTATTTTTCCCTAAAGTTGTTCTCAGCTGGAAGGGACATTAGAATCATCTGGTGCAATCTTCTAAACCCCAGAAATGTTCAGGAACTTCCTTACTCAACTTCAAATAGGAAGCAACTAACAGCAGGAATTTAAACTCAGCATTAATCTATAGTTTTCTGATCACAAATCAGTATTTTCCCACATTTTGGGTGAGAGAATTAGAGTAGAAGATTAGGCTGGAAAGTTAGATTTTAATCAGAGCATGCTAGGCTTACTCTCCGAAGAAAATTCAAAGGCATGGTGTAATGGGTAAAAAACCAGACTAGTGGATTTTGTAGTCAAAAGGCCAAAATTTGAATTTGGGTTCTGCTAATTGCTAAACTGAATGAGCTCAAGGAAGTCACTTCACCTAGCTAAATCTCAGTGTATTCAGTCACAGTTTATGCATCTGTAAAATGAGGGCGGTAGAATAAATGACTTCCAATGTTCTTTCCAATTCTAAATCTTATGAGTCTTTAGCAATGCCTACATTTATTTATTTTATTCAGAATAAATAAACGTTCAGCCAGAATTTAGACTAGAGGTTCATAACCTGGGATCTGTGCATTTTTTTAAAAACATATTTTGATAATTGCATTTCAATATAAATTGGTCCCTTTATAATCTTACATATTTTATTTTATGCTTAAAAATTTTATTTTGGAGAGGATTTAGAGACTTCACCAAACTTTCAAAGGGGTCCAAAAGCACACACACAAAAAGATTAAGACTTCTTCTTTTAGACAATCTTATATCTTTTCAATAGTTATGAGGATGAAATTAAGAATCATAGATGAAGGCCTTGATGAATGCAGATTTTCTCTCCAGTGCAGATCTGTGTAAAAATGCCATTACAGGAACTCCAAGTAAATTCAGAATCACATAGCTCTTTTTGTTGCAAATGAACCTTTTTATTTTTATGAATCAGAATGAATTTAAGGACCTTGATCGATTTATTTATAGTACTCAATTTTTTTTTAAATTCACATGTATTAGAGGGAAATTCTTGTATCAGGATGAATTTACTTCATCTTGATAATATTGTTAGGAAAAATGACAATTTTTTCTTTTTAATAAAAATAACCTTTGATGTACTTTGGCACAAGAAAGCCAGAATGTTGCAAAATATTGTTGTAAAATTTTGTAATGAGCCTTCACTTTAATGGCTTTTTTTTAAAATAAAAATTGATTACTTTTGTAACAACTTGAAAAACTTTATGTAGCTCTTTACTCATATTTCTCAGTATAAGTGGTGGCCTGTTCAGCAAGCAATGCAATTTTATCTGCATTTTCTTGAGATTGATCTCACACCATTGGTATAGAGTACGTTACAGTTCTCCCACATTTCATGATTTGCATGAAAAAAAACTTGCCAATTTTATTGAAAATTTATTTTGATGGGGCTCTACATTCAAGATTTCTAAAGCAACAAATCTTCTCTAACAGTTTCAGTATATTGTACCTATGTAATCAAGTGAGTATCTTTCCTCTGTTGCTTTATCCAATCATAATGCAAAATAGGAAGATTTTAGTTTGTCAGCTAATTGATCATTCCAGTCTACCTGTAGCTATCAATAAGATCAAAATGAAGCTTGGTAAATCACATCCAAAGTGTTTTGAATGATTCCACTTACAGGTAACGTGGTATAAAGGATAATTAGACATTTGTTATTATACAGCCCTTTGGTACATTTTCTATTCTCCAGAATCTTTCAAATATCATTGAGATAGCCCAGCAATCATATCTGTCCATTCTTTCAGTATGCTTGGACATCTGGTTCAGATGACTTTGGCTCATCAAAGGCAGCTGGCTTCTTCCTTACTATCTCTATGTCTTGGGTATCAATTCCCTATTTATTATTTTTATTCCTTTTCAGTCAAAAAATCACTTACCTTGGCAGAATAAAAAAAGATAAGGGTTGAGCAAGCCTACATTTTCTCTGTCACTAATTATTATCATCCCATTCATGTAAAACAGTGGTCCCATCCTTCCGTTGATCCTTCTCTTTCCCCAAATGTTGCTTTTAAAATTGGGAGGGGAATTTGTGGTTATTCTTAATTTTCCTTGCAGGGCCCAGCATGGTAGGAATTTTAGCACTCATGACACTGCTTTTACAAGACCATGCCATGATTTTATAGCCATCATCCACTACTGTCCTTGTTTCTATCTTCTATATGTATCTTTTAAAACATTAATGGTTGGTGAGTTCCCCTGGACATGTTGGTCTCTTTAAACAATTCTCCTTTCTCCTCTTCTTAGAATTTTTTTCTGTGTATTTTTGGATTTTCACCCCCCCCCCCCATTAGTTAGTTAATCAATTAACTTTTAGTTTTCAACATTTACTTCCACAAGATTTTGAATTCCAAATTTTCTCCCCATCTCTCCCCTTCCCCACCCTAAGATTGTGCCTTTTGATTACCCCTTTCCCTAATCAGTCCTCCCTTCTATCACACACCCTACTTCTCTTATCCCTTTCCCCTCTGTTTTCTTGTAGGGCAAGATAGATTTCTATGCCCCATTGCCTGTATGTCTTATTTCCCACTTGCATGTAAAAACAATTCTTAACATCGTTTTTAAAACTTTGAGTTCCAACTTCTCTCCCTTCCTCCCTCCCCACCCATCCGCACTGTGAAGGCGAACAATTCAATATAAGTTATACATGTGTAGTCATGCAAAACACTTCCATAACAGTCATATTGTGAAAGACTAACTATATTTTCCTCCATCCTATTCTGTTCCCCATTTATTCTATTGTCTCTTTCGACCCTGTCCCTCCTCAAAAGTGTTTACTTCTAATTATCCCCTCTTTCCATTTTTCCTCCCTTCTGCCATGACTCCCCTTATCTCTTTCCCCTCTACTTTCCTGTAGGGTAAGAAAGATTTTCATACCCAATTGAGCATGCATGTTATTCCCTCCTTAAGGCAAACTGGATGAGAGTAAGGTTCACTCTTTCCTTCTCACTTCCCCCTCTTCCTCTGCATTGTAAAAGCTTTTACTTGCCTCTTTTATGTGAGAGATAATTTATCCCATTCTATTTCTCCCTTTCTCCTTCTCCCAATATATTCCTCTCCCATCCTATAATTTTATTTTTTTACATATTAGATTTTCATTCTTGAGAGTTTCCCATGCCTCATGGACTGACTTCCTCTGCAAGATTTTATACCACAGAATCTTATCTATGATTCCTTCTGAATCTTTTGAAATCTATGTGGCATGTCAGATTATTCTCATAGTTTTCTCCTTCTCTTCCACAAACTCTAAAGTAGATTGATTACTTTCTTCCAAAGATCCCATCATTTTCACCCCAGGAATCAGTCCTCCATGTTGGTGAGAATCAGATCCAAAAATAGAAGCTCTCCCTCACAGTTTCATAGATTTAGAGCTGGAAAAGACCTCAGAAGCCACTGAACCCAATCCCTTCATTTTATAGATAAAGCAACAGAGGCACAACGAGATTAACTGACTTGAACAGGGTCACACAGTAAGTGTCTAAGGGGTCTTTTTGAGGGGAGGGTTGTACTCTGGTCTTTCTGACTCCAAATCCAGGACCCTATCCACTATAACATGTTGTCCCTTCATCCTCTTGGTTCTTCTACCTTTTGGAGGATGAAGTTATAATTAAGGCAACTCAAGAAAATATTCACTGTTTAACTTTTGTAAATGTTTGGATAATTGAAGTTTTCCATCACTACTATGCTATACTATTATGCTATGATGCATCGGTGCCAGACTTGTGATCTATTTCCCAAGTGCCTTATCTATTTACTCTTTCTGTTCAGGTGATCTGTAATCTGTATATATATATATACACACACACACACACACACACACACACACACACACACACACATATATACATATACATATATATACACACACATATACATATACATATATGTGTGTATATATGTATATATGTACACACACGTAGACACATATGTATGTATATGTGTGTATGTATATATTATATATATGTGTGTGTGTATATATATATAAAATATGTGGTGATATGACTTCTATTTATGTCTTCATTGATTTTTACTCAGACATCTGCTACCATTCTTCTTTCCCTTTCATTACTGTATTTCCTCATGCAAGTATAAGTTTTTAATATAAAATGCTATTTCACTTCCCCCTCCCTTCTTTGCCTATCCTGTTTCTTTTGAATGAGGTATATCCTTCCAGAATCATAATCCAATCATAGGTCTCATTGCATTAAGTCTTAATAATATCTATGAAGTCAAATTTGCTCCCTTGCATTAGAATCTCCAGTTCATACTGCTTGCTACACCTATTTTGTACATTTGTGTATAGATCTAAAATAACTAAGGAAACAAAGGTTTGAGCTTCTGATCATATTGATTTATTAAGCAATGCATGCCAGTTGCATAACAAATCGGAACCAGGCCTCCTTAGCTTGGCACTGGATGCTGCATGTGAGGGAGACAAATTTTTATGCATGAAAAGAAAACAGTTAACATGATATAAACCAGAATACAAGATTAGGTAATCTGATGTCTGATTGGAAGAAAAATTAAGGACTTTCCAAGTTGAGAAGGGTAGAGCAAACAGGTGCAATTTCCTAAAATTGGAGGGGGGAAATGGTGTCCCAAGTGTCTGTATTCAATCAAAGGAACATGAAAACGGTAACTGACTGGTAACTGACCAGTATGGGGTCAATTTTCAGACAAGACACAAGGGTTGCTTGAGATATATAATTGTGAGAAAACTCTTTATATCACTCTTAGGATCTGACTGGGTTTCTGTCCTAGGTCCTTAGCTAAGGGTCTCTAAGCAAGAGGTAGAAGTGGTCCAGCTTCCTAGCTATGTAGGGCTAAGTTCAAATAATACAAAGAAGTTTTCTTACAATTGCCATAAGTGAATAAAGTTTTCGCATAAAACAGAAATTGGACTACACCCATAATTGAATAGGAGGGAACTGAGCTAGATTGGAGTCACAAGATGAAGTTAGTATAGTTCACTCAATTCTCACAATTCCTCTAGATATTGGAGGACATAGGTTTAATTATGGGCTTCTTTCTTGGATATTATCTCCTATAAGTTTCTGGGTGTCTCTATTTCTTTTCTTTCTATACCTTTGAAGACTACAAGGCAATTTTTCTGTTATCTTTACATTTCAGTTTTAAGTTCCTTTAATTATATCAGTCTATAGTACTATTCAGTTCTGGGTACTTGATCTTAGAAAGGATATTAACAATCTGGAATATTTCTAGAAGAAAGTGATTGTGATGGGGAAGGGGCCATAAACTATATCCTTTAAAGATCAACTCAAGGGAAAAACCTGGAAACACTTACATGAACTGATGCTGAGTGAAGGGAGAAGAACCAGGAGAACATTGTACACAACTACAGCTACATGATGTGAAGACTAACTTAGATAGACTTGTCTCTTCCCAGCAATGCAAGGTTCTAAGACATCTCCAAAAGTCTCATGATGGAAAATGCTATCCATATCCAGAGAAAGAATTACACAGTCTGCAAGCAGATGAAAGCATACTGTTTGCTCTCTCTCTCTCTTTTTTTATTTCTTCTTTCTTGTGATTCATTCCATTGGTTATACTTCTTCTTTGTAACATGACTAACATGAAAATATGCTTAGTGTGCATGTATATGTACAGCCTATATCAGATTGCATGTCCTCTTGGGGAGGTGGAAGGGGAGGGAGGGGGAGAAAATTTAAAACTCAAAAGCTTGTGCAACTGCATATTGTAAACTAAAAATAAATTAATTTTTAAAAAAAGTTCAACTGAAATAAATGGAGATATTTAAACCTGGAGAACATTGGGCTTGTGGGGTCATGATTGCTTTTCTCATATTTTAAGATCTATTATAGGGAACAGGTGTTAGGTGTTTTTTGGAGACAACATAGTACAATCTAAAATGTGTTGGATTTGGAGTCAAGCTACTTTTGTTCAAATACTGCCAAGTTCACATACACATATGTATATATACACACAAATATATACACATATATGTACATACATCCACATAAGTATTCATATGTATAAGATATTGGACCTTTACTAGAGACATTTGTTATAAAGATTTTTCTCCAATTTGTTTCCCTTTGAATTTTAATTACAGTGATTTTGTTTACACAAAAGCTTTTTGATTTTATGTAACTGGAATTGTCTACTAAAATAGATAAATGGATAAAACACAAATCTTCTATGATCATCACCTTTATGTCTTGTTTAGTTACAAATATCCCCCATAGCCATCATTATGAAATTATCTCCTGGCCTTTTAGTCTAATTGTTATATCAATTTTTATCTTAAAATTATTATCAATTTAGAGTTTTTTATATTATGGAGTTAATATATCATTGATAAAATATGTGGAAAAGCTCACTGTTCTTCCCCTCTGTTCCCAAATGCCATCACCTTGGGGCCCTGAGTCTGAGGACAATGAAAGATGCACAAGGTAGTCTGGCATGGATATCCAGGAATGGGGTCCAGTTACACAGACATGTAAGGAAAACAACCCAGTTACTGGACTTCCCAGTTATACTATTCTACCACATAGATGTCTCACCTAGTTCTCTTGTTTTTCTAACACCACACTTAGTTAATTAACTGATCAGATTATAAAAACTTGCTTAGAAGGTGGGGTTAGCTCTGTCTTCATAGGTAGGCTACAAGGCAGCCTCAGAGTGGTAACACATTGATATTTTCTTTTTTTTATTTTCTTTTTTCTTTTGTTTTCAGTGTTCTACAATCACTTCCATATAACTTAGATTTTTTTTCCCCTTCCTCTCCCCCCTTTTTCCCTCCCTTCCCTTTCCCTCCCTGAGACAGCACACAATTTTATATAGGTTCTATACATACATTCCTATTAAATTTTCACCTTAGTCATGTTGCGTAGAAGAATTAAAATGAATGGGAGAAATCATAAAACAAACAAAATGTAATACAAAAGAAAATGATCTGCTACATTCTGGAATTGAATTTCATAGTTCTTTCTCTGGAGGTGGAAGGCATTTTGCCTTAAGAGACCATTGGGAATTATTTAAGTCCTTACATTGCAATGAAGTCCTAAGTCTATCAGAAAAAAATCATCACACACCGTGGTTGTTGCTGTGTACAAAGTTCTGGTTCTGCTCCTTTCACTCAGCATCAAATCATATAAGTCTTTCCAGGTCTCTCTGAAGTCTTCCTGTTCATCATTTCTTATAGCACAAAATATTCCATTACATTCACATACCACAGTTTATTCAGTCATTCCCCAATTGATGGGCAGGCATCCCCTTGATTTCCAGTTTTTGGCCACCACAAAGAGAGCTGTTATAAATATTTTTGTACATGTGGGACCTTTTCCCATTTTTATGATCTCTTGGGGATGCAGTCCTAGAAGCAGTATTGCTGGGTCAAAGGGTATGCTCATTTTTGTAGCCCTTTGGGCATAGTTCCAAGTTGCTCTCCAGAATGGTTGGGTCAGCTTGCAGCTCCACCAACAATGAATTAAAAGTGTTCCAACTCTCCCACATCTTCTCCAACATTTATCATCATCTTGTTTTTTCATGTTAGTCAATCTGATAGGTGTTTCACATTGATATTTTCTTCAGACAATCTTTCTTGTCTTTCATAGAATAATAGATCGCCTCCTCCATTGTGGCAGTAGCAATGACATATAAACAGAGAGAGATATTATCTTTTTAGCCTTCAAACCAAAGCATAGTTAGATTAAAAGAAAGGAGAAATAAAATCTGCAAATAGTAAATATTGCACTTTGTAGAGAATTCAATGTATATGCAATTTCTCTATGAGCTGTATAGGCAAATAGTCACTCTGTGAAACAAGTTAAAACCAAACAAATAATACAAATGTCACATCTGAAACAAACAACTTTGAATTACTTTAATGTAGAGAATTGTTAGCTTCTAGTCCATAATCTAAGACTTCATGGAGAACATAAATTGTTATTGAAGGAAGAAGATTAGGGCTATTTGGCTTATCAGAGATAGGAAAGTTTCATATAGTGCTGGAAATTATATGAACATTCATTCATATATTCACTCTGAATCCTAACGCAAGCTAGGCTACATAAGCTCACCTTTCTATAGGACTTTGATGTTCGCAAAAAACAAATTTATATTCACCACTTGATCAGCCTAAACCTGTGAGGTATGTAATGTGAGTATAATTATCGCCATCATGTTGATGAGAGAGATGAAACAACTTGCCTGATGTCACCCAACTAATTTTTAGAGCCTGAGTGGGGACGCTGAAGAGGTGATCAGCAGTGGATCTGATGTTTTAGGGGCACACAGTTGTTCATAGCTACTAATGATGCATGGAGTTCCTTTAAGGAGCTTCTAAAAAATGAACCCTTAAGGTCCCGAGAGTGTTTGCCAGAGCTATGGTGGCGGAAACTGGCCACTTTGAATCAATGCATACAGTAGACTCAACTGGAAAATGTTGAGGTTGTGAGAGATAGGAAGGGTGTTTTCAGGCTTCTAGTGCCTCCTTCCTATGTACAGTGGTCCCAACTGTAGCTGGGGTTGTCTTGGAACACACCCTATGGAGCATGTATGGGGGTGAACCTATGGAGACCATCCTATGAATATTCTCGGGGCTAAGCTGAGTTTCCTTGACCACTTCCTGAGATACATGTACACTCAACACCAAAGGAATTTGGGATGATGCAGCAATCCCTTGTTTCCTATGATGAAAGCAAGAGAAGGGGTTACCTTAAAGAGAATTGGCAACTAAACTAGGAAGAGTCACACACTCAATAAATCTTGAAAGGAATGACTTCAACCTTTGGAGTTCTTTCCATCTGCCAAGCCTGTGCAAATTCTGCAAGCTTCTTGTACTACTTGCTTTGGGGGGCAGGGAAAGGGATTTTCCTCCTCTTCTTCCCTCCTGCTGCCATGAAGGCTGCTTGCACATGGCAACAAACACATGTGTTGCTTAAGTAAGTGTAAGCCTAGAATTTTTGCTCTGGCTACCTTTTCTGCTTTATATCTCTCTGAACATAGGTGAGCAAACAATGATACTGAGATGAGCATTAACAACCTGGGAGGTAACTGCCTAAATTTGAGAGTTCTGTGCTCCTTGGTCCCTTAGTCAAGGCTCACAAGAAGTAGGAAGAGTATTTTGCAACTACAACTATGTCAGAGAAGATGACAACAGGAGGATGAAACTGAGCTATTCAGTGGTATCCCAACACACCTCATGTTTAAATCTTTGGAGTATCAGTCTCCCAGAAAAGTATAATAGGAGTTAGGAGGTCCTGTGTCATGTTATCAATGCATTTTGTGTTTTACAGGTTTCTTTTGTGCAGATGAAATAAACAGCTGCCCTATCCCTGATCTACATTTTACGTTGAATATCATTCTAGGACTTTTTGGGAAGATTATAATAATGACTTGGCCTTTGGGGGTAGGTCTTTAAACTTTAAATGATTTCTCCCAAGTCTCCAGAATGAGGGTGTATAGAGTCAGAGATAATGAGAAACAAAAGGGCCTGACCCCACTTTTTAGAAGTCAGACTCCCCCAGGATTGAACATAGTCCTTATGAGGGCTCCCCTAGCATTGTGGGAAAGCAGTAATTCTATTATTGTGCCAATATTAAAGAACCTTTATAAGAAAACCTGATAGGATTCCATATCTCAATGTGGAGTTTCTGACTTCCATGTAAACTCTAAAGGGAAGAGAGAGTGACTGGGGGTGAGGAGTCCATGGTACTAAATGTTCAGGAAGACCTCAGATCCAAATCCAAGTCCTCGACTCCCAAACCAGTACTCTTTTCATGACCCATTGTTATGTCTTATCTAAACTCTTTATGTCCTCAGCACCTAGACTAATTCTTTGCTTGAGCAAATGATGTGAGGAAAGGCTAGAAGGTGTTACATGCAAGTAGGTGCTTAATAAATTTCACAAATTTTTAAATTAATTGATTGATTATGATGCAGATCCACCAAATACCAAAACTGATGATCTTACACTAATCCTTTCTATTTCTGTCCACACAACCAAACATTTCATTGATTCATCCCACTAAGTTTTAAGCCTTCTAGTCTACTGTGTGTGGAATTATGAGATCCAGTCTGGAAGTTGTATGATCTACCCTTATATCTACATGACCTATCCAACATCTATCTGCGTGAGCAGCTGCATCTAGTAGACCTAGCATTCATGAAATTCTCCATTTGGCATGAATTGAATTGAACTAAACTGAAATGAATTGAATTCAGTTACATGCTGAGTGAATGCCAGCTTCTGCTCTTCAACGGCCATCGTTGACCTACATTCCAGTGTGCACATTGTTGTGAGTGACTCTATACAGTTTAATATTTCTTTCTTCACCTTAATGGATTTTTCACCATGGACAAACAGTTCAGGTCATGCAGATGAGGTTGAAACTAATTTCAGGTCATTTTGCGTGTTCTGACTCATTCTCCATTTTGCCAACCTGGTGACACTTTGACTGTGCTCAGGAAACATTGCTTATATATTTATTTGTGATTCCCACATTCAGTAAATTCTCTTCACCAACACAATCAGAAACCTTTCTAAGACTTGTAAGAAGATTTCATCAGCTTCTTGACCAAAAACCAATTCCTTAATTAGTGACTGACTTTTGGTGATGAACCTCTGTGTAGGTTAGTTCTCGATTGGTAAACATAAAGTCTATTGCTAGTCTAATAGTTGGAGATTTTCCAGACCAGTAGTTTCGTTGTTTTCAGTTGTATCTGACTCTTCATGACTCCATTTGGGGTTTTCTTGGCAAAGATACTGGAGTGGTTTGCCATTATCTTCACCAGTTCATTTTATAGATAAGGAAACTGAGGCAAACAGGGTCATATAGTTAATAAGTGTTTGAGGTCAGATTTGAACTCAGGAAATTGTATCTTTACTCCATGCCCAGTGCTCTACCCACTGTGCCACCTAGTTGCCCTTTCATCAACAAAATGAAGATTTTGCCTTACTGTAAGAAACTTTTTTTTTTAAAAAAACAATTACAGCCATCCAACAACAGAACAAGCTACTTCATGAAGTACTGAGTTCCATGGAATTCTATAATCTAGGGAGTAAAGGACTGTTTTAGTCTCCCTACTTCCTTGTCTAGTCTCCTATTCAAGGAGCAAGAGGCTATCAATAGGCTCCCTGAGAAACTGGGTATTAGAGTGAAAAGTATGGGACTTGGCTGACAGAAGAGATCTAAACTCAAATCCTGGCTCTAACCTTTATAGCTGTGTGATCACAGGCAAGTCACTTAGCCATGCTGAGCCTCAGTTGCCTAATCTGTAAAAGCAGACTAGATACTACTCTGACTACCTCTCTCACAGTTATTGTGGGAAAATCATCGTACAAGATGAATTATTGTGACATTATGAGCACTAGGGAGCAAAAGTGAAGAACTCTTTTTCATGTTGAGTCAAAATAGAGGCTGAGATATTTCAGCAGCAGTCCTATGATCTGAGTTCTCTTCACTGCCATGGATAAACTGGAATGTATAGCATGCTTTCAGAATTCAAGTCATCAACAATAAATATTAACCATCTAACATAGGCAGGGGATTGTGCTAGGTGCTGGGTGTATAATGAGAAAGATAAGGCATTCCCTGCCCTCAAGAAGCTTATGTTGTACTGGTAGGAAACAATAGATATTTGATAAATTAGTACAAGGTAATTTGAAGAGTGAGGAGAGCATTAAAGAATGGAGGGAATAGGGAGGGATACCTGAACTTAATCTTAAAAGAAAGTCAGGATTTTGAGAATTGTAGATGAGGAAGAATGTATTCTAAGCATTGAAGATAGCTTATGCAAATGTACAGAAATGGGAAATGGAACAACTACTAAGTGAGGTAGATTGAATGTAGACTACATGAAAAGAATAAGATGAGATAAGACAGGAAAGGTAAACAGACACCAGTGGTTACAGTTATGGAAGTCTTTAAGATCAGGCTGAGGAGTTAATATTTTCTCTTGTGTACTCTGGAGGGGCTCAGGCAAGAGAGTGACATGATCAGAACTGTGCCTTAGGAAGATGACTTTGACTACTGTTTGGAAGGGGGATTAGAAAGGGGAAAGACTAGAAGTAGAAAGACCAATTAGACCAATTAGGAGAGAGATTAGGGCTGATGCTATAGGGAGTCACCTGCTTAGAGATGATAATTGAACCTATGGGAATCCATGATATCCCAAAGGAAGAGAGAGCATAGAGAGAGAAGGGGAAAAAAAGTATCCAGGAAAGAGCATTGAGAGACATCTATATTTAGGTATCTGGGAATAGATGCAGAGTCAGCAAAGGAAACTGAAAAGGAGCAGTGACATTATTAGGAGGAGATTCAGCAGGCAACATTGTCATGGAAGCCAAGGGAGCTGAGAGTGTCCACCAGGGGATGTGGTCTTCAGTGTCAAAAGCTTCAGAGAGTAAATAAGATCTTAGATCTAGAGTGGAGGAAACTTAGAGTTCATCTAGTGGAACTCCCTCATTTTATGTATGAGAAAGGTGGAGCCTAGGGAGGTTAAATGACTTGACCAAAATCACCCAGACAAGATGGCAGAGCCAGAACATGCCTTCTGATCATTATAGTCCAAATGAGGAGTCTAAGCAGTAATTCGACTGTTATATTTTTAGTGTGAGCATTTACTCAAAAATTGGCAATCACTACAAATCTGGGCTTGATTTATTATTTTGTTGATTGTCTAGACTTAAGAAAGTTTTTAAAATGCATATTAAATTTTAAAGTATGTACACACATTTTTTTTTTTTTGGAGAGGTCAGTTAAACATTTACCATCACAATCCTGAGTTGCTTCATAGACATTACTTGTGTTCAGGAGAAGGCTCAGAGAATGAAGTCATAACCAGACTACAGGCCTGGTGGCTGGAGGCTAATAAAAAGAATGCTAATGATAGCAACTGGTATTTATATAGCTCTAAAGGTCACAAAGTGATTTACTTCCTTATCTCATTTGTGCCTTGTAACACCCCTTGTCAAAATCCAATGTTTATTCCATGATGTCATAGTGTCAATGAGGACAAAAAAAGACTTGGATTTAGCAGTTAAAGAATCAATGGCAACTTTGGATAAAAAAGTTGCAGTAGAGTTTTGGGGTTGTTAAAGATTGAAAAGTAAGTGGGTGGTGAGGAAGTGGAAGTGGTGAGACTAGACAGCTCTTTCTAGGAGCTTGGCAGCAAAAGGAATATAGCTGTCTTCATGCATTTGAAGGGTTGGTAAGTGGAAGAAGAACTTAGCTTGTTTTGCTTGACTCTAGATAGTGAACATAGGAGGAATGAATGGAAATTGCAAACAGGAAAGTTTAGGCTTAAAATAAGGAAAAATTCCCTGACAATTAGAGCTATCAAAAATTAGAATAGCCTGCCTCAAAAGAGAACATATTCTCTCTCCTTGGAGATCTACAGGTATAGGTTGCACAAATATCTGTCAAGTAATTGTGGAGTTGGCTATTTTTCATGCCTAGTTTGTACTAGATAGCCAGATAGCAGCAGAGTGTCTGTGGAAAAGAAATAATAGGGATTTGTAGTGTACCTGGTCTGTGTAGTTGTATTCCGAAACATGGAAGCAAGAGTGGAGAAAATGGATGGCAATGATGAACCAGAGATGAAGTTGGGCAAGGCACGAGTGGCAATAAGACTCACGGAAAAGTAACCGAAGGACAGAAGACAGTAAAAAAATTGAACTGGTCAACTACAGGGTCAAGACTCTGAAGAGAAGAAAGGGAAACCAGAGCAGAATATTGGGAGGGCAGAAAAGGATAAGGGGAAAAGAACCCATAGTGAGGATGTAAAATAGTTTTCGGAAAAGTGAGGTAGTAGAAGAGATAGAGAATGGATAGGAAATTACCATCAGAGAGGAATTCAAGTCTTCAAAAGCACATGAAGTGAAGGAGTTCTGAGTAACAATGAGAGCAAAGGTATTATCACCAGCCTTGTGAATGGCTGTGGTTCAGTGAAGAAATATAGAAATTTAAGAAGTTGGTGTACATGGAGGCCAGAGTGCTTTTAGGGTTCTACAACATGTATTTTTTAAATTTAATATTTTATTGTTTCAAATTACATGAAAAGGCAATTTTAACATTAGTTTTTAAAACTTTTTAAAGTTCCAAATTCTCTTCTTCCCTGTCATTCCCCCTTAACTGATAAGGAAAGCAATTTGAGATAGCTTATACAGGTACATTCATGCAAAACATATTTCCATGTTAGACATGTTGTGAAAGAAAACACAAACAAAAAACCCAAGGAAAAATAAAGTAAAGAAAAAGTGTACTTCAATCTTCATTTAGACTCCATCAGTTCTTTTTTCTGGAGATGGTTAGTATCTTTCATCATAATTCCCTCAGAATTGTCTTGGATCACTGTATTGCTAAGAATAGCCAAATCATTCACAGTTGATCATCATACAGTATTGTTTTAATGTATACAATGTTCTCCTGGTTCTGCTCATGTCACTTTACATCAGTTCATGTAAGTCTTTCCAGTTTTTCTGGGAACATCCTGCTCATCATTTCTTATAGCACAATAATATTCCATCACAATCATATACAACAACTTGTTCAGTCATTTCATAACTGATGGGCATACCCTGAATTTCCAATTCTTTGCTACCCAAAAAGAGATGCTATAAATATTTTTGTACATATAGGTCCATTTCCTTTTTGCTTTTTTATCTTTTGGGGGTATAGACCTAGTATCTGCTACATGTACTTTAAAGTTCCTAAGTATGAGGTCAAGGGAGAATGATGAAGAGGAAGACTGTGAACCAGGTACTGAGAGTGAACTAGAGGTTAGTATGTTGCAGAAAATGTGATCTATAAGATGGAGTGATCCTGGAAGGCGAAGAGTTTGATAGCGGCAAAGAGAAACTCTAGAAGTAGCATTGCATAGCGATGAGAATGCCATCTCCTCTTCCTGACATAATGTGTTTCAGAGAGGGAGAGAAGGAGAATCTAGCACTGGAGAAATTGAACAAATATGTAAGATTTTCTGCAGTAAGCTAGATTTATGTGTACTTTAGAAGGAAAGAGTGTGAGATGAAGAAGAGTTTGTTAATAATAGAGTGGGGGTACCAGACAGCACAATGGGATAAAGGATAGAGGAAGATAAAGATTGTAGACTTATAGGTAACCTCTAAGGTCACATTAGAGGGCATTACGTCCAATCCCCTCCCTCATTTTACATATGAGGAAACTGAGGTCTAGGGAAATTAAGGGACTTGCCCAGGGTCACACAGGTAGTAAGTGTTCAAGGCAGGATTTGAACCCTGGCCTTTTTTACTCCAAATCGAGGGCCCTATTCACTGTGCTGTGTTGGTTCTCACAAAATATGAAGGGTTAGAGCTGAAATCAAATAGAAATGGTGGTAGAGGAAGAGGCCTGAAATGCCACAGACTAAACCTTACAATACCCAGACCACAAGTGAATTAGTGGGTTTTTTTTTTTATGAGACCAAACTGGAGAATGAGAGAATATATAAAAGGGGATAGGGGAGGAAGAAGAAAGAACCAATACATGTTGTACGCTAATCAAGTCAATGATTAGCCATGAAGGGGAAATGACTCCTGAGTGTCTCAGGAAAAGTCTATCACAGAACAAGTGAGGTAGAAAAGGAAAGAATTGAAATGGGGCAATGAAAGAAAGGGGAAATTTTGATTCAGTAGTGGCAGGGTTTCCCTCTGAAGAATCTTTTCATGGGAAGAGAGAGATTCTGTAATGGGATATGCGAACTTTACAATGGATATAATCTTCAGGGATTTGGTGTTTAGAGAGACTACTACATGGGAGATACTGGCACAGGACTACCCAGTATGGCATGCCCATATCAAAGAAAGTTCTGTGTTCTATGAGCAAAGCAAAATTGCAATAGCTCAAAAGAAATGTGAGATATGCAAATCTGGAGACAGCTCCTTTCCAAATGTTCATATGGACTACTTGTACCCAACCTGCGATAGAGTGTTTGTACTGGTCTGATCTGCCATGGTTGGACACACTGTGCCTTGACTCCAACATAGTGATGTCATTTTGGTGCTCTTTGAGTAAGAAAGACACCAACCCACCTCTGAAAGTTAGGCCTCCATGGACAGCATCCTGAGGAAGTGGACACCCAAGAGAGTGAGAAAGCACTGATCCAGAGAGATTTCATGGAAAAGGAGGGGTGGGGGGAGACTGATTATAGGAAGACCAAAAAGTATCAATGAACTGAACAGAGATGTAGGAAAATTCCATGTAATGGAATAAACCATAGAGAAAAAAGGATGTAATACTTTTATACTGCAGGAATTGGTATTTCTAAAAGTAAGGCAAAAGAGAAAAAGGGGTAAGAGATAAGACCTACAAGGCAACAATACTGAAACTGTTCAGAAGAGGGAACTCAAAATAGATACCTCACAGGCTTTAATTCCATGAGGCATAGAGAGATTAAAGAAAGTATAAATAAGGGTCATGAATCAAAGTACAAATGCCGAGAATAGACAGAAAGGGAAAAGAAAGAATGAAAAGAATACGAGAGAAATCATTTTTAGGAAAAGATACAGAAAATTAAATAAAAATAAACAAAACAAGTTAAAAGAGAGAAGGAAGTTTTTATTTAACTACTTAGAGCAAAAGGAGGGGGAAGAATTATGGAACTAAATAAAAGGAAGAAAAACCCCCAGAAATTTAAACATTAATCAGAACTCCAAAAACTAGGGAAAAGGGCAACGTATGATAGGGGGTATTTGAGATTAAGGAGACATGAACCAGTAGGATTAAGTTGCCTATAAGTAGACCAATTAAAAATAACTGAAGAGACAAAGCACTGTTATTTATAAGGGAAAAGAAAAATAAAAGAATCTAATTCAGGCAAAAAAACCAAACAAACAAACTCCAAAACAAAAAACAAACCACATCTCCTTAATATTCAAATGGAGGAAAATATAAACCTAACTCATAACTTTAAATGTGAATAGATGAAACAATTCAGTAGATTGAGTGACTAATTGGAGTAACATGTTGGATAAGAAAACTCCATGACCTGTTGCTTATAAGAAACACACCAAAAACCCAGACATATAGAGAATAAATATGAAGGGGTTAAAACAAAATTTAGTGTGAATAAAATGAATCAAAAAAAGCTGAAGTTTTGATCATGTTATCTGACAAAGCAAAAACAAAAATCCACATCTTAAAAAAGAGATAAAAGAACTGCATTATGCTGAAAGGAATCATAACAACAAACCAATATCAATATTAAACAAATGACTTATCATTTAAATTTATAAAGAAAAAAGTAGCTGCATTACAAGAACACATAGATAGGAATATAATACTCACAAGAGAGTTTAATACCCTTCTCTCAGTTGTGGGTAAATCAAACAAAAAAATAAACAAAAGGGAAATACAAAATTGAACTTAAAAAATTAGAGCTAAAAGACTTATGACATTTTCTAAATGGGATTGCTAAAGAATATATAAAACTCTCAGCACCACTTGAAATTTTTACAAAGATTGAACATGTTTTAAGGCACAGAGATTGCAAATAAAGGTAGAAAGGCAGTAAATACATCCTTGTACATCACAATGCAATAAAAATAGTAATTGTTTCAGGGAACACAAGCAAAAGTTGCGGAGCCAAATAGAGATTTAATAATAAAACTGAAAATGAATAGGTCAAAGAACAAACTGTAGAAATAATAATGAAGAATTGATTACTATGATGAATATAGAGAGACATGGGAAGATTTACATGAACTGATGCAAAATGAAGTAAGAAGTCCAAGAAAGCAATAAAATAAAATGACCAGGACAATTTAATCATTGAAAAAAATTAAAATAAAAAAGGAATGAAAAAATATACAAAACAATTGAAATTGAATGCTACAAAATTATAACGAGTAAGTTTGACTTAAAAAAAGATATGAAAAGTCACATTCTGTTTCTTTGAAAAAGAGGGAAACTATAGGTATGGAGCATTCATAAAATGTTAGACTTTTTCAATATGTTGGTTAGTTCTGTTTTTATAGGGATGTCTCTCCGAGTGTGAGAAGGGAGACAAAAAATATCAGTAATGTCAAAACATAAAATATCTATCAAATTTTATTAACTTTATTATATACTTAAAAGGAACATCAAGTTGTACATAATAGATTTACAGTTTCATGTATATTCATTTCCCTCTATTCTACTATGGGAATGTAGATGGAAATACTTGTTTTATTTCTTATGTTCAGAATTAAAAAGAAAATAGTTTACTGTGTCCTAGGTGCTTTGGTAGGTACTCCTGCCCTGAAGGAATTATATTCTAACAGAGACAACACATATATACAGATACAAAATGGTTTTAAAGCAGATACCAGGTAACCTTGTATGTTTAAATGCACAGTATCTCTACTTTGCCTTAGTTAAGGGCAAATAAATGAACAAATTATTGAACCATGTTTATTTGGGATTTATTTTCCTTTACCTACAAATCTCTTTTTTTCTTCTATGAAAAATCTTTAAAGTTTTATTGTAAATTTAACTAAGGGAACAAATTCTATGGTGTTGGAACATCATTTCACTCTGGATTTAGTTTTGTATTCTATATAACTTATTCATGAAACTTGTCATTTAAATATTTGTATAATGTTAATGTAATTTCTTTCTAAAAACTGAAGTGTCATTTGCAAAGAGTGTCAAAAAATTTTTTTTATTTTAGGTTAACAAAATAAAATTATAGGGTTAAACTTTAGAAACAAAAATAGGAAGTGCCTGAGTAGCTTGAGGTAGCAGGAAAGGCTTCAAGGAGAAAATGACACTTGAGTTGTTGGGTCTTTAAGGAAACCATGAATGCCAAGCTATAGAGGTTAAAAGGGAGAGCATTCTACGCATGGGGGACAGTGAGTGAAAAGGCAGAGAGATGGGAGTTGGAGCATCGTGGGTAAGGAACAGCAAGTATGCCAGTGGGAACAAATCATAGTGTATAGAGGGGAGAAATATCTAAGAAGGATGGAAAGGTAGACTGTGGTCATGTTGTATAGAACTCAAAAGGTCAAACAGAGAAGTTTATAGTTTATTCTTGAGGTCATAGTGGGCTACTAGAGTTTATCAAGTTGGGGCAGGGAGAGGAGGATGACAAGTTCAGATCTATGCTTTGTGGTTTGAAGGCACACAGGTAGAGGTTTAGATTTAAACTTAGATTCTTTCCACCTAAAATCCTATAATCTTTTCTCTTTATTACATCATGACTTTTCTCTTAAATTCTATTTAAAAAGTAAGCACCTACTATGTACCAAGTCCCATGCTTGGTGTTAGGGATACAGAACAAGCCTTGTTGGTCAGGAGGATACAATTTAGGAAGACAACATTCACAACCAACTAGGGGATGAAACATAGTGGAAAACTTTTGAGTAAGGATTCCTGGAGGGAGAAACAGAAACACTACTGTTGTGGGAGCATATTAGAGACTGCTGGGTCAGAAGGAAGAATAGGATGATAAGTTGTGGAAGCATATTACAAAGTTGGCATGAAAATGCTCTCTCTCCCTACTCTTTCTCTAGTCTCTCTCCTCTCTCTGTTCCCTTTTCTCTACGTTTCTCCCTATCTTTCTCCCTCCCTCCCTTTCTTTTTCCCTCTCTTTTCTTTCTCTCTCTCTCTCTCTTTGTCTCTCTATTTCCACACCACTCCCTGGCCCCCACCTCTGTCTCTTCTTTCTCTGTCAAAAATAGAGAAGCTAATAAATTCTTCAGGTGGAGGAAGTAACAAGAGGAACTGCTATTTTGAATCTGATTTTGACCAATAAAGAGGAATTCGTTGCCACAGTTGAAATCATGGGAGCCTTAGGAGGAAATAAACATTTCATCTTAGGATTCATGATAGATAAGGAAGGGAATTATGGGCATAATATTATGAAATCCCTAGAATTTATACCTAGTATCATAGGTTTTAGAGAAGGGATCTTTTACCTGGGGATAGATTTCAGGTTAGATTTAATTTGGGATTAGATTTCACAGGGTCTATGAACTTGGATGGGAGAAAAGATTACATCATTATTTCCACAAACATCTAACAGAAATTTAGCAATTTCTTCATTATTCAAAAGTGTTCTTTTGGAAAGGGACTCATAGGCTTCATCAAGCTGCCAAAAGAGTTCATGACATAAGAAAAGGTTAAGTAACTCTGTTCTAGAGGTAGAAGGGGCCTTAGAAATTATTCAGTCCAACCACCTGATTCTGTGAAAATGAACTTCAAAATATTGTTCAGAGTGGAGGAAATGATCATAACAGATAAGAGAAAGAGGGCTTAACTAATTTTGAGTTGGTACTATTTTTTTCCGTTCTATAGTTTTAGGACTGGTGTTTACTACTAAGGAAATTAATATTTCCTTGAAAATATTGTGGAAAAGTGTTTTAAGCTTGGGTCTAGTCTTTGTCCAATAAGCCTCTCCCTGATGCCTAGTATCTACTTCCTCCTGACCCTTTTATTGGCCCTATCCCCTCTAACCTAACCCATGTCTGGAATCTTATATGCTTGGAATATTGCAAGCTAGAAACACACAACTTCCCAGCTAGTTGACTTCTCTGTTTGTGACCTCAGGGGGTGGGAAAACAATTAGATTTGCCTGAGTCAGACCCCACCTACCACTCCTTCCCTATAAAATACTTTTGCTGCTCTGACTCATAGAGTAAAGAAAGTGGAGGCTAGGGATTGTTTTGCATTTTGCTTCTAAGTTGTTATCCTAGCATTTAGCCCAGGGCCTAGTACATAATACTCATTAAATTCTTAATGATATTTAATAAATGCTTGTTGACTTCACTAAACCAGAATTTCAGGAAAACATGGGACAAAGTCTCTCATGCTGCCTTCATAAACAAAATAAAGTCTAGGTAATCGTTCAGATATGCATATATATAGAACTGCTTGAATGACAACTCAGAGTAGTGATTAATGCAGTAATGTCAACTAGAAGAAGGGCTCTGGTAGGGATTCCCTTGGTCTTGATCTACTCAACATTTTTATCAATGACTTGGAGATAGGCATAAATGGTAGGCTTAGCTAGAGGGGATCTCAGAGGTTATCTGGTCCACCTCCATTTTACAGATGAGGAAACTGAGATACAGAATGATTAAAGATTGGTAGTAATGTAGGGGGAATTTGAACTAAGTTCAACAATTTTTCCACTAGACACGATGCTTCCTTGAGTTCCCACTCCTTGGATATTTTCAAGCAGAGACTGGAAGACTAGTTGTGGAGTATGTTACATTGGGAATTGTTTTCATGTAGGGTTTGGGCTAGATGCCTCCAAGGTCTCTTCTAATTCTCAAATTCTGCACTTCTCATTCTGTTAATTGAATTGAATGATAGCCTTAAGAATTAATCTAGTCTTGGGCTATGATAAGAGAAGCTAAATCTCCAGAATCTGGGAAATATTTTCCTGCCTTCTCCCTGGGTCATACCCCATCCAGAGTCTTACGTTCAGTTCTGGACATCAAATTTTAGGGTATTAAGAAGCTTAAGTGAGTTCCCTTCCATTTGTGTTTCTGACTTTCCCAACTTTACAACCTAGTTCAGCTGCTGTTTCACCCTTGAATTTTTATCAGTGTCTCAGATCTTCTTACCCTGGTATATGCATCCTCCTTTGTGGCCTTCTCACATTGAAATATCCCTTTTTTCATGTCAGTTACCTTCTCCTATTAGTTCCTCCCAGGGCCTACATTTTGGGAAGTTGCCTGGGCCCACCAACCATCATTGCCATCTGACTCTATATCAGACTTGACTCTACATCAGACTTTCCTCTTTCTCCCTTTTCAGTTCCCTTCTGTGCATTGTCTTCCCTGGTCATAATATAAGTTCCCTGTTTTGAGTTTATCCAATCATCCTGGAGAGCAAACCAAAGGGCTATAAAAATGGGCATACCCTTTGACTTAGCACTGTTGCTTCTAGGGCTGTATCCCAAAGAGATCATAAAAATGGGAAAAGGTCCCACATCTACAAAAATATTTATAGCAGCTCTTTTTGTGGTGACCAAGAACTGGAAATCAAGGGAATGCCTATCAATTGGGGAATGGCTGAACAAGTTGTGGTATATGAATGCAAGGGAATATTACTATGCTTTAAGAAATGATAAACAGGTAGACTTCAGAAAAACCTGGAAAGACATATCAACTGATGCTGAGTGAAATGAGCAGAACCAGGAGAACATTATACACAGTAACAGCCATAGGGTGTGAGGATTGTTTCTGATAGACTTAGCCCTTCACAGCAATGCAAGGACCTAAAACATTCCTAAAGGACTCATGATGCAAAATGCCATGCATATCCGCAGAAAACACTATGGAATTGGAACGCAGAATAAAGTAGACTATTTTCCCTGTGTTATGTTTTGTTTTGTTTTGTTTTCATGGTTTCTTCCATTCGTTTTAATTCTTCTATACAGTATGACTAATGTGAAGATGTGCTTGAAAAGAATGTACGTATAGAACCCTATGTGGGGTTTACATGCCATCTGGGAGAGGGAGGACAGAGGGGGAGAAAATTTAAAACTTATGGAAGGGATTGCTGAAAACTGAAAATAAATAAAGTAGTTTTAAAAACGAGCAACAACAACCAAAATCATATAAGCTCCTTGACAGCATTGTATTCGTGTTCCTGGAGCTTAACCCCGTGCCTGGCACAGAAATGCTGTCTGCCTGCCTGCCAGAGAAGGTGACTGAGATTGTAAAAGCACTAAAAACTATGCCAAGTGATGAGTAGTTGAAGGAAATAATGAAGATTGATCTGAACAGGAGAAAGATTTAGGAGTGACACACTAAGCATCTTCAAGTACTTGTGGGATTGTTAGATGGAAGAGGGGGTTAGCCTTGTACTGCTGGGCCCCAGAGGGAAGCATTGGAAGTGGGAGAAATGAAAGCTGTTGGGGAAATTAAACTGATTCCCCCAAAGCAATATACTCCCTCTGGAGTAAGTCGATTTTGCCTGACTCGAGGTCTTTAGACTTAGGTTAGATAACCCAGGTGTTGGACACATTGCAGATAGTATTCTGGTTGGGTTGATAGTAGAATCAGGAGTCTCATGGGTTAGAAGAGTCCTGAGTGTGGAATCTGGTCCAACCGGCCCTTAAATAGAAATCCTCTTACAATATCTAATCGATCTCCAAGATATCTAGGAATCAATGATACTAGGACTTTGCAATCCAAGTCTGTGAGTCCCAATTCAGGGCTGTTTCTGTCACCCAGATGAGCTGTGCCTACAGTTTCTCTCCATTGGGCTGGAGGAGAAAATGCTGAAGCAGTTGGGAAGACTGTTGCTTCCTTAGTATATCCTTACATGCCCTTTTCCGGTCTCCTGCCTCCACATTGGGGAAAAGGCCCAGGCTATTTATTCTCAAATCTAGGAAAGGAATCCACCCAGCTCTTTAGATCCTTAGGGAGAGGTAGCCTACTAATAAAAGCATTTGCTAATGTTATCAGACCATCTAAACATAAAAATGGGAGGATATACTCACTTTATACCAAGTGAGAAGATGGCAGTCTTCCTTGCTATCCATAGGGATGCAGGTCTCATTTCCTTAGGATAGTAGCTCATAACAAACTTAGTTTAGAATGCCTTACCATAGGCAAGAAACTTCCTGTCATCAAATCTTTTCTTCTTCTACTCTTTCCATCTTCTAGTTATCACTGAAAACTGGCTCCTCTCATGACACAATCTCTCCAGTCACCCTTTCCAGTACTGACTGCATCTTCACTCATTCCTTCCTTCAACTCAGTGTTTGAGGTGGGAGAGTTAGCATACTCCTTGTTCCCCATTGCAGCTTCCAGGTTCTCTCCCCCTTTCTCCTTCACTCAGGAACCTCTCTTCCTTTGAGGTTCATGCTATTCATATCTACCACCTAATCAAAATCTTGGTAGCCATGGTCTACGGGCTGCCAGGTCACTCCCCTTCCTTCATCAATTAATTTTTCTCTCCTCCCCAACTCCTGCCCTCATGGTAGGGGACATCAAAATATACACTGACTCACCCTCAAATACCCTAAACACTCAGTTTCTCAACCTACTCAGTTCCCATGACCCTCCTCACCATATCCAAGGATGGCCATACCCTTGACCTTGCCATCAATTACAAATGTACTGCCTCCATGTTCAAGAATTCTGACTTTATCCAACCATAGTCTATTGGTTTTTCATCTCTTCTTGTTCCTTCATGATGGACCTTCTCTTCTACTTTTCTGGTTTTACACTTTACTTCTCCCTACGGTACTCCTTGATCTGGTGACATTGGCCTCCTGGCTGTTCCTTGAATGAGACACTCCTCCTCTTGGTTCTGGACATTTTCTCTGGCTGTCCCTCATGCCTGGAATTCTTTCCTTCCCCATCCATGCTTATTGACTTCCCTGGCTTCCTTTAAGTATCAAGTAAAGTCTGATTTCCTAAAGGAAACCATTCCCAACCCTCTTAATTCTAGCTTTCCCCCCATTAATGATTTCCTGTGTATTACTCATTTGTACATATTCATCTACTTATTGTTTCTCCCATTATAATGTGAGATCCTTGAGGACAGGGGCTGTCTTTTGCCTCTCTTTATGTCCCTAGAGCTTAGTACAATACCTGGCACAGTGTAAATGCTTAACAACAGTTTATTGCCTGACTGAAAAGATGGCAAAGGTAGGAGGGAGTCACATTATGAAGAAACACAGGAGTGAAGGAGGAAAGAAAGAAGGAGGAGGGAAAGGAGGAGGGACAGAGGGAGAGAAGGAAGAAAGGAATGATGGAGGGAAGGAGGGAAGAAAATAAGAAAGGAAGGGAGGGAGAAAGGGAGGAGGGATGAAGGGATGAAGGGAAGAAAAAAGGAAGGTAGAAAGGAAGAAAGGAGGGAGGAAAGAAAGAAAGAAGTAAACAAGCATTTATTGAGGGCCTACTGTATGATAGTAGTACTGTGCTAAGAGCTTTACCACTATTATCTGATTTGATTTGAAGGGCTTTAAAAGCCAGACAAGATTTTTTATTTGATCCTGGGGGTAGTAGTGAGCCAGTGGGATTTACTGACTAGAGTAAATGACATACTCAGATCTGCACTTTAGGATGATCCCTTGCTGGCTGAGTAGAGAAAGGATTGGAGTGGGGAGACACTTGAGGTAGACAGACTCACCAGAAGGCAATAGTCGAAGCATGAGGCAATAAGGACCTGCCCCAGAGTGGAGGCAGTGTCAGAGGACAGAAGGGGGGCATATCTGAGAGATGTTGCCAAGGGGAAATCAGTAGACCTTGGCAACAGTTTGGATGTGGAGGGTAAGAGATAATGAGGAGTCCAGGATGACATCAGAGAGAGAGAGAGTTCACTATGAACTAGAAAGGCAGAAGCCAAGCTTTGGCAAGTCTTGTCAAGTGAAAAACTTCTGAATGTCTACTCCCACTCCCTTCCCTGCCCCCACAGGACCAAGGACCAGCTTAGCTAAGTGGGGAAAAGCTCATCTCAGAAAGGCTTCCAGGAAACGAATTTCTTTCAGCCATAGCAACTCCTGAAGGCCTTCTAGAAAGTGCAGGGATAGAGATCAGGAGGTGGGGGAGGAGGCAGGGACACTGATGACTTCATGCATGGATCCCTTGAATTATTGAAATAATCAGAGACACTTTCACTTTATAGATGAAAAATACCCAGGGATATAAATTGATTTGCCCAATATCACAAAGATAGCAGGTGGCATGGAAGGGTTAGGATTTGAAGCAATACCTTCTGCCTCCAAATCCAGTGTTCTCTGCAGTGTAACACACCGCCACCTAAGCTCCCCCTCACTGGGGATCTTCAAGCAAAAGTTAGACCCCTTGGAGAATGTTGCATGAGATTCTTGTTTAGGCACAAGATGAACTGAATGGACGCTGGGGTCCCTTCCAATGCTAGAATCTGGTGTTTCTCTCTCTCTGATTTGGAGGATCTTGGAATTTAAGGAAAAATATAATTACTCCCAAATATAAGAGCCCACAAGTTAAGCTTAGCTTTGTGAAATTTTAGTAATCACAGTTTGGATTGACCCCATAAATCTCCTTTAAGACAGGTTAGTTAATTAGAAAATATATTTTTTAGAATGTCAGGGCAGTTTTCCTTGATAATTTCATGCAAGACGATGTCTAGGCTCTTTTTTTGATCATGGCTTTCAGGTAGTCCCATAATTTTTAAGTTGTCTCTCCTTGATCTATTTTCCAGGTCAGTTGTTTTTCCCATGAGATATTTCACATTCTCTTCCATTTTATTGTTCTTTTGGTTTTGTTTGGTGATTTCTTGGTTTCTCATAAAATCATTAGACTCCATCTGTTCCATTCTAATTTTGAGAGAACTATTAAATTCAGTGAGCTTTTGAGCCTCTTTTTCCATTTGGCTCATTTTGCTTTTGAATGCATTCTTCTCCTCATTGGCTTTTTGAACCTCTTTTGCCAATTGAGTGAGCCTATTTTTCAGAGTGTTAATTTCCTCAGCATTTTTTTGGGTCTCCTTTACCAAGATATTGACCTTTTTTTCATACTCTTCTTGCATCTTTGTCATTTCTTTTCCCAGTCTTTCCTCCACCTGTCTAACTTGCTTTTCAAAATCCTTTTTAAGCTCTTCCAAGGCCTGAGCCCACCCAACACCCCCCTGGGGTGTCTGGGGTACTGAGGCCCCGCCCTCCACATCTTTCTCTGATGGGAAAAATACGTTCTCGTCCTCCCCATCAGATCCGAAGGTCGGGATCATTTGCATTTGTTGGAAAAAACTCTCTAAAGTCTTATTTTTCTTCCCCTTTCTAGGCATTTTCCCAGCCAGTTACTTGACCTCTGAGATTCCCTTCCACCCCCGCCTGGATCCGCCCAGCCAGCGCCTGGCCTCTGAGAATCAAATGGGCTTTCCTCCTGCTGGCTGTCAATCAGTGAGCTTTAGTTCAGGTGCTGGGGCGGGGCCAGGGCTGTCTCCGAGACTCTGATCCCTCGGGAGGGGCGGGGGGGGGGGGGGGGGGGGGGGGCTTTATGCAGCGACTCTCAAGAATGGAGCGGGTGGGGGCGGGGTGGGGGGCCCGCCTCCCAATCTCAGCTCCCCCGGGGGTCCCGAGCAGAAGTCTTCAGCAACAGAGCGGGGCGGGGGCAGGGCCGTTTCCCAGGCTCAGCTCCGTCAGGTTTTATGCGGGAATCTTCCGTAATGAAGATCCCGCCTGCAGCTGGGGGATTCCTGAGTCCCGGGCCGCTGCCGCCTCAGCCCCAGCCCACGCCTCTGCCGCCACCGCTTCCTGCCCCCGTCCCCGCCGCCGCCGCTTCCTCCCGAGGGGGCCCGAGTCACGGAGGCTCCCTGCTTCCCCTCTCCTTCAGCGGGGCCTCTCTCACTGACCTGCTTCTGTGGGCGGAGGGACTTTCCCGGCTGCTTCAGCTTCCGTCTCTGAAGCCTGCTCGGATTCGCTTCTCTGAGGCCTCGGCCAGGGCAGCGCTGGGGGTCGGGTTTACTCTCCGGGGCGCGCCGGACCCTGGGGACGGGTCTTGAGGGCTCCCTGGGACGGAAATCTCCTCCACTCTGCCTCTGCACACCTTGCACTCACCCAGAATCTATGGGGGACTCTTTCTACACCAATTCCATGGGCTTTGGTTTCGGAGCTCGTAAACGTGCGTCCTTCTACTCCGCCATCTTGGCTCCGCCCCCAGAAAATATATTTTTTAAAAGAATTTTTGTCCCCCAGTTTGTCCTGAGCTTTTCCTTCCAGACACTGTTCTTCCTTCTGTTGCTTGTGAGGACTCATGCTAATGTCTGCCTCGAATGCATTATTACTGGTCAGAAGAACAGCTATGAAACATTGGTGCTGGAGAGAACACAGAGTAAGGCTATTGTCTGCCTATTATGTTGTAGAGCTCACCCATGGCAGAATATAGTTACACTGTACTTGGGCTCAGAATATCTGGCTTTACATTCTGGCTCTACCATTGTGTGTAGACTTGAGCAAGTCATTTCTCCTATAAGGTCTTCACTTTCCTAGCCTGGAAAATGACAGATAATCTCCAAGGCAGGAATTTAAATAAAAACATTTTCAACTAGATTCAAGCATGTCTTGGTATGAGCTTACTCAGTTGAGGTGGCAGGAGAGGTAGGCAATAGATTCTGGTTCACTGATCACTGCTGGGGAAGCTGCCTGGCATAGAATAAAAGGCAGAAGCAGAAGAGCTCGCCCTAATCTGTCATCCGCTTGCTTCCTAATTTTATGAAGTTGATCATGTGGTGAGAACACAAGATAATACAGTCAGTTCGTAGGCTCTATTTGGTCATAATGTCAGGTGCACACAGAGGCCTCTGAAACATTTCATGGTCTTCCTGTGAGGAACATGAGCTTGTGTGGGAAGGAATGGATGGGTTGTGATCTTCACCAATGAAGGAAATACATATTGATGAGCTCATGGGCTCACTGGAGTATAATAGCATATGCTTACTAAACAAGGATGGCAGGTACTGTTAACATCATCTAAATTTGATACTTTGGGGGTCAATGTCCAGTGGCTCTCATCAAGGTATGCCTCTACTCTAAGATTACTTTCAGAACTAGAGTTCTGTAGCTCTGTAACAGTTAACTTCTCTAAGGAAATACCCCCACAAGATGAGGGCAGCAATCACAGCTGAGATCTAGACCACACTGGAATTGGAAGACTAGAGTCAGAGTACTGATATTGATGTGGAAGAGACTAGTGGAAAGAGGGCTGGATTTGGCATCTAAGTACTTGGGTTTTATTCCAGGTTCTGCTACTTACCATCTATGTGACCTCAGGCAACTAACTTGACTCCTCTGTGCCTCAGTTTTCTCAACTATGAAATAGGGGGAAAGGTGGGGGTGCTAGGGAATAGAGGTATCAGTTAGATGACTTCAAAGATCTCTTTAAGCTCTAAATCTATGCTTCTATGACTGTCACTCATGATCTTATGGATGAAAATCTCTGATGGAGAAAGATAACAGAATTGGCAGAATGGTGTAATGAACTGCACTTTGGGAATTCAGAGGAACAAATTCCAGATTTGGTACGATTGTGTTTGGATGGAAAGATACTAGGTTAGGTATAGTGATCTTGGCCTATGGAGCACAGTATACAAAGTGAGGTCCATAATTTTAGTAAAAGATTAGGAGAGAAAGTCAGTCTGGGGTAGAGTACAGTTCTTTTGTTTTGCATCCGCCAGGGGTGGGGAACCTGGGGCCTTGGGATCTGCCTTTTGACTAATTCCAAGTTTTACAAAACAAATACTTTTATTAAGGATTCAGTCAATGGGCAGCACTTGAGGACCTAGAGGGCCACATGCAGCCTCGAGATCACAGGTTCTCAACCCCTGGTATAGGCACTCCTAATTAATTTACCTTCATAATATTCTTTTCATATTTATTTGCATATTCTTATTTCTCTTGAGAGTGAACCCTAGAAAACGCACTCTAGAAGGAAGGAAATAAACATTTATTAAGCACTTACAATGCCAAGCACTTTGCAAATATTATTGTCATTTGAACCTTACAACAACCCTGATTGTAGGTGCTTTTATTATAGCCATTTTACAATTGGAGAAACTGAAGCAGAGAGAGGTTAAGTGATTTCCTCAGTATCACACAGCTATGAAATGCCTGGGACTGGATTTAAACATCATCTACCTGGCTCTAGACTTAGTAGTCTATCCACAGTACCCCCTAGGTAGGACTAGATAATGTCAGGGTTGGGGGAGGTGAAGAAAGAAGCGAAAGAAGGCAGTGTGGGCTGGTAGAGGGTTCCCACATATAGTGACAATAGCAGCAGGAGAAGGGATATAAGGAATAAGGGATCTGGGACAGCAGATCTCAGGATACAAGGATCCAAGCAGGCTCCTGGGCCAGGAAGGCACAGGAATACCTGAGGGATCAAGGAAGTTTAATACTGGGTGAAAGGTGAAAACCCTGAGGATATCAGTAAAAATCCCCTGAATCTGTTCCAAGAAGAGGAGCTATAACAAAAGTGAAAGCAAAGTAAATAAATAAGTAAATGAATGAATAGAAAATGAAAGTAGGAGCTGGGTTTTTCTTTTTTGGGGGGAATTTGGGGATAAATAAGTCATTGGCTAATTTGATTTAAAAAAAAAAAAGAAGAAAACCAAATTACCAGTATAAAAATGACAAAGATGAATTCACAACCAGTGAAGAAGAAATAAAAGAAAATTAGAAGCTATTTTGCCCAATTATATGACAATAAAACTGGCAGTCTAAATGAGATGGATGAATATTTACAAAAATATAAATTGTCCAGATCAACAGAACAGGAAATAGAGGATTTAAGTAACCTTATCTTAGCAAAAGAAATTGAACAAGCCATGAATGAATTCCCAAAGGAAAAAAAAAGCCAGGACCAGATAGATTACAGGTGAATTCTATCTTTTCTTAATTATTTTTGTCTAGTATAACTAGTCTATATGTTCTAAACTATTTCTATAAAATAGTTCTATCTATTCTAAATAATTAAAGAATAATTCTAATACTGCTGAAGAGTTTGAAGAAACAGGAAAAGAAGAGGTCCTATCACATTTCTTCTATAACACAAATACGATCTTGGTATGTAAATCAGAGAAAGTCAAAAAAGAGAAAGTGATAGAACAGTATACCTGATGAATATTAATGCAAAAAATTTAAATAAAATGTTAGCACCAAGGCTATACACCATGACCAAGTTCAGTCTATTCCAGGAATGCCAGGCTGGGTCAATATCAGGAAACACAAATATAATTAACCATGTCAATAACCAAAAACAATCAAGAAGTGTGGGTGCTCAGGAAGTTGACTTAAGGATAACATTAAGATTGTGCTGAGTTCTTCTCAGGGACCCCCTCTCCAACCCCTGGCCTCTTAGGTAATGTGGAATTGTAGAAATAAGCTTTGATTTGAAGTTAGAAGTCCTGGGCTCTAACACTTACTACCTGTGGGACGTTGGACAACTTTTGAACATTTCAGTTCTTAGAACTTTAGTTTCCTTGTCTGGA
This sequence comes from Bettongia penicillata ogilbyi, assembly GCA_023548195.1. Lineage (NCBI taxonomy): Eukaryota > Metazoa > Chordata > Mammalia > Diprotodontia > Potoroidae > Bettongia > Bettongia penicillata. The sequence continues at coordinate 5,991,049 of JAJHZJ010000031.1, forward strand.
AAATGACATAGCTCCTACCTCACCTTATTATCCTGAGGAAGCTTGCTTTGTAAACCTTGAAGCATTATGCAAATATGAGTTACTATTATTGTCTAAGAAAGTTCTGTATGAATAGTGGGTCACTAAAATTTTAGAAACAGTTATAGCATAACTGAAATAATATGGCTTTGGAGTAAAAAAAAATCTATATTCAAATTCTAGCTTATTAGGCCATTTCTTAGGTGTGTGACTCTAGAGAAATCCCTTCACCTCTCTGGGACTGTAACAGTAAGTACCCCAATATACACAGGAGGGCCTACTACAAGAGGTTCTTCGATCTGCTTCATAAAAGGAAAGCAACTTTCAAGGGGTTAACAATCACTTTAATCAAGCACAGGTATAAGAGAAAATCAAAATCAAAATTTCAGAAGAATTAAAAATAAATCAATAGACAGCACTTCCTAACTGCCTAAGTATTACTTACATACATACACATGTCTGACCATTACATATATACACAGTTACCAGAGAGGGAAGAATCAGCTTCTGGGTTTTAGCAGGGGAATGGGGGGGTTGGGGAGTGGGGAGGAGAAGTGCTCCTTAATGGCTTCTCAGAGTCTCTCTGGTCTTTCTCATCTGTAAAATGGAAAACACTTCTTAAACCTCAAAACACTATAGAAATTTGAACTATTACTAAGGTTGATTTTCCAGCAGACAACACATCTTTATTTAGAATTTGGCCACAACTTCTTGCAACCGTGGGCAAGTCCCCTTTCCTATCTCTGGGCCCTGATTTTGTCTTCTGTAAAAGAAGAGAATTGATGATTTCTGTTCCCACTTCCCACACAAACCTTCTATGATATATGACCTGTTGGACCAGCTCCTGGAGAAGTAATTAATTCCTCTAATTCAGTTCAGCAAATATTTAATAAGCACACACTGTGTGTTCAGAGCTCTGGGCTGGCCAACAAGGGAGGTACAAAGTTTAGATAAGATCAAGCTCTTGAAATCTTGGTGCTTTACTGGCCAATAAGACATAAACACAGGTAACTATAATGTACAATAATTAAAAAATATGCTAAGGGCATTTGGGAGGGCAGGGGAAAGGGAGGTGGTATGGCAAAGAACTTGAGACCTAGATAGGAGACAGTGATTTGCTCAGGGAGTCACTGGCTCAATTCTAAATAAAGATATGTTGACTGATGGAGAAGCAAATAGCTATGTGAAGTTAGAGGGAGAAAATGTTTATTGATGGTGTGCCTTAGAGAAGGCTTCTTGGAGAAAGTAGCATTCAGAGGAGAGAAAAAGCTTAAGCAAAGGCCAGAGGTAAGAGAGGATAGGGAGAAGAGAAGGAAATAAATATTTATATAGCACTGGCTATGTGCTAGGCACCTTGCTAAGCTTGTTTATTGTCCCCATGTTACAGTTAAGGAAACTGAGGCAAACTAAGTGACTCACCTAGGTACAGCTAGGAAGTGCCTGAGGCCAGATTTGAACTCGGGCCTTCCTGAGTCGGGTCCTGGTATTCTATCTACTGTGTCACCAGCCACTCCCGGATTCATAGTTTGTGGGTAATGAGAAATCCACTTGCATTGGTGCAGAAATGGAGAGGAATAAATGAATCACAGATGTAGAACGGGAAGTGGTCATGGAGGTCATCGGGTCCAACCTGCTCATTTCTTTCTTTTCTCTAAGTAAAGTTTTATTTAAGTCCTCAGTTCTTACATCTCTGTCACTCCCAGATAAACCAGGCTGATATCCAACAAGCTTTCCCTTGTAATAAAGAAAAAGTTAAAACAAAACCAGTCGACATGATAACTGTGTGAGTATGAGTAATCACACAGCATGTGTAATGTTCTGCCCCATGACCTCCCCATTCCTCCTATGCCCCAACAGAAAGGGATTGGCTGAGGTTCCATTGTAAATGACAGAGCCCCACAGATCCAATCTTTCATTGAACCTTGTCATTTCTAACCTCACATCTCTCCTAGACGTCCTTGTCTCTCCTCTCAGACACCAGCACCCGAGCGCATCACCTCTCACTTGGACCTCTGACATCACCTGCAGTGGTCGTCTATTGGTCTGCCTGCCTCCAGTCTCTCCCCATTCCAAACCATCCTCTTCAGCCACCAAAGTAATTTTCTTCCAGTTCAGGTCCTATCGTGTCACCCTTCCCACCTCTACAAACTTCAATGACCTCCAGAATCAAATAGGAAGTCCTCTGGCATTTAAAGCTCTTCATAGCCTGGTCCAGTTCTACACACTCTGCAATCCAGACATACACACCTCTTTGTTATTCCTCTCACACAGACATACTTGTCCAGCTTTCCGACGTCCCTCTGCAATGCCTGGAATACTGTCCCTCCACCTCTTTGCCTCCCAGCTTCCCTGGCTCCCTTCAAGACACAACTCTAAAATCACCTTTTGCCACAGGAATTTCCTACTCCCCTTCCAGATGCTAATGTCTATCCTCTACACTGAACAGATCTTGTGGGCACATAGTTATTGGCATGTTCTCTCCCCCATTTGAACGTGAGCTCCCTGATGGCAGGGATCCTAGTTTTTGCCTCTCTTTGGATTCACAACACTTAGCAAGCATCCACATAGATAAGTGCTGACTAAATATTTAATGATTTCATGAAGCTTCTAATTTAGGTGGGGGAGGCATGTACTTAAAACCTCCAGTGAATAAGTAGGTATTGAGTTTTCCAGGAGGGAGCGTTGTTACTGAACAGACAACTTCCCTGGGTTCAAGTCCCACTTCTGATACCTACTGGCTATTAAGAGGTCAGTCAATAAACATTTATTAAGTGCTTACTATATGCCTAGAACTGTGCTAAGTGCTGGGATACAAAAATGGTAAAAGACAGTTCCTACTTTCAAGGAAAGGCAGCTAGGTGGTGCAGTGTATAAAGTGCAGGGCCTGCAGTCTTCAGTTCAAATCTGGTCTCAAATACCTGCTAGCTGTGGGACCCTGTTTGTCTCAGTTTCCTCATCTATAAAATAAACTAGAGAAGGAAATGGCAAAACACTCCAGTATCTCTACCAAGGACCCTGAAAGGGTCACAAAGAATCAGACATGACCAAACAACAAAAACTTTTTGGGAGCTCAGAGACATCTTGTATTTACAAATTATGTACAAATCAGCTATAAAAAGAATAACCTTTGAATATTTTGAACTTTCGTAGCCAGGTCTCAAAACTCCCAGGTTAAAGAGAAAATATTGCAAGCAATAAGAAAAAAAATTTAAATACTGCAGGAAAACAGTCAGAATTTCACAAGACCTAGCAACTTCTATACTAAAAGATGGTAGATCTTGGAACATTTTATTTTCAAGAGGAAAGAAGCTAGGGTTGCATCCAAGAATAACTCATCCAGAAAAGTTGAATTTAATCATGAATTTTAAAAAAATGGAAATTTGATGAAATGACTTTCAGGTATTTGTACCAAAAAGACCAGAATACAATGGCAAATTTGATATAAAAGATCCAGAAGAGATATAAGGAAATCAATAAAGACTAATTATAAGGCACTGATAAAGGCTAAACACTTATGATAGGTGAAAATGTTATTAGTATTCTTAATATCATTATCATTCTAAGGTAGTCTGAAAGAAAGGTTATGGCTTAGTTATGTATGATGGCATGATTCTAAAAAACAAAACTGAGTAGGAAAAGGTAAAAAGGAGTCATCATCTCAAAAATGGGGTATGAAAGGAAGAACTAATGCAGAGGAAACAAGTGGGGAGTGGAGGGCTGGCAATTTTGGAACCTTTTGTCTGGGTTGAAGAAGATATAAAGTATACACCTGAAGAGGATTAGAAGTCCTCTGAACCTCTAGAGAGGTGAGAAAACTTGGGGGATAGGCAGGGGGAGGGACTTTTAAAGGGGTGTATAGAATAAGATTAGGAGAATGGAGGAAGAAGATAAAGGAAGGCATTTTAGAGAAGTGAGTAAAATAAAAAATGAGGCTAAGTGGAAAAGATAAAGTAACAGGGATAGCGTAAAAAAGAGAGGCTAAGAAGGAAAATAGTGAATAAAAATAAGATGCAGGGAAATTCACAAATAGTAATTAGAATTTTGTTAAATTTATAAGACTACAAATCATTCCCCAGTTGATAAATGATCAAAGGATATGAACAGGCAGTTTTCCAATGAAGAAATCAAAACAATTTATAGCTATATAAAAATGCTTCAAATCATTACTGGAGAAATGCAGAATAAAACAATCGAGATATAATTTTATACTTACTGGATTGGCTAAAATTATAGAAAGGGAAAGTGACAAATGTTGAAGGGGATGTGGAAAAATTAGGACACTAGTACTCATTGCTTGTGGAATTGTAAAATGATTCAACTGTTTTGGAGAGCAATCTGGAATTATGCCCAAAGAGTTATTAAACTATCTATAGCCTTTGACCCACCAATACTACTACTTGGTATATTTCCAAAGATGATTAGGGAAAAAGGAAAAGAACCTATATGTTCTAAAATCTTTATAGCAGCTCTCCTTGTGGTGGCAAAGAACTGGAAATTGCAGGGATGCCTATCAACTGGGAAATGGCTGAACAAGTTGTGGTATATGGTCATAACAGAATACTACTGTGCTATAAGAAATGATGAGCTCAATGATTTTAGAAAATTATGGAAAGATTTGCATGAAATAATGAAGAATAAAATGAATAGCACCAAGAGAAAATTGTATATAGTAACAACAGTATTGTTTTAATAACAACTTTGAGCAAATAAGTTATCTTGTTTATTATACTCAAATTAACTACAAAGGACATATGAAGAAAGAAGCTATCTGCATCCAGGGAAAGAACTGATAAATAGAAGTATGTATAGAACAATTTTACACATATGTGTGTATTTGTATCTAATGGCAGCCATCTCTAGGTTGGGGGGAGGGGAGAAAAAATTTACATGATAATTTTGTTGTATATTTGAAAGGAATAACAAGTTGTGCATAATAGATTTGCAGTTTCATGTACAATTGTCTTTTTTTATCTTACTAAGTTATGAAAATGCTTGTCTTGTGCCATAAATTAAAAATAAAAAAGAATAAACTAGAAATAATCAACAATAGGAAATTCCTAGAATTAAGGAGGATAGATGGTGGTGCTTGTCCTTCATTCTCAGAGGACCAAAATGGCATCACCTTGTTCAGATGACGTTTCACTGTGTTTGGCTATGGTTGATCAGACCAATAGGAGCTCAGAATGCTGTACCGCAGGTTGAGCACAGATAGTCCATGTGAATATCTGGGGTAGGTACTCCAAATTTGCACATCTACATTTACTTTGTGCTGTCTTAATTCTGCTTTACTCATAGAGCACAGCACCCTTTCTGATGTGAGCATGCCTGGAAAGATGGAGATCAACTAGTCAAGAGTGTCTTTTGAGAAGCAGGATTCCAGAACATGATAAGACAGAATTTCTAATAGATGTATAACCTTGTGTGTGTGTGTGTATGTGTGTATGTGTGTGTGTATTTTGAACTTCTTCCCACAATAATGTTTTTAAATGAATAAAATATAAAGCACTAAAAAGGAAACAAATTATATTGAAATAAGTCATCAAAAATATATTTTAAAAGGTTCATGTTTTTAAAAAGGAATGTTAAAAATTGTTTTTACATGTAATTGGGAAAAAATAAAATATTCATTTAAAAAAAGAAAAGAAAGAAAAAGGTTTATGGCCCCAGTAAAGAATCTTTGTTCCAGATTTTCCTACCATTTTTCTTCTTTTTTGCCTTGGAACAACTCCCCAAAGAATCTAGTGCATGTTTTAACTTTCCCATTTGACAGATAAAAAAAATTGAGGCTCAGAAAGTTAAAGTAATTCACTTTTAGTTATATAACTAATAAGGAGCAAAGCCATAAATGAAACACATGCTCCTCAACTCTAGCTCCAGTAGAGTTCTTTCTACTACATCTTCCTACCATTTTGGAGACCAAAGGTCTTGAAAGCTTGGTAGGGAAGGGTAGATTTGATGCAAGAAGCAATAGGGGACCTCTTATAAGCTTTATTTTTTAGAAGTCTGTGGGATCATATGATGAAGGCAGAGTTGAAAGAAGATTAATCTGGCAATGTGTCCAAAGTGGAGCTAGGAGGGAACTCACGGCTTAGAGGTGAGCTGATTGGCTGTTTCCGTTCAGGCAGGAATGGATAAGGGCTCCACTTAGGGTGATATCAAGGGAAGACAAAGGAAGGCATGTATCCTTCCAGCTAAGGTTTGCTGAAATGAAGTAGGATGGACCTTCCTCAAGGGGTAGACCTTAGAGTTCATAGAATTTGAGAGGTAGAAGGGAAGTCAGAGATGATTTAGTCTAGGGGTGGGGAACCTGTGGCCTTGAGGTCACATGTGGCCCTCTAGGTCCTCAATTGTGGCCCTTTGACTGAATCCAAAGTTTGGTGGAGTTTGGATTCAGTCAAAGGGCCACACTTGAGGACCTAGAGGGCCACATGTGACCTCAAGGCCACAGGTTCCCCACTCGGATCTAGTCCAACCCTAGTAAATAGCTGAGCTGACACTTGATCCTGGTCTTTTCTCTCCAAGTCTGGTGCTCTTGCCAGGTTTTAAAAAAGGATTGACAAATGTTTTCATATTGGATCCTCAGAACAACCCTTTGAGGTAGAAAGGGTAAGTGTGTTGTTATCCTCATTTTACAGAGGAGGAGAAGGAGGCTCAGAGGGGTTAAGCGTCAGGTAAGTCACGTAATCTATCGACTGTTGGAGCCAGGCCTTTAACCCCAGGCTTTTTTGATTTCAAGTTCAGTGTTCTTTCCACGAAGGCACAATGAATGCTTCTTGACTTTGAACTTATTATACTTAATAAGTTTAGCTGAACTTTGAACTGAAGATTCTAAATTATCAATTTTGTCCTTGAGGTATGTTTTTTAATTCTCTAATTCAGTACAATTCAACATACACTGATTAAGTACCTGCTTTGGGTTGGGACCAAACATGACAATATTTACATAAAAGGCAGCCCTGCCCTCATGGGGCAGTCTAGCAAAAACATAGATAATGGTCATACTATGCAAATATACAACTTTAAGCATGTGGAGCTACCAGATCATGAATCTGAAGCAGTACTTTAAATGCATAGATTGTTAGAGCATGGAGGGGCCTTAGGAGTCACTAGTCCAAATGCTTCTTTTTACATTCAAAGATACCAAGAAGTCACATAATTTGCCCAGGGTATAAAGTTAATTAAGGACAGACCTATGACTTAAAAGCAGATCTGATCTCTGTACCCTGGCTTAAAAATATAGGAATAATACATTCCTGGCAAGATATAGAATGGCCCTAATGTTGGTTAGTAGGAGTTTCACAAATTGTAAGCATTTTAAATTTTAAAATGGAAGGGGGAGAGAAAAAAACTGCTTGTTCATATCTACCAAGATAGATACCATGGAGAAGTAAATGTTAAAGAGTAAACAAGAGAGTTGGGAGATAAAATTCAAGAAATGAGCCAGCAATAAAACCGAAGGCCTCCAATCCTGTGTATGCCTGTAAAAACCAACAAAGCATGTGCTGCCTAGCTATGTATATGTGTACACACACACAGACACACAGAGGTATTTATACACACACATACATATATAGGCATGTATGTATGTATATACACAGGTATGTGTATAACGCATATACACTAATACACATGTATGTGTATATACATGTACACACATATACACAGCTGTGCATGTGTGTATATGTATACACACAAAAACACAACTCACCAATAGGAGTTGTCTCTCTGCTAGAATATAAACTCTCTGAGGACAGAGACTGTCTTTACTTTGCGTTTTTATTTCCAGAATCTTGCAAAGTGTTTGGTACATGTTTTTTCCCTTCATTCATTCACTCACTCACCTATTCATTCATGTGAGGAAATCTACCAGAGAGAGGAAATACAGCAGAAAGTATTTGGGTGGAGATGAATGGGAATGGAATAGAAAAGATGCTGTCGTCCTTGGAGTGTAGGTACGCACAAAGCCATGGGCTGGGTGTGCATTGGCGTATACTACATACTACCTGGGTAAAAAGGGGATTAGGTGAGGAATCTAGGAAACAGATCACAACCAGACACTGAAGCTTGATATTGTAGTAGTGAGGAGGGACTTCAATTATCTGTGTGTCCGCTAGACATTTTTTTTTCTGCCAAAAGCAGAACAATTAAGTTATTTCTTATTTTGCCTGAACAACGATTTTATTTTTCAAAAAGAGGAAGAACCAATAAAAGGAACTTCTGGGTCAGATTCCCACCAGCAAGGAGGAACTGGCTATTGGGATGGAAACGAAAGGGACTTTGTGGGGAAAGTAACTATTGCATCTTAGAGTTAGTGACAGAGGAGAGCAAAGCTGGACACAGTTTGACAGGCATCCTGGATTTGGACAGAACAGATATCAAAGGGTTCAGAGAAAGGACAGGAATCTTACAGACTAAATTCTAGAGAAATCAGTCCCAAAGTGGTCTGAAGGTCTTAAGAATCCTGGGGGAAAGGTGTGGAAAAAATAGGTGTACTAATGCCTTATTGGTAGAACTATGAAGCAGTCCAGTCATTCTGGAGAACAAGTTAGAACTATGTCCAAATGGCTATAAAACTGTGCATACCCTTTGACCGAGAAATATCACTACTGTGTTGGTATCATCCCAAAGAGGTCAAAGAAGAGGGAAAAGGACTAATTAGTACAAAAAATATTTGTGTTGGCAAGAATTGGAAATTGAGGGAATGTCCATTAACTAAGGAATGGCTGAACAAGTTCTGGTATGTGGTTGAGATGCAATAGTATTTTACTATAATAAATGATGAAGGTTGTGGTTTCAGAAAAACGTGGGAGGACTTGTAGGAACTGAGGCAAAATAAAGTGAGCAGCAGCACCAGGAGAACACTATAAACAATAACAGCAATAATTCTAAAGGATACATTATGAAAAAAAACTGTCCACCTCCAGAGACAGAACTGATGAAGTCTGAGTGCAGATTAAAGCATATTTTAAAACTTTCTTTATTTCTCTCCCCCCCTCATCTTTTGCAACATGGCTAAGATGGAAATATATTTTACGTAACTTCACATGCATAATCAATATCATTGTTTGCCTTCTTAAAGGGTGGGAGAAACGTGGGAGGGAAGGAAGGAGGGAGAGAATTTGGAACTCGAAATTTTAAAAAATGAATGCCAAATTTTTTGCATGTAGTTGGGAAATATCAAATGGAATAAATTATTTTTTTTTAAAAGAACACTAAGAAGTATGAGAAATAAAAGAAATCTGAAAGGACAAAAAACAGAAAAAAAGAATCCTGGAGGAGGGAGGAACACAGTCCTTGGGAGCATGGGTTGATATTTCTGCCTTAGCCCAGTCTAATTGGGCATGTGGAAATTTAAGGTGAGCTCACCTCAGCCATGATGACCGATAAGACTTGCATTGCATGGCAGCAAAAAGTCTTTTATTAGCAGCAGTGGTAATAATAACAACAGTAATAATAGTTAGCATTTATATAGAACTTTAAAGCTTGCAAAGCATTTTACAAATATGCTCTTGTTTGACAGATGGGGAAAATGAGGCACAGAAAGATTAATTAACTTACTGAAGGTCATATAGCCAATGAACGACTGAGACTAGATTCAAATTCCAGTTTTCCTGACTTCAGATACAGTCTCTTATCTACTCTACTACCTGTAAAAGTTGTATTAGCTTTGGAGTCAAAAGAATCGATGACCAAACCAGAACTCCGTGGCAGTACAAACAGGTTAACCCACACTCCATCACTCCGTTTTCTTTTGTAGCTGCAAGGAGGCAAGACTATTTAGAGCTGGTTCTGTCAGGTGTGGGAGGGGTGTCCTTCTTATCTCTCACCTATTCATTGGTCTCTTTATGTTTAATCTCCCTGATCTTGGGTGAATGAGTATTCTAGATGTGAGGTATCAATGTGAAACGGAGAGATCTGTCCCACGAGCAGTTGGAATTGAATGGACTGCATTGGTGATGTCTACTGGGGTAGTAGCACCAGCTGCTGGAGTGGTAATAGCCAATGACAGTGAAAACAGCTGCAACTGAATGAAGACAGGGGACATATCTTCTATTTAAGGTCAGTAGCAGCTACAGAGACCATGACATTATTTTGGACTGGCTGTTAGAACCTTCTTCAATGGATGTCAGAGACATAGATTGTGGAAGTCACAGATCCCTTGAGAAGAATGCTTTCTACTAGTTCCCAGACAAGCTCTTGAGGTGACAAAATATCATCGGCCATTTTCCATCAAAACCTCATATAAATGACTTCTCCTGGTTCAACCCTTAAGTGGAGCACAGTGCTAGAAGTCCAGTTCCCGTTAGTCTTTTGTTGCTCTTAAGGAATTTTTTGTACGAGTGTCCTGTTTATCACTGTAGCGTGAGGTAGTAGTCCAATCATGTGGTGAGCCCTAGAAAGTCCATGCTACTGTTTCCTGCTTGTTTTAGCCCACCTGGCTTCTAGCCTTTATGTTCTAGTGGGTGCACATACAGTCAAGCCACCAATAAGAATTCTTTGTGCTTGTTGTATATCAGTGACTGTGCTAATATCTGGAAATACAAAGAAAGGCAAAAATAGCTCCTGTCCTCAGAGTGTACATTCCAATTTCAGACTCTAACTCCTTTGTTACTTGTCCTTTTTGCGAGCTATATATGTAACTAGATTTAGATTTGAGGAACTGAAAGAGAAGTTGTCATGTTTTTCAACCAGAATCTCGATTGTATTTATGTACTTTGGTCAAGAGTGTCTTGTTGGAGAGTACAGATGAATAGCTTGAAGAAAAAGAGAAATAGGAAGATGACAAAGGTTTTCATTCCATTTAATTCAAATTTTAGAAAATGTCATTCCCCCAATTCTAATGCACATGACCAACATTTGAGAAAATCAACACGGGCTTCTCTAATATAGAACCATATGTTTTTCCAGGATTGCAAGGATAATTTAATTCCATAGGTAATACCCAAACCTCCTTTAATGCATTTCATCAGCCCTTTCTCTGACCAGATATTTTATCAAAGACTCTATAGGCATAGCAGAAATGAGTAACATATCTACTTTCTGGTCAAGAGGCTAAGGAACAGTGTCTGAAAAAGTGAGCAACATAAGGAAAGAAAGAAGTTAGGAAACTGAGTAACCCAAAATGGAATAATGAACTCTTTTAAAATTTGATTTTATTTTTTTTCAGTTATCATTTGTTTTTTCTCTTTTCTACTCCCACCAACTAAAAAAGGAAAAAAAAAACCCAGTGTAACAAATACGCATGATCAAGCTAACTTCCATATTGACTATGTCCAAAAATGTGATTTATTCTACATATTTAGTCCACCACCTTTAGGATTTCACTGGTAAGTCTTCTTTTGGTTCTGTGACTTTTGTTATCTCAGAACCAATTACTTTTTATTGTGATATGATATATATAAAGGATTTCTGTACTATTTTTGTCTTTCTAACAATTATTTTCAGTGTTTCTCTTCCTTAATACAGTCAACCTTTGTAAAATTTCATGTGATGAGAAGTAAGTATCTTTTAGCTGTCCTATTAAGAAGACATCATAAGTCTTTTAGTCCTAGTTTCTCCAGAGATTTGTTCAAGTTTATATATCATTTATTCAACTTTCTGTTAGATTTGTCCAGACTCGAAAGGGCAACATTAAACTTTCGACTATTATTGTATTTTGTCTTGTAATTCTGCTAATTTTTCATTTACTAATTGAAATGCTATGGCCCTTAGAACATAGAAGTTTAGTATTGGTTTGTTATCCATGGTTCCTTTGAGCAAACTATGATTTCTTTGTTTATCTTTATTTATATTTTATCTTGCTTAGTCTGAGAGCATAATTGTACCTTCTTTCTTTTTTTGTATTCACCTGATGTATAGGAAATTTTATTGAGATCCTTAATTTTGATTCTGTGTGTGTCTTTGATTTTTAGTTTTATTTCTTTGATCTGCTTGCAGTTTTGCTCTTTTTGGGAGTGGGGGGAATCTCTAGATTTTCAATAATTCTTTTATTGATATCTTGTGTTTGTACATCACCTAGATTTTCCCCTGAATTCCCCAGCCTTGCCCAGTCTTTGAGAACAATCTTCTGTAAGAAACAATTTTTCTAAGGAAAAAGAGAAAGCAAAGAATCAATATACAGAAAAAAATCTTACACTGTCATATACTCATGACCCCCCTACCCTTTAAACTCTGTAAGGGAGCAGGAGGAGGTATCTTCTCATATCTCTTTTAGGGGATCAAATATGTTATTTATAATTTTGCAACATTCGTTTTTAATTCTTTTGTGGTCATTCTTTCCATGCAGTCATTGTAAATGTTGGTTTTTTTGGCTCAACTTACTTCACTCTGCATCAGTTCATGTAAGTCTTAAAACGCTTCTCAGTACTCATCATATTTGTTGTTTCGTGTAGCAATGTTCTATTACATTCTGTACCACAACTTGTTTAGCCTTTCCCAATCAAAAACTATTTATTTTGTTTCCAGTTCTTTGCTACCACACACAAAAAAAATGCTTCTATAAATATTTTGTTGTGTACTGTGACTTTCCTTTCTTTTTATCAGTTACCTGCATCAGGTGTAGGCCTAGAGATGAAATCCTTGGGTCAAAGGGTAAGGACGTTTTAGTCTCTTATTTGCAGGATTCTATATTGCTTTCCGGAATGGTTGTACTGATTCACAGCTTTCCTAACAATGAATTATTGTTCCTATTTTTCCACAATCCCTCCATCAACTATTCCTGTCTTTACCAGTTTGCTGAATGTGAAATGAAGCCTCAGGGTTGTTTAATTTTGATTTACGATGATTTTAATACTTGTCAGATTTGTTTAATTTAGATTTACAATGACTTTTTATACTAGTCGTTTTCTTTGACTTACTTATCTTTCCACCTTCATTTTTTGAATTGAGGCTTTGTGTCCTGAGCAGGCTCCTTCCTCTGATGAATTTTTGGGTGTGGTGATCAATCCTGCTTGGCCTTGTCCTAGGTCTCCTAGGTTTCTGACCTGACTTCTTCCTGTTGAGTTAGCCTCCTCTCCATTTCTGAGGTGCAGAGTGCTTTATCTCCAGGTCCCTTCTGGTCTCTTAGCACAGGGTTTTAGGAACCTTAGGGCCCCTGGTGCTTAGTAGTTTAAGTCATGTTCTCTACTCATCGCTCATTACGCCTTCCTTCCAAAGTCCTCACCTTGGGCCTTTCTGACCTCTATGGAGATCTCTCATTGGAGTCATCTGCTCTTGTTGCCTTTGGACACAGAGCCTTATGGTTTACATGTGTACTTGTTTCATCTCTTGTTACACTGGGAGACTATCTATTCTGATGCTGCCTTTGCTAGCAGGACCCCTTTCCTATCATCTAGCTGCACTTTTGTGCTATACTGGGTTGGAAGAAGTCACTTACTGTAGTTTCTCATCTGCATTTCTTCATCATTCTTTGGTCTGTTGCTAACGTCAGGCTTTGCTGAAGTAGGTAATAGGTATGAAGCAGGTATGTAGCATGAAGCAGGGAACCAGAAGATCAACATTCCATTTAGATGTGAATAATGTTAAAGACTTAAAGCAGAAAACTGGCAAGATAAGAGAGCCAACGGATGGAATGCTCACAAAAATGAGGTAATGGATCTTTTGAAGTACATTGCTTTTTCATGCTAGAAAATTATTTTCTCCGTATGAACCATGGGCAATTTATTTTGCAGTGGCAAGTGAAGGCCCCAAAGCTCTGGTGGACAGAAATAACCAGGGGCTACAAGGTTTAGTCCTTGCAGAGGACAAGCCAAGGTTTTGTTTTTATTTTATTTTGTTTTCCTTTGTTTCAAGAATTTAGAGGTCATTTTTAGAGTTTGAGAGTGGGAAATACAGAATGTTAGATCACTGTTAGATGCTTAATGGAGGAAAGGAAATGGGGGACTAAGCCTCCTGATATCTATTGTCAATGAACAGGCTCAGGGGCAATATCCCAGGAGGTGATGGGCCTGCTCTATGTCTGATCAGATCACCTCTGCAGTGTGTGTCATGTGCTAGACACCTCATATTAGGAACAATATCTATGAGCGTTCTGAGGAGGATGGCCATGGTGGGGAGAGGAGTCTGGATGTTAGGCAAGGATCTCTGGAAGAAAAAAAGAAGGCTTAGTCTGGAAAAGATCAAACTTCAGGACATAATAGCTATTTTTGAGTATTTGAGGGATTATCATGTGATAGAAGAATTTGGCTTGTTCCCCTTAGCCCCAGAAAACAGAACTAGAAGTCATTTCACTTTGACATAAAGAAAGCATCCTATGGCTTTTTCCTTGTGCTCTCTGGAGGGGGCCTCCTCCCCTCTGCTTGCTATGTAGTATCCTCACCACCATGTCCTTCTCCACAACACGTAAAGACCCTTCTTTCTTTCTTTCTTTAAAATGTAAACTCCTTGAGGCCAGGGACTGTTTTGTTAGCTTGTATTTGTATCCCTAGCTGCTTATCCCAGTGTCTCTCTCTCTCTCTCTCTCTCTCTCTCTCTCTCTCTCTCTCTCTCTCTCTCTCTCTCTCTTCCCCCCCCTCCCTCTCCCTCTCCCTCCCTTTCCCTCTCTCTTACTTATTATCTATCAGAGCTCTACAGAAGTGGAATGGGATGCCTTGGTAGGCACTCTGTCACTAGGGGCATTCAAGTGTAGACTGCATGGCCTAGATGGCCTACTCATTAAGGATGTTTTATAGGGAAGTCCATTACTGATTAGGGAAGGGTACAGATACATAGGGACCCGAGAAAACTTCCTGAATGAGCCTCAACTTTCAAGAATGGAGAGGAATTTAACAGACAAAGGGGGTGGGGGGCTTGTGGGAAGACATTCTAGACATTATTATTATCCTCTGCAAAGGAATGGAGGAAGGAAAGCACTGTTTCTGCTCAAGGATCAGAGATTAGACCAGTTTGGCTGGAGTACTGGAGTGCACGAAGGAGATAAGTCTGAAAGAAGAGCGGAAAGGTAAAATGATTAGACTGGAGAGGCACTTGGATGGCTTGTAAAGAAGTGTAAACTTTATTTGTGCAGCAATAGGGAGCCATTGAGAACTTTAGGCAAAAGAGCTATGAGATCACATTGAATAAGAAATTTTCTTCTGGTGAAGGACATTTAGAAGGGAGAGACAATGGATTTGGAAAGGATTACTATGAAGCTACTGCAGTGGTCCAGAGAGTTTGGTAAAGGAAGCCTGAATTAGGATGATGGTCATGAAAAGAGAAATGGAAACAGATGTGAGAAATGCTGCTGTGGGGGAATGGACAAGATTTGGTAAATGCTGAGAGACAGGAAGTCCAAAAGAGAAAAGAATCCACGATAATGCTCAAAGGACAAAGCTTGAAGGACAAATGGGAGGAGGTCATTCCAGGCAGAAAGAATGGCTCATGAAAAGATATGGGTATAGAGAAATGCTGAACATTTTTTGGGAAAGTCAAATAATCCTATTTCACAAGAATGTTGGGTTTTGAATAATACTGATAATAAAGGTAATAAAAATAATTACTGAGATTTACGTAGTGCTTTAAGTATTCCTTTAACTTTGAGTTTATAATTTATTTTATATTCTATGATTGCAATATAAACACATTCTTCAAATTCATTTGTACCATCTTTGTGTGCAAGCTAGGTGGCGGTATGGTGGATAGAGCATTGGACTTGGAGCCAGGAAGATTTAAGTTCGAGTCTGGAGTAGGTTACTTATTAGCTGGGCAACCCTGGGCAAGTTACTTAAAATGCTTTTGCCCTGTTTGCTCATCTGTAAAATGGGGATGAAGGTTGCTGTGAGGATCAAATGAAATAATGTTTGTAAAGCGCTTAGCCTAAGTGCCTGGTGCTTAATAAATGTGCATAGTAGGTACTTAAAAATATTTGCTCACCCCATATCAGCCATCATTTATCTTATGGTAACTTCAGAATTCTGTGAGTTTTCTTGGAATGAATAGTAGTTGGAGTAAGGATTCAAGAGAATGGGATCCTTTTCTTGTAATCCAAAGCTACCCCACTGTGGAGAGAGTGGCTTTCTTGACACTTGGAAATCACAGTCTTATTTTCTCAACAGATTTCACACCTCCTCTTTATTTAGATCAGTCATTTGGGTATAAATAGGCAAGGATATTTGTCGCTATGAATTAACAGCTGTTGACTGTTCTATTTTTTAGGTTTAGTGTGCTATTATGAGTAATGAGGGGATCCTGCACTTTGTGGGTATTTCTGACTATGGGTGGCTGTACACATAAGCAGAATAGGAGGCTAGCAATAGGATAACAGTCAAGAGACAGGAAATGCCTGACCACTAAAAAATACTGAGTTAGCATCACAGAATGTCTGAATTGGAAGGGACCTCAGAGGTCATCAACCTATACCTAAGTAAGCCCTCTCTGCTTCACATCTGGCTATGTACTGGTAATCCAGCCTTTGCTTGGATACCTCTGTTGGTATTTAGTCATGTCCAATTTTTCATGACCCCATTTGAGGTTTTCTTGGCAAAGATAATGGAGTTATTTGCCATTTCCTTCTCCAGCTCATTTGACAGATGAGGAAACTGAGGCAAACAGGGTAAAGTGACTTGCCCAGAGTCACATGGCTAGTAAGTGTCTGAGGCCAGATTTGAACTCACAAAAATGAATTTTCCTGACTCTGGATAGGCACTCTACCCACTAAAAGGGTACTTCACTTCTAAAGTGTAAGTCCAGGGCTGGAGTGAGCATTCGGGGTGGAAAGATTTCTGGGACCTTTAGAGAGAAAGTCTGGGAGAAAAGTCGATCTGCTGTCTGCAGAGGAATACCCTCCAAGGCCATGTTGAATGATATTTGCCTGAGTCTTATGAATGTGGTTGTTGGTCAGTAGAGAGAAGGAAATTTCCCAGATGTGCGTGAGAAGGAATGAGTCATAGAAATTTCCATATTTTAATATTTCATTTCTTACTGTCTAGAACTGGGTCAGGACACATTTCTGTGCTCTTTGAAGCCATGGGGTTTGGCAAGCATGAGCTACCCACACAAGTGCATGAGATCTTTTGCTCTTGTGATGAGAGGCCAAACTGATAGGACCCGGGACAAAACTTTAAACAATTCTCCTCTGTACAGACA
Source organism: Bettongia penicillata ogilbyi (assembly GCA_023548195.1). NCBI lineage: Eukaryota > Metazoa > Chordata > Mammalia > Diprotodontia > Potoroidae > Bettongia > Bettongia penicillata. The sequence continues at coordinate 6,008,128 of JAJHZJ010000031.1, forward strand.
TTAATGGAAATAATAATATGTAGAATTTATGTTGAGAAGTGCTTTATCTATGTTACAAAATAGAGTGGTTGGTCCATGGATTAGATTAGGTATACAATATATAGAAGTAAATAAGCATGGTAACCAGGTATCTGATAAACCCAAAGATCTCAGCTATAATGTCACCATGTGATGGAAACTGGAAAGCAGCCTGGTTGAAAGTAGGCGTAGAACAACATCTCACACCATACACTAAGATAAGCTCACAATGTGTATGTGATTACATAAAGGGTGATATCAGCTGTTACTTCAGGGATACCCTGTCATTATGTAGTTTACTGAAAGCTGAACTCCAAGTTGGATGTGGGCTGCCATCACGCCTGTAGTATTTCACAGGTCACAGGACATACCCAATGAGTACCTTCTCTCCTCTTCCACTTTTCAGCTGCCCCCATCAGATTGTAAGCTCCTTGAAGACAGAAATTCTTTCTTTTTATTTTATTTGCATGCCCACTCTTAACACAGTTATCTGGCACACAGTAGAAGGGTGTTGACTGACTGAGGGGGATCCTCACAGCCACATGGCCCATCACACTCTTGTAGTACAGTTCCTTCATTCTTCTCCAGGCTGCATTCAGGACTTCTTCTACCATGACCCCAGAAACCACTTCATCTGGGAAACTCATTCCATCCCTGGAATCCCCACACTGGAAGTACCCTAGGTACCTGGGTCTCTCCCTCTGATTGGATTAAGCTCATAGTTTAGCTCAATTCCTACAAAACATTAGTCCCATCATTTTCAAGTGCAAAGCCTGCCACACAAGCTTCTGCTGGGATGAAGTACCCTCAGAGTGTCACTGCTGAGATAGATGACTGCATCATCTAGCCTAGACTCCTGGCCCCCTGGGTCCCTATGGTTGGTACTCCTGGTGGGCCTGATTGGAGGCTCTACTTTCTGTACCTAGAATGGAAAAGAAAAAATGAAGAAGACTGAGATCCATTTCTCAGGGTCAAGTGACCAAAGGGGAATGAGTAGGGGAGAGGAAGGAGGTGACCCTCAGCCCCATCCTTACCACATAGCCTCACTGAGTGAGAGTCATCTTCATCCTCAGACCCCCAATGGCAAAAGCCATTACTGTTGCTGAGTCAGGACATTTGAAAGATATAGGCAGTCCCAGCTATCCAGCCATGAGGAAAATCCTAGCTATCCAACCATGGTACAGGCCAGACAAGAATGTCTACACATGCATCAGGCTCCTAAAAGCCATGCCCGAATATCTTCCATGTAGAGGTGATGCCATCTTTGACAGTCTAAATATGCACCAAATCCCCATCACACGATAACTCTCAATGACTTTCCTAGTGCTACCTCACTCTGCCCTGTTTTCCTCCCCCAACTTAGAATACGTGTATCTCATTTCCTAAGGGTCTATAGGGATGTGATAAATAGGCAATCCATGTTAATGTCTCCACGGTAGAAGGTTAGGGGAATCATTTATATATATACCCTCTACTTTTGTTGCTAAATCTATGAGTAGGATTATATACCCTCCAGGGTCCTCTCCAACTCAGTGACTCTTAAATTCTCCAAATATTTGGCTGGTGATGGAGTAATTCCAGGCTTTTTAGTGTTCCTTGAATGATGGTGAACACTCAGAGGGAAAGCCCTGGGTAAGGGTTACTTTCAAGTCTAAGAAACTTGGTGCCTTTGTAGAAGGTCGGTAGTTCAATATAGTGGAAAGAAAACAGGCCTAGGAGTCCAGAGATCTGGATTTGAGTTTGAGCTCTGCTGCTTGTGGCTGACTTGGTAGGCTGATCTTTGAAAAATTGCTTTGCCCCTCTGGGTCTTGGATACAGATCTCCTTACTTTCCTTTGAAAAAGAAGGGAGTTAGACTGGATAATCTTTTAGGTTCCAGTTTGGGTGTTCTATGTTCCATGAGGTAGGCAAGAAAGAAGGCCAGAGAACTTATGATTCATCTCAGGTTAGTGTAGTAGATAAGGTACCCAACTTGGAGTCAGGGAGATATGGATTTAAATCCAGACTCAAATACTAGCTGACAAATCACGTAATCTCTCTGCACCTCAGTTTCCTCATTTGTAAAATGGGACTCAATGGACTCTAATATCTTCCTATGAATATCAACCTTAGAAGCCAGCATTTTTACAGCTGTCGTTAGCATCTACACAAACACTTTAAAATGTATAAAATCTTTCACATATGAATGAATGAAAGGATTTATTAAGGGTTCTCTAGGAGTAAAGTACTTGGCTAAGAGCTGGGGTCACAAATAGAAAAGTAAGAGAGCTCTTACATTTTAATGGGGGAGATACATGTTATCTCAGTTAATGCTCATTGTAACCCTGGGAGAGAAGTACTGTTAATTATTCCCATTTTACAGATGAGGAAACCAAGATCCCTTGTCCACATTTTTCTAAAGTATATAAAGAACAGTATTTTGGTTTAGAGCATATAAGTATTATCCCCTTTATATAGATGAGGAAAATGAAACTTAGCAAATGAAGTTACTTACATGGGTTCAAAAAGCTGCTGTCAGAGGGTTTTTTTAATCATGTCAGCTTCAGTAAAATTAAGGGAACCATCAAAATGATAAGATCTGAAATTGAAATGGAAATGAGAGAGCAATGGAGAAATTTCACCTATTGAAGAAAATTGAAAATGTGAAATTCGTGAGCAAAATAAGACCATGAAGGTCATTGGAGATAAGGAACTATTTAAAATCCACAGGATGATGTTACCTTAATTTATTTTTTTGGGAGGAAAAAAACCCGAATGGTTGTCATTTTGGAATTAGAATCCATTAAAAACTGCACACTTTAGAAAGGTCAGATAAAGGCTTTCTGTCATTCCTGTTAAGTGATTGAAAGATGGTGATAGGACTCCTTGTCGTTGGAATCAGGGAAATAGGGCAGTGAGCTGTGGGGGCAGGAAGGCAGCAGCTACTTCTCTGCTGCTCTGAGTCTGCTTGTATGTAGACAGCAGAAAAAAGCAAGAAATCTGCAAGTACATGCTCCTCAGGTTGGCCCTTATGCTGGGGCACTGAATGTCTTCTGAGTAGGCTGGAAAGACTTCTTTATGGCAGAATACTGCAGCTGTAGGGTTGTGGGGCATATAGATGGCTTCCCCTATGGGTCTGTATTTGTTTTCCCTTTTAATTGTGTGTGCCCCTGAGGAAAGTCTGATGCTTTGGGCTTTGCTGTAAGCTGCTTGAAATCCTAAGCAGGGAGTTTATCATAAGGTCAGTAAAAGCTGCATCTTTGACATTAATATAAGCACAACTAGGAGAACAATTTATGTAATAACAGCATTGTAAAAATGAACAATTTCAAAAGACTTAAGAACTCCTATCCACTTGATGGCCACCATCATTCCAGAGGTCTGATGACAAAACCCATTACCCACTTCTTGACAGAGAAATGATAGACTCAGTATGGAAAATGGGACCTACATTTTCATAAATAACCCCAGTGGGATTTTGTTTGACTAAGCATCTATCTATCTATCTATCTATCTATCTATCTATCTATCTATCTATCTATCTATCTATCTATAGATATATATCTATAGATAGATATATGTATATATATACATATATGTATATATGTGTGTATGTTTATATGTATGTGTATATATATATGGATATGTGTATGTGTTGTATTTGTCCTTTGTTCTTGAAGAGGATCATGACATCAAGATGATGACATGACTTGCAGCTGACTTTGATTTGAGTGAAGGAGGGCTGTGCAGGGTCACTAACCTCACTTTCTCCTCCAGAGCCATCTGGGTTCAGTGGCCGGATATTCATCAGGATGACTAGAGATGGCCCAGGATGCAATGTGTGATGCTGGCCATTTTACACACACGCACACGCACACACACACACACACACACACACAATTTATTTATTTTTAGTTTTCAACATTCACTTCCATAAGATTTTGAGTTCCAAATGTTCTCCCCTTCCTTTCCCTCCCCCCACCCCAAGAGAGCATGCAATCTGATATAGGCTCTAAATGAATAATATGTTCATATTAAACATATTTTCACATTTTGACTATGCATATTTGTTATGAAGGGATGGTGGAGGTAGAAGAGAAGGAGAATAAATACTTGTTACTTGAAAAAAACAATTTAAAAACACAAACATTTATTAAGAACTTTTCCTTTGTCCAGACTGTGTGTTAGGCCTAGAGATACCAAGACCAAAAATGAAATCCTTCTTACTTTGCAGGACTTTCTTGCTCTAAATCTTATTAGGAGCCTATGTCAGAGCTAGAAGGGACCTTAGAATAGAGAGAACTTAGAAAATTAGAGTCAGAAGAGACTTGCTAGGTCATTTTTGCTGAACTTCTCATTTCGTAATTGGGGAAACCAAAGGTCAGGGCAAAAAAACAGACTTTTGCTCGGGAGCAGATTAAGTTAGCTATAGACAAGAAGCCAGGTCTCCTCCTCCATTCAGATTAATTTAGCACAGAGTCTGGCAAATGGTAAGCAATGAATAAATGTCTGTTGACTTGTGCACACTGAGTTATTTCTCCCATATTCATGTATCCTGTTTTCCTCTGGTATTTTCAAATACACAAGGGACGGGTAGGTTACAGATAACTCAGACACAATAGCCAAGGGTAAACCCAACCTCCCTGCTGGAAACCATCTCTCAGTCCAACGTCTTTGTTTCCTCTGGCTGTAACTTACTTTTCCCTTCCCCTTTCACCCCAAAAGGTGGATTGTTAAGCCAAGAGGACAGAGCTTCCTCTCCCGCTCCCATGAGATCTGGCAGAAGGTATAGAGAAGCTAGTCAGACAAAGCATGACTTGAAAAACTGTCTTGGCATCTATGAGCATGGCCCTGTACAAACTACGCAGTGGGCATGCACAGAAGAAATAGGAGAGAAAAAATCTGAGTCATCCCCAGTGCCTGGTGTACAGCAGGTGCTTAATAAGGGCTTGTTGATTAATGCATTGTTCCCAACTTCAGGCATATAATAGATACTTAATAAAGGCTTATTGATTAATGAAACTACAGTTCCCAACTTCAGGCAGAGACCCTCTTCTACAGGGCCTCAGAATTCTCCAAAAAGACTCATAGAAGGAAAATGTAACCCCTGGCTTTCCAAGGCTACCTGGGCCCTCCTCAGTGTCAACTTTTACATCTACCTTTACTTCAAAAGGTTTAAAAAAAAACCTTTAAAAAAATACCTGTGCCTGACACAGAGTGTATAATACATACTTGTCGATGTATTGACTGTTCACAGCTGTCTCCTTAGAAAGGACTCCCCTTTTCCCTACCCTTACCCATCAAGAAAAAATTTCTCAAGCGCATTATGGGAGCTGGCTAGACTAGAATGCCAGAGCTGGAAGGAACCATAGGACAGTATGTTTGAATGTCAGAGCCTGAAGGTAGAGGTTGAACCTGAGCAACTGGAAACAAACACTAAAAACCTTGACAGTCCACAAGCCCTTATTGATATTTATTTATTCTTCTGAAAGTTGTCAGTCAACACGCATTTATTAAGCACTTAACTATGTTTGAGAGGTTGTATTAAAGTACTGAGGATACAATAAAAGAGGAGAAAATATAATCCCCAACCTCAAGGAGCTCATATCCAAATATACAACACGGACACCATAAATGAAAAGTGACCTCAGAGGGAAAGTACTAGGGGTGGGTGGGGTGGGGAGAACGGCCTCCTGCAGAAGGTGGGATTTGAGATGTCTTACAGAAGTCGAGAGGTGGAGAGGAAGGGTCAGAATGCTCTAGTGGTGGTGGTGGTGGTGGTGGTGGTGATGATGGTGCAGCCTGTGCCAACGTATCAGGAGACGGAGGGTTGAGAATAAGGAACAGCATGTGGACGTGTCTCTGGATTGTAGAATCTGTGAAGAGGAGACTGGAAAGATAGGAAGAAAGCAGCTTGTGAAGGGCTTTAAAGGCCAAACAGAGGATGTTATATTTGATCCCAGAGGTAATAGGGAGTTTAGGGGGGTTATGTGGTCAGGGTTATGCTTTCGGAAGAGCATTTTTGCAGCTGAGTGGAGGATGGGCCTGGAGCAGGGCAGGATTTGCTGAAAAGTGCCATTGAAAGAACACTATAGGCATGGGAGACGCTAGTTTGTTCCAAGGACTCTTCCTCCTAGTTCTTCCAGACCTGTGAGTTAGTGAGGCGGGGGGTGGGGGTGGGGGGGGGGGGTGGTGGTGGTGGTGGGGTGTTCCTTAGACATTGGAAGCTGTCAGTAGGCAGCAGTCCAAGCTGGTGAGGTGAGAGGGTAGGCCAAGTCAGGCTAGGCTGGGGCAGTCAGCAAACTCAGTTAGTGGAGAGTATAGGGGTCTCCTAGCTCCAGGATTTCTGACAGCCACTTTGGCATAAGAGAAGGAGACCTGGGGAGTTTCTAGAATCTTGTAGGGCCCGGACATAGAGAGCTACTTTGGGAGAAAAGAGGGAAATTGGATACTGGCAGCAAACTTTAGTTACATTTGAAGGTTTGTGCAATAACTGTAACATCCAACTGTAATCCTTCCTTTTGTTCAAGGTCCAAGCTTCGGTGCCACCTTCCAGGTGTACCTATCTCCCCGGGTAAGGGCCAAATGAAACGTTTGTAAAGCTCTTAGCAAAGTATCTGACACATAGTAGGAACCTAATAAAGTCTGTCTTTCCTTCCTTACCTTCCCTTTCCCTTCCTCCCTCCCTCCCTCCTTCCTTCCTTCCTTCCTTCCTTCCTTCCTTCCTTCCTTCCTTCCTTCCTTCCTTCCTTCCTTCCTTCCTTCCTTCCTTCCTTCCTTCCTCCCTCCCTCCCTCCCTTCCTCCCTCCCTTCCTTCCTTCCTTCCTTCCTTCCTTCCTTCCTTCCTTCCTTCCTTCCTTCCTTCCTTCCTCCCTCCCTTCCTTCCTTCTTTCCTCTTTCCTTTCCTAGAATAGAAGTGATTTTCCTTTTAAAAATTTTATCATTGCCTTTTGTTTTTGCATTACTGCCCCCACAGTGAGTCCCTCCTTATAACAAAGAGGGGAAAAACCATTTACACAAAATCAACAGACTCATTATCATTTGACAGTGGAACATCGCCCCACCATCCTCCCCCTCAGGAGAGGAGGGGTACATTTCTTCATCTTGGGAGTGACTTCTTCCTCCTGTTGTCTTTTGCTTGAAGCTCTTCCTGGTTTACATTGCTCTATACCTTCCTTTTATTATCATTGTTATTTGTTCCTTCTCCTTCCCACCCCCTCATTTGCCTGTGAGCTCTTTGAAGTCCAAGGTTATATCTTATTTTCTATGGCACAGGAGAAACTGTGGCTCTGGAGTGATATGAGATCCAAGTCTGAACCTGCCTGCCCTACATCCTGTGTGGCAATCACAGAATCTGTAACATGGGAAAACTTAGCTGAAGTCCCTTAGACGCCTCAGAGTGTGAGCATATCACCCTTGTTTTATTTTAGGGTCAGGCTATTTTATATGGAGGATCAGGCCTTGTCCACATTAGGCACTCAGTAGGTGCTTGGTAAATGTGTGTGGGTCAGAGACTTCTCAAGGTAGAAGCAAAGCAGCAAGATTTTATTACGATCTAGCAAGAAAGGGCATCTCCTCTCTGATAAGTAATCAGGAGAGTGAGGCAATTACAGAAGGCAAATTATATAGATTATGCAGATTACATAGCCCTAACACAGATCCCACCCCACCCTGCTGGCCTTTTACTCCCATTGGCTGAGAGGCAGTCTCACAATCTAAACTCAACAGTCTACCCTGTGAATAGGGGCAAGGTAGCAGTGGAATAACCAGTAGGCATTATGTTGATGTAGATGCTGATGTGGCAACCCAAGAGGGGGTTGTATTATGCTGATATAGAACCCAAAGGGGTTTGTGTTGTGGCAACCCAAGGGGGATTTAAATTTTGTATTCCCTAAAGTCACATGATTTCTGGGAAACCAAAACTTAGGCCTAACCATCTACTAAAAGTCTTATGTTAAGCACTGAGAAGTCTTCATTAACTTCATTCCATTCAAATGGCACAAGAAAGTTTATGAAATCAACGCTTTCCAGGTGCTGAGCGTTGGTAACCTTGAGTCTTAAATTCAAGGGTGGGAAAGAGAATCCTCTACCCCTTTCCCAGATTCTCTCCTCAAGTCAAGTTCAGGGGAAGGGAGAATCTCAAGCAACATATTTGCTGTGCAGATTCTGTATGGCCGTGAGAGTCCTGCATACATTTAACAAAGACAATGAAGATAATGATCATGTTATTAATGTTTTCTCTCTCTCTCTCTCCCTCTGTGGTTTGGGCCCATGATTTTACTAGTTTAGGGACCTTCTGGTGAGGAATCTCATTCTATCAGGGCAAAGGTCTGCAGCCTTAGAGCCTCAGAGTTGTCTGGGTCATGGAGTGATTAAGTGATGTGGTCCGGGGCATATATAGTTTGCATCAGAGGTCTTGAACCCAGCTCTTGAGTCTAAGGCTTTTCCTCTAGGAGCAAAGGAGAAGGGAATAGGCCTTTATTAAGCACTTACTAGGTGCCTGGCCCTGTGCTAAGAGCATTACAAATATTATCTCTATCTACTAGCATAGCTTCTCCTTATTAACAGTAAGTCAGATGGTGGTAGATGTGGGCTGCCAAGGGTCTGGGATAGCTCCAGGAGTTAGGAGTGGGTTTGACCTCTTCATTTTCCTTCCTCACTTCTGTGTGGGGACTAGTCAGTTGAACTATCCCATAATCATAGTCTAATACAGGCTTGCCCAAGGGGATTAGGCCTCTTAATCAGGTCTTTTTAAAGGACCGGTGAGCCCTGTTAGCTCTGTCTGAGAACAGCCTTGGGGCCTGAGGGTGTCCAGAGTCGTAGTTACATCCTCCACCTTTTTCGTAGGCCTCTGGAAATCCTCTGGTGGGCAGCAAGCAGGGAGGATTGTAAGTGGCCTGTGGGCTGACTGCTGTACCCGCCTGGTCTACTGGAAAAGATGCACATTAATTATCCTGTGAGAGGCTGGGACATGGATCTGTTAGTCAACAAGCATTCCTTAGTTGATTGCTAAATTTCTAATGAGCATTAAGAAAAGTTAAAAAAAACCAACCACAGAGTTTCTGCATGTGTTCTAATGGTGGACACAGGTTATAGCACAGGGGAAGACACATGAAGGCAGTCTGATTCAGGAGACTGGGGAATCAGAGCAGGGTAAAGGCTCTGGACGACTTCCAGGGGCAGAAACCTCAGTCTACTCCATGCCATAGGAGGCTGTGTTTGTGAATAGCCGTGGCTGAAAAAATTGGCTAACTGGTGACTGAGCCCCTGGTGATGTGTCCTGGTGCACTTAGATAGCTAGCTTGGACCATCCTTGACAGTTTTACAGCCAAGTAGGGCCTGCTTAAGCTTGGCCTCTGTGGGCAGAGCTCTCCAGAAACCAGGGCCACCTCTGGGCTGTGATGAGGTAATAATTCTTATATATACATAGCACATTTATGTAGTGCTTTAGGATTTGCAAAGTATTTTAGAAATATTGTCTCACTTGAGCCTTACAATTTCCCCAGGAGGTGGGCATTATTATCCCCATTTTACAGATGGGGAAACTGAGACAGAGAGGTTAAATAACTTGTCCAGGATTACACAGGGAGAAGGGAAGAGAATAAACATTTATATAGAACCTACTATATATACATTTTAAAAGTATTGTCTTTACAAATAATTAACACTTTACAAGTATTACGTCATTTGATATAACCAGCAGGTGAATGAGGGAGAATTTGAGCTCAGGTCTTCCTAACTCCAAGGACACAGCAATAGCTAATTCTAAACTGCTTTAAGGTTTACAAGGAGCTTACTTCACCACAAGGGAGAAGGAAGGAGGGAACAAGAATGTGTTTTTGTTTGTTTGTAGGCAACTGGGGTTAAGTGACTTGTCCAGGATCACACAGCTAGTACATGTCTGAGGCTAGATTTGAACTCAGACTCTCCTGACTCCAAGATTGATGCTCTATCCATTACACTGCCTAGCCACCCTTGGAGCAAGCATCTATTAAATGCCTACTATGTGCCAGTCGCTGTACTAAACACTTTAGAAATATGACTTTGTTTGATTCTCACAACAGCCCTGTGAAGTAGATGTTATTATTAGGGTGATTTAGTCTAATAGAGTTTGGAGATATGAGTTCAAAGCTGCTTCTGCCATTGGCTAGCTGTGTGACCCTGAGAAAGTCACTTAACCTTTGTTCCTCAACTGTAAAATGGGAATGATAGAATTTGTATCACTTAAGTCACAAGCTTGTTTTCACTTTGTTGAACTTAAAATACTCTGGAAATGAGAGTTGTTCATCTTCTTATTATAATAGAACGTGAGCTCTTTGAAGCCAGGGCTTCTTTTTTCATTTCTTCGTGTTCTAGCATTTAGCAGTAAATAATAAATACTTGATAAATACTTGTTAACTGACTACATGGAAAGTACAGAGTATTGGACTTGGAGTCAAGAAGACTTGGCTTCAAATCCTGCTGTAGCCGTTTAATAGCTGGATGACTCTTGTCAAGTCATTTATCATTTCTGGACCTTAGTTTCCTTATCTGTAAAGTGATTGAGTTGCACTCAGTAACCTCTAAGGTGCCTTCCAGTTCTGAATCTATGACCTCAGATGCTGTATCTAGTATGATGTCTGAATCAGGGGTGTGATGGGAAGGGGGAAGGGAAGCAAACAAGCATTTATTAAGCACGTACGATGTACCTGGCATGGTTCTAAATAAACACTTTACAAATATCTCATTTGATGAGAAATTTCTCCCTCGTTTTTTCCATCAAGCTAATAAGGTAAGGGCACTCCCTGGGGCTTTATAACAGCTAATTCCTGGGGGTCTTGGCTCAGCTCCTCACCTACCTTCCATGGTTTATTGGGCACAGATGAGCCTGCTGCATGGGTTCATGGAGACTGAAGGGGCTCACTCCTCGAACCCTATTTCCTGCTCTGTGAAATGGGAATAATAATAATCTCAGCCCAGCCTTTCTCCATCCATCAAACTACTGCCCCCTTGTGGGAAAGCATTCTCCAGGAAGGAGGATTCTTCTTATTACCCCATTCATTAAACTGCCTTCTTCTCCCACAGATTCATTAGGTTTTGTTTAGTTGTTTCGGTTTTTAACAGTGCCCCCTGCTGTGTGTCAGCGAAAGGATGCACCCTGTGTCTGGGGCCAGCCTTCATGTCATACCTTCACATTTCTGCAGTGACTCTCAGCTGGAGTATTGCTATGCTCTTTCAGGAAGAGCAGACTACCTCCAGTTCCATTCTCCCATTGCCTTGCTAGGAGACTGGCCATCACCTTAGGCAGGAGGTGGGAGAGTGTTGGTTTAAACTTCTCCTTTTCACAACTCTTGTTGGTTCAAGGATGGGTCCCCTTGATGAGAGACCTCACCCTACCTTATGATGACTATCCGGGACATTTCCCAAACCTTCATCAGTATAGACAAGGCCATAATCAGGGAATAGGCATTTGGCTAATCACCAAATGGCTTTGGGATTAAGGTTTCCTCAGTTAAAAGAAAAATAACTAAGGCTCTCCTATGCTAGCAGTTTTGAAATATTTTGGTCTCAGGACCTCTTTACATTCATTAAAAATATAGAGTATTTCTCCCCCCCGCCATCCCTCTGCCCTCAAGAGCTTTTCTTTTTGTGGGTTATTTCTATTGATTTTACCATATTGGAAATTAAAATTCTCAGACCCTCTGAAAGAGCCTCAGAGACCCATAGAGATCTCCAGACCACATTTTGAGAATAGCAGATAAGTGGCTGGCAGGTAAGGCAGTTCATGACTTGCAGGCAAGCTCATTGTTTCTGTAGTCCTTTTCATAAGCAATTGAGCTACTCTAAGACTCTGCAGTGGATAGAGCACTAGGCTTGGAATCAGGAAGACTCATCTTGGAGAGTTCAAATCTGCCCTCAGACACTTCCTAGCTGTGTGACCCCTGGCCAAGTCACTTAGCCCTGTTTACCTCAGTTTCCTCATTAGTAAAATGAGTTGGAGAAGGAAATGGCAAACCACTTCAGTATCTTTGCCAAGAAAACTGCAAATACGGTCATGATGAGTCAGACATAACTGAAAACAACAAAAAAAAAGATGCATTCTGTAATATTCCCAGTAGGAAGTTGCCATATGCCAGTCAGATTTAATTTTTCCAAAGACATATTCAGCTTTAAATTTCCTTAATTGTATCAGTTCGTATATTTTCCTATGTTTTCAAAAATCCTTTGTATTCATTGTTCCTTAAAGTGCATTAATATCCTATTGCTTTTATATACCAGAATTTATTTTGTCATTTTCAAATTGATACCTATGTGTCATATGTTTTAAGAATGGTTTTTTAAAAATCTATTTTCTTGTTCTCTTTCTTTTCATTGGAAAATTTGAGCCATTCACATTTAGGGTTACAATTATTAAGTATTCTTTTCAATTAAATTCTTTTGATGTATGTATTTTTATCCTTTGTTAAGTCAGCATTTAGTCTTTTAGTTTATTTTATTACAGCAATCTGAACTTGATCTCCCCTCCAATACCCTCCTTTCTGTTATCCTGCACAATCCCAAGTTCATTCAGGCCCTGGTCCTATTCCTTGACTTTTTGCTCATCCCCTTTTAATGTCATGCCATCCTCCCTTTTATAGGCTCCTATTTTATTATGTGATCATAAATTCAGAAACAGAAGAGACATTAAGGGCCATTTAGTTTGATCCCACCATTTTATAGATGAGGAAACTGAGGTCAAGAGAGGTTAATTCACTTTCTCATGGTCACTTAGACAGTTATTGTTCAAGTCAGTAGTGAAACCTAGGTCTTTTGGATCCAGATCCAGCTGTTTTTGCTTTTTCTCTTGCTGCTTCCTCAAAATCTATGACCTCCTATTTAACCTCATAGTCTTAACTGCTTCCTTCCATATTGTGGGAATTAGTTCTAAGAAACAGGAACTTGGCTTGGAGGAGCTGCTCTTCTAAGATTTTCCTCTTCTACAATGAAGAACACAAACTCCCCGTTATAGCCCCATCTGTCCCTATGGGATCATTTTGTGATGTTGCCAGAGCATTCCCTCTCTGTAGGTGGGAAGTAACTCCCATTCCACTCTTAATCCCTATTCCCAGGTTCCTTTATGAATTTCCCTAAAGGGAAAAGTCTAGAAACACTTTTTAGACAAGAGGAAATATGATTTAATATTTTCAGTTGAGCTATTAAGAGTTTTTAAATAGACTTCTATTTAAAGAAGGATGAAATCTAGGGAGAAGGATGAATCTAGGGAGAAATCTAGTTTCATCTAGGAGGATGAAACTATTCTAAAGAAATATTGAAAAGACTCAACTAAGAAAAGTCATCTTAAGGGCATATATAGATGAAACCAGAAGAATGCCAATAGAAGAAACATGTAACAAATCTGCTAACATTTATGTCATACTTTTCACTGTGAGGAAAAGTGAAGCCTCCATACCTGGACTTTAAGATGACTAACCTACAAAGGCTAGAAGAGGAAGTTGAAAGAGCATTAAAAAGAATAAAAATCAAAAAAGTAGTTGGGTTTTTAGAATTAGACCAAGTGGATATAGAGGATATCTCTGCATTGTGATAGCATTGAAGGACCAGCTTACATGGTATTTGAAAAAGAAGAAGATAGCAATGATGTGGAACCCCTCTCCCCATTCATTACTGATAGAAGAAAGGGTAACTCAGGGAATATATTCAATTACTGCCCTATTAGCATATTTAACGTGTATGAGTAGGGACTAAGCAAATTTTTGAAGTGTTAGTTCACAAGAACACATATCTTTGCCATCTTTATCATAATTGACTAAAGGATGTGGAGGATATAAGATGCCACTGTGCTTATAGTTTGCTGGCTATAAAACAAAAAGCTTTTGATTGGGCAAAGAGTTACCTTAAAGTCCCTCTTTCAACCAAGTATATCCTGTATATATGTCCGAGGCATACAAGATTCCTTGAAAGATATGACTTCTGAGAGAAGCTTGTTTAACCCTCTGAGCATTAATATGACTAAAATCTTGATACCTGCTAGCCAAGGTCAATTGTCATGGTCATAGAGGAGATCCATGAAGACCAGTCATGGCTTCATTCCCCAAGCTTCACTCCTGACTCTCCATAGAACTTATTCTATCATCCCCTAGAAAGTTCTTCATCTTAGAGGCTCATTCCACCTCTAGATTACTTTTCATACTGGGCATTGCTGGTCCTCTTGACTTATGTCTTGTCAGTGGACTCCAATGACTCTGGAGGACAGAGTGTGACTGGTGACTTTTGCACAGCTCTGCCTCATTCAAATCCTATTCATTTGCCGGTCAAGACATCATTCTTCTGATGTCATCGGTCTTCTCTGAGAACCACTTTTTACACTAGTAAGTACCCTCTCTCTCTGCAGGCCCTCCCTCTGATTGACTGATCCCTCCCAGAACCTGTATTTTAAGTGGAATACTCGATCAACCAGGTCTTCATTCTTTTGGAGGCTGTACTCCTGAGTCTTTGGACTTTATTTACTGTATCCTTGTACCAATTACCTTCAATTCTCTCTTTCTTTCTCCCTCTCCCTCTCTCTCTTTCTCCCTCCTTTCAGCTTTTTTTATATACTATCATTCCCCACTAGAACATAAGCTCCTTTCTTTCCTTTGTATTTGTATTCTCAGTACTTGGCACACATTTGTGTGTGCCTAGCGCACATTTAGTGTTTGATAAATGCTCCTTGACTTGATTTGTGAATTCAGATTAAGGAGTTCTTCCCTATAGACAGTGAGGTCCTTCAGATGCTCTTGTTTGCTGATGACCCTAGGCTGATAGTATTGTAAGGCCACCTGGAGAAGATCCATAACTGTCCAAGAGTTTGGTCTAAGCATACACACCAGAAAGAGAAAATGGATGAAGAATATCTATTGTCTAAATTATGATGTGCAGTTGTTTTTGTTTAGTTGTATTCAGCCATATCCAGTTCTTCATGATGCTATTTTGAGGTTTTCTTGGCAGAGACATTGGACCAATTTGCCCCTTCTCCAGCTCATTTTATTGATAAGGAAAACAATGAGGCAAACACGGGGTTAAGTGACTTGCCCAGGGTCACACAGCTAGTAAGTGTCTGATTTGAACTCTGGTGTTTCTGTCTCCAAGCTCAGTACTCTATCCACTAGCTGTACCTATGATATGCAGTTAGGGCAATCTATAAAACTTATCCATTATAGAATATATGTCTTAGACAGTTGTAGCAAATAGACAATGAGTTAGTTGGACCCAGATTTCAACAGGAGGAGTTGAGGCTGGAGTTCTTTTGGGAAATGACAGAATTCTTTTGTTGACCCCAAACTTCTCCCTGAACTACAGGTTTATGTTTTTGAAACCAGTATTCTACCTGTATTATACGACTTCAGATCATGAAACTCTACATGGAACTCTATTTAATTCTGAAGAATTAAAATTAAGTACCACTCAGAGAAAACCAGAGAAGTGAGCGATAGGTGTGAACAAACAGGCTACAATAATACAACACAAGTGAACTACCAAGAATGAACTACAAAGATGAATCAAAGTAAAGGATGTCATTAAAGAAATGTATGATTGAAAAAGATGGGCTGGTCATAGTGGGAGCAAAGGAGAACAGCTCATGTTCTCCAGTGGTAGGTATCCTCTTGAGAAATAGAGAGGTGAACATGGGATAAACTACCTGCTGTGAACCTAGCAAGGATAGGGACAAAAGCCTCCTGAGATGAGCAGGCCTAGATGTTTGCAATCTGTATTCCTGGAGGGATATCACTGTTAATGAGTTCACAGATATCTTCAACTATTGGGATATCTTTGTAGCTCAGTGTTACATAAGTGTATGGCAGAGCATATGCTATGATCTGAGTGAGCCATAGTTCATGGGGTCTATGGGAAGCCTGACTGTTCTGTCATAAGGCCATGCCCAAGGCATCTTGGCCACATTTTGGAAACTGAGCTTCGTTCACATTCACCTTATAAACTCAAACCAAAAAGTGACAGGCAGCAGCTGGCCTTTGGTGAAATGTCTGTGTCTTAAAAAACAAAAACACAAAACAGCTCCCAATCCCCCCTTTTTTCTAGTTCCTTCCTGCCTACTTGAAAGAAAGAAAATTATTTCATCTCCAACTTTTGGGAAACACACCTCCGTGCCTAGATAAGAAGCAGTGGCTCAGCCTTAATGAGCTGGCCCTCCCTTCTGAAAAGTGTTTGATGCAGATCTGAATCCCCTGGGAGAAGAGCCAACTTACACTCATTCCCCAGGGGGGCTTTCTCTGTTCCCTTCAAGAACTGTGCTAATACATCCTCTCAAGGGGGCATGTGACTCCTAAAAAGAAGGCATTGTAGAAATCCATTCTAGCAGATCCAGGGCCACAGTGGGCCCATCTGATGAGCATCTCAGGCCTGGACATAGTGAATTTCAAAGGCCTTTCAAGAGAAGTATTTTTCATGCAGACATCCTTGAAATTAATCAGCTTAACAAGGGAATATTTTGTCAACTTTCAATGTGCTGTCCCTGCATTCACCCTCCCAGTCCTACAATGCCATGACCTTGGTTACAGCTAGCATTTTAAAGAGCACTTTAAAGGGTTTTATGTAGCTGTCTCATTTAACCCTCACAACAACTCTGGGAGGCAGGTGTTATTATTATCCTCATTTTTCAGATGAGGAAACTGAGGCAGGCAGCAGTAAAGTGACTTGCCCATGGTCACAAATATAATAAGCAGCCGAAGCAGGATTTTAAACTCCAGGGCTTTATCCAATTCACTTTGTATTTAAAGGGTATTACTAAGGGCCCTAGGAGAGGTGGATAGCCTGGGGTACAATAGTGAAGGAAACTGTACTGGTCTCCAGTGGTCTTCCCTGGTAACTCACACACATGTTGTCAGAGATGGTCAGAGCTGGGAGAAGAAGCCTTAGTTTTCTCTACCTCCTCCATACCCATTTGACAGATGATAAAACTGAGTCTAGAAAGGGGAAGTAACCTGTCCAAGATAACAAAGCTAATTGGTGGCCATCAACAAGCAATTATTAAGCACTGAGTGTGCTAGGCACCCTTCAGGGTTGTTATGAGAATCAAATGAGACAATATTTGTAAAGCACTTAGGATGATGTGAATAGTAAGTGCTTAATAAATGCATGTTTCCTTCCCTTTTTTCCTAAGCACTGGGGATACAAAGAAAGGCAAAAGCATGGTTCCTGACCTCAAGAAGCTCACATTCTAAAAAGAGAGGCCAACATCGAGCATGTTGTCCAGTTGTGTCTGACTCTTTGTGACCCCATTTGGGATTTTCTTAGCAAAAATCCTGGAGTGGTTTCCCATTTCCTTCTACAGTTTATTTTACAGATGAGAACACTGAGGCAAGCAGGGTTCAGTGACTTGCCCAGCTAGTAAATATCTGAGGTTGGAATTGAACTCAGGTCCTTCTGAGTCCAGGCCCAGTGATCTATCCACTTAGCTCCTTAGCTTCCCCTAAAAAGAGAAGCAACATATAAATAACTACATATATACAAGATGGCAGAATATATATATAAATAACATATATAGAAAAATAACTACATATATACAAGATGGTAGAATATAACATAAATAAATAACATACATACATACAAAAATACATATATATATAAGATGGCAAAGACTGGAAGCCAGGCTTCCTGACCCTACCTCTTGGATCTTTAGTGCTACATTTCCTTTCTCTTTTCTCTCTTTCTTTGAACACAATCACCATCCAGTACCTTTATGCTGCCCTCTGACTGCTTGGGTCACTCACCATATCACTTACTGGGTATCACTTTTCTGCTTCCTCCACAGGTCCTAGCACAAAGCTAATGCCATCTTAGGTGCCTGAAGAGTGTTTAATTCAATTAAATAACCATGTACTAAGTGCCCACTGTGTGCCAGGCACTATGCTAAGCACTGGGGATACATAAAATGGCAGAAGATTGTCCCTGCCCTCATGGAGCTTAGAATCTAATGGGAGAAACAACATGTAAACAAATATATACAAAGCAAACAAGCTGTGTGTGTGTGTGTGTGTGTGTGTGTGTGTATGTGTAAAATAAATAGTAAATAATTAACAGAAGAAAGGCACTGAAATTAAAAAGGGTTGAGGAAGGCTTCTTGTAGGAGATGGAATTTTAGTTGGGATTTAAACAGGGAAGTCAGTAGTCGGAATAAAGAGGGAGACTATTTCAGTCAATTAGCCCTGATTGCCACTCTTCCCTCACCTGAACCCCCCCAAAAAAGGAAAGGTCTATATAATCTAGAGTTGGAAGGAACCTTAGAGGGACAACTACTCATTCAATGTAGGTGGTCCCACTGTAATTACATTTTATAATGGTAAGAATACTAGAACCCAGAGTCTCAAGTCCTGCATTCAAGTCCTAGCTTCGCCATTTACGAACTGGGTGGTTTTGGGCACATTCACATTGCCTTTTTGGGCCTCGGCATTCTCCTCTGTGAATTGAGGAGGATTAGGTTATATTAGATGGTATCTCAGGCTTCTTTTAACTTTAGCATTCTATGTTTCTTTACAAATGATCATCCAAAACACAAACCAAAACAGAAAACCCAAATGGTTATCCAGCCTCCAGCTTGAGCAGTTGCAGGGAACTCACTCCCTTACAAAGAATCTCATTCTGTCATTGGGTTCTCATTCCTAGAGAGTTCTACCTTAGGTTTGATATTGAGCTGAAATTCACCTTCTTTCAAAACACTGACACTAAGTCTGTTTCCTGGAACCATGCAGGTAGTTCTTAAAATATTTGAAAAAGAGAAATATTAAATATTTGAATATAGTCCCCTACAAATTATTTCTTTTGTAGGCTAAAAATATCCAATTCTCTCAACTATCAATGAAATTAAGATTGTTGTAGCCATGTTCCACCATGATTCATATTGAGATTGTGATCAACCAAAGTCCTCAGGGGGTTTTCCCATGAAATGTCATTTCTTTCCCCTCTTGTACTTACAGTATAGTATTGCTGTAGGCTTCTCATACTTCTTGCGTAGTATTCAGAAGGGACAATAACTATGGGTTCATTCATTCCCTTTGAAGGAAATGTCATTATGGTCTTTGCTTTCTCATTATCTAATCTTTAGATAAAATCTTTCTTTTATTATAGCCTTCCTTAGACTTACAGATGCTTAGAACCAGTAGGAAAGTTGAAGGTCATTTTGTTGAACCTCCTCAATTTATGGAGAAGGAAATTGGAGGTGCGGCTAGCTTAAGGTCATATAGGTAATCAGTTGTAGTACTAGGATGATAGTTCTTTATAATAAGTCCAATGTTCCATCCAATGTTCTTTCCATGGCAATGTCTATACTAGATACTCTTCTAATTCCTTACTATAGGTTTGAGCAACATTAGACTGGACCCTGATGGTGACCTCATCACTGGTTCTCTGGATTCTCCAACACTACTCCTTTGCAATTAGCTTTTCCTATTTCTGACAGTTTATTCAGTTCAATTCTGCAAGAATGTACTTAGTACCTACCAGTTAGTCAGCATGCATTTATTAAGGGCCTATTATGTGTCAGGAACTGTGCTAAGTTATGGGGGTACCCCCATGTACAAAGAAAGGCAAAAGATACCCCTTGCTGTCAAGGAGCTCACATTCTGACGGAGGAAATACCATGCAAACAACTATATGCAAACAAGATATGTACAGGATAAGAAGGAGATAATTAACAGAAGGAAGGCACTAGCATTAAGAGGACTGAGGAAGGCTGTGGGATTTTAGCTGAGACCCAAAGGAAGCTAGAAAAGTCAGAAGGCAGAGAAGAGGAAGGAGAGAATTCCAGGTATGGGGACTAGCCAGTGAAAATGAGAAGACAAGAGACGCAAGGAACAGCAAGGAGCCTAGTGTCACTGGATTTCAAAGTACTAGGTCATGGGGGACTCAGGTGTAAGGACACTGGATGAGTAGGAAGAGGGCAAGTCAGGAAGGGCCAAATAGAGGATTTTATATTTGATTATGGAGGTAATAGGGAGCTCCTGGAATACATTGACTACGGAATGACATGGAAAGTGACATGGATAGAAAGATCAATTTGAAAACTGAGCGGGGGGATGGACTATAGTGGGGAGATACTTGAGGTGGAGAAACCAACCAGCAAGCTATTGCAATAGTCCAGGCATGAAGTTATAAAGGCCTGCCACGGTATGGGAATATCAGAGGAGAGAAGGGGGGCGGCATATGAGAGATGCTACAAAAGTAACATCAACAGGACTTGGCAACAGATTGGATATAGGGGTTGAGTAGTTGAGGATAGCATATGGGTTGTGTGCCTGTGTGATGGAAGATGATGGTGCCCTTGAGAATAATATTGGGACTTTAGGAAGAGGGAGGGATTGTTTTATTGGGGGGGGGATGGAGATAATGAGTTCAGTTTCTGAGTTTACTATGTCTATGGAATATCCACTCTGAGATGTCTAATAGGCAGTCAGTGATATGAGACTGCAGGTCAGCAGAGAAATGGATAAGTAGGCTTGGTAGTCATCAGTGTAGATGTGATCATTGAATCTATGGGAGCTGATGTGAAATAACATAGAACAAGAAGATAAGATGGTACAGGACAGGATTTTAGGGGAGACCTATTTTTGGTGGGCATGACCTGGATAAAAGATCTAATAGAAGAGACAGAGAACAGTCAGGGTAGGAGGATAAATAGGAGAGTGCAGTACCACAAAAATCTAGAGAGAAAAGTCTATCAAGGAGAAGATAGTGATTGATAGTGTCAAAGGCTTCAGAGAAGTCAAGAAGGAAGAAGGCTAAGAAAATGTCATTAGATTCTACAATTAAGAGATTGTTGGTAGACTTTCAGATCACTTGATCAATGGGATGAAGGATTAGACCTTTTCTTTGATCCCCATTACCTATTAAACCTCTGTGAAACAGAAATTAGGCTCCAAATTGTATCACCAAGGCAACATTCATAGCACTGGGGGCGGCTATGAATACACCAGGCATAGTTCTGAATTGCAAAGTATAACAGACTCTCCCTGTAGAAGGCAGAAGGAAAACATTTATTCAGACACCAGAGTGTCAGATCCCAACACCAGAATGCCAAATCTGTCATAGTAACCAAAAAGTCAATACACATTAGCACTGCAGGGGACAAAGCCATTCTCAAGACTTCCCCAGCCCCTCACTGGGGCCTTCCCACAAACAAACACAAACCTAGCTGTCTGCTTGCCTGTGTCCTCTCTGCTGCTCTCACCAACTTCCTACCAGCTCTGTTCTACCCTTCCTGTTCCACCTGTTCAGCAAGCTCTTCCCACCACAGACTCATATGATTCAGGCTTCCATGTGATTTAAATAGGTCATGTGAGTCTATTAATGAATGGGAAAGATCTTCCCATTTAAATTACCATTACATAAATGTAAAGCGATTTTAATTATCTCTGTGGTCTAGAATGCCCTGAATCCAAAGAAAGGTAAAAAAAAAAAAAAAGAAAAAAGAAAACTGAAAACATATTAACTGATACTTACTGACCCTGAGCTCACTCAGCACCCCTCCCTAGCAGACCCAAGGACCTGGGCTTACAACAAAACCAACCCCTGCACCTTGTTCTCCCCTCCCTCCTTTCAATGCCACAGAGACCTCAGCTCCAGGTTGTGGAATTTTGCCCAGGCTACACCAGTCAACAAGTCAGAGTCACCACAGCCCTTTAGGAAAAAAAAAAAACCTTCTGGGGGGCCACTACTTGTGGCACTAGTGCTACTAAACTCTGAACTGCTTGTGCTGGGGTGGACAATCTGGTGGCATCAGTGTCGTAAAGCTCTGAACTGTAGGCACTGGAGTTAGAGAACTAAGGAACAGAGGGGATATGTACGTACATGCATGTGTGAGGGCATACAGGTTCAAATCTTACCTCAGACACATAAATTCTGTGATAGTAGGTAAACCTCTCAAAATCTCAGTTTCCCCATCTGTAAAGTATTTGTACTAACTACCTTACAGGATTGATAGCCCCTCTTTGCAAACTTTCAATTCCAGTAGAAATGGGGGCTGTCAGGGAGATGCATCCAGACATGGGCATGTGGTTGGGAATATGTTTGGTTCTTGTTTCTTTTTTTACAGTCAAGCTTATGATTTCATAAGCAATGAACTCTTTGGGAGGAAATTCTCGTTATTAATGTGAATCAGCAATTTTTATGTAATTTACAGTTTCAAAGAATTAACTGAGCTACTGAATGATTAAGTGCCTTGCCTAAGGTCATACAGCCTATAGGTATTAGAGAGGTATTGGAATGAAACTGGTTCTCTTATTCTTGATGCCATGGTGACTCTCCTATGTTTGTACTCCCTGCAGTAGTTAGGTAGCACAGTGAGGCAGAGAGGGCTGGACTCAAGTCAGGAAGACTTGAGTTCAAATTGTGGCTTAGAAGCTACCTGTGCCACTCTGACTGAGTCACTTAAACTCTCTCAGCCTCAGTTTCCTCATCTGTACAATAGGGATAATAGTAGCACCTACTTCATAGGGTTGCTATATGCACAGTGCTTTGCAAGTCTTAAAGTGTTAGATAAGTGTTATTTGCTATTCCTTTTCCATCACAAAAGAAAATGGAGAATGATGGTAATTACCTGAATCATTATTACTGTTATTAATTATCAGCTGGATAGATAAGAATCACAAATGCATATATCTAGCCCTAGTATCTCTTGAGTGTCTGCCTATTAGATATTTAAACATGTATGAAACATAAGCATCTTAAGTTCAACATGTCCAAAACAAAATAAATTATCTTTGCCCCTAGACTCACTCTTTTTCAGAATCTCCCTATTTTTTTTGAGAGCACTACCATCCTTATATTCTCACACGTGGTGTTATCCTTGACTCCTCTCCCTTTCATTCAACATATCCAATCAGGTGCCAAATCTTATGATTACTACCCTTACAAGATCTCCTGTATCAGTCCTGTTCTCTCTACTCACATGGGTACCACTACAGTTCACATCCTCATCACCTCTCATCCGAACTATTGCAATATAAGCACTTTAAAAAAAATATTTATTTAAAAAAAACATTTTCTTCAAAATTGATTTTCAAATTCTATCCCTCCCTCACTCCTCTCCAACCCACTGAGAAGGAAAGCAAGATGATATCATTATACATGTGAAATTATGCAAAACGTATTAGTCACATCATAAAAAAGCAAAAAAAAACAAGAAAATTATACTTCATTTGCACTCAAAATTCATCAGTTCTCTCTTTGGAGGTGCTTAGCATTTTGTTTTTTATCATGAGTTCTTTGGAACTTAGATCTTAAATCATTGTATTGATCAGAGTAGCCAAGACTTTAACAGTAGTTCATCATTATAACATTAGTATTACTTGTAGCACAATAGTACTCCATCACAATCACATAGCACAATCTGTTCAGCCATTTCCCAATTGATGAAGAGCCCCCTATTTTTTGATTCTTTGCCACAACAAAAAGAACTAATATACAAACTTTTGTAGATATAGGTCCTTTTCCTTTAATCTCTTTGGGATACAGACCTAATAGTTATATTGATTGGTCAAAAAGTATGCACAGCTTGAAAAACCCCTTGAGCAAAGTTCCAAATTGTTCTCCAGAATGGTTCTCCAGTTCACAACTCCATAAACAGTTTATTAGTGTACCTATTTTTTTCCCATCCCCTCTAGCATTTATCACTTCTGATAGGCCTAAGGTGGCCTACCTCAGAGTTGTTTTAGTTTGCATTTCTGTAATCAATAGTGATTTAGAGGAGTGTATAAGGTGTTCAAGGAAGACTAAAACCTCTGAGGTGAGGGCTTGATGAGCCCTTTCAGGGCTGCTCACGCACCTTTGGAGATTACCTGGACATCAGCTCTTACCTGTGGCTCAGCTGTAGCACCTGCAATAGCCACACCCCATAAACTATCTTGCCAGACAGGCTAATCCAGATTGAGGGTAACCAACAGGCCTCAAATCCATTGTTAGTTGGGGGTGGGGAGTGGGTCATAACGTTAATAGGATATAAGATCTTTCACACCTATCAAAGGGCTTCAACTAGAGCCCAGGAGAAGAGCCAATTAGACCCGAGGCCACAGGGATTCTAACACCTTCCCAATTAAGTGCTGATTTCCAAACTTCTCCAGTCTCAGCCAATCAAGTGCTGAGTCTTTGATTGGAAACAGTATATATTGCATTGCTTGGAGGGAAAGGTGTGGATGGAGAGAGATGCAAGCAGAGAGAAAGCTGAGGAGAAAAGAAGGAGAAGGGGAAGGAGGAAGGAGGAGGGAGGAGAGGAAGGAAAGACAGCAAAGACGAACAAACATGAACAAGAACTTGCCAAGGAGAACTTGCATGTGGAGAAGCTTGAAGAAGAGAAATGTCAGCGCTCCCTGAATTGGTAACGAGTATTCTACTCAGTCTTGCCTTCTGGTATCCTAACAGGGATGTTTCAAATAAATATTTTGATTTTGTATTAAAGGAGGAGAGTTTGTTATATTTTGTGAAACAACTATAGAGATATGCATGTATGTTCATAGTTGCTGCTATGAGTATCTCATTGGTGTGACAGAGGTCCACCCCCAAGTATATGAAGGCTTCTCCTGGCAGAACGAGCAAATGAGAACACTTTGTTCCAATGGCTACGAAGGCAGCTGAAGCAGGTGCCATGGAGTACTTAAAGACTGGTCAGATATTAAAGATGCCAAGGTCATCCACTGCAACTTGGGTCATTGCTAGTCATCTTACCACTGAACTTTGATGACTATGGAAGAGAGAGTGAAGCTGAGGACATTATGCAACCAAGGAATTTGACTCCATTTTCTATATAGTTCAGAATTGGCGACTTTTATCAGAGAAACCTCTTCCTTTTTTTTACTTCAGCTAAAGCATCATGAAAGTTCCAGCCTTCTATTTGAGCTCCATGTATGTCTTTCTGTTTCAAGTGTGTCTCTTGTAAATACCATATTGTTGGATTCTGGTTTTTAATCTGTTCGCTATCTACTTCCACATAAGGGTGCGTTCATCCTATTCACATTCACAGTTATGATTACTGTATATTTCGCTCCATCCTATTTTCTTTTTTCTCTTTTCTCTCTCTTTTTTTGTCCTATCCCTCCTCAAAAGTCTGTTTTGTTTCTGACCACTGCCTCCCTTAATATATCCTTCCTTTTTCAATCCTCCTACCTTCCCACATTATTATCTCCTTCCTCTCTTATTTTCCTGTTGGCTAAGATTAATTTCTGTACCCAACTGAGTGTTTATAGATATTCTTTCCTCTTTGAACCAATTCTAATGAGAGTAAAGTTCAAGTATTTCCCCTCCTCCCTCTACCATTTCCCTTCCATTAAAAAAGCTCTTTCTTGCATA
This sequence comes from Bettongia penicillata ogilbyi, assembly GCA_023548195.1. Taxonomy (NCBI): domain Eukaryota; kingdom Metazoa; phylum Chordata; class Mammalia; order Diprotodontia; family Potoroidae; genus Bettongia; species Bettongia penicillata. Next base: position 6,033,435 of record JAJHZJ010000031.1, read on the forward strand.
TGGTATCCTAATAAGGATATTTCTCTATGAGAATGTTTTCCCCATTTCCGTTCTACTTTTCCCTTCTGCCTTTTCCTAGTACACTTCCCCAATCCTGTCATGTTACTTCATTTTTTTTTTTTTTGAGATTTCAGTATAACTGACTTAGACTCATGCCTTCTGTGTATGTAAACTCCTTCTAAGTGCCCTAATGAAGACAACATTCTTAGGAGTTACATGTATCATCTTCTCATATCGAAATGTAAACATTTTACCTTTATTGAGTCTCTTATGATTTAGCGTTCAGACTTACCTTTATATGTTTTAATTCTTCAGTTGGAATGTCAAATTTTCTATTCAGTTCTGATCTTTTCATTAGGAAAGCTTGAAAGTCCTCTATTTCATTAAATTTTTGTTTTATCCCCTAAAGGATTATACCCACTTTTTCTGGGTAGGTTATTCTTGGTTGTAATCCTAGCTCTTTTGTCTGCTGGAATATCATATTCCAAGCCTTCTCCTCCTTTAACATGGAAGCTGCTAAATCTTTTGTGATTTTGACTATGGCTCCATTATATTTGGATAGTTTCTTTCTGGCTGCTTGAAATATTTTTGCCTTGAACTGGGAGTTCTGAATTTGGCTATAATATTCCTGGCAGTTTTCATTTTGGGATCTCTTTTAGGAGATGATTAGTAGATTCTTTCAATTTCTATTTTACCCTCTGGTTCTGGGATATCAGGGCAGTTTTCCTTGATAATTTCATGAAAGATGATGTCTAGGCTCTTTTTTTGATCATGGCTTTCAGGTAGTCCCATAATATTAAATTGTCTCTCCTGGATCTATTTGCCAGGTCAGTTGTTTTTCCAATGAGATATTTCACATTCTCTTCCATTTTTTCATTCTTTTAGTTTTGTTTTGTGATTTCTTGGTTTCTCAGAAAGTCATTAGCCTCCATCTGTTCCATTCTAATTTTGAGAGAACTATTTTCTTCAGTGAGCTTTTGAACCTCTTTTTTCATTTGGCTAGTTCTGCTTTTGAAGGCATTCTTCTCCTCATTGGCTTTTTGAACCTCTTTTGCCAATTGAGTGAGCCTATTTTTCAAGGTGTTCTTTTCTTCAGCATTTGTTTGGGTCTCCTTTAGCAAGGTATTGACCCATTTTTCATGCTTTTCTTGCATCTCTCTCATTTCTCTTCCCAGTTTTTCCTCCACCTGTCTAACTTGATTTTCAAAATCCTTTTTGAGCTCTTCCATGGCCTGAGCCCATTGGATATCTATTTCAGGTGTTTGGGGTGCAGAGGCCTTGACTTTTATGTCTTTCCCTGATGGTAAGCATTGTTCCTCCTCATCAGAAATGAAAGGGGGAAACATCTGTTCACCAAGAAAGTAGCCTTCTGTGGTCTTATTTTTCTTCCCTTTTCTGGGCATTTTCCCAGCCAGTTACTTGACTTCTGGGATTCCTGTCCACCCTTGTCTAGATCCACCCAGCTAGTGCTTGGGGTCTGAGATTCAAATGCTGCTCCCCAGCCTCAGAGCTTTCAGTGGCAGGTGTGGCTGCTATCCAATGTGAGCTTAAGTTCTGGTGCTCAGGTGGGGGCAGTGCCACCTCCCAGGCTCAGTTCCCTCAGGGGCTTTATGCAGAGACCTTCAGTAATGGATCTGAGGTCCTGTCTGCTCCGGGGAGCACCACTGCCTCTGCCACTGCCTCTGCCTCCCTAGGGGGCCTGAATTATGGAGACACCCTGCTCCCTTCTCAGCCAGCCCAGAAGTCTCTCTCACTGACCTGTAGCACCTGTGGGTGGAGGGACCTTCCCGGATTCCATCCCTGAAGCCTGCTTGGATCTGCTCCTCTCGGGGCCATGTGGCCAGGGCAGGGCTGGGCTCCACTGTCCAGTGCATGATGGACCTTTGGTGCTGGTTTTTCAGGGCTCTCTGGAATGGAAATCTCCTCCATGCGCTGCTCCAGAATTTGTGGGGAGCTTTTTACAGGAAATTTATGGGCTGTGGGTTTGGAGCTAGCATACGTGAGTCTTTCTACTCCGCCATCTTGACTCCTCCCCCTGTTTTACTGTTTCTTGATGTCTCATGGAGTCAGTATATTCCACTTGCTCAATTCTAGTTTTCAAGGAATTATGTTCTTCAGTGAGCTTTTGTACTTTTTCCTTTTGGCCAGTTCTGCTATTTAAGAAGTCTTTTCTTCAGTAAAATTTTGTGCCTCTTTTACCATAGGCTAAATCTGTTTTTTAAGATGCTATTTTCTTCAGTATTTTTTGTGCCTCTTTTACAAAGCTGTTAATTTTCTTTTCATAATTTTCTTGCATTACTCTTATTTCTTTTCCCTATTTTTTCTCTACCACTTTTATCTCCTTCTTGAATTCTTCCAGGAATTCTTGTTGAGTTTAAGTCCAATTAGCAATTTTTTTGAGGCTTTGCTTGTAGTTGTTTTCATATTGCTATTTTGTTCTGCGTCCTATGTCTTGGACTTTCCTGCCATTGTAGTAGATTTTTATGGTCAATTTCTTCCTTCCTGCTTTTTTTTTTTGGTTTTCTTGTTTTTCTAGCCTAAGCCTATTTCTTGACTGAAGTTTATGTTAAAGTTGGGTTCTGCTCACCTTGGGGTAGAAAGACAGTGTCCCAAGGTTCAGACTTTTTTTGTGCTGCTGTTTTCAAAGCTAATTCTGAGGGTCTGCAAGTTTTTGGTACTTTGAAGATGCTGTGATATAAGCAGAAGTATGGTCATTGTTTTCTTGGTCTGCTCTCTGGTCTTTACCCGGAAAGGACTCCTGTTCCCCTGAAGCTGCAAGCACTTTTCTTGACCTTGGAACTGTGATCAGGTACTCTACTCTCCCTCTGATGGCCATAAGTGCTAGTGTTGCTCTTTGCCTTGGAAAGGGGAACAGGATCCTTGTTCCCTTGTGACCAACCACTAGATCCTCTCTGCCTTGGAATTGCAACCCAGAATTGTGTATGGGTAATAGAGTTGCCTATCAGTACCAGCTGCACTCAGTGCAAGTAAAGGGTCCCCTATAATCTCTTTCTGATTAGTTGTATGATCTCTTTACTATCTCTGGTCTGAGAGCTCCAAAAGCAGCAGCTGCTGGTGCTGGTGAACTGACTTGTATCCCAGTGTCATAGAGCTCTCCTGTGGATCTTCTAAGTTGTTTTATGCTGGAAGAATGACACACTCTGACCTTTTGTTGACTCTGCCACTCTGTTGGGAGAGTTCAGTTGAGTTGCTTCTTGTACTCCACCCACAATATAAGCTCTTAATTGACTCGTCTCTCCCATTTTCAATCCATCCCCTTCCTTTAGGTATCAAAGTGATTTTCCTAAAATGCAGGTCTGACCATGTCATCTCTCCTTGCTCAAACTCCAGTGGTTCCCTATTGCCTTTAGGCTTAACAATAAGCTTCTCTGTTTAGCTTTTTAAATTTTCCACAAACAGGCGTCAATCTATCTCTCTAAACTTATATATTACTCCCTTACCCACACTGGCTTTATTTCTGTTCCTTGGAAATTACATCTTTCATCTTTACACTTTATCACTGGTTGTGTTCCATGACAGGAATGCACTCCTCTGTCTGCTGAAACTGCTAACAAGCAGGTGATTCACATTATTACACTCCAACTGCCATAACGTGGGTTCTTAGAACACTGGAAGCATGTGTAAAAAAAAAAAAAAAAGACTAGCCCTGAGGGCAAAGAAAAGAACAGATGCAACTGATTACCTTGAGGCATAACATGGTATTAGTGTAGTATGGGAAGAGTGCTGGACCTGTCACCAAAAAATACGAAGAGACAGGTAGGTAAGCAACAAGCATTTATTAAGTACTTACTTTGTGCTAAACATTGGGAAAGTCAGAAGCAGAACTGGGAGGGAAATGAAGGTTGACCTGGTCCCCTCCTTAAAATAATTCCTGGTCCCTTGGGAGGGAATTCTTCAATGGGAGAAGGGGACTAGTATGGCAGAGGGATGTTCCAGGGTGAGAAAGCTGTATGCAAAGATAAATATTATAATTTGTGATTTTACTGGTTTAGGGAACACCTGGGTGAGGAAATTCCATCTACCAATGCAGGTTGGTATTTTCTTTTCTTTTCTTTCTTTCTTTTTCTTTTTCTTTTTTTTACAGGGAGGACAGTAACACAGTGAATTTATTATATACTTGAAAGGAGAAAAGTAGATAACAGATTCACAGTACCATGTACAATCTTCAGGATAAAAATTAAATCTGTGATTCTTAAAAAAAAAATCTGTCACATTGACAGTCTTCTGACTGGCACTGGGAAAACAAATGAAAGCACAACAACCTCTCCAATACCCTATAGAACTGTTCTGGGTAAGGACAGTATATTAAAAATGCATCCAGCTAGACAAGGATGGCAGGACGGAGTAAGAGTGTAATGGGGAGACTGGTCAATGATTGTTCAGTCCATGGTGCACGTGCAATGATTCTGCTTGCTGGTAATCAACGTGAAGACCTGGTGAATTCAAATATATGATGGAGCCTTGTCAGCTCTGGTACAGATATTCAGTAATCGATCTTGTTGAACATGAACACAGTGTTCTTTCTGTTGGCACTATGTAGTCTTTTCTGATTCCGAGTGAATCTGAGATGAAATAGACTAGGTCTACGGAGCTTCAGAAGGTTATAGAACCACTAATAGTCTGCCGATCTCCACAAAATCCGAGTCTGAAGAGGAGCCAGACTTGAGGGAACTATCTCCTTGACCCAGGCAAGCAATAGCTAGTCTCAGTCACTATGTCTTATGTTGCTTCATCAGAGCACACTCCTGTCCTTCCTGAGGATCCATCAGAAGCTCCCACCAATAATCAGGGAATTTTCTGAATTGTAGCAAGTGAACAGATTTTTGTGACCACACAATGGTTATCGGACAGTAGCAAATGCTCTACCCTGGTTAAACATTTCTGTTACTTGAGAGGGCAAATGACTGGTAAAGGCCATAAGCACTTTCCCAAAGTAACCAGTCCAAGTAGTGAGTTCCTCCTGAGATTTCTCTTTCATACTTTCCTGTTTGAAGATGTGCACTGCTTCAGTGTTACTGGTTGCAGAGAGTAACATTCATTTTATGCTTAAGGCCAAAGAGCACACCTCTTTACTCCTTTTCAGAACTCCAAGATTTTCTGTCCTTCTGGGATGGAAAATATTCTAATCACAGTTCCCTTCTCAGAAGCAGGGGCAAATTTGGTATCACTTGCATCCAAAGCCAAGGCTTCTGGGGGGCTATCATGAGCTGGTATCATTAGCAGCCCTCAAATCGGTGGTGTTGAAGACTTGTACTTCCCCAATAGATGTACTCCCAGGATAAGCCAGTTAACAATTGTTATCATTGTTTATTGACAATGGGGAATAGGGGGAATTTCCTCAATTGTATGCAGTGCCTTCATGTCATGAAGATTGTGTATGTATAGCCATTCTTCTAGGCATACTATCAACCTCTGCCTATGCAATTCGGCTGCCAATATGGTATTGGAATAACTATAACTGCATATTTCAGTCCCCTTCTTAAAGTGGCAGACTTTTAGCTTTCGGGGCTTTGAGGCTAACAATAGCCACCAGGTTACCTGAAAACAATCTTTCCACAGTACATACATATTCAGTATTGGTACATTCATAAATCTGTTCGAGCTTATCCACAGAGGAAAGGATCCTTCAACTGTTGTGGCTGTTACTGCTACATCACTGCTACCACCTCTTGCTACTCCAATTTCGGTAGTGGCCTCCATCCTTTCCCTGCTCTTGTCTATGCTTGAGATACTACACCTCGCAGGGCATTTTCTCAACAAAGAATAGTTAGAATTGCTCAGACTTTACTAATGTCACATACAACCGTTGTCAGAAGTAAGAATTGAACCCAGACCTTCCTGTTTTCCTGGTTAGCTCTCTACCTGCAAGAAGGTTACAAAGTGCTATGTAGGCATTTTGCTGAGAAAGAAATCATTTACTTTCAGCTGGGCAGGGGCTCAAAGCACTCAAGCTGCTAATGACACCTAAAATAAAACATAGGTTAAAAGGTCAACCCAACTGTCAACAAAGATTCCTTGCTGATCAATGAGTTATGAGTCGACATTAGATGAACCGTAACCACTGAAAGATACTAGCCACTAATGGAAATAAGCATTCATTAAGTGCCTACTATGTGTCAGACCCTGTACTAAGCACTTCATAATTATTAGTTCACTTGATTCTCACAACAACCATGGGAGGTAGTGCTGTTATTATCTCATTTTATAGATAAGGAAACTGAGGCAGCAGAAGTGAAGTCACTTGCCTAGGGTTGCATAGTTTAGTAAGTGTCTGAGGTTGGATTTGAACCCAAGTTTTCCTGACTCCAGGCCCAGTATTCTATCTACTGCTCCACCTGCCTGCCTTGATGGCAGGGTTGCTTTGTGGCATAAAGCTTAGGTATCCCAAGAAGGGTGTGCCCTAGATACACACTGGGAGATGGGTGTGCAGACATTACTGTGCATAGGGTGGGTATCTGCTGAGTCCTGGACACAGATTTCTGGCAGCAAAAACTTTGCTCTTTGGCAATGATTATGTTTGGCAAATTACCACCCAGGAGAGAGTAGTTTAAACTTTTAATTGCTTCCTGGGATTCTCAGGTACTTTCTCAAACTAAGATTAGCATAACCTGAGTTTAGAGCCCAAGGCAAGAGTCAACTTGGAATTTCCCAAATCATTCCAACCCTTGTTTTATTTTTTCCTTTGGTTGCCTGACTAGGAGGAAAGCTGATGGTCTTCATTCCCTAGGCGCAGGAAGGAGACAATTCAGGAAGCAAGATTCACAGCTGACCCCAACTTTTCCCATAGAAACACAAATAGAGTAGAATGAGCACTGGATTTAGAGTCAGAAGCCCTGAGTTCAAGTGCTGCCACCCACAGCTTACCTGACTTTTGGCATGGCATGCTCTCTGGGCCTCAGTTTCCTCATCTGTCAAATGAAGAAGCTGGAACATATGACTTCTAAGATCCTTTCTAGCTTCTAAACCTATGCTGCTATGAATCATAGAATATTAGAGCTGAAAAAGACCTTGGGTAGAATCTAGTCCAGTGGTGGGAAACCCTTAAGGCCCAGGATTCAGTCAAAGGGCTGTACTTGAGGACCTGCAGGCCCAGGATTCAGTCAAAGGGCTGCACTTGAGGACCTGCAGGGCTAGGATTCAAAGGGCCATACTTGAGGACCTAGAGGGCCACATGTGACCTTGAGGTTGCAGAGTCTCCCCTCCTGACTAGTCTAACCCCTTCCTTTTAGAGATGATGAGACTGAGTAGGAGGAAAAGCTGTGGATTTGGAACCTAAGGTGTTAGTTCTAGCTTGGTTACTTCTGTTATGTCATTTCCCCTTTATGGGAATCAAGGGAAGGGAATAATTACTTAGATAGTATCTTCTGTGCACCAAGCATTATGCTAAGCATGTTCCAAATATTTTATTTGAACTCACAGCAACTATTATTACCCCCATTTTACAGTTGAGGAAACAGATGCAAAAGGATGCTAAGTGACTTGCCCAGGGTTACACAGCTCTTAAGTGTCAGAATTAAACTCAGGAAAATGAGTCTTCCTGATTCCAGGCCTGGCGCTCTATCCACTGTACCATATAGCTGCCCCTTGTGCCACCTAGCAGGCTAAACTTGAAAATATGTTTTTCCAGAGAGCCAGTTGTTAAACATTTACCAGCACATCCCTACCTCCAAATTTTGGCCTCTCTTAGTCTTTGACGCATCCTTGCTCCCTTTAGTTTGACCTAGACAATGAACTTAAGGCTCAGAAGTTGAGGAAGATAAGATATCAAAATTCAAAGGCTTTGCCACTTTGTTTTAGAAAGCAGAGATTTCTGGAGTGAGTTCAGAGGTCGGCACTCAGGATTGTGAGTGAACTGAGGTGAGGGCACATAAGGACAGACTGAAGGGATTAGGAATGTTTAGCAGGCTGAAAAGAAAATAGAAGGAGAATATGGTAGATATCTTCAAATATTTGAAGGCCAGATATACAGATTTAAGCTCTGAGGGTAGCAATCTCCCTGTCAGTAAAGCTATTTATGAGGAGGTTGGATGACTTTTCAAAGGTGTTGAAGAAAGGGTTCTGTCTCCAGGTATTAGATCTGTTATTTTTTCTAATTTCTCTCCTAAATTAGAGAATAGCAATAATGATATTCTTCATCGGCCCTATGGCCTTATGGATGTGGATCTTATGGCTCTTTTTAACCATACCTGCACATCTGCTGTCCATGATCTCCTCTACATCTTCAGCCCCGATCTAGCTGATGTGCTGGAGGTCTTCCTCTGGGTCTTTATTCCCCCAGGCTGAGACTGCCCACCCATTTTTGTGATGATGCATTTCCTGAGTGGTCTCTGGCCCATCTGGCCATACACCAGGAAACCAGGGCCTACTCAGTCTCCTTGCCATTTGCTCTGCACCCACTCCTTCTCCAGTCATCCTGATGAACCGGTCACTGGATCCAGAAGGCCCCGGAGGATAAGTGAGGCTGATGACCTACACAGCCCTCCCTCACTCAAAGCAAAGTCAAGTGCAAGTCAAGTCACCATTTCTCTGATGTCATGGTCCTCTTTCAAAATGAAGGACGAACACAGACAGACTCTTTAATCACTCTGTCTCTCATGCTTCCCTCTCTCTCCATCTCTTGCTCTTGCTTGGAGAACACTTAATGCTCTTACTGCTTTTGGAAAAGTCACATAACCCTATGAGTAGTGGTGGTGTGGAGCCAACTCATAAGGACTGGAGAGAGTCAATTGTTAAATTTTCAGTGTGAGAAGCAAACCTACAAATTGGGCTTGATTCATTGTTTTCTTGACTGTCTAGACCAGTGATGTCAAACTCAAATAGTAGGAGTTGGGGGAATAGGGGGTGGGGTTATGGGGGTACTAAACTATTCATAAGGATCTTTGCAGGCCACATACTGACTCACAAAGTCATACATGTTTATACATCTCTTTTAAAAAACTATTAATACATAAAAATGGTCAAATCAGACAAGAATTTAATCAGTGCAGGCTGCACTTCTCAGTGTTGTGGGCCCCATGTGTCCAGGGGCAGTGTCTGACACTTCTATCTGATAGCATTGTGTATGCTTAGGAAATCAAGTCACCAAGGGTTTATTGAAGTCCTATTATGTGCTAATGCTAGGGATATAAGACAAGCAAAAACAGTGCTTACTTTCAAAGATCTCCCCATCTACTGGGGAACGGCTATAACTAACCCAGGGTACATCTGGTTTTGTCCCATGATGGGAAATTTAGAGAGCAAAAAAAAAAAGTTAACCTTGAAATGCTTCAAAAAAAGTAGAAGGATGTGAAAGAAACACAAGCTCAGATGTTGACAGAGGGGTCAGAGAAGAAGAGGTTCAAGTTGTAGTAGGGATATGGGGAGAACAGACTGTACTCTGTATACTTCCTCTCTTCCTCTGTCCTCTAAGGAAATCCCCAACCTGATCCACCCAGTCCATTTCCCATTCCCCTTCCTTTTCTCTTTTCCAAGCTCCTCTCTAGGGCCCTCGCTCAGAAGGATGCAGAGACGTATCCCATCGGTGAAGGAGAGTAATAATCCAGATGCTACCTTCCAGGATGCACTCCGTGCTGGAGGAGGTCCCTGGGAGGCCTCTCTGGCAAATAAATAGGCTTTGGGACTGCACATGCCTGGAATGAGGCTAAGTGAACCCCCGGGACCTTCCAGTTCTGAAAGGTTATTCCCGTAAGGTACTATAGCAGGGGTTCCTAACGTGGGGTCTATGAATTTGCTTTAAAAAAATGTTGCTAAGTGCATTTCACTGAAATTGCTTTTCTTTACAATCTTATGTACTTATTTTATACATTTAAAAACATTCTGAGAGGCATTCACCAGACTACCAAAGGGGTCTGGGACACAAATAAGTCAAGATCCCATCATCAGTAACTTGTTCTCCCTTACACAGCATTTATTAAGAACTTAGCATGTGCCAAGCTCTGTGCCAAGCACCGAGAGTACAAATACAAGCAGAAAGATAGCCCCTGCCCTCAAGTTGCTTACATGGGGGAAGCCAACATATCAAAAGGACATGAACAGGTTGGGGAGGTATTCCCTGGGGAGAGAGTCCAGAGTAGAACCTGGAGGGGAATAAAGGCTTGACTAGCCTGGGTGCCTTCTGGAAAATGGAAGCTTTGGGATGAGCCAACCAACCAGAGGAAGGGGCTGGAGGGAAGAGTATATTTCTAGTGTGAGAACCTCCAGGGTGAGGAATGGAAGAGGAACTGTGGAGGGTCAGCAGTGGGGTCTGGAGACAAAGGAAAATGTGGATGATAGGAATGTCCTCCTTAAGATGCAGATTCTGGGAGGAGTTTGCCTTCACAATTTCTTAAATTTGTGCATCATGAGTTATGAAGTTGATTTAAGGTTACAATTCTTTATGCTGCTTGAACACATTTGGTGCTCTTTGTGAGGTTAGCAGTTATCCCAGGTGCTGAAATCACTAGTCACATCATTGAACTTAGAAATAGTTTCCTTGTGATGACCAGGTGTCTCTCCATTGATCTTGTCTTTGAGTCTTGAGAGCTTCTTGTGTTCAGATGTTCCCATCCAGACAGCAGCACTGGGAGAGCTTCTGAAAAGAAGGGCGTTTGTTGGGGAAGCAATTTAGGACCATCAAAAACATGGCGCAGCTGAGAGGGGAGGCCACAAAAATAGCGGAGACAAGCAAGGCAGCTTTGAAAGTTCCATGGAGAACTTATTATTTATTAGAAAAGAAAAACAAGCTGTACATAACAAAGACCTGCCTGCAGGTTCATGCAAACTCCTATTTTTATGTTCTAATATATATGTGCATTTATATGTATTTGCATATTCATATGCATGGAAATGCCCAGTTTGGGTGTTAAGTGCATAGTAGTAGTAATAGTAGTAGCAGTAGTAGTAGTAGTATGTACTGGATAGAGTGCTGGGCTTGGAGTCAGGAAGACCTGAGTTCAAATTTAGCTTCAGACACTTACTATCTGTGTGACTTTGGGTAAGTCATTTAATCTGTTTGCCTTAGTTTCCTCAATTATAAAATGGGGATAATAATAGTACTTACCTCCAAGATAATATCTGTTAAGTGCTTAGCACAAAGCCTGGCATATAGCAAGTTATTTTTAAAAAAATATTATTGTTATCATCATAGCTGTATGACCCTGGGCAAGTCACTTAATTAATAATAAACAAGTGTTTATGTCAGTTTCCTCAATTGTAAAATGGAAATAATAATAGCATCTCCCAGGTGTTTGTGGGGATCAAATGAAATAACATCTGTAAAGTAGCTGGAACATAGTAGGTGCTATATAAAAGCTTAGTCTCCCTCCTTATGTATATGTATATTTATTTATGTGTATGCATATGTGCCTATATACATATATAAGGGGAAGTCCATTTCATTTGTTGAAGTTCATCATCATCATCATCATCTCTGATGCACCTAGGTAGGTGGCTCAGTGGACCTGCAGTGAGGAAGACCTGAGTTCAAATCTGTCTTCAGATACTTATTAGCTGTGTGACCCTTGGGCAAATCACTTAATCTCTGTTTGCCTCAGTTTCCTCACCTGCAAAATGGGGATAATAATAAATAGCACCTCCCTTCCAAAGTTATGAGAATTAAATGAGAAAGTATTTGTAAAGTGCTTAGCACAGTGCCTGACGATATGGTGCTATATAAAGGTTGCTGTTGAGTTATTTTAGTCATGTCTGACTCATATCTATGGTTCTATTTGGGGTTTTCTTGGCAAAGATAATGGCATGATTTTCCATTTCCTTCTCCAGCTCATTTTGCAGATGAGAAAACTGAGGCAAGCTGGTTTAAATGAGTTGCCCAGGGTCACATAACTAGCAAGTGTCTGAGGCTGGATTTGAACCCATGAAGATGAGTTTTTCTGATTCCAAGCCCAGTCCTTTATTCAGTGTGCCTCCTAGCGGTCCCTAAATAAATGCTAACTTATTATTACCTATTAACTAAGGAATGAACACAAGCCTTCTAACTCTGAGCCCATCAATATTTTGAGCCATGTTACTTCCTGGAAAATGAAGGCCAAAGAAGGAAGGAATTTGTTCAAAGTGACACAGATTGTACTCAAACTCAGGACTTCTGCTTTCAGAGCCAGAGTATTTCCAATTCACCACAGTGCCTCTGAAACATTTCTGCTGCTTTATTTGGAGGTAGCATAAAAAGGTATTCCCTAAGGGGTATGTAATAATTTTAGCTATGATCTTTTTCCTTTGAAAAAATGATTCATAAATTTAATGTTGAACATCAATACAACCAATTAAGCTTATTTTGCTCCTAGGTAAATTTAATTAAGTGGATTTCAGCACATAAATCTCATAACCACTTTTCTGTCACTCCCTTGAAGTCTCCATCAGAATTCTTTGTTCTTTCATTCATTTTCTTCCACTTTCTTCTTAAATGATCTTAGCCATCCTTTGCTCTGGCTCTATCCCTTTCTTTCCCCTGCTTTCTATTATTTCACAAGGGCCTTGTTATATTTGTGTAGCACACTCTCTTGAGTATTACATTTGTACTTTTTGGGTTGAGGTCTTCACAGGGGTGGTTGACCTCATACTCAGGCTCCTAGGGGTAATTCAGGGGCTAGGTTTCTAGTGTTGCTACTCATCAGCCCCTATTGGCATCTTCCCATTAACAGTCAGCCAGAAGATATCAATTAGCTTTTTCCTCTACAAAATCCATTTATTTACTAAGTATTTATAGCAAGAAGAATCTCCACCTTAGGGAGGGGAGTGGTGATTAGCATTCTACTCTTATAGTCACAAGGTCCCTGGGGACAGTAGGGTCAAATTTAAATACAAAGGCAGGGAGAATACATGTGGCAAAGAAGTTTTTAACTCTAGGTCCTGTAAGTCCTTTTCCCCTTTTGTGAGATCCCTATTAAGTATGTATGGAGTATATCATTAGCAATAGATGTTTTGCTGCTCAGGTGGGCTAGCTTCTTGCACAGTATGGCATCTCTGTTGGAATGGATCATCTGCTTCTGGACTGGGCCTCTTCTCTTCTGCCAACCTCCAAAATGACTTCTGATGGGATCTTTGGATCTCTTAAACCCATGTGATTGCCCAGGCACTGTTATCTCAGAATGTTCATTCACCTAAGATCAGGAAAAAATAAATGAAAAAAGATAGAGGCAACCATGGGTTGTCAGCCACCAATGTCAGGTGGGAGATTGGGATGACATCCAGATTCTACCCAGCCCTCTGGAAAAGCTCAACAAAGTTCTGCCTTGCTTGTGGCTACGAAAGAAAGAAAAGAAACAAAAGGGTGGGTAGGTCACCCCTTTCATATGAACCCTCTCTTCTGACTCAGCAGCCTTTGAGCCACTGGCTCTGAAGCCAGTTAGGAGAGGTATCATCATTACACCGTACCAGTCTCTCAATCATGCATGTATGGAAACAAGCTGCTCCCAGGTTTCTGCTTTGCGTGAAGCCAGGCAGATAATATGCATGTTCCAAGGACTGACCCTTCTAGAAGAGTCCCCTTATGCTACACTCTCCCCTTACTGAAAGTTCGCCTGAGTCAATGCACCTAGGGTGCATTTTGAACTCAATGGTCATATTCTCAATCTAGAAAAGACCTCTGAGGTCCTTGGGAGGCTCAGAGATTGGTATTTCAGAGGCCTGTCCCAATATCTTATATGAAAGAATCTCAATAAAGTCCAGGTGAGAAAGATCTTACATCTTTCCAAACCTAGAGGCAGAAAATGTAGTCACCTCTAAAAAGACAGTTTTGTGGATCTAGCAAATGAAACATATCGAAGTTAATCAGAGGTTACTGCTTGTTTAGTATTTATAAGGGGCCTATCAGTTGCTTATAAAACCCTTCCTGAATGCATAGGCAATAAACAGAAGAAAACAAGAAAGGAAATCAAGCTT